>JARHVA010000764.1:2965000-3640000 GCA_037957365.1 Torreya grandis | reverse complement strand
GTGTATATATGGAAGGTGGTGAAGTAAATACAAATGGCATATAATTTGGTGTGCTAGTTTGCTGAGGTGCTGAAGCAACTACATATGGTGTATACTTTAGCAGGCTAGTGTGTTGAGATGTTGAATAAAATGTAGATGGAATATACCATTTTGTTACATATTAGTGTGTTTTACAAATGTTTATCTAGTCTTTATAGGTGTGACTATTAGATTTGTAGATGTAACAACTGTATGTATAACTTGATTAGGTGGTCCAGTACACTTCCTTCCACATGATGTGAAATGATGTATAGGAATTATAAGATGATTGATAACTATGTCACCACATGAAACACCAATAGTATGATGACCACTACTAGATATGCCATCACGTATAGCCTATGCACAACTCCTTAATGTATGCATCCATTGTAAATCATAGCATGTGTGAGACTACTAACTACCTGGTGTCCATCTATGTACTATAATGCAATATTTTGAGGATAGAAGTATGTGTTATTGTGATATTATTTATTTATTGGTGATTTTGGTGGTTTTGGTCTTGTTTGGCATTAGGTCTATCAAATGAGGACCCATGTCCCATACCATGGGAGTCCTTTATGTCAAAATAATTAGGTATTTCTTATAAAATAAACTCATAGTAATTTTTTTAATATCTAAAACATAATGAAACCTCATTATTATTTCATGGGGGCTCATCAAACACCATTCACCACCTATCCAATTTTTTAAAAAATCTCTTCCTAAACACATCAATCAATTTTAATGTGTCTATAACTTATTGGTAGTGATTCAGTTGTTCTAGGCTTAATAAACAAAGCATATGCTTATTATTTTTTTAAATATTTTTTTAATGTCCTCATATGACAATTTATCAAAATAATATTCTTTCAATACTCTCTTTTATGCATCATTGCATTAAGTTGGGAATTGACATTTCCCACTTCACTGGAAATGGCCTTTAATGTATTAGCAAGTGAATTGTGTGCACTATGACTTGAAGAGTCACATAAACTAATGATGATAATTTTTAATTATTTCCATTTTGTATTATATTATTAAGATAATTCAACATCTTATTTTGTGAAGTCAAAATGCTAAGGGTTTTCATCACAATTTTATTATATGTTTTCTTTAGGTAATGGGTCCATCAAATCAAGTATCTAAATTTATAAAAATTAACATTTATATTAGGTCTAGTTGAAGGTTTTCATGAGAAAAATGTAAACTTAATTTCAACACCCTTTTACCTTGTGGTTATTATTAAAAATACATCACAAAAAATACATTTCAAACCCTAAACATGCCATACGAGAAAAAATCATTCCTGGGACCTTGTTGCAAGTGTGAAATCTTAGTGGGGATGCAAGGAGAGTTAAAGAAAACACACACCCTTCTTATTTTTCTTCCAAAATGCAAAATCAATAGTAAAAAATAAATAAAATGTGGGTTTGGTAAAAAAGGCTATGTTTTTAACATTTAGAAAGGGTGTACTCCCTTTTTGACAAAGGGTGCACACCCTTTGTAAAAAATGGAATATGTCCTTAGTAAAAAATGGAATACTCCCTTTAGGATCAAAACCATAACTTTACTATTAACTTTGTTTTTGTTTAAAAAAAGGGCATACACCCTTTCCCTTTACAATAAATGAGATTTATTTTTAAGAATGTTAGGTTTTTTATCCCAAATTCATGTATCTATCATTTAATTTTAGGATCACCTATTAAGTGTTTATTTTTTCTCTAAAAGTTGCATCACATTATAACATCTTGTATAAAGAGAAGGCCTATGTGAAATATAGTTGCATCTCCACGTAAGGAGAGAAAATGGAAACCCTACTTCAAACAATTATCTACACATTGTATGAACTACAAGGTGTTTAATTTTGACATGCGGGATATGTATCTTGAAACACAACTTTTATAGTTTCCTAACCTAACTACTTCTCCCTTTTCTATTTTAGATTGACATCTCATTATGCCAAATAATGTCAAAAAGGTAAAATAAAAAAATAAGCAAATTTGTCTAATGAAATGGAAAAGTAACATACATGAAGGTGAAACATATACTAACAAATGAACTTTAAATTTTTTAGGTCCTAAAACCCCACAAAAGTCAAATTCAATAGCCATAATAAACTTAGCATGTGAATCTACCTAAGATTTTTAGATCCTACACACATGGGGCAAACAATTTGTATAATATTTTGGGTTCAAATTTTTAGATATAGTCAAGATGTGATTATTCCAACTCATTTACTCTTTTTATATTAAATTTATCATTTTTACTCTATAATTGAGATATAATATTGATTTTGACAATAGAGTAGATCTAGGTTATGTACTTTATTATTGTATATGCTTAAATCTATTCATTAATGTAATTGTTTATTCTTATTTTACATAAAAATAAAATTAGGGTAATCCTAAATGGTAACCCTAATGTGAATCAAACACAAAATATTATGATAAAAAATCTTATGTTGAACATAAATGGTGCACCTTTAATCTTGCATATACACAACTTAGGGTTTCTTAAACCTTCACTTCATAGGGTTTTATTTACCCTACTACCACTAGGGTTTTATTATTTTGACATTGATTGATTATAATCATGATTAAAACTAATAAAACAATACATAAATTACTATACTGGATCACACGTCATTTTCATAGTATTTATAATAGGATATTAACTTAAGAATTAAGGTTAAGTGCATGGCGTTGGGGGATAATTCTATGGACATTTTGCATAACATGTAGACACATATACATTATTAAAAATTAGGCTTGGTAAATACCAAGGCTAAATGTGTATGCTTTATAATGTGCACATGTTTTATAAATTATAAAACACATACAAATTATGCTAATATATATAAAAATAAAAAATTGTGTCCAAACATCCAAACCCTCATTTTTCATTTCAATTTATTCTTGTTTTCTACCCCCAACTATTGAACCTTGTTTGAATTCTATTTCTATGAGGATAAAACATACCACACTTTGTTCAATTTTCAAATTAGGTTGAAAAATCAATAATTCCATAGTGGAGGGGAGGTAATTAAGCAAAATTCATATCAATTACCAAAAAATTCTAGAAATTATTTTGGATTTGCATTTTTTTATTAAAGCCATTTTTTTGGTTTGAATAACCCATTAAAATGCAAGACAAGATCCTCATAACTATCTCCTAACCATCATAACCCTCCTTATAACCCTCTTCCTAACCCTCCTAACCCTCATACAATTCCCCAAGACACCTAGGTAGTCAAAAGGATTTGGTTACACATATAGTTCTAAATAAAATACAAGTTGAATAGACAATTAGGAGAGTGAAGAACCCCCATTCAACCAACACGCATTGTACTTATTTAATAGATACCTTAAAGTGAATAGTAGGCCAAGTTAACTTGATAATGAGTCAAATTGATATATGGGCATTTTATTAAGAGAAATATAGAGAAGATAGTACCATCAATTTCATATCTAGTTTGTGGGTTGTCTACTAATGCATATGTTGTTATTATTTAGCCAATGTTTACATATAAAGAGGTAATTTTTAATTAATATTATATTTCATGCACATGTATTTATTTATATAGATATTCTCAACTAACAATAATATATTATTTTTATTCTTTATTTGTGTGTGGAAGAGATGGAGAAATCCTCAAGATCAAAATCCAATGATGTGTACAAGAGTTTTAGAGAGATATCTTACATATTAAATGAGGATCCATTGGTAAGAATTCCCAAGTCTATCCCTAATAATTCATGCAATAATAAATAAGGAAATTCAAAGACACTACAAGAGGATCACCTCGAAGAAGAACCCAAGACAACCTTCTAGATTGCAAGCAGGAGATCTATTGATGAAAAGACTCATGAAAAATCCTCATTAAAATAGGTTATTTTAAATCATGTTTGTATGAAAAACATAAATAATATGAAACTATGAAAATAAGGACATGTAGTACCTAAAAAAATATCATGGATTGGGTAATGTTTTCTTTCCCTCTTTTAAGCAAGGTTTTATTGTTGATAAACCAACTACACCCCTCGTGATTTACTCAGATAATGAGGTGACATCCAATTTTTCATATATGTTGAGTGAAAGAGTGTTAATATATATGATATATTTTTTCCTACTTTTCATAACCTACATGAGTGGATAATCCAAAAATGGGCTTCTATCATATCAAGAGAGGTGGAAGTATTCTCTTGTTCTCAAGGGTTCTTCATTGCATTATTTGAGGACTAGGAAAAATGGGATGATATTGTTGGAATAAAACTATCTACTAAGAGGGGGGTTAATCAATAGATTGGTTAAAATTATTCCTTTAATAAATTTAATGCAAATTAAAAAGTATCTATAGAGATCACTAACACACAAATAGACACAACATTCAGTGTACATAGAAAACCTAGTATGGGAAAAACCATGGTGAGAATAGCTACTAGAATCTACTAATCTAATCCAACCTCACAATTAAAACCTCACTATTTACAATGTTTAAGGGCACTGACCCTAATGAGACACCAATCCCCTAATTTAAGAGCACCTACTATAAGGAAGCACTTACTCCCTAATTGAGCACCAACTCAGATCTTTTGATGGAACCTACCAATCAGATCTATTATGGAGCTACAACTCTAGATTATAAAATTGATTCAAAAATGAATCTAATTTTATGTTAAGACTTGTTTTGTAACTGCTCATGCTCTACTATGCATCTCTCTTCCTCCCTTCCTCTCTCTAGATCTATCCCTCTAAATTCAACTCTTCATCACACTTATTGCATATCCTAGATGATGTACATATGCATTGGATCTAGGTCTCACATATTCTCTATGTTCACTTTGGTCGTTAACACTGTAGACACCAAAATCATGTCTAACCCTTGGTCATCCTCCCCCTTGGTCTCCTTGGTCCACCTTCTAACACATCACCCTTGCCACCTCACCCCTCCTTGGATACCTCTCCTTGGATGCCTCCCATCACCCTATGACCAATTTATGACCTATTTCAATCCTCTCCTACTTATTTAATCCACCTTCGATCATTTTCCCATGACCAATTGACCCTGGCAGTTGGAAGAATGGGCAAAAGGCTAATTTTATCCCTTTTTTAGTTATTCTAGCTGCCGACATCGGTTATAGTCAGCCGACGCTGGTGGGATCGCCAACGTCAGTTGCTTAAAACCAACTTGCAGGATAAATCAATGGCTTCTCTTCCCCTAAATGCAAAAAATCCTCTTGCACCCAGACTTCGACCTCTCTCTCCCTCTCTCCCAAACGCACAACAAGCACCACAGGGTATAAGTATTCTACATCAGTCACTCTACCATTGCAGGGAGTCTTCTACATCAGTGACAGGGCTTCTACACTTTTGGTTCTCTGCTAAGGAGCTAAGTATTATTATTTTATGTCATTTTAGTAGCTTAGAATGTATTTGTAATCAGTTTTTTGTTATTGCTTCTAAGCCACATTATCAACTAGACCTGGCTATCAACCAGACCAGACTTGACTCTCTTCTTGAGAAGGCTGAGAAGCCTTCTTCATATTCTCAATCTTTTTAACACCCTGTCCCTTATCTGACTCCTTTTTTAGACCTTACTCTCTACCTTGCTCAAACCATCAGACTCCCAGACTACCACAGACCTCCTAGACCATTCTGATTGACCACAAACAGACCTGAACCCGTCTAAAGCCCCATTTCCCCAACTGACACTGGCCTCAGACCCATTGCCCCAACCAACGTCGGTAGGACTAACCGATGCTAGTGACCTTGACCAACCGACATCGGCAGACTAACCAATGCTAGTGACTGTGGAAGACAGACATCACAATATAGGTACGCATTACCTTTATTTCTTTTGTTTAGTCTTTCATTATTTCTATCTAGCAACATTCTCTCTTATTAACAGTGGACTGTCATCCCACAAGGAAGTCTTTGCACTTCTGGGACTGAGCTTTTGCTTGGCAGTCCACCTTACATCCATCTAACAATCTCCTTGTTTAAGTCTCTTTCTTCTATAAGTGTCATCCTCCACAGCCAAAGAGGAGTCCCTACAACGTCTGGATAACGGTGCACAGACCTCATCTGGGTAACATCTAACCCTGATCATTTATCTTAGTTTCTTATTCCTTTTGAATGTGAAAGCAAAAAATAGTTAGAAACATTCTGGCATGCCTGGTGGGACCCTAGGAGTTTTCCTTGGGTTCATTACTTTTTCTTCTAAAAACAAATTTTTCATATAGGTGCATTAGGTCTCTTCTTGCATCTTTTTCTTCTATCTCTTCCAAAAGACACCATCAGCAAAGTTAAAAAGAATCCTTCTTTTTCTTTCTTTCCTACATCTTAGACTAGTCAGTCATACTTTTCAACCTCTTCTCACTTGTCTGCATACGAACACACATTTCAATTTGGGCTTAAAATCTATTGCATCTCATTTCTTCTTGAATGCATACTTAGCTCTCACATCTAGTAATTAGAAATGCATCATGAATAAAGTGTAGGCCACTTATGTTACACATCCAAACCACTTGCACAAACTCAAACATCTAAACACACCTAAGACAAGGCCCAACTAGGATTTCATCACCTAGCGGATACCTTACCTATCCCGACAATCCCACTTGGAGTTCACTACCAAGGGGAAAGCCCACTCTGTTCTCTAGCAGAGGATAAACTCTATGGGAAGTATATATAGGCTAAGTGAGACCAGCTTATCACTCAGCTTGTGAACTGAGGGGAGCTTACTCTTTAGCACCAGGCCACGTACGCAACCTAACACAGACCTTGAGCACCAAAACTAACCTGAAACCAACTTTAGACTACTTCTTCTAGGACCTGTTCTAAAAGCCAACTTCCCAAACACACTCTAAGGCATAAGCCAACATGATTATAAGAGTTTATTCTTAGGATTTAATGTTTAGGGTTTACTTATCTTCATCTATTTTTCTATTTTTATCTGTTTTTTTGAGCTAGTGAGGACATTTTCTTCTTTTTTTCCAAATTTTTTCAAATTCTATGAGTTTCTAGAAAAACACAATAAGTGACATCAGTTTTTATACTGACATTGGCAACCTTTCTTCACCGGCATCAGTTATCTAACTGACATAGGCAACCTGTTTCACCGACATTGGTTTTTCTACCGACGTCGGTCACTGTCCAAAATTCTCTTCTCAAACAACAACCTTAAAACCCGACTTTCTTGCTGTCCAACATCCATTCTAGTTTTTTGAGACTAAAAAACATAGTTTCTAAAACTTGAACCTTTTGCCTTGAATGGTTTTGACATGTAGTCAAACCAAGACTCTTGTCGACCACGCGAGGCAACAATCGCTTCTGCTTCGCCCTCCATAACCAGTCCTCTAATGGAGTATCATTCAGAGACCGAACATACTCCTGCTCGACCGACCCCGACTCAGCCTCCCATTGTCCCTGAAGGGGACCAAGACTTTGAAAGGTTCCTTGACCTCAATGTCAAGGCCCTTCAACATTATCTCATGAGAAGCCAAATGTGAGATTCTTCAGGCAACCCAGTCTATGGGATGCCAACCTCCTTAACTGAAGCGGCAACGATATCGACATCATCCGCTACCCAACCCATGACCACTCTGGCCTTTACTTTGACCATCAACCTGACCATAACTTATCTTCAAAGTGTGGCTTCTCCTTCTATCTCTGGGCCCACTTCCATTAGGGTTTTAGCCCCCCATTAACCATAGACTATTCAATAAAATTCTACCCCTTTCCATAATCTAGTTGTCTCCATCCCGCCTACTCTTGCCCCTATCAACATAAGAGTAACTACTTACCCTTCAACTAGTGCTACCACCCCTCAACCACCTTTGATGGCACTTATTCAATTTTTGCCCTTCAACTCCATGGCACAAGTCCCCTTGGCTTCAACATCCACCCCGATGACTAGTTATCAATATGTTGCGCCTATATAAGCACAACCGACTACATCATACATCTCTTCTAGCACCTTCCAAGTGCCTTACAACCTAGGGGGCACCCCACCCATAAATCCATCAACTAACCTAATCAAAATGTTGATGGACAAAATGTCTAATCTTGAGGCTTCCATTTCTAGTTCAAGCAATGTCCTTTCATATGACCAAATTTGCAATGAACCCATCCATCCCTCTGTCCCAATCTGGTCGTATCCCAGTCAGTGGGAAATTCCTAAGTTTACTCACTTTTAGAGTAAGGAAGACCCACATCAACATCTACGAGCATTTAGACCTGCTTGTTATCTCATAGCCCATGATGATGCGTTATTGCTACGCACACTCCCCATGTCGCTTTCTGGCCCTGCCCTTGACTGGTATAGCTCTATTACCAGTCACTCTCTCTTTTCCTTCACCCAACTTGCCTAATTATTTCTTGACCATTTTTCAATCAATATCACCAAAACGGTCTCCATTACAAACCTCTACTCTATTAGACAGTTTGATGATGAATCCATAGCTAATTTTGTCACCCGTTGGAGAGGCTTAATCAACCAACTCTCCTTCCCTTTACCTCAACCTGAGCTCATTGAGCTCTTTTCACAGTCATGTGCCAAACATATTTCCTCTACCTTGCAGGTCCAAACATTCCATGCTTTTGATGAAGCTTTCACCATGGCCCGAAAGCTTGAACTCCATGCTATTGAAGAAAATAGGGTCAAATTGCATAATACCAATGCAAAAACTGATGACCCTTCTTCTTCCAGACCTTCTTCTTCCCACTCCAAATCCAAGGTGTGGCAAACACTGTGGTCGTTAGATCACCATCCTTGACAATGACCGACCAACCTCAACCTTCAACATCACAAAGCATCACAAAACAATTCCAACAATAGTACATATAGCGTAAACACACTCCACTAGGAGAATCATACGCTTCCGTGTTGGAAAAAATCATCAAGCAGGGGGTCCTCAATCTCCCTCAAATTTGACCACCCCAATTCAACCCCTCAAAACCTATCCCTGCATGGTACAGGGAACATGACTTTTGTCACTATCACCGTGTCCAAGGCCATGACATAAACAACTGCCGAACCTTCAAGAACATTGTCCAAGACATGATAGATATGGGAGATCTTGTTTTGGATAACCTGAATGCACCACCCAACCAAAACATTGATATCTTCAAACAATATTTTCCTAATCATCCTCCTAGCCAAAACAATGTCCAGACCATGGCCGATAGCTCCCAAGAGCATGATATACGCACGGTCAACATGGTCTCACCTCTTATCCCTGACCAACCTCCTCCATAGGTAGAAGAGATTTCTTCTCCTATTCGTCCATCACAGGTAGATGAACCATCTTCTCTTATTAGTTCTCCATCGACCTCTCTTATATTGGAGGATGCTTCGACCATACCAATGCCATTAGCCCGACCTTCATCCTTCCTCCTACCAATGGGGGACCATACCCTTCCTACTCCTCAACCAAAAGTAGAAGGCACCATCATCCCTACCCTCTATCCTCTTGAGGAGTCACATTCTCCAATTTCTTCTCCACCAAGAGAAGAACCTGTCTCTTCACCCATTTTGACCAAGGAAGACCTAGTGACGATTTTCTCTTGCCTTTTGCCTGAGATCGCTACATCTCACTCACCTCTGTCCACATCTGAACCCAAACCCATGCAGGCATCCACCATGCCAAAAGAGATTAAATCTCTTGGTTTTCGCCCCATATCTAATCTTGCCTCACACAATAGTGGCCCTCAAACCAAACCAAAGAAGGCTACTAAACCACATCAGAGAATTCCTCCCCCACCTTCATCATTGACCTCTATTTTAGGACCACATCCATCCACCTTAATAGGAGTGCTTCCTACTCCAACACCTCACAGAGGCAAATTGCCTCCATTATCCCCTTTACCCATTAAACATATATTTCCTCCAAAATGACCAATGCCTCCTATGCCTCCAAAACAAAAGTCATCAACCTCTACTGCAACAAAACATGCAGACCCATTGGCAGGTTTTTATGCCTTGCTATTACAACAATTGTTGTAGTCTTCTCGCATCTATCTTTCACCTCTTAAACCATACCAATCTCTCAGACCAAAACTGCCCTAGTTTGATGACACTAAAGTTTGTGCGTATCATCGCACACTGGGACATGAAACTAAGCATTGTTGTGCCCTCAAGGTTGTCATTCGCCAATGCTTGGAGAAAGACACCCTTCTTCTTGACCATATTATAAAAAAACCTTCAACATCGTCCCATGCTTCCCATACCTCCTCACCTTCACACTCATCAACTCTCAGATCAAGACCATCTTGGTTCGACAACACTAAATTTTGTCACTATCATTACACACTGAGATATGACACTGAGCGTTGTTGCACTCTTAACGCTGTCATTCATCAACACCAGAAAAAGGATATCCTTCTTATCAAGGATCCTCTTGACTACCCTTTTGCCAAATCTTTGACACCATCACATGCCTCACAAACATCATCACCTAAACCGGGATCTCAACACCAGACTATGGTCCCTCCACTGCCTTTGACCCCATTATTTGAAATCAACACAGTCAACTTGACCACCAGCCCATCAACCCAAAAGGATAAAGGGAAAAGACATGTTTCTATCCCTTGGACATCCCCATCTACCAAGCCTTCACCACAACCAAAACCCAAGATTACTGTCTTGGGCACATCTCGACCAACATCCTCAAAGACAATCCCTGACTCCATGGTGAAACAACCTCACCACACGACCCCTGTGAAGATGTCTTGTATGATCTCATACAAAACTCTCCACAACATCATCAAACCTTGATCAAAGCCTTACAATCAATGGAGGTCCAACTCAAAGACCCCCAACCACTGGCTGCTTTGATCAAATTATTACCAACCATTTCCTCTGTCATCATCTATGATTTTAAGATTCTTGCCTCCAACCTGGCAGATCAGGATCTCGCCCTCTCAAACTAAATCTATCAAACATTCTCCCTAGCAACTGGGGGAATTTGACCTTATCCTGACTATCGTAACCTTCACCAAGCCTTGACCAAACATCAACCAACTTCTTAATCATCGACCAACACGTGACCAATTTGGAAAGAAGCAAATGAGGCAAGTTTGCTCCTAATTGGCTCAGACCTTACATCATAATGCATAGGTATGGATCAGAGACTTATCATCTGTCTTCTCTTGAAGGTCGACCAAAACTAAGCCCCTTAATGCCTTGCATCTGTGACCATTCTACTGTTAGTCAAGTACTCGTTCACTTGACATTTAACTTGAGCTCGTCCCTTGAGCAATCCTAGTCCTCGTAATCCTCATTCCTTTCAACCCTATTCCCCTAAACAAACCCTATGTAACCCTTTTATAAAGTATGCAATGCTTTGTCTTAATAAAAGGGAGCCCTTGCACTTCTATAGTCTTGTCCATGACTCAAAATTTTATCAAAAATAAAATGGGATGCCTAAAATAAAAAAAGGTCACAAATTTAAAAAGCAGACTGCTCCCTCGAAGGATAGCTATACTATCATTGCTGTAACTAATAAACTACTCCCTCGAAGGACAACTATTCAAAACTCTGAAATATATATAAAGCAAAAATATAGACCACTCCTTCGAAGGATGGCTATGACTAAAATCTTGCTACACACAACACTTTCTTAGAAGCTTCCCGCATCGATCAGCTTCACAAATGACCACAAAACAAGACGACATCCCCATGTAGACTTCCTGCATTCATTAGTCTTCCAAAAAAAAAGGGGGGGTCATGGACTTGACTTATAGTCGTCTTAGGGTCTCCTATGAAAAGGGGCAAAGTTATCCCTACCTAAAAGGGGTTACCCTATCCTACCATATCACATCACCTAATCAAGGGATTTCGAGCTCATTTTAATGTCAAAGTGATTCGATTACTTCTCTAACACAACCAATGGTCAACGACGTCATGCATGAACAGGGCTTTTGTTTCTAAAAACCCCCTACCTATGCTATCCTTATGGTCCTTGTCAATGAAAGAGCAATGCTCCTTTCACTTCTTATCCACACTTTGGTCACATTCAACCAAATCATTTGCCAACCAAACCAAACCAACCCAAATATTTTCAGACCACCAACATGACATAGTCTATTTCACATAGTTTTTATGGACAACAATACACATGGGAACTATCAACCATACAATTTATGCCAAGCATAAACCATTACTTGCTGAAGCATAAACATACTCAATTCATTTTTTGCATACATACATCACTAATATGGAAACTTGCTAGGGATGAAAGACCACTCAACCAATGTTATAGAATACACCATCACATAATATGGAAAAGGCTGTAACATCATCTTACCCTCATCATTTCAAGCACGTACCCTCATACATATGGGAAGTGCTAAACCTTAACCTATTCCAAACCAATCATCAACCCATCATCAACCATTTTACCTCTTAGTTTGAACTACATTGGTCTAAGGCCCTTCAAATAGGGGCTATGTAGGCAACACTCAGATGACATGATGTCTTCTGGGGCTAGCTCGGCCACATCTATTTGTTCATCTATCTGATGGACAAACCATTTTACCTTTGACCATGTCCTTAACCTAGTCTGAACCAATCATCAACCAATTTTTCCTCCTATTCTGAACTACATTGGTCTGAGGCCCTAACAACAGGGGCTATGTAGGCAGCACTCAGATGACAGGGCGTCTTCTGGGGTTAGCTCAACCACATCCATTTGTTTGTCTACCTGATGGAAAAAATATCTTACCTTTGACCATGACTTAACCTCATCCAACCCATCCATAACCAACTCTCTTCCTCCCTTTTAGGGAGAACTACATTAGCCTAAGGCCCTAATGATAAGGGCTATGTAGGTAGCACTCAGTTGACATGGAGTCTTCTGAGGTTAGCTCAGCCATTCCTTCATCCGTCCATCTAACGGACCAACTATCTATCTCACCTCGACTCGACCAATGACCTTGGGGATCATGCCTATCTCCTCTGACTATGACCACTTCCAAGACAATGTTGCCTTGGTTGTTTTTGCATATATGCTACCTCACGCACGGTTAGCAAAATTGTTTGCAACCCATATTTTGACCCTCACAAGTATAGGATTGTGAGCAAGTTGATCCCCACTACTTGTGACATTTTCATGTTTTCCAAGAACACTTCCTAAGCCCAAGATACCTGGAACATGATGACCATTGGAGCTATAGCCTGGATCAAATAACCCAATTAGCTACGACTAAATGCTGGGGCCCAATTATTTTGATTTTGGCACTCCTCGACCCTTGACCTGCGACAATTTGACTTGATCATCTCATGAAGTGGTATGCATGCAATCTCAACTTTTACAGCATTCACACTCCATCTTCACTATATCCATCCTCTATCTATCAAATCGGCACCCAATTTTAGGTTTCCTTCCCTTGACTCCCACTTTGAGGGGGAATACCTCATCCCATAATCAGGGAAATCAACTTTCATTTTTGTCTTGCAACAACCAATAGGACAAAAGTAACCTCATCCCATATCTGGGGCAACCTACTCCTATTTTTGTCTTGTAGTTCATCCAAAACAACTAACAAGACAAAAAGGGGAAAATGTAGACACCAAAATCGTGTCTAACCCTTGGTCATCCTCCCCCTTGGTCTCCTTGGTCCACCTTCTAACACATCACCCTTGCCACCTCACCCCTCCTTGGATACCTCTCCTTGGATGCCTCCCATCACCCTATGAACAATTTATGACCTATTTCAACCCTCTCCTACCTATTTAATCCACCTTCAACCATTTTCCCATGACCAATTGACCTTGGCAGTTGGAAGAATGGGCAAAAGGCTAATTTTAGCCCTTTTTTCATTATTTTAGCTACCGACATCAGTTATAGTCGACTGACACTGGCAAGATCACCGACGGTGGTTGCTTAAAACCAAATTGTAGGATGAATGAATGGCTCCTCTTCCCCCAAATGCAAAAAATCCTCTTGCGCTCAGACTTCGACCTCTCTCTCCCTCTCTCCCAAATGCACAGTAAGCACCATAGGGTACAAGTATTCTGCATCAATCACTCTACCATTATAGGGAGTCTTCTACATCAACGACAGGGCTTCTACACTTTTGGTTCTCTACTAAGGAGCTAAGTATCCCTGTTCTATTTTATTTCAATTATTTAGACTATATCAGTAATTAGTTTTTTGTTTATTGCTTTTAAAAAATATTATCAACTAGACCCAACTTTTAACCAGACCAGGCCTGACTCTCTTCCCAGAAAGGCTAAGAGGCCTTTCCCATACCCTTACCCCTTTTATGACAACATATCCCCTATCTTTGTCCCTCCTAAAGACCCTGTCTACTGTCTTACCACTCTGCACAGACCCTTTTACCTCTCAGACCATTATGTTGACCACAAACTCAACCTAACACTTGTCTAAAGCCCCATTGCCCTGACCAACACTAGCCACCAGACCCATTGCCCCTACTAACGTTGATAGACTAATTGACGTCGGCAACCTTAGATGCACTGATGATGATAGAATAACTGGCATCGGTGATTGTGGCAGACTGACAACAGACAACAGGTATACATTATCTAGTTTCCTCTTTGCTAGTCATTTGTCATTTCTTTATTTCCAAAACTTTTACTTATTAACAATGGACTGTCATCCCATAAAGAAGTCTTTGCACTTTTAGGATTAAGCTTTGCTTGGCAGTCCACCATATGTCTATCTGACAATCTCTGTGTTTAAGTCTCTCTCTTTTGTAGGTGTCATCCTCCATAGCCAAAGAGGAGTCCCTATAATGTCTGGATAACGGTGTGCAGACCTCATCCAGGTAACATCTAACCCTAGACCATTTATCTTAGTTTCTTATTCCTTTTGAATGTGAAAGTGAAAACTTGTTAGAAACATTCTTGAATACCTCATCCCATAATCAGGGCAATCAACTTTCATTTTTGTCTTGCAACAACCAACAAGACAAAAGCAACCTCATCCCATATCTGGGGTAACCTACTCCTATTTTTGTCTTGCAGTTCATCCAGAACAACCAACAAGACAAAAAGGGGCAAATGTAGACACCAAAATCATGTCTAACCCTTGGTCATCCTCCCCCTTGGTCTCCTTGGTCCACCTTCTAACACATCACCCTTGCCACCTCACCCCTCCTTGGATACCTCTCTATGGATGCCTCCCATCACCCTATGACCAATTTATGACCTATTTCAATCCTCTCCCACCTATTTAATCCACCTTCGACCATTTTCCCATGACCAATTAAACCTAGCAGTTGGAAGAATGGGAAAAAGGCTAATTTTAGCCCTTTTTCTGTTATTCTAGCTGCCGACGTTGGTTATAGTCAGCCGACGCTGCGGGATCACTGACGTCAGTTGCTTAAAACCAACTTACAGGCTGAATCAATGGCTCCTCTTCCCTTAAATGCAAAAAATCCTCTTATGCCCAGACTTTGACCTCTCTCTCCCTCTCTCCCAAACACACAACAAGCACCATAGGGTACAAGTATTCTGCATCAGTCACTCTACCATTGCAGGGAGTCTTCTACATTAGCGATAGGGCTTCTACACTTCTGGTTCTCTACTAAGGAGCTAAGTATTCTTCTTTTATGTCATTTTAGTAGCTTAGAATGTATTTGTAATCAGTTTTCTATTATTGCTTCTAAGCCACATTATCAACTAGACCCAGCTATCAACCAGACCAAACCTGACTCTCTTCCTGAGAAGGCTAAGAAGCCTTCTTCATATTCTCACTCTTTTTGACACCCTGTCCCTTATCTGACTCCTTTCTTAGACCTTACTCTCTACCCTGCTCAAACCATCAGACTCCTAGACTACCACAGACCTCCTGGACCATTCTGATTGACCACAAATAGACCTAAACCCATCTAAAGCCCCATTTCCCCAACTGACACTAGCCATCAAACCCATTGCCCCAACTGACGTCGGCAGGACTAACCGACGCTGGTGACCTTGACCAACTGATGTCAGTAGACTAACCAATGCCAGTGACTATGAAAGATAGATAACACAATACAGGTATGCATTACCTTTATTTCTTTTGTTTAGTCTTTTATTATTTCTATCTAGCAACATTCTCTCTTATTAACAGTGGACTGTCATCCCACAAGGAAGTCTTTGCACTTCTAGGACTGAGCTTTTGCTTGGCAGTCCACCTTACATCCATCTAACAATATCCTTGTTTAAGTCTCTTTCTTCTACAGGTGTCATCCTCCATAGCCAAAGAGGAGTCTCTACAATGTCTGGATAATGGTGTGTAGACCTCATCTGGGTAACATCTAACCCTGACCATTTATATTAGTTTCTTATTCCTTTTGAATGTGAAAGTGAAAAACAGTTAGAAATAAACACATCACATTCCATTTTTTAAACTCAAGTTCATCTTCTCTTTAATGACAAGTTTCCCACTTCTTGAAATCATGCACCACCACCATAATTCTCTATATTTAGCATATATCAGGCTCTAGTTTTGATACACATTCCATTTTATTAAAATTGGATCGATTACAACAATCTATATCATTCTCTGTGTTGTAAAATGCATCTTACCTATGTGTTCTATCACTTGACTATTGAGATGAACAAATATTTAAATACTGACCACTGCTCTTAAGTTTTTCACCATGATTCGATGATCCTCATTTAATTGTCCCATATTTAAAATGCAACCATTAGATTAGAATCTGACAAGCTCATGTGTTCCATTAGATCCTTATGAGATTTTTAACTTTAATAATTCAACTTTAAATTTCAACCATTAATCAGAATATGACAATCTCACTTGTTCCATTAGATCTTTGCAAGATTTTTAACTTTATCTTTTTAACTTTGAGTGACAACCATTGATATTTATCTTAGTCTCCCAAGATTAGGACACTTGGAAATATTATATGCCCTTTGAGAACTTTAATGTTAGTTCCCATGTTTGTGACACTTGGCACTCTCATGTGCCTTTTGCACATTGTCAATTCCCACTCTTGTGCCACTTGGCACTCTCATGTGCCTTCTACACATTGGTGTCAGTGCCTATTCTTGTGACACTTGGCATCCTCACATTGATAATTAACTATTTGACTTTGAACTACATCATATATCTACTGCTCAAGCTCTATGATTGTGACACATGTCATCAACACATTATTTCTTAGTTTCTTTGAATTATTGACTTTGTTGTGCATCATTAGATATTTATCATTAGATTAAACACTCATTATTGATCAAACTTAGACAAATATTAAGTTGAGGGCTTATGAATATTAAAGTCTTTGATCACTACTCTAAGCTAATAATCGCTAGGTCGAAAGGGTTGGTTATAAAATGATGAGGAAGGCTTAAGTTATGACTTAAGTGATTGGTTCCTACCTATATCTAGTCAACATAAAAATATAAATGCATATGAATTCCATGAAAAAAACCATAGAGTTTTACTAAGAAACCCTAGTAATGGCTAAGATCAAAGATAAACCATTTATGAGCTCATTTCTCTTCATTTGAATTTGTAGATCATATATATGAGATGCACTTAAAAAACCCATAATATATCTTCTATCAATTTATCTACAAACATCTGAAAATAGCCTCTATAAAAGCATGACAACTTTATATGAAAATATTACAACTTGTGTAATTATTAAACATGATCTTCTCTCCATCAATCTTATTTATGACTAATCCTTTGACAATAATGATAGCCATAGTGCCAACTATCTCCCTTTTGACATCAATTACAATCATATTGCCAATAATCTCCCCCTTTGTCATTGATGGCAAAATAAATGCTTTGATCTTGTAATACATGCTATGCTCCTTCTCTAGCATCAATTGTACTTGCATTAGATTTTGATGAATGTGAGATGAAGTTGTTTATACCAAAATTTCTCCCCCTTAGGCAATGGAACATACGCCTAAACACACTTGGACACATGTGTTTCTCCTTATTTTATAAAAATAAATATTTTATAGAGAGCATTTGCACTTTTTAATCCCCTTTTGACATCAATGGCAAAGGGACTCTAACTTTCTCACTATTTGTCCAAAATTTTCTCCACCTTTATTAGATAAAGGAGTTTGTCCAAGAATCTAAAACCATCAACTCATTATAAATTTGCAAAAATGTGCATACCTAATTTGCCTTTTTCTCTCATCTTTCAGGGATTAACAAGGTTTCTGTGATCCTCCTCTTGGATTCATGCCCTATTATAAGGATCTAGTGATGTGATGTAAGAGTAACCACTCCTAATTTCTACCTCAAATACAAAAAAATTCATTGATAAGAGGTTTGGTGAATATGTCTACAACTTGATCCTATGTTGGCACATAATCCATTGTGACCTCTTGATTTGCAACCTTTTCTCTTAAAAAGTGATACTTGATTGATATATTCTTAGTTTTGGAATGCATCACTAAATTATTTGATATATTAATAGCACTTGAATTATCACAAAGAGTATAAATAGGTGATTTATATTCTATCTTGATGTCTTTAAGTGTTTACTTCATCCATAAGATTTGAGTGCAACATGACACTATTGCAACATACTCTACTTCTGATATAGAAAGAGTAACTAACTCTTACTTTTTGCTCAACCATAAAACAAGTTTGTTTCTAAATAAAAATGCACCACCACTAGTGCTTCTTCTATCATCCACACTTCACAATAAGCATTTGTATATACTATCAAAATGAAATCTTCACCTTTGGGATACCATAGGCCATAGTCAATTTTACTCTTGAAATATCTAAAGATCCTTTTCACTGCATTGACAAGTGATTCTTTAGGAGTAGATTGAAATATTGCAACCATACACATTGATTGCATGATATTAGGTCTTGATGTAGTTAGGTATAACAAACTACCTATCTTTGATCTATACAAAGTTTGATTTGCATCAAGGGACACATCCTTTTTTCTCAACTTACAACCAATTATCATGGGATTACATACTAGTTTGTTAACTTCCATTCCAAACTTTTTGAGCATTTCCTTAATATAATTGGTTTGAAATATAAATATCCCTTCATTAGTTTATGCTATCTATAGACCAAGGAAGAAATAAATTTATCTAAGAATAGACATCTCAAACTCATTTTGCATTTAAGTAGAAAATTCTTTACACATTTTGTTGTTGCTACCACTAAAAATGATATCATCTACATATACAACAACAATTAACTTATGCTAACCTTGAGATTTAAAGTAAAAATTGTTGTCTACACATCATTTATTAAATCCTTGTTGTTGCAAGTATTGTTCTAATATTGAATACCATGCTCTAGATGCTTGTTTTAGACTATACAAAGCTTTGTTTAGTTTACACACATAACCTTCTTCTTCTGACAGCTAAAAATGTTCTGGTTGTTCTATGTAGACTTCCTCTTCTAGGTTTTCATTCAAGAAAGTAGACTTAACATCCATTTGATAAAATTTGATTTTATTATTAATAGAGAATGCTAGAAACATTCTTATGTATTCCAATCGAGCAACTGGACTAAATGTTTCCTCAAAATTTATGCCTTTAACTTGTACATATCTTTTACACACCAATCTGGCCTTATTTATTATGACAGTTCCATCCTCATTTAGTTTGTTTCTAAATACCCACTTTGTACCTATTACATTATTATTTTAAGGTCTTGGAACTAATTCCCAAGTTTTGTTCTTTTCAATTTAGCTTAGTTCTTCTTCCATGACTTTTATCCAATTCTTATCCTTGCTTGCATCAACATAGTTCTTAAGCTCAATTTCAGATATTAGAGAAAACTTACTTTCTCCTTATTCATTGCAAATCTTTTCCTTGTTTAAACTCCATTTTTACTACCAATGATCTACTTTATAGGATGATCCTTTTGAAAAAATCTTGTGTCTTTTCATTTACTTCCTCAAGCTCTTAATTAGATACTTCCTCTTCAGATTTTTATTTATAGATGTCTCTGTCAGGTTTAACATGTTTCAAGCCTTCATCAACCTTAACATTGATACTTTATACAATATTATGTAGCCTTTTGTTGTAACATATGTAGGATTTTGTTTGGGTGGAATAACCAAGAAATATTCCTTCATCACATCTTGATTCAAATCTTCCAAACTTATCTTATTTTCTCCTGATGTAGTATTTGCTACCAAACACTCTGAAATACTAAATAGAGGCATGTTTTCCATACCATAGTTCATAGGGGTTTTATCACTATTTACCCTCAATTAAACTCAATCCAAGATATATATTATTGTTTGTACTACTCTCCAGTATCCATCAATTAATTTGGCCTCTTTAAGCATTGTTATGGCCATCTCCTTGACTATTTTATTCTTTCTTTCAAAAACTCCATTCTATTGTGGAGTCCTTACTACAGAGTAATGCCTTTTAATTCCATGATTATCATAAAAATTTATGAAATCATTTGAGGTGAATTAACCACTTCTATCAGATGCTAAGCATTTGATTTTTTAGCTAATCTCATTCTTTGCCATGACCATAAAGATCTTGAATCTTTCAAATGCCTGAGACTTATTCTTCACAAAGGTTACCTATGTCATTCTTGAGTAATCTGATATTAGCAACATGAATTATCTTTCTCCTTTTGACCCTCTTTTATTAGTAGGACCATAAAGATCAGTATGAACTAATTCTAAAGGCTTTATAGTTGCATACTCCTTTATTTGAAATCTAGCCCTTGTTTGCTTGCCTTGTTGATATTGTTTGCAAGTAGTGTCTATAGGTTTGGTTATCTTAAGCATATGTCTAACACACTTATTTGAGATCAATTTTACTAGGTTATTAAAGTTGGCATAACCCATTATTCTATGCCATAACCAACTCTCATCAATATTTCCTATTAGTCAGCTATTACCATTCAATTCACTTAGATTATAAATACTACTTTCAGTTATTTTCCCTTCTATAAATAATCTTCTAGATATCCTTATCTTACAACCTTCTACATTAAATGTGACCTTATATCCATTATTACACATTTATCTAATAATTATCAGATTGTGTTTCGATCTTTCAACATAAAGGACATCATGTGTAGGCAGTTTTCCATTTATATTTAAGGTTCCTATACCATGGATCTTTACTATAGTATTGTTTCCCAAGCTAACAGATCCTTCCTTACATTTAATTAGTTTGATGAAATTGCTCTTGTCTCTAGTCATGTGTTTTGAGCAACCTCTATTTATTACCCACAAATTATAGTCCTTGATATGGAGTGCAATTTGTGCAATCATAGATTGTGTAACTTTCTAATCTCTTACTTTCCACACATCCTTAGGTTTCTTGTTTGGCTTATTTTTCTCTTTTTCAGAGACTTGCAAACCTTTGTTCACACTAGGATACATGCCTTTCTTTTCAATTTGTATTTTTGGTCTTACAAAGTTTGTTATACATTGTTTATCTATGTGACCAAAATTGTTATAATTATAACATATTACATTTTTATCTAACAAGGGTAAAAATGAATTTTTGCTCACAAAGTTTATTCTCCTTTTAGGTATAACTCTATAATCACTAGCCCTATAACCAAACTGATTATAGGTATAATAATAACCATAGAAAAATGAGGAATACCTAGTCATAGCATTTTTTTGTGTAGGATGATGAGGTCTTATTAACTCTAGTTTCTTCAAGTCTTTCACCCTTATGCAACCATCTGCATCAACTACCTTTGTCTTCTACATCTTCCTTGAGTTTGTAGAGATTGACTCATTGTTCTTCTTCTTTTCTTCAAGCTTATTTTCTTCTTCATCTTTATTCATACCAATAGTGCTTGTGTTTATCTTTGTATCTCTGGAGGCATTCATGCAAGTTTTTTCTCTCTTTGTTTTTGATTCTCCTTTTGTTTTGAAGTCATCATATAAATTTATAGATGTAATAGTTAAGGGAATTTTCCCTTTTCAAAACCATGACTAGATTTATATTTTGATGTATTTTAAGAGTTGATCAATTCGTCAAGAATTTTTGAACCTCATTTTAAATTTAGACCTTTGTCTAATTGTTCTTTAGATTTTTCAAGTTCTTTTCTCAAATCCACTATTTTTACTTCTAACTTCATGTATTCATTAGAGTTAGACTATAGTTCAAATCTGACTACATCTTCTATTATTTTAGCCTCTTCAACTTGTGTCTTTAGGATAACTACCATTTGATCAATTTTTAAGACTTTTGGATAGTTTTTCAATCTCTTTTTCTGCCCGCTTCTTCTACTTTGAGTTATCTTTTCTTAGCTTTTCAATTTCATCTAGAGTACATGTGAGTTCACCCTCTAGATCCACTTCTCCTTCCTATTTTTCATTATAGTATTTAACTTATTCTTTTTCTTGATCAACATAAGCTGATTCTAATGTCATAAATAGGGATTCATTTCCCTCAGCCATAAAGGCACAATCATGGTCATCATCTGAGCTATCACACTCATCTAATGAATCACTACCTTCTTTTATGTATAAGCCTTTCTTATTTTTGAAGAATTTATTCTTCTTAAAATATTAGGGTTTCATATTTTTAATATCATCTTCTTGCTCAGAGTTATCCTTTTTTTATAAGGGTATTTAACATCAAAATGTCCTACCTTACCATAGTTAAAGCATTTAAAAGGTAACTTACCTTTGTACTTTCTAGACCCTCTTCCAAATTTTCTAACAAATTTGGCTTCTTATTCGCCAATATATTTAGATCTAGATGTAAGTGTTTATGTTTTTGCTTATTTAGATGCTTTGAATGCATCTTCTATCTTGAAAGTATTTACTTCTCCCATTCTCATCTCATAGGCTATGAAGGTTCCATGTAACTCATTAATAGTGAGTTTATCCAGATCTCTTACTTCCTCTATTGTAGATATTTTAGAGTCATACATTGATGGCAAAGATCTTAGTACCTTTTTGATAATGATCAAATCTTTAATCTCTTTTCCAAGGCCTCTGATTGCATTGACTATTTCATTTAATATGAAGAGGTAGTCTATAATTTTCTCTTCTTCATTCATTTTAAGACTTTCAAACTTGACTTTGTATGTTTGTAGTTTGGGCTGTGTTACCTTATCATCACCCTCATAGATGATATTCAACTTGTTCTAGATATCTTGTGTATTTTGACAATGTATTACTTTGACAAACTTTGAGTTAGATAATCCATAAAAGATAGCATTATTTGCCTTGGCATTGCTCTCATATGCCTTATTTGTAGCCTGATCAATAGGAGTTATAGTAGGAGTTATATATCCATTTATAATAGACATCCATACATCAAACCCTAATGAAGATAAATATGTTTCCATTTTAATGCTCCAAAAATGCATAGTTTGATCCATCAAAGAGGGGTTCTTTGTGTTACAAAGAGCCTTCTTGACTAGCCATTTGTGTTCATTATCCAAGATCTGCCTGAGTTGATTAAGCTTCTTCTAAGGAACCACGGATTTGATACCAATTATTGGAACACAAATATCTACTGGGGGTGAATCATTAGATTGATTAAAATTAGTCCTTTAATATTTTTTAATGCAAATTAAAAATTATATGCATAGATCACACACACAAAAGTAGACACAAAAATCAATGTACATGGAAAACCTTGTATGATAAAAACCACAATGAGAATAGATACTAAAATCTACTATTATAATCTAGCCTCATGATAAAAACCTCATTGGTTATAATTTTTAAGGGTACTAACCCTAAAGAGACACCAATCCCTTGATTTAAGAGATCCTACTCTAAGAAAGCACTTACTCCCTAACTAAGCACCAACTCATCTTTTTTGATGGCACCTACCAATACGATATATTATATAGCTACAACTCCATTTTACAAAATTGATTTAAAAATTAATCTAGTTCTATGTTATAGACCTGTTCTATAACTACTCATGCTCTACCTTGCATCGCTCTTCCTCTCTTTCTCTCTCCACCTCTATCCCTCTCACTTAAAATCTTTGTCACACTTAGTGCATATCCTAGATGATGTATATATGCATTGGATCTAGGTCTCACATCTTCTTTGTGTTCACTTTAGTCATTAACACATCATGCTCCATTTTTGGAACTTAGTTCATATTTTATTTAATGACAAGTTTCCTACTTCTTGAAATCATGCACCACCACCATAATTCTCTATCTTTTACTATATTTAGCATATATTAGGGTCTAGTTTTGATATACATGCCATTTTATTAAACTTGGATTGATTACATCAATCCATATAATTCTATGTGTCATATAATGCATCTTACTTGAGTGTTCCATCACTTGACCATTGAGATGAACAAATATTTAAATACTAACCATTGCTCTTAAGTTTCACTCCATGATTTGATGATCCTCACTCAATTGTCTCATATTTAAAATGCAACCATTATATCAAAATATGATAATTTCACATGCTTCATTAGATCCTTGTGAGATTTCAAACTTTAATGCTTTAACTTTAAGTCATAATCATTGATTAGAATTTGACAAGCTCATGCATTTTTTATATCTTTGCAAACTTCTAAACTTTAACTCTTAAAATTTAAGTTGAAACTATTGATATTTGTCTTAGTCTCCTAAGATTAGGACACTTGGCACTCTCACATGCCTTCTACATATTGTCAATATCCATGCTTGTGACACTTGGTACCCTCACATGCCATCTGTACATTATTTTTAGTGCTTGCACTTGTGACACTTGGAATCCTTACATTAAACATTGACTACTTGACTTTGAAATGTATCATAGATTTATTTCTCAATCTCTGTGATCATGACACATGTCATCAACACATTCTTTCTCAATTTTTTTGACTTATTAACTTTGTTATGTGTCATTAGATCTTCATCATGAGATTAAGCACTCACCATTGATCAAACTCAAACAAATATTAATTTTTGTGCTTAGGAATATTAAAGTCTTTGATCACTGCTCCAAGATAATAATTATTAGGTCAAAGGGGCCAAATGCATAATGACGAGGAAGGATTAAGTTATGACTTAAGCAACTAGTTCCTGCCTATATCCAATCAACATAAAAATAGAAATTATTGTGAAAATCATGACCAAAAACCATAGGGTTTTACTAAAAAACCCTAGTAATATCTAAGAGCAAAGATAAATCATTTCTAAGATCATTTCTCTTCATTTGAATCTATGGACCATATGTATGAGATGCACTTGAAAAATTGATAATGTATCTTCTATCATTTTCTCTAAAAACATTTGAAAATAGTCTCTATAAAAGCATGATAACTTTATATGATAATATTACAACTTGTGAAATTATAAAACATTCTCTTCTCTCTATCAATATTTTTTGTGAATGATCCTTTGACATAAATGACATACATAGTGACAACTATCTCCCTTTTGACATCAATGACAATCATATTGCCAACAAATATTTTCAAAAAAGGGCCTTAGTTTCATAAGGGAGTAGGATTGTTCATGAAGTCTTATTTTCCAAACTCTGATCTTTTGATTGAAAACCTCTCTCATGTTCTAGTTTGGGTGAGGCTACCAAATTTGCCATTGGGTTTTTGGATCCTACCAACTATGAAATAAATCAAAAATGTTATAATTGAATTTTATAGGAAATACTCCTCAATAAAGGATAGATTAAAATTAACGTGTGCCCATATTTATGGGTTTGTGGATTTGAACAAAGGGCTCCCTATTGATTTTTATTTATTTTTGGGTGCTTTAACAAGAATCCAAAAAATAAAGTAGGAAAATATTGCTTCTAGATGTAAGCAATGTTGTGAATATGGTCACTTGGTTGTTGCATGTCCACATCTATAGGATCTATGTCAAAATCCATTAAATAATTAACACTATCTTAGGCATTAATGGTTTCCAAGTGGTTCAAAGAAATAGGAAAAAAATATACCTAGTGGAAGGGAGCCATAATGGACCACACATCATTTGAACCAAGTGATCAAAATAAAGATTATAAGGAAGGAGTGTTATCATATACTCCCTTGGAAAAAGTAGAAGAATCACAAGTCTATATGAAATTAATATCACTATGAATATCATGGATGTGAAAACATAATTTATCTTAAAATAAAGACAAAAATCATAAATAAATAGTAAAAATGATCACAAAATCCCTTCCCTAAATGAAATTTAATGAACCTTAGATTTAGAAGAAGGAGCAAATTTACAGCTAAAAATCATCCCAATAATCTCATAGGGAAAAAATAAAATGATGTAAATGATCTAATTTAGTATATTGCTTATTTTTGGATTAATTGTAAAAAATAGGCATGCATGTTCTGTAGAAAGGATGCATGTAGGTTCTACCTTAAAAATAGGCATGCATATATGTTATGCAAAAGGGTTTCCTATAGGTTTAACTAAAAAAATAGGCATACATGTAATTTTTTAGAGCTACATGCATGCATAGATGTTTGTGTTTCTTTGTATGCTTGTAAAAATTAAGAAAAAACAAAACCTGATATGCTAAGAATAGAAAGGAGAGAAAAAAATTAGTTGCTGATTTTTAGGAAGAGGAAACTTTGAGTAATTGTAAGTTGTAATTGATAAATATTTCATTTAAAACAATTTTTAATTATAAAAGAAATCATATATTGTAAATTCAATTGATGACTATAATGGAGAGTCCATTATCTATAGGGGAATAAAAAGACATAGGTACTGCTACTATCATTTAAACTACGCATCCACTCACTAAGGTATTTTAACTTGTAATTTTGAATTGTAAATATAGATTTATTTTAATAATTTTAATCTATACTTGTGTTAATATAACTTACATGAATGTATTATATATGCAAGGTTATATGATGACATCTGATAATTCTATTTAGATGAATATCAGGGCATCTATTCATGTTGTTTCTCCCTTTCACACTCATGTGCATGGTCTCTAAGTAAAAGTGTATGAACTATGGTTGAGATAGAGTCATATATTAGTGTGAAGTGTCTCTCATGTTTGGGCTACACAATTTGATGATTTTATTTGCGATCCTTAATTATAATGGGCTAATATCCTTAGCTACATGTGTACAATATTGTCATCCTTATTATCTTTGTAAATGACATTGCATGCTTTGGTTAATTTATAGATGGATATGATGTGCCAAGACTTCTATCTATCTTTAAATTATTTGATGATCTATGGGCTAAAATATTTAAGATGTCATCCTTTGATTGATTTATGGATTAAATGAATTGATACCATCCTTTGTTGCATTATGGCTGGTCCAAATGTTTAATATGATGTTATCACTATTCTAATGTGAATACCCTTTCTAGGATATTTTACTATCATATGGCCTTTGTGGATGGCATTTTGAGATACCATCCTTGGATGTTTTAAGAATAATTTGGATTTTTTAGAGTAGATGACTCTTAGAGATGCCATATGAGGGATTGGTGTTGGAAGATACTTGATGCATTAGAGATTATCAATATATAATTCTAGATATCTACATCAAATCTTCATGATCATACACTTTATTTGAATCTTTTTTTTGTGGGATTTTCTTGAGATGGTCATGACGATGAATTTTTATGGAAGCATTATTATTTGATAGGATTATACAATCCTTTACTATTCTTCACATTTCTTAAGCCACTGAACATGGCTTTAGAGAATATGTATGCCAATACACACTCCAAACTTTCAAATTCATGTGTATGATTTTATTATGATATATGATTCTAATATAATTTTAATCTTGCTCTTAGGAGGTTAAAGCATTTTGATGGGCACTTCCCTAGTTGTATGTTTTGATTATTAATTCTAAGAGGTTGAGTTTGGATTACATGTACTTGGTTCATTTATTTTTTTCCCATTTATAAGAGGTTGATGATTTTTGATGTTTATTTCTATGTGATTCACACATTAATTTCTTCAAGTGCCTATTCATTAACCTATTTGGATTCAAAATTAGTATCACCACTATGATTATTTTGAGGTTATGGTGGTTTTATTAGCTCATCAATGAGCCACTTTTATTTTAGTTTATATCCTAATTATTACACTTATTATCAAAATTTAAATATTAGGCTTATAATTTTGGGGATTTATCAAATTTTGTTTCTAACATTATAATATTCTTCTACTTGGATTGTTGTGGTTTGAACTGTTGGAGATGTAGTTGGATCTGATGGTTGTTAGTTATCATTTTGAAGCATTGATGACCCTTTGAATCATTATACTAGACCATTTGATTTTATTGGGTCATGATGTGAAACTCTTTTGGTTCAAACCATATCTTAATTAATCTATGTTTTGGACTCTTGTAGTTTGAAACTACTACCTTAGGCATCTAGTTCTAAGAAGTTTTAAGATGCTACTACTAACATTATAATATTAGTCTTTGTTGAGAATTGATATTCATAATATATAAGATTGATTTGGGTCCATTTATTTCTATTAATTATTTTAGAGCATTGAATAAAATTTGACTCATTATGTTCAAGTGTTATTCAAGTTTGCTCCAAGACTTCAAAGTTGTCTCGATCTCAAAAGATCAATTAACAATTATGCAGTCAAGAGAAAATTTCTTGTCCTCAAAATAACATTCTACCTCCAAGACATCCAAAACATTTGTATATGAAAATTAAATGTGTTCCCATGATTGGGACCTTCAAAACCACCAAGATGCATGTTTTTATAGTTGTTCAGGAGCGAAAAAACATAAACAATAAATATTGTCAATGTTGAAGTGACAATTGGAGATCTCCACCTATAGTGATCCTTGGGATTGAAAATATATAAAGGGTGGTTAATAAATTATAATACCACATTATTGGCCTCTAATAATTCCTATTCAAGAGACAAAGTACCCATTATGACATCAAGAATTCCTTTCCCAATACAATAAAATTATAATTTTTAAAGTGAACTTCAGATGCACATAAAATGGGAAATCATAATTTTTTTCATAAAATAAAAGAACCAAAATGTGTGTGATGAATCCATGTAATTTAATCCTAGAGCATAAGGTTCAAACCTTGGAGATAAATCTATGATATACTTCTTAGTAATCAGTGTTGAAATGTAATTTTTATGCAGTTAAGAGACAGGTTCTTAGCCTCTAATTGACATTTCCATATCCCAGACCTCCAATTAAAAATAAATAACTTTAAAAATGTTTAGATAGAAAAATAACACATTTTAACATGAAAAAAACTTTAAAATCCACTTGATTTCATGTTTTTATAGTTGCTTAGGAGTGCAAAAATATTGACAACAAATATTGTCAACGTTAAAGTGACAGTTGGAGAGCTCCACCTTTGGTGCTTCATGGATAAAAAATTTGTAATTTCACCATGTTATAGGTGGTGTATAATTTCTAATACTAGGTTATTATCCTCATATTATGCCTGGTCTAGAGACAATGTACCTATTTTAACCTCAAGAATGCCCTTCCCAATATGATAAAATTAACTTTTTAAAGGTGGACTTTAGACACATAAAATGAAAAATGTAATTTGTTTGTAAAAATAAAAATAACCCTCATGTGTGTGTAACATACTTATAATTTCACCCTGAAGCACATTAATCAAAACTTGGATATGAATCCATGATAGACGTCATAGTAATTAGTGTTGAAATATAATTTTTATGCAGTCAAGAGACAAGTTATTGTTCTCTAACTAACATTTATACCTGTGGGACCTTTACTTGAAAATAAATCACTTAAAACATATTTATTTAGGTAAATAACATGTTATCCCATGACCATGACCTCCAAATCCTTAATAAGCATGTTTTTATAGTTGCATAGGAGCAAAGAAACACTAACAACAAATGTTGTCAACATTGAAGTTACAGTTGGAGATCTCTACCTCTGGTGCTTTGTGGATGAAAAATAGAAATTACACCACATCAATGGTAATAGATAATATATAAGACTAGGTTATTATTCTCTGATCACATAAAATCAAAAGAGGTGTACCCATTCTAACTTCAAGAATGTCCTTCCCAAATATGACAAAATTATAGTTTTTAGGTGAACTTCAGATGCATGTAAAATAAAAACTATAAGTCATTTTCATGAACCAAAAAAAAAATCACATGCATGTGAAATCCCTATAGTTTCATTATATAACATGTTGATATACCCTTGGAGATAAATATATGGAAGACGTTTTAGTAATCAGTGTTAAAATTTAACTTTTATGTAGTCAAGAGATAAGTTCTTGTCCTCTAATTAATATTTCCATCTATGAGACCTAAACTTGAAAATACATCACTTAAAACACATTTAGATAAAAAAATAATATGTGATCCCATGAACACAACCTAAAAATCCACCCATATGCATGTTTTTGCTTTTGCTTAGGAGTGTGAAAACACTGATAAAAAATGTTGTTAATGTTGAAGTGTTAGTTAAATATCTCCACCTCTGATGTTTCATGGCTAAAAATGGCACTACAACCACATCAAGGGTGGTAGATAATGTCTAGTACTATATTTTGGGTTTATGATCACACCTAAACAAGTGATAGAGTATTCTTTATATCCTCAATAATTCCTTTTTCAATATGATAAAATTATAATTTTTAATGTGAACTTCAAACACACATAAAATGGTAACAATAAATCATTTTCACTAATCAAAATAAAATCCACATGCATGAAAATCCCTATAATTTCACTCTAGATCATGTTGATTGAACCTTTGATACAAATTCATGGTAGATGTCATAGTAATCAATGTTGAAATATAACTTTTAAGCAATCAAGAGATAAGTTCTTATCCTCTAATCGACCTTTTTACCTTCAAGACTTCCACTTGAAAATAAATAACTTCCAAGAAATATGGATAGGAAAATAACATATTTTCCCATGACCACGACCTCAAAATCCTTCTAGATGCATGTTTTTATAGTTGCTCAATAGCACAAAAACACTAACAATAAATATTGTCAACATTGAAGTGATAATTAGAGATCTTTTCCTTCAGTGCTTCATGGCTAATAACTAACACTGCCACCATGTTAAGGGTGGAAGATAACATCTAATAATAGGTTCTTAGTCTTTAATCATGCCTGATCAAGAGATGGAATTATATTTTTAATCTCAATAATGTTCTTGCTAATATGATGAAATTGTAGTTTTTTATGAAAATTTTAAACATGCGTAAAATGAAAACCATAAGTCATTTTTATAAACTAAAATAACCATCACATGTGTGTCAAATACATTTAATTTCACCTTATATCATGTGGATCTAACCTTGGAGATGAATATATGGTAGATGTTGTAGATGTTTTAGTTAATTTTCACTCATTTCTTAATTTTGAAATCAAATAATGAAACTTGTAATAGGGTGTGTAAAAAAATACCTAATAAAGTGTGTATATGAATCCAAAAAATGATGGGAACTCCTCTTTGGCTATGAAGGAATAACCTGTAGATAAGAAAGACACTATAAAATGTTGGGGATCAACCAACAATATGATTACACTTATGAAAGCAATAAACCACGGAATTAAATCAAATAGATAAGTAACTAGAATCAGATAATATCAAAGAACAAGAGATATAAGAAACCACCCTGAAAACTTGTATTAAACTCTTTACAAAAAGAATACAATTGAAGAAACTTCTTTCTTCCACACCTCTCTCAGATGCACAAGATCTCTCTCTAGATCTCTATCCCTTAAGAGCTCTCTCTCTCAAGTATAATCAATTCCAATAACCTAGATTGATACAACTCTATACTGTTCTTCAACATTCACATACAATGAACTACTACAATAATCACACTAAGCTAAGAAGATTTAATTCTACATATAGAATTAGGAAACTTGAGCATGCACTTACAACCAACAGTTAAGCCTCTTGAACAAGGCCTCTAAAAACAATCTTACTAATAATAGAAACGCAAACTTAAGACTAGGACTTAAACTCATCATGCAAACACTCACTTTTGTCCTTGAAAATAGCATTCTAGATGCATAGGTGATCGATGCCGGTTCCTGCCTGCTTGCCTGTGACCGATGTCGGTCGATCCTCTGCCGACACTGGCATCTCTTCAACTGCACCAGACTGACGTCGGTCACTCCTGACCGATGCCGGTGACTGTGTAGACCTGAAACTTTGGTAATGTGCTCATTTGTGAAGCTTTTAAGCTCCACACCTTAACAATCTCCCACTTGGAGATAAATAGCTGCACCAGTACCTGTACAACAACATCTTCTAGCTCTTCCATCTTCAACTCAATCATGAAGACCAATAGAAGTTGAATGAAGATTCAACTTCTCCTTTGTAATTGGCTTGGTTAACATATCAGTAGGATTCCTATCTGTATGGATCTTCTCCAGCTTCAAATCACCATCTTCCAATACCTGTCGTATGAAGTGGTACCTTAGCTGTATGTGCTTGGTTCTTGAATGAAAAGCTAAATTCTTAGCCAAATGAATTGCACTCTGACTATCACTGTATAATTTGCAACTCCCATGCTCCCTTCCAAGCTCTTCCATGAACCGTGCCATCCATATCATCTCTTTGCTAGCTTCTGTGGCTGCAATATACTCTGCTTCTATAGTTGACAAGGCAACAACCTTCTGTAACTTAGATATCCAGCTAATCATCGTTCCACCTACAGTGAAAACATAACCTGTAGTGCTCCTCCTGCCATCCAAATCACCTACCATATCTGAATCTACATAACCATGTAGAGAAGTATCTGAACCTCCATAGCACAAGTGCCTACTACTGGTTCCTCCTAGATATCTAAGGATCCACTGAACTGCTTTCCAATGTTCCTTACCTGGATTGGCCATATACTTACAACTCCCACTGCTTGGGAAATATCTGGTCTAGTACACACCATTGCATACATCAAACTCCCTACTGCGGAAGAATATGGAACCTTACTCATGTACTCTACCTCATCATGTGAATTAGGACATTGTTCTTTACTCAACTTAAAATGTCCAGCCAAAGGTGTGCTTATCAGTTTAACATCCTGCATATTGAACCATTTCAACACCTTGTCCACATAATCCTCTTGAGACAATATCAACCTGTGATTTTTCTTGTCTATCTTAATGCTCATGCCAAAGATTTTCTTTGCTGCTCCCAAATCCTTCATAGCAAACGTTTGAGCTAATTTCACCTTAAGCTCAGAGATATCCTGCATGTGTGATCCTGTAACCATCACATCATCTACATACAACAATAGAATAATATATCTACCATTATCCAATCTCTTAAAATACACACAATGGTTAGATTGACACCTACTGTAGCCATGCTCAGTCATAAACCTGTCAAATTTCAAATACCACTGTCTAGGAGCTTGCTTGAGGCCATACAAGCTTTTCTTCAATCTACACACTAACTTCTCCTTACCTTTGACCTCAAATCCTTCCAGCTGTTCCATATAGATTTCCTCATCCAAATCTCCATGAAGAAATGCTATCTTAACATCTAGCTGCTCAAGATGCAAATCCTCAACAACAACCAAAGACAGTACAATCCATATAGAAGTCATTTTAACAATAGGTGAAAAAATCTCACCAAAATCAATACCTGGCTTTTGTGCAAATCCTTTCACTACCAATCTAGCCTTATATCTCATCTGTCCATTCTCACCTTCTTTCAACCTGTAGGTCCATCTGTTCTTCAGTGTCCTCTTACTAGCTGGCAATTCAACCAAATCCCATGTTTGGTTCTCTCTTAAGGACTCCATCTCCTCAACCATGCCACGCTCCCACTGACTCTTGGACTCCACCTGTATTGCTTCTTCAAAACTCTCTGGTTCTCCACCATCAGTTAGCAATAAATAGAATAATGAAGGAGAATATTAATTGGAGGCTTACTTACCCTTTCAAACCTCCTGATGGGTGTCTGAGACTCATTCACAACACGCTGTCCACCCAAATTCTTTGACAGTGACCGACCTCGATCACCTCCAGACCTGTTACTGGCTGATGCCAGTTCTGCTTGACCAACACCAGTGTCTATCCTATCGACATCAGTCTCTGTATGACCGACATCAATTTCTATTTTGCAGATGCCGGTTCCTATTCTGCCGACATCGGTCTCTATGTTTTCCTGTAAGTGATTATTTCTTTTTCTTGTGAGCTCATTTTGGACCGTCACCTCATCTAATTCACTATTGCTCTACCCAGATTGATTTAGCTTCTTTAGCTGATCACTATACATCACTTTTTCATTGAAAACAATGTCACAACTCCTAATTATCTTGGTAGTTCCTAGATTCCAAAATTTGAAACCAAAATCATCTGAGCCATAGCCAATAAATGTGCACCTCATAGACTTAGCATCAAGCTTCTTTCTATTTTCCTTATCTACGTGCACAAAGGCTTCACAACCAAAAACTTTGAGAAAAGAGAGATCTACCTTTTTACCTGTCCAAGCCTCTTTTGGAATTCCACCATCCAGAGCTGTAGAGGGTCCTCTATTAATCAGGTACACTGCAGTGTCAACAGCTTCTGCCCAAAACTCTAAAGGCAAACTAGCATGCAATCTCATACATCTTGCATGATCCATGATTGTTCTGTTCATCCTTTCAGTAATACCATTCTGCTAAGGTGTCCTTAGAACCGTCCTTTGCCTACAGATTCCATGCATGTAACAATACTAGTTGAACTTATAACTGTAGAACTCTCCCCCACTGTCAGATCTTAGGCACTTTAATCTTTTCCCTGTTTCATTCTCAACCATAGCTTTTCAAATCTTAAAAGTCTCAAATACATTAGATTTCTTCTTAATACAGTAGATCCATACCTTTCTTGTAGCATCATCTATGAATGAAACATAGTATTGTGATCCTCCAATAGAAGCTACCTGAGCCGGTCCCCACACGTCTGTGTGAACAAGCTGCAACTTATGCTTCTTCTTTGTAGACCCAGTCTTGAGAAAACTAACCCTTTTCTATTTTCCAAATACACAGTGCTCATAAAATTCTAGATCCATGCTTTTCAAATCTGAAAGCTTACCTTTATACTTAAGAATTGACATCCCCTTCTCACTCATGTGGCCAAGCTTTAAGTGCCACAATTTTGCATCCACATCTGAAGTAGATAATACAGAAGGAGAATTGTTATTAACACAATTACACAAATAGAGAGTACCTACTCTCTTACCTCTAGCCATAACAAGTGCACCCTTGGTCACCTTCCAAGATCCTGCTGTGAGAGTTACTGTACAACCCTCATCCCCTAACTTTCCTACAGAAATCAAATTTCTCTTCAATCTAGGAACATGCATAACTTCTCTCAACACCCATGTGTTGTCATTCTGCATTTTCAGCTGCACTTTACCTTTGCCAATAATTTTACAGGGTTCATCATCCCCTAGATATACTATTCCAAAATCTCCATGGATATAGTCACAGAAATATTCCCTATTAGGGGTAGCATGAAAAGATGCACTAGAATCTAACACCCAAGATTTTATATTATTATGCAAAGAGAATATTAAAGCATCTTGTGCAATACCTGCAACCTTTACTTCTTCTTTTCCTTCGTGCTGATTGTCCTCTTTAGGCTTTGACCAGCAATCTCTACTTATGTGCCCCATCATTCCACAATTCTAGCATTGTGGCCTTCTGCCATTTTTGGATTTGGATCTGCCTTTCCCCTTAGACTTAGATCTTGATCTCCCTTTCTTGTTCTTCTCTTTTTGCCTTCCCCTGCTCTCAAAACTTAAAGCGTTCCCAGATGTCTCTTCTGTGCTTTTCCTGTGAATTTCCTCATTCAAGATAACACTAACAACATCCTCTACTTTTAAAATATTTGATGCAGATGCAGTATTGCTAACTGCCATTACTAATCTATGCCAGCTTTCAGGCAAAGAACATAATATTAAAAGAGCTTTTATTTCATCATCAAATACAATTTTGACTAAACTTAATTGATTTACAATACCATGGAAATCATTCAGGTGATTAGATATAGATCCACCTTCCTGCATATGCAAATTGAATAGCTGCTTCATAAGATATACCTTATTAGAAGCTGAGGGTTTTTCATACAAATTTGCTAGAGTAGTCATTAACTCTACCATTGTTTTTGCCTGTAATAAATTATATATCACAGTAGATGCTAGACTCAGTCTTATAGACCCCAGAGCCTTTCTATCAAGAACTTCCCATTCTTCATCCTCCATGTCTGTGGGCTTCTTTGCAATCCCACCTAATGGTAAGTATAGATCCTTCTGATATAGATAGTCCTCTATCTGCATTCTCCAATGTTGATAGTTTTTGCCATTGAACTTCTCCATTCTTAGTTTACTTTCATCTGTCATTGCTTCTCCCACTCAAATAGAAATCCCTACAGAAACTCCTGTGAGCAACCTATAATCAATACACACTACACAGATCTGAACCACCTGTTAGTGAACCTGAGCTTTGATACCAATTATTGGATATCAAACTCTAAACCTACAACCAAGGCTCTGATACCACTTGTTGGGGATCAACCAACAATATGATTACACTTATGAAAGCAATAAACCACAGAATTAAATCAGATAGATAAGTAACTAGAATCAGATAATATCAAAGAACAAGAGATACAAGAAACCACCCTAAAAACTTGTATTAAACTCTTTACAAAAGGAATACAATTGAAGAAAATTCTTTCTTCCACACCTCTCTCAGATGCACAAGATCTCTCTCTAGATCTCTATCCCTTAAGAGCTCTCTCTCTCAAGTACAATCAATTCCAACAACCTAGATTGATACAACTCTGTACTGTTCTTCAACATTCACATACAATGAACTAATACAATAATCACACTAAGCTAAGATCTAATTCTACATATAGAAATAGGAACTTGAGCATGCACTTACAACCAACAGTTAAGCCTCTTGAACAAGGGCTCTAAAAATAATCTTACTAATAATAGAAATGCGAACTTAAGACTAAGACTTAAATTCATCATGCAAACACTCACTTCTGTCCTTGAAAATAGCATTCTGGATGCACAGGTAATCGACGCCAGTTCCTACCTGCTTGCCTGTGATTGACATCGGCTGATCCTCTTGACTGCACTGGACTGATGTCGGTCACTCTTGACTGACACCGGTGACTGTGTAGACCTGCAACTTTGGTAATGCGCTCATATGTGAAGCTTTTAGGCTCCACACCTTAACATAAAAAGGGGTTGTTAGATGGATGGTTGAGTGGATTGCTTAGCGTGAGTTAGATCCAAGAAGCATGATCTTGCTAGAGGTTGTCAATCCACTATTTATAACAATTATGTTGATATAAATGAAAAGAAAGAGTAATTTCATAAGATAACTAGAGTGCAATTCAAATAAATTAGAATGATAGTTAATAAAAAAAGTAACCAAATTAGCAAAGCTGATCAATACTTATGCTAAAATGGTTAGGGTTTGGTCTAAAAAGTCAAAAAAGGTATTGTAATCAAACATAAATAGAGAAATTTGGGTTTGATTGGGGTTACGAGGCTAAAAATAGATTAATATATTTTCATGCCACAATGAACATCAATGGTTAGTTGAACCATGGGTGGTTTAGGCTAATAATCAATAATTGGATAACCAAAGATGGTTGAGGTGACCATGATGATTGTGTTAACCATTGGTTGTTACCTATCTAATTCTAGAAATGATCAGAGAAGAAGGTGCAAATTAGGTATTTGGGTAAATAAAGGTTTGTTATGATGTTGAGGGGTGGAAAATAAGAATTTGATGGGTCCAATAGGATAGGGAGGTTAGAAATAATATGAATCAATGAAAACAATTGAAAGATACATAAAACTTATGGGTGGAAGGCTGAAGTAATTTGGCCAGAGTGATATTACTTCATCATTTGAAAGTGATTATAACATAGCTTCAGGTTTTTGGTGATGTTAATTTATTTCACTGAGAGGATGCTGGATATGTGTATGCAAGAGAGCTTGGATGCAAGATTCTAGATTGTGGATCCATTTCACTTTTTCCTCTTCTCCTTTTCTAGGATGAAGATGTTAATTGGGATGAATGAAGTTACTAATTTTATAGGGGGATAAAGCTACCAATTCATGATGTTTTAAAGCTAGTTTTAAAATCAAATTACCATTTAGGGAGATACTTATCTCTCACAAAGTTATCAATGCTTTAAAGCTTTAAAGTAGGCTTGGAGACCTGACCGTTGATGGTTAGGCCAACTATAGATGGTTAGGCTAGCCATTGGCAATCGAGGGGCCAAAATAAAATGGGTTAAATTAAATTAAAAAAAGGGGTGAATTAAATGGTTTAGTCAAATGTGTTAAGTTAGGGGTTTGATAGGGTTAAGTTAGTAAACGAGTCTAATTGACCAGGTGGTCTAGTAGATGAGGGTTAAAAGGTAGTTTGATATCAAAATCTATCATGTGTAGTTTTCAAATGTCTACATTTTCCCCTTTTTTATTATGCAACTTTGATTTAACAAGATATAAAACAAAAATAAATGGATTATTGGTCAGAGTCTAGTTGCCCTGAGTGTGGGAAGAGGTGTTCCCCCTCAAACTGAGAGTTGATGAGGTGGAAGTGAAATTAGGTTAGGGTTTGATAAATAGTAAATGGGTAGTCATAAGGTGGGTGGAAAAAAAGAGCTTAGGCATTTAAGATGTAAACACATGCATAAAATGTGATGAAGGGTAATAATCAAGATCACACAAAGACTAAAGTTACCAATGTTGGTAAAAATAAGTTTGATTCTAGAGGGACAGTGATAGGGGTAATTGGTCCATATTATTGGTCATAGTTGATCAAGTTAAGCCTATCAAGCCATCTAAATAGGGTTGGTGTTGATCACAAGTATCTAGGGTAGGAATTGCTCTTATGAAACAACATACTTGGTTAGGTTGTGCATGAGGTAGTGCAAAGTTCAAGAGTTCAACATGGAAAGGTTGGTCGATGTGATCAAAATGACAATGTAAAGTGGTTTCAAAATAAGTAAATGATACAAGTAAAAAATGATTAATGTTGAAGTGGATGTGGTGTAATGGTTGGGTATGGGTTGGTTGGAAATGGTTGAGCTAACTCCATATGCACTGGGCAAGTGGATGCTACCTACATAGTTCCATGGACTTAATATCCAAAAGAACTTCAAACCAAATTTAATTATTCAAAAAGGTTGGTAGTGAGGTGGGGTTATTTTTTTAAAAAGGGAAAAAAGTGGGACCCTGACCATTGATGATCAGGGGTTTCCATAGGGTCAATCATCGATGGTCACCTTAACTATCAACAGTCAAGAAAATGCTAAAAAGATGAGAAGAAAAAATTAAAATGTGAATACACTTTTACCATTTTGACTTGTTTGGTGTTTATGATCTAGGTAATTTGGGTGATTTGTCATTTTTGTGGTAAACATGCCAAGTTAGTGGTAGTGGATTGGGTGATACCATGTTTGATGAGCCCATGGTTTGACTAATTAGAGGGTGGATGAGGGCATGGTCAAGTAGCTGTATAAGGGATTCAACTATGGCATCAATCAATAAGGGATTCAACTATGGTATCAATCATGGAATGATGTAGGTATTGTCAATTTGATATTATAGTTGAATGTGTTGGGATAAATTTAATTTTAAGTAGGCTGAATTAGTGGGGTAAGGTTTTAAAAATTATCCTAAGCCATGATGCCCTAAGTTTAGGTTTTTGTTATCCATAGGAAAATTAGTGGGGGAAATGGAGATTATAAGGGTGTGTTAGGAGTGTAATGGGTTATGTAAAAATGTTAGGTAGAGAAATTAGTGGATTTAGGTGATGTTTTAGAGGTTGTGGGAGGTTGAGGGTTCAAGTTACACTATCAGTGGTCACACACAGTGACTGTTGATAGTTCAACCCAATTTTCATTGGTCAATATTAGGAATAAAAAGTTCCCTAATGGACTATCGATGGTTCAATGAACCATCAATGATCGAAGGATTGGTGGAAAGGCTTTTAAAGTTGTGTGGAAAATTTGTATAATTATGTTAAGTAGGAATGTTAGTTTAATAAGTGTTGTCATCAAATTGTGCACCCTAAGATGTTCTATGAAACTCCTTCAATTTGATAAAACATTGAATCATCCCTTAAGTTTGTGGGAACCTATAAGAGAGATGAGTCTTTAGAATTGAAAATGGATAGCTCTCTAAATTCTTCTCTAAGTGTCTATCACCTAATCTAATGCTTGTTCATGAAAAGAGTCAAGAGTTTGTATAAAATAGAAAACTATGCTAAAGAGGTGATCCACCAAGAATTTATCCCACTGACTCTCATACTTCTACTAAATAACAATGCTTTCCAAGACTAATTCCATGCATTCAAAGATACTAACATAATGTTTCAATGTAAAGGTAACATGCTTGAGACAATCAGCAAAATGGTTGACCTAAGGGGCAGATTGCACACCATAGATACAATTGCATACTTGAAAGAGAGTTCAATTCATTTAACATACTCCACATAACCTATTAACATAAAAACCTTTGTTCAAACATGAAGGATAAATGGAGTAAGTATGATGCTATCACTTGGATCTGCTATACATTGCTCACATACTTAGACAAAAGTTTACAACTCAAAATTGGTCTTGTATTCAATGTCCAAAAGCAATGTGAAATGTCATTTTAGTAGGGCTTCACCATACCAAAAATGTGGCTATCTGCAATGGCCAAAATGGCTTAATTTATATAACTTTAGGGAAGAGAGAGAAGAGAAGTTGAAAAAGCACAAGGACATGTGTCCACATGTGAGAATCAATTACAAATGGATGGATGGTGTGAGAAATTCCATGTCAAGAGTTTTACTTGTCCAAAACTAGTTATGAGAATTATGACAAGTGGCATAACACCTTCAAGAGTGACATAGGAAACTACTTCAATCAAAGATCATCCATGAGAGTTCAAAACTAAAAATAGGGAAGCCAACACTTTGTACTATTGAAACTCATGATGGTAGTTAGAAAATTCTCTTTCTAACTACTAGTTATCCTTTGGACACCTTTATTTATTGATCTCGTAAAAGCTCTTTGATTTGGTCAGCCACTGATAATGACTTGATCTGTCAACTTGTCCATTTTACTTGCATTGTTTGCTCTCATGTTCTTGTCAAGTCTTTTGAATAACAATGGCTATTTATTGTAGTTTGAAATTAATGTTCTATAGGCTATCACCTTTTAGGTATTTCCTTTAAATTTTTTGTCTTGACCCTTTCATGTAAGAATTCATCAAACAATCTTTCTAAAAGATTCATTTCTTTGATAACTCTATTTGTATCAGAAAAAATGTCTGAAATAAATGGACCTTAGCACCTTTTCAAGTTTTTTGAAAGAATTCTTTGGATAACTTCTCTGAAAGAATTCCTTTGGACTTGCTGTTTGGCCCTTTGGAAAATTGAAATGGTCCTTCGGCTTGTTGAAAAGTACCCTTTAGAAGATTTGAAAGTGTCCATTTAGCCTTAGGATGCCCCTTTGGAAAATTTGCAACATACCCTTTAGAAAAGTTTCAAGGGTCATTTTTGGCTTGAAAGAATCCTTCAGAAAAGTTGAAAACTTCCCCTAAAAAAAACTAAAGTTCCCTTTAGACTTTTGAAATGTACCCTTCAGAATTTTTGAAAAGGGCACTTTCTCTACAAGAATTCCTTTGGAAAAGTTACAAATTAACTTTCAAATTTGAAAGGATATCTTTCAAAAAAAATGTGTAGGGTAACTTTTGGAGACTTATCCTTTGATAAAGTTGAAAATAAAATGTCTGAAAGAAATATACTTAAGAAAAAAACTTTGGACAAAAAGTCTGAAAGAATTTGATAAGGGCTTAGGAAAAAAAACCCTAAAGAATTAGACAAAGGATTAGAACAAAGACCAAAATGAACCTTTCAAAATAAATAACATTTTATATCTTTACAGGCTTTGTCAAAGAAAATTTCTTCTAAAGGAAAACTAAGTATTGGATTGGCCAAATTTGAAAGGTGTAAACCTAGGGTGGAATTTGACCACTAATAAGTGTATGTTAATTATGGAAGTGGTGAAAAGTTAATAAAAGGTTTAAATTCTAAAATGTTTGAAGTGATAGCGGTTAAAATTAGTAAATGGGTGTAAAAGGTTAAAGTTGGTCAAAATTAACTGAAAAAGTGATAAAGTTGAAGTTATCTAATAGAATTGTTTTAGGTGTTCAAAATGATTTTGTGAGGGTTGGGGTTAAATAGTTAGGGAAGTCATTTGGGAGAGATGCATGTTGTGTATGAGGGATAGGTGTGGTTGATTGTGAGAGGTAAAATAATATATGTAATAAGGGAGGGTTAAATAGATTAAAAAAGATAGGTGCAGATTTTAGAGTTATGTAGAAAACAAAGTAGGCATGCTAATATTATTGTGTGATTATGATGTAAGCACATGATCAGATACAGATGAGGGACTGGGTCCCTAATATATTCATTAAGGTTTAGGATGCAATGACTATAGAGGAGTGGAGGCACATGGAGATGGTTGGCCTAGGAGCTATGATTCATTATCAACACCTATCATGGGATGCAACCATGATCATCACACTCATAGAGAGATGGGACCCAATGGTGAACAACTTCATGTTGCCTACTAGAGAGATGACCATAATATTTGAGGATGTGATGAGGATCACATGGATACCCATTTGGGTGGAGCCCATATATCATATTGATAGTGAGGAGTGGGACTACCACATGGATTTCCTATATGGAGCAGATTAGGTTCATGTTAGGTGGCATGCATGTGGGTTTGGCATTTGAGCCATTATACTAAAGGGCCCTAGGGGATAGATTCTTGATGATGATAATGATGGAAATGACTTTTTTTACATTACCAAATTTGATCCATGAATAATTTACATACTTTTTACTAGGGGTATTGGTGGAGATGCTACTGGGGAGGACTGTGTTTAGATGAGCCTTAGTACTACTAGTCTAGATCTATAGGGATCTTTGGGATTTTAGAGCACATAGATGATATGGGATAAAAATTATTTTTATGCTTCATTATTGGGTATATGGGCACATTCAAGTTGTGAGACCATTGGGACTATCATGGGATAGATTTAGCTAGGACCCCTTTCCAATGGATTTTACTAAATGGAGAGGTGATTATGCTTTGATAGGGGTAGGTGGAGGAGCCAAAGATATTAACTGGTTATAATGCTTTGGAGGGTTTGGTAGTAGGAGATGTGATATGGAGGCCATATGTGGGTTGGTCTAGTTATCCTAAGCACTAATACCACACATTATCCTTACAGAGCTATCACTCAATTTATAGGAGAGATGGGGAGACTGAGTTGATCCCCTTTAACCAAGTGCGATAGTAGTTTATATTGGTATAGAAGATCCCCCCAAATTTCCCTTGATATAAGAGGGAAGAGGTTAAGTTCTTACTCTCAGAGCTGTAGCCACAGGATGTTGTTTTAAACCAGGAGGAGTTGCCAATGAAAGCTCTTATAGATGATGTTGGTGTTGTAAATGGATATGCAGCTTGGCAATAGGAATGATATGTAGTGTCTAACTTTGGATGGGTTGATAGGGGTAGCATCCTGTGGATATGGACCTTATAGAGGCACTAGCATAGGATGTTCAAGTGATAGTGGCACTAGAAGCAACACAAGCATAGATTAATAGGCTATAGGGATAGGTGGCCACTTTACAAGTGTAGATTATCACCTTACAAAGATAGGTTGTTACATTGATGGGTGAGTGTGATCAAGTGAGGATCTATCTTAGGTTAGTGACTGAGGAGAGATATTCATTGAGATAGAGGGTAGGGGTAAACATAATAGTAGTAGGAAGACCACCTAACATAGTTTTGAGGACATGGTACTTAACCACCATCTAAGAGCTAAGATACTATGAGTTGATACTAATATCATAGTTGTCATTGGAGATGAGATATAGAGGGTACAGGGATAGCTTAGCAGGGGGTCCATCTATAGCTATTCTAAGAAAATGGGCCTCAATAGTGGGATAGGTAGGGATATTTGGGGGGGCACCACTAGATGGTAGTATAGGTGTAGGTACAAGTGGAGCTAGTAATAATGGTGTAGGTGGACCCATTAGTAGTGGTGCCCTAGGGGCTTAATATATGGTCTTATATATTATATGTTTTTGATTTTGATACTAACCTACTTATCGATGATGTGAGATGTATATGAGTGAGAGAGAAATGGATACATTATGTCATGTATTTCCTTATTGATGTATATGATGATTATATGCTAATTATATTGTTGACATTTGATTATATTGATGACATGTTGACATAAGATATGATGATGATGTTCTAATGTTGATGATGTTTAGTTGATTATTTATTGATGTATTATGATGATGATGATATAGATTTAGATTAGGATCATGATTTGGTTATGTTTATGGATTGTGGATGACATATATGATGCTTTAGGCATATGTTTATTGTTGACTCTTTAGTTTAGATATTTGATGATGGGTATGATGGATGATGATGACTATTTATTTATATGATGTGGTTGACAACATGTTTTTGATCAAGATGTTTATCATTATTTTGTTTAGTTTGCACATAATTGTGAATAGTTTATAGATAGATTTTGATGATGTTGTTTATGAGATGATTATGACAATGTGGTTTATAGATAGGATGAGGATGTACTATTCATAAATAGGATGATATTTTGGATTTATTGTAGGATGACATTTGATGAGGATAATATGTTGTTATGATGTTTTAATGGTATATTATGATTATGGTTTTTGATGTTTTGTTTATGGGTAGAATATGGTTTATATTTGTTTTTTTTCATAATTCATAATCTTATGATTGCATTGATGAGAATAATGGTTTTATGTTTGAATAGGATACATGATATGATTAAATAATGAAAGAACATAAAGTAGGTGTAGGTAAAAAATTAAATGTGAGAAACAAATAAGAGTTATGAGACATACATCCATATGAACTAATACAGGGCAAAGAAAAGGCATGATGTTTTGGGTTGGTGAGGACCTAAGAAGAAAACATAGTTAGATTGACTTAGTGAACATAAGCCTATCAAATGCTTCAAGATAACATGTTTTTATTGAGAAAGAGGCTATCTTGATCAATTTGAATCAACTAAGCTCATAGTCCCTTGATTTTAAAAAAGGTGCGAAGGGAAAGTAGGTGATAAGGGGATGGTTGAATTGGAAACAGGTGAAAAGGTAACTTGATGTGGGTTAACTTGCCCCTTCTATAGGTGACCAAAGAATTGTAATAGATAATTCCATGCCTTAATGTGATATGTAGACTAATCAATGTAGGAAGTCTAAAAATTCCATATATAGGAGTCGATTACGATGTACTTTGATTTTGATGTAGGGTTGTTTGTTACTTTTGCTATTTTGATAAGTTGTTGAAGATGATCGATGTGAGAAGCTTTAAATGATTAATTATTAGCCATCCTTCAAGGGAATGGTATAAAATTGGATTTTTATAGTTGTCCTTCAAAGGAGTAGTATATTTTAAGCAACTTTTAGGTGTTGGGTAGTTGTCCTTCAAGGGATCAGTCTATTTTAACCAACTTTTAGGTGTTGGAAAGTTGTCCTTTAAGGGATTACTTTGAAATAATAGAGATATAAAACCAAGTAATATATTGGTATCCCAATTTTTCAATTATGAATGGTAGGTTAGACATGGAAAAGTCTATTTATGTTTAAAGGTTTACCTTTATGGAAGCAAAACCTTAGCACAAAATATTAATGATAGATGAGGGGGTGGTTCAAAAGACAACTACTCATATGATTCCATCTGATTAGAGATGAAAATTATCCATGAGAACCATGCCATGGGTAGAGCCATGGTACCCATGCTTAGGATTAGGCTATAACTATGATAGATAGTCACACATTTATATGTTTTAATCCATTGTCCCAAAGGGGATTAGGGAGAGGTGGGTGAAAGGAGGTGAAAATCTCATAAACCAAGGGATGAGATTAAGTTAGACACAAAAGTGAGTTTGATCCTCATTTAAATAATATAAATGATGTAAATGTGAAGTGTTGAGAGGCTTAGGTTCTATTTTGCCTTCAAGAGAGGATAAATGATAAGCTCCTGATCCATACTTATGGGTTATGATGTAGGGTCCAAGCCAATTGAAAGCAAACTTTCCCTTTTTACTTTTTTCTATATTAGTTACATGTTGGTTTTCCTTACGGACAAGGTATCTAACATTGAACTCTCACTCTTTCATGTGTTTTTTTTATGTGTGTTTGATTCATTCCTAATAGACACAAATATGATTAAGGGATATGAGGTGATGTTCATCTAGTAGTGTAAAACGTATGAGATGTTCTTGACAATAGTCACTCTTAGAAAGGATTTCATGAAAGGATAAGTGAAGAGAGGGAATTTGGTTTTTGAGAGGCAAGATGGTCTCTATACCAAAGATGAGAGAGAAAGGGGTAGCACCTGTAGAAGTTCAAATGATAGTGTAATAGGCCTATGAAGCAGAAATAATGTACAAGTGCCAATCCTGACCTGAAGCACTGACTAATTTGGATAACATTTTGATGAGATTTTTTTTAGTGGCTTCCACTTTTCCATTGGATTTTTGATGGTAAGGTGAGGAAAAACTTAACTTTATGCCAAAAACATCATAGAGACCTTAGACTTTCTAGTTTTTAAAAGATTTGCCATTATTAGTGATGATATTATGAGGAACACTAAAGTGGTAGATGCTATGGTGATTGATGAAGTCAATAATATTTTTGGCTTTGGTTGAGATAATAGGTATGACCTCCACCTATTTGGTGAAATATTTAGTGGTAGTAATAGTATATTGGTGTCATTGTGAAGAATGGGGATTAATTTCCATAATAAGGTCAAGACCCCATTGTGAGAAGGGCCAATAATCTGTAGATAATTGAAGACCATGGGGATGTGTGTGATGTAAGTTAGCATGTTGTTGACATTTAACACACTTATTTACATAGTCATACTAGTCTTGATTAAGGGTGGGCCAATAGTATCCAAGGTAAAGAATATGCTTAGCAACAACTAGGCCACCAAAGTGCCCCCCATAGATTATGTCATGCATTTCCTTGGTAGCATGGGAGGCTTCATGGATATGAAAATAATATATAAGGATGTAATTGAAGCCATGATTGTAAAGGATTCCCCCTGGTATGGTGTAATAAGAGGTACCTTGAATAAAATCTCTTCAGGCATTCTTCGAAAGGTTGGGACGAATAATTCCAATGTTAAGGTAATTGAAGGTTTGGTCATACCAAATGTTGGAAGGAGATGTTTCCACACTAAAAATGGTAGGAATATAAACACTTATATATGAGGGTGTGATAAAATGATGGATGGTGATAAATAATTTAGATTTAGTAGGTTGAGATTGAATTTGGGAAGCAAGGGATGCCATCATATCTATGAATTTATTGGTCGATCAAGGGATTGATTGAGTAAGGTGATGGTCAAATGATGCTAAGAGTAAATCCATGATTTTTTTATACTTTAGGAAGACATAATTTTTACATTGATAATATCTGTTAACTTGGTTGATGACTAGTTGGGAGTCACCAAAAACATTGATTGTTTTGACTCCCAAGGCTAGGATAGTTTGGAGACCTATGACTAGGGATTTGTATTTGGCTATGTTGTTAGTGCATTTGATTTCAAGTTTAAAATAAATGGTAATAGGTTCACCATTAAGGGGAATGAGAATCACTCAAGCACCCCCACCATTTTGGCATTTGGAGCCATTGATAAACAAGGTCATTTGGTAGGTGGGTTCCTCCTGAGAAAGAGTTACGATAGACTCATTTAGAAACGCAAGAAGAAGAGGTTGATTATCTAGTAGAGGAGATTAAACCAATTAATCAATGATGAACTATATTTTAATGTACTTCTACATAATAAACTCAAGTTTGAACTTAGCTAGGAGCATGAGCCACTTAGCCATACATTGGCTTTGGTATGGCTTAGAGTGCATATACTTGAGGGGGTTAGTGTTGGTGATGACATATGTTTTATGATTAAGAAAATAATGATGGATTTTGGAGGCCATGAAAACCAAGGTGAGGTATAGCTTTTAGGTATGGGTATATTGAGTCTCATATTCAATAAGGGTGCAACTAATATAATAGATGACTTGCTTTTTATTTTATTCATCATGATGAGCGAGCATTGCCCCTAGGGAATGGTCTATGGTGGATATATATAGGTGAAAGGGTTGGTATTACTTAGGAGGGATGAGGAAAAGTGGAGAGAGAATATACTCCTTGATTAAATCAAAGGCTTGTTGACATTCCTTGGTCCACTTAAAAGAGGTGTCTTTGTGATTTGTTATTTTTGGTAATAATGAAGTTTTATTCTTATTAAATAAATAGGTTTGAGTAGGATATATTAGTAAATAATATTCCTAATTAAATATTTTGATTTTTGAAATTAAATTACAATTATACCTTTTCTAAAAATAGTAGTTAGAGAGAGAAAATTAAACTTAGCTTATTCTAGACTATTTTGACTAAGACAGGGTCTAGAAATTTATGTGTAGGAATAGGACACTTTTGAAAATAGGACCTTGGAATTTGTTTTCTGATTGGATAGGAGCACTAGAAATAGAAACCTTGGCTCCAATACTATAGTCTTTCTCTGGTGCTATTTTCTTGAGGATTTAAGCTTTTTGGGTTTTGTTCACCTACTCAGTGTGATCCTGTGTCCTAATTTTTATGTCCTTGCTATCAATAGAGCTCTATGTAGATTTTATTCTTCATGTAATTGTATCTTTTATGCAATTGAAATAAACTTTGGAAAATGGGGAAATGTGGTTACCATGTGTAAGATACACTGGACGTGCTTCACACCCTATATGTGGGCACACTGCCTACATACCAATACCCTAAAAAGGGATCAATACATATGTAGTTATCCCTTTAAGAGTGATTGGTGCAATAGTGAATAAAATTAAATAAATGTTAAAATTGGGTATGATTGAGATGATTAGGAACTAGTGTAAGGACTTGAATTGGCTTGAAAGTGTATAGATTGGTTGTATGTAGAGAATAGGCAAAAATGTTTGAGTGGTCTTACTTGTATTCTTGCTTGCTTGAATGATATTTTCCAACCCTTTTTAAATGATCTTTTAATGGGATTATATATGGATCTATTGGTCATGGGTTAGATGAAATTAGACTAGGCCAATACAATGAACAAGAAGAATTAGGGAAAAATGGTAATCTGGGCTCAAATTATGATTAGATAGGAGTGTTGAAAAGGGGACACCCTAGTGTCTAGTGCTATATCAAAACTTTAGCACTATTGTCCTAAATAGATGAGACTTAGGGGGATGGATTAGTCATGAAGAGAGGGTCTTGGCTTAGCTAGGGTCAAGTTTGAAAGGACATGGATGATTGAGCATCAATGAATGTAAGCCTAAGAGGGTCAGGAGAGCAAGTAAGAGGGACCTAAGGGTTAAATGTCTTTAGCCATGATCAAGTTACCAATATTTGCATTTTATATGATTACATATTCCCCCACTTTATTCTAGTGATGCAACAAAGCAAAATAATAGGATAAAGGAAAATAGAAAGCATACCTAAACTTACCTACAAAGGTGAAGCCCATGAAGCTTATCATGCTGAGTAATGCTAGATAGTACATAGAGAGCCCATTATGTAAGTGTGAATCTATTGTGATAATAAGTAAGGATGAGTAATGTTGTATGTATTGGATGATGTTATACCAAAATTTATATCATGAATGGAGCTAAGTGATCAGTTACCTAAAAAATGGCTCAAGAATGTAAAGGCTGGCCTTTGGCTCCATCATCACCTATTGAGTGAAGTAAGATGATCATGCATGTGATAATTGATGTTTAGACTATGTGTCCAATCCCTCTGAATAGGTGGCTTAAGAATATAAATACTAGCCCTTTGGCTCCATCATTGCCCCATGAAGTGAAGCTATAAACTAATATTGGTATGAAGAAGTATGTCATATGAGATGGATCTTGAAGCCCTTGAATGTTCTATAAATCTAAAAATGTAGTGTGGATAGCTAAATGTGTGCTATAAACTAGGCCAATGTTGGATAACTTAGAGAAGATGGAGATTAGGCTTGTATGAAAGCCACTCCAAAACTAAAAATTTGGCTTATGTGGAAGCCACTCGAGAACTTGGGTACTCAAGAAATATGGAGGTTAGGATTGTATGAAATCCACTCCAAAATGATGCCAACCACATACAAATGGAATAAGGCATGCAACTACTAAGAATGTTTGGGTAATGCTAAAAATTGAAAGAAAAGAAGCAAAAGTGCTATGCAATCTATCCCCAATCATTGGTGTTTGAAACATGGATTCTGATTGATAAGTTATACCAACTACCATATCTAAAATAAGAAGTGAGAACCAATCATGCCATGCATGATGCCCCCTATGTCTAGATTCTTTGAGAAAACTATACTAAAAACTACTGATCTAAACTGGTTTGATTATGCAAAACTATAGCTAAACCTACCTTTCTACCTACTTTTGAAAAACCTAGTTTTTTTACTATTTGGATAAGAGAACCAAAAATGGACACCATGGTGTTAGGTGTTGTATTCTATCCTTAAAATTATTATCCTAAGATGAAATTGATCATTGATCTAAAATATTGACTGTCTGCCTGGTCTATTCTAAGTGGTTTGATGACTGGTTGTTGTTTTAGTTATTTTAAAACTATATTTTTTGATCGAAAGGACCTCTAATCTCTATAGAAAAACCCTTGTTTGTTAACCCCTCTTCTAAGGGTAGGAATAGGTAACCTACAATGATTTCCCTCAGAAAAAGAAGCCCTACAAGTGTGTTAAGATGAAAATATACATGATATAATAATGATAATCAATAAGATATCTCAATATATATCATGGTTTGATTTGAAAGATTGTTAGATCAATAGGGGTATGCCTAGATAGATGTAATAATGTAATAGCATATATAATTTATTGAAATAGAACTAAAAGTGTTAGTTATCAATTTTTTAGTTGTTATTTAGAGGGATGGAGCATGATGTCCATCATGGCATCCAAAAAAATAGGAAAAAATACATGATATGAATCATAAAATTACAACAATCAAAGACACAATCAAGTAAAAAGAACACAAATCAAGAAGCATATAAGGGTGGGCAAGGGGCCATGCAAACAAGAGACATAGGCACATGTCATTCAAACTAGAAAACATGCATACAAGGCATATTCAAATGCCATATACACATACAATTGAAACAAGCAAGTTGTCATGAAATCCATAATCACATAAAAGAGTATAGGCAAGGGACATTGGCAAATATTCAAAGGCACACACATGAATAGAATCAAAGTACATTAGAAAATGTCCTAAGGAACACACAAGACATAGAAGCAAATGACATTGGTAAATGTCCTAAGGCACATATAGGAGACAAATAGGAACTAATAAATACAATCACATTTAGATACGCTAAGCAAGCAAGGAAAGCATGTAAAGATTAGAAAATACAAGCATATCTAACTTAATCAAAGTAAGAGGGAAAGTATGGAAGACATGTTTAGTACAATACTAGGTGTATGTTAAGAAATACACAATTGCTAGATACTAGTGAAATGTTAATATAGTAATCTATGTAATCTAGTAAGTAATGTACATCAACATGATAACTTAGAGTGTGTAGTGTGGGAATGACATAACCTAGATGGTGTAGTCATGTAGAAGATGCCCTCAGTGGGTATGTATATCAAAATGTGTCTCTAATGTAGAAGTAGGATGTCCCCTTAATGGGTAGAGTGAAGCAATCAAGTAGCTGGATGTCATTACACATACTCAAAGAAGATCAAGTGAAGAATGGTAATGTAGATAAAGTGACATACAATAGCATGAAACAAAAAATGTAAGTCCTAGCATAATATTAGCAATGTAAAACATGGATGATGCATTCAATAAAAATGTTTTTGGTGTTTTGACATTTTTGAATGTTTTTGGATTTTGAAATGTTATATTATTTTATATTTTGATATATTTGAACTATGTACAATCAAGTAGAATAGATTATGTACAAGCAAAGCTAGAAAGTGATGATACTAACTAATGAGTCTCATGTGAGACTCCCTATCATGGTGTCTTGTATCAAGGAGTGGAATCTTGCATGATCATGAAGCATGATGGAAATGTTGGGACTATGGCTCTAAAAGCTATATATGCTATAAATATTCTAAAATATTTGAAGTAGAAACTGACTGTGGGGTCCCTCTATAACTCTAAGAAGTGGATGCAACTATATGGCTCTTAGAGACCCATTTGGAAGTAGGGAAAGCTCTATTAACATGTGCTCTATGTGTAGACACATGAGATCTCAATGAAATTTCTTTGGGTGTGAATACTATAACTAGAAGCTATCTAGAATCCTAAAGCTATGGAAGTGTATGAACCCTCTGTACTGGTGATGGATGCCTCAACTATGTTTGAATTTGAAGTGGAAGAGGAATTGAAATTGGAGGAGAAGCTAAAATTGGTGGCAAAACTAAAATTGGTGACTACAAACTAGTAGATGCCTCTGAAGTGGGGAGTGGTAACTCATATGGAACTCTGTCGACAATAAAAACCTGATTAATGTGAATGGATTTCATGCACCTATGAATTTATAAGGTACTACTCAAAGTTTTTGAATCCATGGTCAACCAAGTAACATATCAAAAAATCCTACACTAGGAACTATAGTGAATGGTGTGGCCACATGTGTAAGACCAACCTATAGTGGAATTACTATCTTAACCAATGAACTCTATATATGACCATTAAAGACACTAATAACTATGTCTATTAGAGTGATATCTTACTCTGAATAACCCAAATGTTGTAGTAGTGTCAAGGTGCACATGTTATGACTAAAACCATTGTCAATAAGCACACTTCAAATAGGTTGATTATGAATGTGAGCTCTGATAAAGAGTGAATGATAATCTAAATCATCCTCAATGATATCTTGCTCTAGGAAGGAGATAGAAGGTCTAGCTGGAACTCTAGAATTTTATACACCAATCATGTTGCTCAAAATAAGTAACTCAATTGAAGGTGCCCTGTATGTATCTAGTGGTGGATGTGCATGAAATGCATGATGAACCCCTAATGTGTCCCCTGTATCCTATTTTGAATGTTGTGGAAATGGATCTAAGAATAATTTCAATGCTTTATCATGTGTTTGATTTTATGGTGGAGGCTCAACTAAATTTACAAAATCAATAGTGTTTTAATCTATTAGGTATTATATCTTGTGCTTTAAACTGATGCATCTATATATCATATGGCCTAGTGCCTTGTAGTAGTCATAAAATTCCTGTTGATCATATACCTTTAAAAGAGGCTTTGTTGGATCAACTTCCTAAATAGGAGGGAGAGATATGATATTACAATCCAAAAACTATTGTAAAACCCTAGCTGGAAGAATTGGAAGATGTGAAAAAGTACACTGAGGGGGTGCTGATAAAACTATTTGTTGAGGAGGCTCTGAAGCCATATTGATTGTAGGTTGATTGTGTCTTTTAGTATCATTAAAATTGACCTTATATGAGACTTTGTTGTTACTCTTGTTATATTTGTTTGATGTATTAGTGTACTTTAGTTTGCCCATTGAAATTAATTTGACTTCTCTTTCCTTTAATGTGTGACATAATTTAGTGAAGGAAGAGAATCTTTTGACCATGATTGCTTCATTAGGTGCTAGTAGAAGATTTTATTAAAAAATGTCCTATAACTCCTAATCTATCATGGGGCTAGTCATCTTAGCCAAGATCGTCTTATACCAAAGAACATAGTCTATGAGATGCTCATTTGGTCATTATTTTTGCTGAGAAATTTGAGCATATGAAACCTTATCACCAATGTTGATACTAAAGTGTGCTAGGAACATGTCAGCTAAAGGATTGAATGCATTGATCGATTGGTTCAATAGACTATAGACCCATTGTAAATCATAATCATTTAGACTCTGAAAATAGCTAGTCATTTAGGACATAATCTAACCATATTGTGTGAAAATATCTCAAATGTGTCTCTAAATCATCCTTGCCATCATATAGAGTAAGCTTAGGTTGAATAAAACCTTATGGCAAGGGTGTAGAGGCAATGTGATGTGACAATGGTGTATGTAGTAAATCAAAAGAATCCAAAGCCTACATATGTCTAATGGCACCTTGCTCAAGATGTATCACCTTCAATTGAAGAGATCTTATCTCTTGCACAAGGGCTGCCACATCAGGAAATTGGGATGTACTAGCTATAACTGATGACATAGAGGCAAGTTGGGCTACTATAAGGGGTTGTTGAGACATAGTTGCTCATGTAGTATCATTTGCAATTGGTAGCTCTATAGTTTGAGAAGATTGACCATTGTTCACATTTTTTTTGTTCCTTTTGGAGAATTATAAGCATGGCATATTGCATATTCAGATGTTTGGTTAAGATTTATTAAAGATTGAGCCATTGTTAAAGTATGAAAACAATTTGAAATGTGTTTGAATGTTTTTCAATAAATTTTAATAGGTAATGTGCTAGAAAGGGAAAGTACTGAATATAAGAAATGCAAGGTCCTAAAAATAGTGAATTGGAATTTGCTCAAAAAAGGTACCGAGCTACCAAACATGTAAGGTGATACCTCAAGAAGCAAAATAGGAGCTAGTACATGTAACTGGGGATTTTTTTAAAATATTTTTACAAAATACTATGAGTTTTTAAAATTGAAATTAAATTTTTGAGCTAAGTATTCAAGAACAAATTCAAAAATCTATGGGAAAGTGTTTGATTTAATGGGGCCTAGTAGATGCAACTAGGGTTTTGAGATTTTTTTTTTGAAATTACTATGAATTTTTAAAATTTGAAGTAATTTTTTTATTTTAATATGCAACTAAAAATTCAAAAAAATGATTGGAAAATTATTGGGAGCTAGTTGATGCAACTAGGGTTTGAAATAAATTTATTTTATAATTTACTACAAAATTTTAAAATTTGAGATAAATTTTTTATTTATATGTGCAAGAAAAAAATTAGGAAATTATTAGATTAATGTTGAAAAATTATTGGGACCTAGTGTATGCAACTAGGGTTTGAAATAAATTTATTTTAAAATTTACTACAAAATTTTAAAATTTGAGATAAATTTTTGATTTATATGTGCAAGCAAAAAATTAGGACATTATTGGGGAAAATTAGTTAGGAATTTACCCTAGGGTTTTTATGGTTTTTGAAAAATTTGAAGTAAGTTGGGTTCACCAAATGATTTTTTATTTTTGAGAATAATGGAGTTTTATTACTATTAAATAAACAAGCTTGAGTAGGAGAAATTAGTAAATAATATTCTTGATAATAGCTATTTATTTATGAAATTAAATTACAGTTAGACCTTTTCAAAAAATAGTAGTGAGAGAGAGAAAATTAAACTTATCTTATTCTTGACTATTTCGACTGAGACATGGTCTAGAAATTTATGTGCAAGACTGAAACACTTTCACTAATAAGATCCTAGACTTTTGTTTTTGATTGGATAGGAGCTTTGGTAATAAACACCCTAGGCTCTGGCATTTTAGTCCTTCTCTAGCATTGTTGTCCCGAGGATTTAAGCTTTTTGGGTTTTATTCACCTACTTGGTGTGAGCCTGTGTACCAATTTTTAGGTCCTCAATATCAATAGAGCTCCATATAGAGATGATTATTTATGTACTTGTATCTTTTATGTAATTGAAATAAACTTTGACAAATGAGGAAAAGGGGTAAATGTGTGTAAGATGCACTAGATGTACTTCACACCTTATGTGTGGGCACACTGCCTACATACCAATACTTTGAAGAGGGATCAAGCCATATGTAGTTATACTTATAAGAGTGCTTGGTGCAATAGTGAATGAAATGCAAGAAATTTTAAAACTAGGTATGTTTGAGATGACTAGGGACTAGTGTATGGACTTGAATTGGCTTGAAAGTGTATAGACTAGTTGTATACAAAGAATAGGGAAGATTGCTTGAGTGGTCTTGCTTTTATTCTTGCTTTCTTGAATGATATTTTCTAACCCTTTCCAAATTATCATTGAATGGGATTATATATGGATTTGTTGGTCTTGGATTAGATGAATAAGAGGAATCAAGGAAAAATGCTAATCTAGGCTCAAATTATGATTGGATAAGAGCACTAAAAAGGGGACACCCTAGGGTCTAGCTCTATAGTCCAATTTTGACACTATTATCTTGAGTAGATGAGACTTGGGGGGATGGATTAGTCATGAAGAGAGGGTCCTAGCTTAGCTAGGGTCAAGTTTGGAAGGCCATAGATGACTGAGAATCAGTGAAAGTAAGCCTAAGAGGATCATGAGAGCAAGCAAGAGGGACCTAAGGGTTGGATGTCTTTAGCCATGCTCAAATTACCAATATTTTGCCAAATGAATGAAAGATAGTCAATGGGCTGAATGAAGTCGACAGATAGGAGATGATAAAGCTCTTCTTTGACAAAGAGGGCTATGTGAGGATGCATTTTAGAAATCTTTTGCCAAATTGATTTAGCCTCAAGATGTGTAACAATGTTGTGGAGGGTAATATAAGGATCAATTGTGGGCATATCCTGATAAGACCAAGCAAATTCTATGATGTGGTCTCAAAGAAAATAAGGGTAATGTTGTTGCTTCATGGAATTTAAAGATTACCTAATTTTAATGATACATGGGTTATCTTAGGTACCCAAGTTGACATCAATGGTGGATTCATTTAGCATAGTTTTACTCTCAAGAGGGAAATATTTATAAATTAAAGAATCCCCTCCATTGAGGTAGGCAAAAATGGACTCATCATCCTGATGTTAGATGGTTTTAATGGTAGGAGTATAATGTTCAATCATTTTAGGATGGATGAGAGGAAGGGTTTTAGTTTTTCTATCCTTTTGATAGGTCAGGGGGACTAAACTAATGGCATTGTTCAAAAAAATTTAGATGGGATGATATTGGAGTCATCAAATTTGGAGGGAGATAGGGTTGGTGTGGATGGAAGTTATTTGTTAATGGTGGAAATGGGTTTTGGTGATGTGGGTTATTATAGTGGTACAAACCCAAGGCCAAAGAACTCATGAGGTTTTTGAGTTTTGATTATAGATAACTCATGAGGTCCCTATTCATAGAGGTCAAGAGCAAACCCATTCTAAGCACACCTATAAAGGTAAGCTTTGGCAAAGGCTTGTTTGTCTAGGTAAGAGAAGTTAGGGGTAAATGGTTGGATATGAGGAGTAGTATTAGGATCAATAAGAATATGGTCGAGTCCTCCATAGATAAAATTTGTTTGATTATTGAGGAGCTAGAAAGGGATGATGGTTTTGATGTTAGGATCATAGGAAGGGTCATATTTGAGGTTCCCATATTCTTGTAGAGTATGGAAAGAATCTAAAGCTAAAAGATGATATTACCCAAGGGAGAGATGATAAAACATGCATTCCAAGGGGTACTTTATAGGAATCTGGAAAGAAGGGATAGATGAGTTAGTTGATGCTTCATCACTGTTGTGGCTGGGAGTGTTGTGAGATTTGGTTAACGATGAGGTAGTGTTGTTAATAGTTGATTGTGAGGTGGATGAGGGAAGAATAAGAATGTAATTAGGCTATTATGTAATATTGCAAGAGGAAAAAGGGCTAGGATTAGCTTTGATGGTAATAACTTATCCCTTATGCTCAAATTTGACACATTAGTGTAAGGTGAAAGGGAAACAACTCATAGCATGGATCCAAGGGCATCTAAGTAACACATTGGATTACAACTTGCCCTCTATGATGTAAAATAGTTTAGGAATGATATGAGGCCCCAAAAAAATATGGAGGACAATGGTCCCTAAGGTAGTGGCCATGATATCATTAAAGGAGTGAAAGGCCACTATACTTTTAGACATGACATTTTTGGGTAGTTGTAGTTGGTCATATGCATGGGAAGAGATAATGTTAATTATAGCTCCTCCATCAATCATCACCCATTCAATGTAGGTGTGATTGATGTATGTGGTAATAAAAAGGGGAGGATCAGAATCCTCAAGATGAGTGAGAAGTATTTTTAAATCTTAAAAGGTGATGAGGGAAAAAAGTTGGAGGGTTCTAATAAAGGCTGCAAGAGATTGAGGATCATCTAGTTGAACCTCTATAGACTACAGAGCCTTGATCAGTGCTTGGCGATGGTGGGGTGAGGTGTTGAATAGTTCATAGAAGATCATTTGCACCAGTGTTGGTGAAGTTGTTTCAGCATGATATGCTAGATGGATTTAGATGGGTTGGAGGGAGAGGGTCCCAAAATGGATACTTTGGGCTTTGGTGGTGGCACGGGTGAAGGTGTATATGTTTAGTTTTGGTTGGGAGTTTTAGGAGTTGAAAGGTAAGTCTATGGAATGGATGCTTTGGATTTTCCCTTATCTTTCTATTGGGCCTAGGATCATATAACCACATGAATAGTGTGGATGAGGGTTTTTTTTGGGTTTGATGCTTGATTCTATTCCTCCTTCTCATCCTTGGGTAGGAGTGGGAGAGTAGGTAAAGGTTGGGTTGATGGTAAGATTGGTAATGGGGGTAAGAAGGGTTCATCTGATAATAGATCATTCTTATCATATAGGCTATGAATAAGTACTTAGAGAGCTTTGAAGTTCTCTATGTCATGTCCAAGAGTCCCATGGTAAAGGCAAATTAAATTTTCATTGAACTATGTTAGTTTAGGATGTGAAGGGTCAAAAGGTTTGATGGGTGGTAAGTTGATAGAATAGGTTTGCAACAACCTTTGAAAAATATTTGAATAAGATTCAAGCAAAGGTGTTAGAGGTGATGAGTTTTTGGTGGAAGGAGTGAGGACCTTATTCAGAGTAGGATTTATCATGGAATTTATAAGGGGAGGAGTAATTTTGGTAAGGTATTTTGGTTGGGTTTACTTGGTTATAATTAGTTTGGAGGTTAGATACTTAGCTGTGGAAGACATGGATGATGAAGGTTTAGATATAGGTGGGAAATTAGAGGTAGATAGGCTAGTTAAAAATGAGGGATAACTTGATGGTTTAATGGGTGAAAACATTGGTGGAGGAAAGGGAGATGGTTTAGTAGAGGAAAAATAAGTGATTGGAATAGTAGAAGGATGGGGTCCTAAGATGGAAGGTAAGTGGGAAAGAGGTGGTATGGGTCTAGTTAGAGGTGGAGGTTTGGGTAACTCTACCTTCTTAGTTGGTTTAGTTATAGGTTGCATTGGTAGACTAAATGAGGTTAAATCTAACTTCAAAGAGGGGTGAGTACAACTAGGTGTGGGAAGAATTCCTAGGTTCTTAATCAGTTTGGTAAGAGAAGCATAAGGTGATTTGGTGATTTTTGGTGGAGGTGGATGGGATGGTTCACTTATGGTTTTAGAAGAGGTATCTGGTGAAGAGGTAATAATAAGTTTAAGGGTGGTTTTAATTTAAGTTTAAGATTCATATTTGTTTTGATAAAGAAGTACAAGATGATGCCAAAAGGTGGCTCTATCAAAGTTAGATTGGGAAGTGAATTCTAAACTTTGGATAAGCCTAGAAAAGGGATTATATATGGGTTTAGTTCCTTGGTCATTGGTTTTAAAGATTAAGCCCTTAGGTGAAGAAGAGGACATGGATCCTTTATTGTTGTCTTTAAGGGAAATTTCCAAAATTGGTGGTTGGGTAGATGAGGTAATCCACTTTTGTGGAATGGTTTCCAAAGATGAAATGGATGGTTGCATGATAAGGAAGTTGGTATGGTGTCCTCAAGTGAAGGAAAAAATAGAGTTTCTTCCTTTTTTTGGGTGTTTAAAGGACTAGAGGGTAGTTATTCCACCTAAATTTATGAACTAGAAGAAGAAGAAATGGTTATAGCGAAGGTTGTCTCTTTTGATGTTTCCATCAAAAGAGAGGTAGATAAAGATAAGGTCCCATCAAGTGAAGAGAGATGGGTGGTTAATTCCTACACTTGAGTATCTAAAATATTGAAGTGAGTTTACTACTTCCATTTAGGTGATTGAGGTAATGGTCTCTTCAATAATGGGCTCTTTATTAATAACATTGATTGTATGTGCCTCATGAGAGTGAGATGATTTAGGTTGGTTATCATGGTGCTAGTTAGAAGGAGCATGATTTGGAAAAGGTTTATAGAAAATGTCAAGGGATTGATTGGGAGGTGCATTTGGATTATCAAATGCAAGTTCTCTACTATAAATCAAGTTTTGGAAAAGAATTTTGAAGTTATTTCATCTATTAATGTCACGTCCTATGACTCAATGAAAGGCATAATGGTCATTATCATTATACCATCCTGGCACAGGGTGAGAAGTATCAAATTATTAGGGTGGTTTAATTGGTGGAAGTTGGGTGAGGTTGGATTTGATAAATTTATCCAAGACTGATACATAAGATTCTATAATGGGAGTATATTGTTTTGGAGGAGCTTGATTTTGGTTTCAATTTTGTTGATAGGGAGGATTGGAAGAATTCATTTGAGGTGGTTAGTTGATAGTTGAAGGTGGAGCAGTCTTTAGAATAATTGAGTTTGTGGATGTTTTTTCTTTGGTATTGGATTGGTTAGTGGTTTTGGTGGAGGAAGGGTCATTAGATTTAAAGTTGGAGTTTTTGTTCCACAGTTTCAATTTACCTTCACCAATGGCTCAATTTTCAAGTTTATGTGCCATGGTGAATACCTCATCAAATGTTCTAAAATTTTGAACTTAAAGAGTGGGGGCTATATGTTTGGCACAACCTTGAGAGAAGAGTTCAATCAATTCAAGTTTGGGTAAGGAGAAGGAAGTTTGGTTGATAATACCACTCCATCTAGCCATGAAATCAATAATTGACTCATCATAAAATTTCTTAATGGAATAGAAGTCTGTAATAGAAATATTTTTAGATGTATTTACCAAGAAATGCTTTAAAAATATTTGGGCTAGTTGGGAGAAAGAAAAAATGGAGTGTATGGGAAGAGAACTATACCAATCAAGGGTTGGTCCTGATAAGGACATGGGGAAGGTTCAAATAAGGAGAACATCATCATATGTGATTAAATAACAAGAATGACAAAATGCTCTCAAATGTTGTTGGGGGTCCTCCTTGCCTTGGAATTTTGAAAACTTGGGAAATTCCCATTGAAGAGAATATGAATGGATGGGGACAGATGGATGAATGGGTTAATTAGAAATTTAATCTTAGGATAAAAGGTTTTGAGACCTAGAGATTGATGACTCAAAATTAGTCATTTTATCCTTTAAGATATTGATTAAATCTGGTTTGGGTTGAGAAGCTACATAACTAAGGGGTAACATTTGTTGAGGTCGGGTGGTATCCATGTATAAATAGGTGGTAGAAGGATTTTAAGAAGCCACACATTAGTAAATGGTAACAAGAGGTTGAGATGGTGGCACATAAAGGTTGATTGGCACAAAAGGTTGGGTAGAAGGTGATATATATCCCTGTGGTTCAGGCATATATTGATAAGTTATCATGGGTACTTGTTGAGGGATGGATGTGGGTTGACTTAAAGGTATGGTTGAGATAGTGGGTTGAGGTTGAGTGGTGACTCTAGTGCTAATGGGTGGAAGTGTTTAAGGGATAGAGATCACAAAGTTATAAAATGGGGTAGAGGTTGGTGGATTGGCTGTAATAAAGGGAAGGGTGGAAATAAGGGTAGAAGATAACCCCATGGTAGGTGGGGTATAGGTAAGTAGTGGTAAAGTTGAAACTATATGTGAAGTGTGGGGTGTGGTAGGAGGTGTTTGGTTAGAGGTTAGAATGTTCGATTGGGTTTGGGTAGTGGTAGTAGATGGGATGTTGGAATAAGAAGACGCTTAGGTCATTAAGGGTTGGGTTGAGGTAGTACCCACCATAATATGGGGAGGCATACCATAAGGAGGGTTCATAGGAGGAACTGAGGCAATAGAGGTACAGTGAGGTATGGTGTTAAGATAGTTTTGAAGGGCCACTAGATTGTTATCAAGGCAGAAAAATCTACATCACCCTCAGAAACAACCAAGATTCTGGTAGGAAGGGGATAAAAATAAGGTGAAACCTCATCATTAGAATTATATTCCATAGAGGAGGAAGAAGAAGGTGGTGGTTTATTGGTTTGGTTTCTCAAATATTATCTAGTAAAGACCATGTGAGAAAATATGAAATAATATGATGAAACTCACACCTCAAACAAAGAGAAATCAAAAGAAAAGAATTCAAGGCAAACAATACATACACTAAAAGTGAATTAAAACCTAGGATTCTTTTTAGATTGCTTTTAGCTTATGCCTTAAAAAGTGTGAAGAGGGAATTTGGCTCATAAATCAGGGACTAAAGAGGAAATCTAAGGTTGGTTTTAGGTTGTTTAGGTGCTAAAAAAATCTATGTTGAACTTTGGTATGTGGCTTGGTATTGGGGCCTACCCCCTCACTTCATGATCTTATAGTGGTAAGAGTGTCAGATGCTTAGCTAAAATATATAAAGTTTAGAATTTATACTCAACTAGAGAGCTAAGTTGATTCTCCCCTTAGTGGTGAAATATAGGTAGGATAGCTAGGAAGGGGTAAGGTTTCTGCTGGGTGATGAAATCCTAGTCGGGCCTTATCTTAGGTATGTTTTGATGTGTTAATTATTTTATGATTTAGCTTAAGTGTGTGGTAACATGGGTGAAATATACTATTAACTACCTTGCTTTTAAGTTACTAGATGAACTAAGACAAGTAGGCAATCAATGTATGCAAGAGGTTTATTTTAAGCCCAAAAATAAATTTTTAGATTTCATTTGATGAGCAAAAAATAAAGGAAAAAAAAGGGAACTAGGTCCCACCAGGTGTGCCAAAATATTTTAGTTAATTTTCACTCATTTATTAATTTTTAAATCAACTAATGAAACTAGTAATAGGATGTGTAGAATAATACCTAGTAAAGTGTATGCATGAATCTAGATGATGATGAGAACTCCTCTTTGGCTAGGAAGGAATAACCTACAAATAAGAAAGACACTAGAAAATGGGGTTGTTAGATGGATGGTTGAGTGGATTTCCTAGCATAAGCTAGATCCAAGAAGCATGAGCTTGCTAGGAGGTTGTCAATCTACTATTTATAATAATTAAGTTGATATAAATGAAAAGAAAGTGTACTTGCATAAGATAACTCGAGTGCAATTCAAAGAAAGTAGAATGTTAGTTAATAGAAAGGTAACAAAAAGTAGAAAATTCAATCAATACTTATGCTAAAATGGTTTAGGTCAGGTCCAAAAAATTAGAAAAATTATTGTAATTAGGCAAACAAAAGAAAGTTGGGTTTGATTGGCATTATGGGGATAAAAATAGCTTGTTGTATTTTCATCCCAAAATGATCATTGATGGTTAAATGAACCATTGATGGTTTAGGTTAACCATCAGTGGTTGGGTATCCATTGACAATTGAGGTGACCATTGGAAATTATGTTAACCATCAATGGTTACCTATCTAATTCTAGAAATGATCAGAGAAGAAGGTGAAAATTGGGTATTTGGACAAACAAAGGTTTGTTACAAGATTAAGGGGTGGAAAATAAGATATTGATGGGTCCCATAGGATAAGAAGGTTAGAAATAAGATGAATCAATGAAAATGAGTAGAAGATACCTAAAACTTATGGGTGAAAGGCTAAATTAATTTGGCTAGAGTGATAGTACTTTAAATTTCAAAAGTGATTCCAATAGAGCTTCGGGTCTCTGATGATGTTACTTAATCATTGAAAGGATGATGGATACCTATATACAAGAGAGCTTGGATGTAATATTATGGATTGTGGATCTATTTCACTTCCTCCTCTTCTCCTTTTATAGGATGAAGTTGCTAATTGGGATGGATGAAGTTACTAATTTGATAGGAGGATAAAGTTACCAATTCTCAACATTTTAAAGCTAGTTTTAAAAGCAAGTTTCCATTTAGGGAGATACTTATATCACACAGTTTTCAATGCTTTAAAAATTTAAAGCAAGCTAAAAACTTGACCATTGATGGTTAGGCCAACCATTGATGGCCAGGCTAATCATTGATCGTTAGGCTAACCATCGGTGGTCCAAGGGCCAAAAGAAAATGGGTTAGATTAAATTCAGAAAAGGGGTGAATTAAATGGTTTAGTCAAATGTGTTAATTGAGGGGTTTGATAAGGTTAAGTTATGAAATGAGTCTAATTTATTAGGTGGTCCATTAGATGAGGGTCAAAAGGTGGTTTTACATCAAAAGTTATCATGTGCAGTTTTTTAGTGTCTACAATAGACACCCCATTCTGGCTATAAATGGCTTATGACCAGATTTCAAACTAATTAATATCAAACATTAAAAATTAAGCCTAGGAATCATTAAACATCCTAATTTCATACACACACCACTCAATACTTCTCAAAATTTTGTTGAGGCATCCCTATTTTTGATATTAGCCCATATGCAACAATAACCTATCACAGATTCATCTTCATTCACCTTGTGACATAACAACTAGTAGTTTGGCCTATGGACCCATTAAGTGGGGCACTTGAACAATTATTAAAAGAGCTAAATTATAATTAAAATTAATTAACTAATTAAACTAGATTAAATGCTTAGCTAAATTATCCATTTGTAATTAATGAATATCTAAAAATGTAAATTTAAAAATTTAAATACCAAGCTTCTTCATCATTACCTTTATGAGTTGTCAAGCTCTCATAATTTATCTAGAAAATATGTAATTTGTGAGCCATGCCTATTAACTAGAAATCATAACTACAAGTACCCTCATTAACTCAATTGGAGTAAACTTTAACTAAATTAGGGTTAGTTTGAACTCATTCTATGCTTAAACCATAACCTAAGTCAACTTGAGTAAGACTAAAGTTTGGAGGCTATAAATACAAAGCCTTACCTATTGATCTTTAATATCTTTTGGTGTAAAGTTATTATGCTCAAATATATGCAATAAACTCTTCTAGTAGTGTTACCATGCCAAATTCATAATCCAACCAACCAAACCAAGGTGCCAAGGAGAGGTGGAGCCAATGGAGCTCCATTGACAAAAATTTATTAATGCATATATCCAAACAAGCCACTTCAATAAGACATTTTGGAGCTACAATGAAGGTAAAAGGATGATTTATTTTGTTTTCTAGTTTTGTTTTTATTTCATGCTTGTTATATATGCTCTCCCTAGTGTCTATGCTATAGGTGTTAGTGTTTAGAGTGTTTGTTTAATTTGATTTCATTTAGTAAAACTATACTAATCTCCCCTTTATATATTCCTTGTTCACATGATGGCATGTTTGGTAGGATCCACACCCCACAAAATTCTTCTCATGGAATTTTAGGACCTCATTCTAACAATTTTCATGTCAAAATCCTAACTTCCTGGCCAAAAAAGTGGAAAGTTAAAGTTCATAGATGTTCTATAGGAAATCACATTCTTGCACTCTATATTTATGATTTTGCTCTCTACAGTCATGATATTGCACTGAGGAGTAACAATATTCAACTATAAATTCACAATATTGCATTTGCATTTTGCCTTGATAAGTTGCATTTTTGCCTTGACAAGTAACAATTTTTCCTGATAAGTTGCTTTAGTATCTTTATACTCATGATTTTGTCCCAAAATATATGATATTGTCTTCATAATCATGTTATTTACATCATAATTTGTGATATTGTACTGTAGAATAGCAATTTTGCACTGTTTAATCATTATTTTGTGTTAACCCTTTTTTATATGAAATCATGATTTTGCATTGTATATTTGTAATTTTGCACTGTAGAAAAGTGATTTTTCACTATATATTTATAGTTTTATACTAACATTTTTTTCTAAAAGAAGTTGTAATTTTTTGCTAACTAGTTACAGTTTTGCTCTGTGTATCTACAATTTTTCACTATGTGAAAAACATTTGAAACCTGAGAGTTTAATTTCAAAAGTCATTTACTAACTTTATTTTAGCTTCTAAGCATAAGGACCCCCTAACATATTTTACAGGACCTACAGACCAAGGAAAGACATTTTTAACACTCTAAGACTCAAACTCACTTTTATATTTGGTGTTTTAAAATATTTTACTTAAGTTATTTTAGTTTTTATTAGTTATCAAATAATGCCAAGGGGCTAAAATTCATGTCATATTTCACTTGGTGCTCTAAAAATGAACTCACACTCTATTTAAATTATCATAAGAGTTTTTGTTTTTGTGATTATTATGTGTTTACTTTGTAAGTTAAGTGTAGCATGTATAATCTCACCCCATCCCATTTAGGGAACTCAAGTGATAAAAATTGCTTCAATTATTACCTTTCTTTATTTGTCCAAAAGCATGGAAGGAAATTTGATAATTCCCTTCCCAAAATGACCCTAAAGTCTGACTCAATTTCTATTCAATGCATCTTGGCTTATAGGTGGGAGTTCATCACCTCCCTATGAGTTTTTTTAGGGAATTATTGACCTGAGAATTCATCTCCTAGCATCACTTTAACCTCAATGCATGGTATGGGTATAAAAATTGAGATAAACTTATTGGAATGCTTGTTTGAGTGGTTAAACAAGCTATGTTAGTAAGAGACTACCTCAAAACATAAGTTTAACTCAAACATCACACTACACTAAGAAATTGATGGATGTAGTGGTTATGAAAATGAAAATACCTTTTCCAAAAAAGCTAGTTAATGCAAATCCATATGACATGTTATGCCCTAGCGTTAACCACACATATGTGACCATTTATAATATACAAAAATTGATAGTTTTTAGATAACCCCACTTTTTATAGATATATTGTCAATGCAGGGCGAGTAGCCCAAATTTCCATGTCATATTATGAACTCTTGAGAGAAGAGGGGGCTTAAAAACCCTAATTTTCATGAACATTTTTATTTTTGGAGTAAAAACATAATTTCCTCTCAAGATCAAGTATATAGAAATAATTTGATAGCATGAATCCACCTTGTTAGTTTTCAAGATTAAAGATGATGCACTTAGGTGTTTTTGTTTTTTTCCTTTTTACTTGCATTGTCTTGAGTCAATTTTTTTTTTGGTCATATCACATCTAAAACAAGTCACATTTTCACACCACTCTTTTATTTTAAGAGGTGTTATGCTGTCCATTTGATGCCATAATTTGCCTTAGTCATTTGCCAAACTTTTGTGTGTGTGTGTGTGTCACTTATTTGGAAGGGGCATAATTATGTTACCCATTTCATTCCAAGTCTTATTCCTCAGATTTTTTGAAACAATACATTTTTTATACATTTAGAGCATGATAGATTTGTTATAATGATCACGTTATTTCAAAAACTTGTTGCCTTATATCTAATTCAATTTCAAAAACATGTGTGCCTTTTTGGTCTATGCCTAATATCATTATGCCATTCATTTTGACATAGCTTATTGTCCATTTAAGAAACCAAGACTTATAAATCAAGTTTAAAATTTCTCTTGATAAGTTCATATTCAAAAATTGATTAGTTTATGCCTATTCCGCACATAATTTTGGCTTAAACATTTACCTCTCACTTTTAGATTGTGCAACTTGGACTAATTCCTTGCTTGCTTTAACGATCTTTGTGCATAAATTTGGGAAGTGGTATATCTTATGTGTGCCTAAAGTCTAATGTCTTTTACCAAAGGTAAATTTTATGCTTAAATCCTAATGCCTATTTTGATTTCAAGTTTTAATTTTTTTTTAAATTAGTTATCCTTCCTTTTAGACCTAGTGTTATTTCAAAGTCTAGCTTTTGTGTCATATTCCCAAAAGACCTAGCAATTCTTGTTTATCTTAGACCTAGTGTGTTTCAAAGTCTAACTTTTGTGTCATGTTTCCAAAAGTCCTAAAATTTTACCTTTTGTCTTAAACCTAGTTGTTTTGAGCCTTTCTTTGTGCCTTTTTATTAAAGACTTAGCAACCTTTTTGTTTTTAGACCTAGATTAGAGTTGTTTGAAACACTTAATTACCAAGTTTGACATTCATAGTTATCCATTAACTTGACCATTTATGTAATACATTTGAATTTATACCATTTTAGACTAAGTTAATCATTACCTATTTTTGGAAAAATAACTCCATTCCTAGACCAAGTTTTACAAAGTTTAGAACCTTTGTCTCTTAGACCTTATTTTTAAGAGTTTGTAGAACTCTAGACCTTCTTCGTAGAATGTTAGTCATTGATTTGGATATGTATTTTTATACTCATAGTGTTTCCATGTACAATATAGGTTATGATAACATGGTCATGAATGATAACTTTGCTCAAGACCCCTATGGTGATGATGTGGTTTGTGAGACAAACCCTTATCCTCCTTACACTGCTTAATTTGGGGATTAAAGTCAAGATCTATTAGCCCATTATTTGGTTAATACACCTCCATATTCATAAAAATACCAAGATAAAACCATCTAATACCTTGCTAGAGTACCATCGATTATTGTACAAGCTCAACAATGACTATATTACATTAATATACCATCAATATATGACCCATATTTATTTGATCATCACTTGATTGAAAACAAGGATGAGGTTTTCGTGAGATCCATGGAGGTATGGGCCAATTTTCCAATATACTTCCCCCATGAAAACTTTCCTAGTCTAGTTATAATGCCCCTAAACATGCCTTATACCCAAACTATTGAATAGGCCTTTACTAGTTATCTTTAAACACTCATGCCAATGTCATATCAAGACCCAAATATTATTGTAAAAGGAAAGAGCCACATGGAGGACCACTTTATACAAATGCAAAAAAAATATCAAACTTATTTGAATCTATAATATAATTTTAATGCCATGGCCATGCCAAATGCTCCACTCATAGAGCTAGATCCTTCAACAAGAGTGTTAATTGAGTTGATAGGTCAAGATAATTTGGGTATAGACCCATTTGCACAATGCACTTCAGTTGATGACATGTATAATGTCCCATATATTAAATATATAACTACACCTTGTACATATAACAATGCATCAAAAATGGTGGATAACATGTAAATGTCCTCCAATCAAGACCAAAGTGGTTTAAATGCACCAACAAATAGTCCATAATAATAAGTACCTTTAGCCAAAACCATGAGTGTTTCACAACAATAGGGGGGAGGAACTCCTATGTCCCAATCATATCAGGTTACTTCTAATCCTCAACAAATAAATTTTTCATGCACATAACCATAGTATTAAGTGTCAACTAGTGTTTTGCCTCAATAACAAGTGACAAATTCTACCCCACCTCAATAGGAGGCGACTAACTATTGACTACTAGACTTGTACCCTTGTGAAGTTTTTCATGGATTCACAATATAAATTAACATGGAGATAATCCTATTCTAAGGGTGGCCTAATTAATGGATTAAATCTCTATTTTTTAAGGGCTAGTTCCACTTTATGTATTAGTTAGGATCTTTACTCTACACTACCGACTTACAAGGGAAAAAAGAAGGTAAACTAAAGGGAAAACCTATCTAACTAGGGTGATACACTAAAATGAGACCTATAATTGTGTAATATGCATTATGAAGGCTAAATAAGAGCATAAATCTGATTTCACTTATCAAAAGAGAGGTCTCAATACATTAATCTTTCACACAGAGGCTCAGTTTGATGGATGATCTCAGGTTGCTTGTTCAATGGTCTGTCAAAGACACTAAGGAAATATTACTCTTGATAATAATATAATATGATTATAGCACACTATGAAACCCATAAGGATTATTTAACTCCTATAAATAGGTAATGATGAAAGGATAAAATTAAAGTAAGTCTATACTATCATTATCATTCATCAACAAACCACGAAATTACACTACAAACAAGCTTTGAAGAGGCATGAATTATGTATTATTAATTAAAAATAATAAAGTAAAAGTGTTTTTATAATTATGGCCTTGATAAAAATTATGTTAAGGATGTTTCAAATTCCAAACATTGTCTTAAATATAGTGAGAATGAGAGAGAGAGAGAGAGAGAGAGAGAGAGAGAGGAGAGAGCGAGAGATAAGATCCCCCAAAACTAGGAAATGAAACCTTCACTCGGTACTTTTTAAATTCCAACATAGCACGTAATTATTATTAGATTTTTATGATTCTAAATTTTTTTCATAGTTATTAATTTTAGACATGTTTGGGAAGTTTTAAATAATCTTGAGAATTTATCTCTAGTCTTTGACCCATACAACTTACTAGATTTTCACTTGCATACTCCTAAATCCTTAGTGAAAAAGTCATTTCCTTAAAAATAGGCCTTGATCCTTGAGATTAGGTCATAATGAAATGATAAATTATTAATTTAAAACATTTTATAGACCATTAATGAGGTCTTTCCATATTCTTTGGGTTGTTAGAGCTATTTGAGTGCAAGTTTGACTTTGTCTTCCTTCACTAGGTGTTGGAAGGAAAATGTATTTTCAAAGTTATTTTAGGACTCTTTAAAGAATTAAAAAAAAAATTCCAATAAAATTATGACCCCTTCATACTTTTAAAGTTTCTCGGTAATAAGTATAAACCTCAATAAAACCTTTGGGAATGTTTTATGCATCTATCTAGTGTTTTGCTTGCTTGACTCTTGTGCAAAATGCTTAAGAGAAAAAAATTGAGTTTTTGCATTATAAAAAGAAAAATGACACCATGGATGGATTATAAAAATTAAATAAGACTTGAAACAATAATTTTTGGGCATCAAGTAGCACAAAATATTCAATTTTTCTCATTTTGCTTGTTAAAGCAACCCTTGTAGCCCTAAAAACGTAAAAAGTTCTTGATCCAAAAGATTGTATGGATAAAATTGGAAAAATGGGAACAATTTTGAGTACTCTATATCACCTTACATCTCCAAAAACAATTTCATGACCACAATACTAGTGGAAGTACTATTTTTCCTTCATTTTATTCTTCAATTAGGCCTAATTAGCCCTCTTAGGCCTAAAAAGAGAAATTTGGCCCAAATGACCACCCACATGTGTGAAACTAGACAACATAATTTATTAAATTTACCTAGAATAATACCATACTCCATGACAAATTTGGGGTCCTGAGACCATGTGGAAGTATGCAAACCAAGAAATGGCCTTACCGCCTAGTCTCATTTTGAGCCTATTTAATACTGCCTTGGAAAATGGGACTAGTTTGGATAATTTAAGAATATACCATGAATTTTTTTGAGATTTAATAGTTATTAAACCTAAAAAATTACCTAATCCCATGATTGGGAAGTTATCCCTTTCTCAAAACACCTAAAAAACACTAAAAATCAAGAAAAATAGGGTATTTAGAGTAATCCATACAAGTGATGTCATCATACGAATACATTTTGATAAACTAAATGGAGTAATAAAAAACATAAAAAAGGTTTTAGGATCAAAATTTGGAATTATAGTTGTATTTTAAGTTCATTACCCTTGATTGGTTACAATCAGTGTTTTAAAAGTGTTTACGACCTATATGGGGTCTTAACGATTGTTCATAAATAAAAAAAATAAAAAAAACCTCATTAAAATTGGTAAAAATTATTTAATTACCTAATTATCTATTAAAAATGTATTATATCCCCATGAAAAGTGTGAGAGATGGTATGAACATCTGAAGTTGTTCCTTAGGTGGCTTGCTTAGCATTCTTGAGGCTCAAGAGAGGTCAAATCTGTGTTTTAGGTCCTAAAAATTCATATAACTATTGAGATATGTTAAAAAACATTTAAAAAATACTTTTACATCATTACAAATTCTATATAAGTCCTTTTTACCCCTATGTTTCTCGTGGTGCACTAGCCAGGGTGTTTGGGTTTTAAGCTTATTATCTCCTTACTAGCCCTCAAGGGTGCTTGGATGGAAAACTGAGTGTGTATGATACTTTTAGGTGTTTTTATACATTTTATATAAATTTTAATTTTCCCAAGGACCCTTAATTAATTTTTATAATCTTACTTTTCCCTTTGAGACCAAATAGACTCCCTGATCTCATGACTTCCCCTTGCCAATGGAGTTGGCAAGGTCCGAGACAAAATAGTGGGTATGTCCCCTATTTTTGTGACCTTTAAAGTATAATTAATGACTTAATAAAATAATTAACATGTTATTTACCAAATTTTAGAGTCTTATCATGCATATATAGGTCCTAAAAAACCAATTTCTCAAGACTAGTTGTATGTTGTGTGTGATTGTGTGGTTGTATTGCATCATTAGGTCTTAGACTGTGTTTTGATTTTTTAACATATTTATATTAGACTTGAGTATTATATGAGATCTCCATGACACTACATATAATTTAAAATTAACTATTTCAAACCTACTCACAATCTTATTACCTCCCTTTAGTCATGCAAAACCCTCAAAGAGCAAGCAGACCTATAAGATATCTTGACTGTCTATGAAGACTTGAAACCTAGTTTTAACCAATATTTTCATGTTTTTTTGTTCTTATAATTGTATCATAAAATATTTTTTAGTCTGAATTATACCTTATAACTCTTACCATAAGTATCTACCCTTCTTTCTAGGCTCATTACCATCTTTCTTCTCATTATAGCCTATAGGTACTATTTAGGATCATTTGACTATGTTCTTGGTATCTTAAGATCTCTCCTCTAATATAAATAACCATATAAATTTTATTAAACTATTTATAGTCTCAAATTGGATGTAAACCTCTCTCAACACCTTTATTATCACTCCTCACTAGACTTGACCTTGCTCACCAAGTACACAACAATGTAGGTGGCCTATAGGTGCTTGTAGAGGGTGTTTTGACAATATTCTCTTGTGTTTGGGATTCATATTTTGTATGTTTCCTTTAGTCTCATGACCTTATGACCCTTAGTTTTTTTTAGATATAACTTAGTGTCTTCCAATAACTTTTATATTCCTTTAGGATTTAAAATTAGCCTATCTCAACCTATAACCTGTAGGTGCTAGAGATTACATGTAGAGACTCTTGAAGCTCAAACTTTGATCAAAATTCCCTATTTTATTTAGTCTCATCATGACTTACTGAAATATTAGATATATTTTAATATGACTCAAATTCATGCCACATATCTATGTTCTTCCCTACTCATGCCCAAGACTAGTTTATCTTCACCTATAGCCTGTAGGTGGCTCTAAGGTCACTTAACTGTATTTCCTATTTTATGACCTCATTATTCACATCATTAACCTCCTCCATAGTCCTTGATTAAAGTTCCAAATAGGTCTAAATATCCTTTCAAAATATATTCTAACTCTCATTATATGCACCTTAGGTCCAATTGTTTGGTTAGCCCTTGTAGGTGTCTCTCTTAGGGTTACTAGAGCATTAGGTTGGCATTTAGAAGTTAGTCTTCTGACTATGTCAAGGAAATTTAAATTTCAACTCAAAGGATTACATTTCACTATTCATGTAGATTTCATGATTCTCTTAACTTAGTCAGACCCTTGGCCAACTCTATTTTATGCAAGTACTATAGGTGATCTTATTTGACTCTGTATAGGGTATCTTGATTATAGACTTTATGTTTTAAATCCTAATCCTCACATAAATATCCCTCCTCAAATGATTTTAATAGTTCCAATTGAGTTACAAAACCTTTACAAACTATCTATCTCTTTTCTTATCACTTAGGATCAAAACAAACTTAAAGAGCCTATCTAACCTTTCACACACTACTTCCAAAGTGTTGTGCTTGATTGTGCTTACTCATTGGTGGTTGTAGATGAATTTTGGGTTGTCTTGACTATGTTCTCATTTGATTTAGGTGGAGAAATAGATGTTTTAATAACTTGAGAGGTCATTTCATGATGTAAAACTCCTATTATCTTATTATAAGACTACAAACTCCTCACTTCTTTATTCAACCTAAGGCTACATAGGTTGATAGTGGCATCTCCTTGATTGACTGTGCATTTTCACTAAGTTGAATGTAGGTACTTAAAAGGAACTCCTTCTTACTTTTATAAACTCATTGATATCATACACAACCCCACAAGCTTATATTCCTCTACCTGATCACCCATCTAACCTGCTAATTAGATCCTTGCACTCTTGGTATCCATGTTGTCATTAAAACTTAATTAGACCTAATTAGGTGTTTGCAGGTGATGGTTTTTGGTGTTTGATGTAGGTTTATGTAGAATAATTAGGTAAAATATAGGTATATGACATGGGTATGATACTTTTGTCATATTTTAAAAGCATAGGACCCCTTTACCTCTCTTTCCCATAAATTTCCTTTGGTAATCATTAAATAAGCATATTGTACTTGGTTGTAGGTTTCCATTTCACTCTTTCTCTTCACTTTACATGTCTGTATAGATTGAGGCTAGATTTTTACAGCTTGATTGTATGTAGGAGTTTTAAGTATTCACCCTTGCCATTAATAACCTTCTCTTAGTCCATGAACCTATCTTCAATTCTATTTGAGTTTTCAATCATCTCATCATTGTATGCACCCATAGCTATCCCTCTTCCTTAGGATTAAGACTAACTATCCAGTTAGTAGCATGTAGGTGCTAGTAGGGCTAGGTTTGAGTATTAGATTTGAAACCTAGTATTACACCTACTAATATTCTTGAAAGAATATAGATAAAATGAGTTAAATTCATTATATATGTAGAGTCTACAAACTATTGTGACACTTTTAGATCATACCTCACTTGCTCCCATCTGTACACAGTACTATAGATGGATACTTGACTATGAACTTAGTTTCTTGGTTTTGTCAATAACTTTGTAAGTGACCTAAAACATCCCTTCAAGGGATCATATCCTATTTTCATCTACAATGAAGTTGAATTTCCATGTTTGAGACTCTCTTGAGTTGGTTGAATGTTGATCTTGGTCCCAAAAGAGGACCTACAAGTCTAGGATATGCAAGTCACTATTGGATTGTTTAGGTCTACCAAGTCATCTTCTTAATCTCTTTGAGTTCTAATTTTTCTTGACACTATCAACCCATACACACTCTATTAATTCATTATCACTTTTAAAAGGCTATAAATCATCTAACAAGCACCATTTCATCCCTTTCAACTCATTTTATAGGTTTGTATAGACTACATACATCTAACACATGGAGGAAACACTTGTGATATTCATTAAAAGTGTGCATTTGAGCTCCTATATTCACTTTTATTCACTTAAAATGATACAATATCATATTATAGCATCACATCATGATGTATCTTTGGAATTTGAGCCAAATTTAGTAACCAAAACTCTAGTAGACTATGTAACCCTTGATAATGTCTCAAATAATAAGCACACTTGAAAAATATAGACCAAAGACCATCTAAAAAAAATGAAATGCATAAAACTTATGGAGATACCACGAGTGAAAAATCACTAGAAACCTCTAATAATGATCACCATGAAAAGGAGACAAGAACTTGTAGCATAATCCACTAGAACAACTTGTACACCAAGACATTTTTATTCCAAGTGAATGAAGTTCAAGGAGATGAGTTGGATAATTAAACCAAAATGAAAATGAGATTAAATACCTATAAAAAACACCCTAAAATCATTATTATCTATAGATTTATTAACTATATAAACAAGTGCAAGAATAGACCCCTCTCAGATGAATAGGCTATAGTGACCTATTGTCACTCTTAGAAATTGTTCATAAATAAGAATCCATAAATATGCAAAAAAATTCCACTAATTTTAATATTACTAGGACCCCTAATAATGGCCAAAGTTTTATCTCCTAAATCTCTCCTTTATCCATATCGAGCACTTGAAAACTACCCTTCTAGAGCTATCGAGGAGGTCGATATGAGAGAGAAATCAAATTTATTCATTTTAAGACTTTAAACCTATTCAAAATAACTTATTTGACAATATCATGGACAAATAAGGTCCTAAAATTCTTGAATCTCAATTTCACCTTGAAATTTATACATATAGCCTTAAAATAGGTCTTTTTAGCACTAAAACTACCAGAATCACTTGAGAATTCTAATGAAACTGATGTAAAATGTATCTAATGGAACTTTTAATTCCTAAATAAGTGCATCATGTAATGAAAATTAAGGAAACTAGACTAACAAAACACATGTGCTAACAAAACACTTATTGAAACAAAATTTAAGAAAACTAATGTGCTTGACAACACTTGGACTAAAGTTAAATTAAATACCACTAACCTTTAAAGAATCATCCTCCAATATTAGAAGGAAATTTTTTTGGATCACTTACTTCACATGATGAACAAGGACACGAGACAAGATGCTTCTTGTACTTTTGTTGATGGATTTCAACTACTTTATGATTGGCAATCCTCTTAACAAACTTTCAAATGAAACATCAACATCAAAAAATTCACTAATGAAGGCATTTATATCTTGTACTTCAAGATATTTTTCATACTTATTATCAGCTATAACTTCTTCAAGTGATACCTCATCTAGGCATTATTTTTGAGTCTCTATAGCATTTTGAGTGACCTCATCCTTCTTACCATTTGATGAAAGTTCACCAAGATCTTCAAAGAGCTTTGATTATTCAATCCAATCTACATCACGGTCTTCAATGAATGACTCTTGATAAAACTTCTCATAAACATGATCTCTAGTGGGTAATGTATCCTTACAAAGGTCTTCAATCTCTTGCAGGGACTTAATGTATAACTAACAATCATTCTTTTGTTCCTCAATTTGATCAACCTAAATGATATTAACTTGAATGTCATCTTGATCCTTTTAAATTAGAACAATAGGGATATCAATAATGTCAAATGTGTAATCATGTTGTGATTAGGAAATAAATTTCTCAAATTCAACCTCTTCATGAGCATATCTTATTTCAAGGGATTCACTACTAGTAAACACTTGAAGCTTGCCCATAAAGTCATGGTACAACTATTTCCATGAGTTTTTTCGTCTTTTCTATCAAATCTCAATTCATGAGAACTAGATTTATCTTCTTCCTCCTTCATCTTGAATGGAAACTCATCAGTCCAAGAGAGAGTTAATTCATCATACTTGTCAAACTCTAAATCTGGCTTTCTCTCTTTTCCCTCATGAAGAGGACTACCAATAAAATAATTATTCATCATATTTACTCACAAAATCTTTAATAAAAGTCTCTAGAGCCTCTTTTATGGCTGAAACCTCATCAAGTTTTTCAAGGACCATTACTTTCTCTAAATTTCTTAATAAACTCTAATAACTAGGTGAATTCTCATCTTCTTCCCTCAAAGCAACATGTTATCTTTGACAAAAGGATAGGGTGGGAGGGAAAGAGAGTTAATTGTATGGTTTAAGATTTGAAAGAGTGTCCTTCCAACTTGGAATATTAGGTTTAGGCTTATTGAAGGATTCCTAGAGAGATTCTTGGGGAAGCAGGAGAGAATTTTGATTTTGTTTCTTCCACTCAATAATAAATTCATCAACCTTCAATGTAATTTGAGATTAATATGTAGTTAATGCTTTATGAGTAGATGAAATATTTGGAAATATTGATGACTCCCTTGGATTGACTTGTAACACTCTTTCTCCCTCTTATTTTTGAGCTAGTTCATGAAGAATCTCTTTCCAACTTGAGAATTTGTTTGGGACAAACTCAATAACCTCTTCCTTAACTTTATCAAATCATGATTCATTATTCTCTTCCCATGACTCAAACACTATGTTCTAACTTTGAATCTTAGGCTTAGGAGCCTCCTATAGAAGATTCATTATATCTTGAGATGGGAATACAAGGTTTTATAAGCTAATAAAATGTCTTAAAGAATCATCATGGTTTTGATTTTGAATAGACATAAGGTAAGGCTCAAGAAATTCATCTATAAGATTTGGCATAGCATAACCAGGAATAATATCCCAATAAGTCTTCCAAGATGTAATAAACTTATTTTGTTGAGGAAGGGTAGGTGTAGGTAGAAGGAAACTTAGAACACAAGAAGTTTTATCAGGGGTAGGAAGAGATGGATAAGAAGGTTTGGGTTGGATCTCTTGATTATCCCATATCACTAACCTATCTATCCACCATTAGATCATGGTTCTCATTTCATGTAGTCCATAAGTCATGACATAATGATTTTCATCTCCAACTATTGCCTACCTACTTGTCAACATTTGTACTATCTTCCTTATATTTTCTATGATGTGAAAAGGTATCACATCCAACTCTCTATCCCACACTCTTATCACCCCTTTAGATTTTAAAATTTTTGACCTAAATTCAAATAAGGATATGGTAGGGGAAACATGATTTTGATTTGGAAATAGAGTAGGAGGAGGTGAGTATGATTGATTTAAGTCTTGATAAGGCTACTGAGATACACAATTTTGGTCATAGTGAGGATGATAAGGATCACTATAAAGTTGATAACCATCATACTAATGGTAAGTATCATCATAAGACTAATGAGGCTTATAATAAGATTGATAAGGGTTACCATAATATTGATAAGGCTCATTAACTCTCATGAAATTACTATTTTCTTCAAAGTGAGCCTTAAAATACAACATCAAGATAATGCAATGAAGATATACTTACATGGAAACTATGATTGGGCTTCTAGAACCACCTGATAGAACTTGAAGACACAATTTATTTTTTTAATCTGTGTAAAGGCTGATTAGTAGAAGAAAGACACTAACAATCCTTCCACTACTTTGGACTTATGTCCCACTAGGCATGCCAAAAATTATTGACTACTAGACTTTCACCCTTGTGAAGGTAATTTCAAGCCTTCACAATCTAAATTAACATGGATACAATCCTAAGTTATGTGTGGCCTAATGAATAGATCTAATCTATATATTTTAAGGGATATCTCCCCTTAATGTATCAATTAGGATCTTTACTCTACACTACCAACTTGTAAGGGAAAAAAGAAGGTAAATTAAAATAAAAACCTATCTAATTGGGGTGATACACCAAAATATAACCTCTACTTATGTAATATGTTATATGAATACTGAATAAGAACATAAAACTAATTTAAATTTTCAAAATATAGGTCTCCATACATCAATGTTTCACATAGAGGCTCAGTTTGATGGATGATCTAAGGTAGCTTGTTCAATAGGTCTCTCAAAGACACTAAAGAAAGCTTGCACTTGCCAATCATACAAGATGATTAGATTACACTATGTAACCTATAAGGATGAGATAACACTAAAAAATAGGTAAGTAAGAAAGGAAAAAATGAAAGGAAGCCTATACTATCACTTTCATTCATCAATAAACCATGAAATTACACTAAAAATAAGCTTTGATGAGGCATGAATTATGTCTTATTCATTCAAAATAGGTAAGTAAAAGTGTTTTTATAATCATTAAATTTCAAAAAATTAGGTTAATGATTTTTTAAGTTCCAAATATTTGCTTACATATAGTGAGAATGAGAGAGAGGGGAGAGAGAGAGACAAGAACCCCCAAAACTAGGAAATGAAATGTTCACTTAGTCTATTTTAAATTCTAATGTAACACTTCATTATTATTTTATTTTTCTCCTTCTCAAAAATTGGAATAGGGGTTAAGGTGAGACATGAATGTGAGGTTTTAAAGAGTCTTGAGAATTTATCTTTGGTCTTTGACCCATATAACTTCCTAGATTTTTGCTTGCATATTCCTAAATCCTTGGTCAAGAAGTCATTTCCTTGAAAATAGGCCTTGATCCTTGAGATTAGTTAATCATCACATGAAAAATTATTAATTTGAAACCTTATATAGACCATTAATGAGGTCTTTCCATCTTCCTTGGGATACTAAACCTCTTTGAGTGCAATTTTGACTTTGTCTTCCTTGACTAAGCGTTGAAAGGAAAAGGTCTTTTTAGAGTTATTTTAGGACTCTTTCAGGAATTTAAAAACTTTTCCAATAAACCTATGACCCATCCATACTATTAATGTGGTGTGTTAATAATGATAAAAATTAATAAATCCTTTGGTAATGTTTTTATGCATCCATTTGGTGGTTTGCTCACTTGACTCTTCCTTGTGTAAAAGGATTAGGAGAGAGAAATTGAGTTTTTGTATTGGACCAAGAAAAATTCCACCATAGATGGATTCTTATAATGACATCAACCTGAAAAAAGACATTTGGTTCCATCAAGTAGCCCAAAATATTTAGTTTTTCTCATTTTTCTCACTAAATCACCACTTATTTATAGCCTTAAAAACTTAAAAAAATCCCTGTCTAAAAGATTGTACAGATCAAATTGGAAATCTAGGCACATTTTCAAAAAGAAAACAAAGCAAGGAAACTAGACTAATAAACACATGTGCTAACAAAACACTTATTGAAATTAAGTGTTAAAAAACTAATGTGATTGATAACACTTGGAGTAAAGCTAAACTAACTACCACTAACCTTTAAAGAATACTCCTCTAAGATCAAAAAGAATTTTTTTTTGGATCACTTACTTCACATGATGAACAAGGACATGAGACAATATGATTATTTTAATTTTTATTTATGGAGCTTAGATAATTTATGGTTGGTAATCCTCTTGAAAAACTTTCAAATGAATCATCAACATCAAACAAGTCACTAATCAAGACATATTCATCTTGTACTTTAGGATATTTTTCATACTACTTGTCAAATACAACCTAGTTAGGTGATACCTTATCTAGGAATTATTTTTGAGTCTATCTATAAGCTTGAGTGGCCTCATCCTTCTTGCCATCTACTAAAAATTCACCAAGCTATTCAAGGAGATTTGAATATTCAATCCAATCTGCATCATGGTCTTTAATGAATGACTCTTGATCAACCTTCTCATAAGTATGCTCTCTAATGGGTAATGTATCCTTACAAAGGTCTTAAATCTATTTAAAGGACTCAATGTAAAAATACCAATCATCCTTTTTTTCCTTAATTTGATCAACTTGAATGAGATTAGCTTGAATGGCATCTTTATCCTTCTCAAGTGGAGCAATAGGGCTATCAAGAATTTCAAATGTGTAATCATGTTATGATTGGGAAATAACCTACTCAAAATCAACCTCTTCATGATTAGTTACTATTTTAAAGGATTCACTACTAGTGAACACTTGAAAATCACCCATAAAGTCATGGTATAACTACTACCATTAGCTTTCTTCATCTTGTTTATCAAAGCTCAATCCATGAGAAACAGATTGATCTTCTTCTTCCTTCATCTTGAATGGAAACTCATCAGTCCAAGAGAGAGTTAATTCATCATACTTGTCAAACTCCAAGTCTGATTTGATTTATTTTACCTTATGAAGAGGACTAACACTAAATAATTATTCATCATATTCACTCACAATGTCTTCAATAGAGGTCTTTGGAGTCTCTTTTAGGCTTCATCCTCATCAAGTTTTTCAAGTACCACTACTTTCTCTAACTTAAAAAACTCTCATCTCCATTTGACTGCTCATCTTATTCCCTCAGAGCAATAGGTTCTCTTTGATAAAAGGAGAGGGTGGGAGGGAAAGAGAGTTCATTGGATGGTTTAAGAATTGAAAGAGTGTCCTTCTAACTTGTAATATTAGGTTTAGGCTTATTGAAGGATTCTTGGAGAGACTCTTGGGGAAGGAGGAGAGAATTTTGATTTTGTTTCTTCCACTCAACAATCAATTAATCAACCTTAAATGTACTTTTAGATTTATAGGTAGCTAATACTTGAGGATTAGATGAAATATTTGGAAATATTGAGGACTCCCTTGGATTGACTTGTAACACTCTTTCTCCCTCTTGGTTTTGAGTTGGTTCATGAAGAATATCTTTCTAACATGGGAATTTATTTAAGATGAACTCAACAACCTCTTCCTTCATTTGATCAAAGCATGATTCATTCTTATTTTCCCATGACTCAAACACCATGTTATAACTTATAACCTTAGGATTATGATCCTCCTATACAAGATTCATTGCAGTTTGAGAGTGGGATACATGGTTTGATAATCTTAAAAGTTACCTTGAAGAATCATCATGGTTTTGATTTTGAATGGACATATGGGAAGGATCAAGCGATTCATCCATAAGATTTGGCATAACATAACTAGGAATCATAGCCCAAGAAGGATTCCAAGATGCAATATGATTGTTTTCTTGAGGAAGGGTTGGTGTATATAGAATAAAACTTAGAACACAAGAAGTTTAATCAAGAGTAGGAAAAGATGGTTGAGGTGGTTTGGGTTAGATCTCTTGATTATCTCATATCATTAACCTATCTATACATAATTGGATCATGGTTCTCACTTCATGTAGTTCATAAGTCACGACATAAAAATTTTCTTCTCCAACTAATATCCACCTATTTATCAACATCTGTACTATCTTCATCATCTGCTCTATGAGGTGAAATGGTATTACATCTAACTCTCTATCCCACACTCTCATCAACCCTTTAGATTTTAACATATTTGGCCTAAATGAGATTAAGGATATGGTAGGGGAAACATGATTTTGAGTTGTAAATAGAGTAGGATGATGTGAGTATGACTGCTACAAGTATTGATAAGGCTATTAAGATACACAATTTGGGTCATAATCAAGCTAATAAGGATCAATATAAAGATGATAACCATCATACTACTAGTAAGGATCATCATAAGATTAATGAGCCTCATCATAATATTGATAAGGGTTACCATAATGATGATAAGGATCATAAAATCACATGAAATTACCATTTTATTCAAATTGAGCTATAAAAAACAACATCAAGATAATGTAATGAAGATACACTTACTTGGAAATTGTGTCTGGGCTACTAGAATCAGCTGATAGAACTTGAAGATGATATTAATATTTTTAATTCCTTTAAAGACTTATTAGTATAATAATAAAACCAATAATCCTTCCACTAGTTTTGACTTGTGTCCCATTGGGTGTGCTAAAAATTGTTGACTGCTATACTTGCACCCTTGTGAAGCTAGTTTCAGGCCTTCACAGTTTGAAGTAACATAAAAGACAATCCTAAGTTATGGATGGCATAATGAATGGATTTAATCTCTATATTTTAATGTCTATCTCCCCTTGATGTATTATTTAGGATCTCTACTCTACACTACTAGCTTGCAAGGGAAAAGATAAGAAGGTAAATTGAAAGGAAAACCTATCTAACTAGGGTGATACACCAAAATGTGACCTTCACTTGTGTAATATTCCATATGAACGTTGAACAATAAAATAAAAATTATTGTATTATAAAAAAATAGGTCTCCATACATCAATGTTTCACATAGAGGCTCAGTTTGATGGATGATGTAAGGCAACTTGTTTAATAGGTCTCTCAAAGACATTAAAGAAAGCTTGCACTTAATAATAATACAAGATGATTAGATCACACTATGAAAATTTTAAGGATGAGATAACACCTAAAAATAGGTAAGGAATAAAGGAAAAAATTAAATTAAGTCTATACTATCACTGGCATTCATCAACAAACCATTAAATTACACTAAAAACAAGCTTTGAGGAGGCATGAATTATGTCTTATTCATTCAAAATAGGCAAGTACAAGTGTTTTTATAAGAATTTACTTGACACAAATCAGGATAAGGATGTTTAAAATTCCAAACATTGGATTACATATGGTGATAATGAGAGAGAGGAGAGAGATAGAGAGACAAGAGCCCCCAAAACTAGGAAATGAAACCTTCACGTAGTCCTTTTTAAATTCCAATATAAAAAATCATTTTTATTCTATTTTTATTATTATTTGAAATTGGAAAAATGTTTAAGGTGAGACATTTTTTTGAAATTTTAAATAATCTTGAGCATTTATATATGGTATTTGACCCATACAATTTCCTAGATTTTTGCTTGCATACTCCTAAATCCTTGGTCAATAAGTCATTTCCTTGAAAGTAGGCCTTGATCCTTGAGATTAGGTTATCATAATATGATAAAATATTCATTTTAAACCTTATATAGACCATTAATGATGTATTTACATTTTTTTGGGTTGTTAGAGATCTTTGAGTGCAAACTTGACTTTATTTTCCTTGAGTAGGCGTTGGAAGGAAAAGGTCTTTTCAAATTTATTTTAGGACTCTTTTAATAATTTAAAAACTTATTAAAATTGAAATATAACCCCTTAATATTCTTAAATTTTCATGTAAATAAGGATAAAAATCAATAAAACCTTTTAGAATGTTTTTATGCATCCATTTAGTGCTTTGCTCACATGACTCTTCATTGTGCAAAAGGCTTAAGAGAGAGAAATTGAGTTTTTGCATTGGAACAAGAAAAATTACAACATGTATGGATTATAAACATGACATAAGACATTAAAAAATTCATTTATATCCATCAAGTATCCCAAAAGATTCAATTTTGCTCATTTTGCTTGCTAAAACACCCCTTCCTTGTAGCCCTAAAAACTTAAAAAGATCCTTGTCTAGAAGATTTTACAACTAAAATTTGAAACTTTGGAATTTTTTTGAGTACCATATATCCCCTTATAGCTCCAAATAAAATTTCATGATCAAAATCCAAGTGTAAGTTTTCCTTTTCCTTCATTTTATTTTTCAATTGGGCCTAATTAGCCCTCTTAGGCCTAGAAAGATAAATATGGCCCAAATTACCACCCACACATGTGAAATAAAAAAAAGGTGTATGATAAAATTTACCTAGCCTAATACCATCCTTCATGCCAAATTTGGGGTCTTGATACCTTGTGAAAGTATGCAAACCAAGAAATGGCCTTACCACCTAGTCTCATTTTGAGCCTGTTTGAAACTGCCTTGGAAAATGGGCTTGGTTTAGAACTTATAAAATATACCATAATTTTTTTATATTTAATAATTATTAAAAATCCAAAATTACCTCATCCCATTATTGGTAATTTATCCTCTTCTTAGAAAACTTGAAAAAAAAGTAAAAAACCATGAAAAATAGGGTATATAGAGTAATATGTACAAGTGACATTAGCATAAAAATAAATTTAGATAACCTATTTTTATTCCTAAACAACATCAAAGAGGTTTTATGATCAATATATGTCATCATAGGTGCATTTTATGTCCAATTCCATTATCTGGTGATAATCAAGGTTTTAAAAGTGTTTAAGACCTATCTGGGGTCTTAACGATTGTTCATAAAGAGCATACATCCAAATTACCTCCTTATACTTGTAAAACATTCTTGAATTACATAATAATCTATCCCAAATGTATAATATATCCTTAAAAAGTGTGAGAGATGGTATGTGTATTTGAAGTTGTTCTTTAGGTGGTTTACTTAGCGTTCTTGAGGCTCAAGAGAGGTCAAATATAAGTTTTGGGTCCTAAAAATTCACCAAAAATTTGGTATAGGTTTATAAACCTATGAAACATATATTTAAATTATTATACATTCTCTGGAAGTCCTTGTTACCCCTTTATTTCTCATGGTGTACTAGTCAGGGTGTTTGGGGTTTAGGCTTGTTATTTCCTTGCTAGCCCTCAAAGGTGTTTAGATGGAAACCTGAGTGTGGATGGAACTTTTAGGTGTGTTGAGACATTTTATATAATTTTTAATTTCTCCAATTACCATTCATGAATTTTTACAAATCTTACTTTTCCCTTTGAGACAAAATGGACTCTTTGGTCTCATGATTACCCCTTACCAACGGAGTGGGCAAGGTCTGAGACAAAACAATGGGTATGTCCCATATTTGTGTGACATTTAAAGGATAATTAATTCCTTAATACAATCATTAAAATGTTTTTTACAAATTTTTATATTCTGATAATGCGTATAGAGGTCTCAAAACTCTAATTTCTCAAGACTAGCTATAGGTTATGTGTGACTGTGTGGTTGTCTTGCCTCATTAGGTCTTAGACTATGTTTTTATATTTTATCATATTGATATTAGGTATAATTATTATATGAGATATCCATGAAATAATATATCATTAAAAATGACCTCTTTTGAACCTATTCATAGTCTATTACCTCCCTTCGATTAATCAAAACCCTCAAAGAGCAAGTAGAACTATAGGTTATCTTGATTGTGTATGAAGACTTGCAACCTAGTTTTGACAATATTTTCATGTTTTATTTGGTATCATCATGGTCTCAAAAAATATTTTTTAGTCTGAATTAGACCTTATAACTCTTACCATAAGCATATTCACTTCTTTATAGGCTCATGATTAGCCTACTTCTCATTATAGCCTATAGGTAGTTATTTAGGATCATTTGATTATGTTCTTGGTGTCTTAAGACCTCTCCTGTAATTTAAATAGCCCTCTAAATTTTATTGAACTAGTTTCAATCTCAAATTGGCTCTAAACCTCTCTCAATACCTTTGTCATCACTCTTCACTAGATTTGACCTTGCTCACCAAGTACACAGTATTGTAGGTGGCCTGTAGGTGCTTCTAAAGGGTGTTTTGACTATATTGTCTTGTGTTTGGGCTTTATATTTTTTATGTTTCCATTATTATAATGACATTATGACCTCTTAGTTTGTCTGAGGTAGACCTTAGTGTCTTCCAAGCACTTTGATCTTCCTTTAGGATTTAAAATTATCCTATCTCAACCCGTAGCTTGTAGGTGTTAGAGACTAAATGTAGAGACTCTTGAAACTCAAAATTTGATCAACCTTCCCTATTTCCTTTAGTATCACCATGACTTCATGAAATATTATATATATATATTGTAATAGGCTTAAAATTCCTACCACATATCTCTATTTTTCCCTACTCATGTTAAAGACTAGTTTATCTTCACCTACAACCTATAGGTGGCTCTAAGGTCACTTGATTGTATTTCTTATTTTATGACTCCATTATTCACATCATTAGCCTCCTCACTAGTAATTTAACTTGAATAAAGATTCAAATAGGGATTAATATCCTCTCAGCATCTCTGTTAACTATCATTATAATCACCTTAGATGTAACTATATGGTTAGCCCCTATATATGTCTCTCTTAGGGTTACTGGAGCATTAGGTTGGAATTTAGAAATTAGTCCTATCACTATGTCAAGGCACTTGAAATTTAAACTTGAAAGAGTCCATTTCATTGGTCATGAAGAGGCCATGATTCTCCTAACTTAGTTAGAGCCTCGGCCAACTCCATTCTATATAAGTACTATAGGTAATCTTATTTGATTGTGTATAGGGTATATTAACTACAAACTTTATGTTTTAAGTCCTAATCCTCACATAAATAGCCATCCTCAAAGGATTTTGAGAGTTCCAATTGAGTTCAAAAACCTTTCCAAACCCTCTATATCTTTGCTTATCACTTAGGATCAAAATATCCTTAAATAGCTTATCTAACCTCTCACACACCACATTCAAGGTACTTTGATTGACTATGCTTACTCCTTGGTGACTGTAGGTGAATTATAGGTGTCTTGGCTATGTTCTTATTTGTTTGAGGTGATAAATATATGTGTTAATAAATTTAGAGATCATGACATGATCTAAAACTCCTAGTATCTTTTTATAAGACTTCAAACTCCTTTCTTCAACCTAAGGCTACACATGATGATAGAGCCATCTCCTTGATTATTTGTGTATTTTCACCAAGATAACTATAGGTGATTAAAAGTAACTCCTTACTACTTAGATAAACTCTTTGATCTCATACACAAATTCACAAGCTTATGTGCTTATGTTTGATCACCCATATAACTTGCTAATCATACCCTTGCATTCTTGGTATCCACATTGTCCTTAAAAATTAATTAGGTCTAATTAGGTGGCTATAAGTGATGGATTTTGGTGTTTATTATAGGTGTATGTAGAGTAATTAGGTGCAATAGAGGTCTATGACATGTGTATGATACTTGTATCATCTTGTAAAAGTGTAGGACCCCCTTACCTCTATTTCCCATAACTTCCTTTGGTAATCATTGAATAAGTAGCTTGTACTTAGTTGTAGGTTTTTATTTCACCCTTTCTTTTCAATTTTTTGGTCTATATGGATTGAGGCTACATTTTTCCTTCTTGACTGAATGCAATAGTTTTAGGTCTTCACCCTTGTCATTATTAACCTTCTCTTGGTCCATGACCCTATCTATAGTTCCATTTGAGTTTTCAATAATCTCCTCATTATATGTACCCTTAGCTAGCTCTCTTCTTTATGCTTAAGACTAACTATCCAATTAGAATCTTGTAGGTGTTAGTAGGGCTAGGTTTGAGTATTAGATTTGAAACCTAGTCTTACACCTACTAATATGCTTGAAATAATATAGATCAAATGATTTAAATTATTTATATATGTAGAGTCTACAAACTCTTGTGACACTTTTAGATCATACCTCACTTGATCCCATCCATACACAGTACTATAGATGGATAATTGATTATCAACTTAGTTTCTTGGTTTTGTCAACAACTTTATAAGTGACCTAAAACATCCCTTCAAGGGCTCATATCCTATTTGCATATGCAATGAATTTGAATTTACATGTTTGAAACTCCCTTGAGTTGGTTGAATGTTGATCTTTATCCGAAAATAAGACCTATAGGCCTAGGACATGTAGGTCACTATTAGACTATTTAGGTCTACCAAGTCATTTTCTTAAGATCTTTGAGTTCTAATATTTCTTGACACTATCAACCCATACACAATCTAGTAATTCATTATCACTTTTCCAAGGCTATAAAGCATCTAACAAGTATCATTTCATCCCTTTCAAATCACTCTTCAAGTTTGTATGGACTACATACATAGTCCACCAATGTATAAGCCTTGTTTGGGAGTCTTAGAGAATTGAGTCAATTAGAAATAATATTGATGAATTTAGTGGGGTAATAGATACTATATTAAGTCATGAAGATATGTATCAAGTCTTTCTATGAGCAATGAGCATTTTCCATTTACCTCTATTGTCTATACAACTAGCACATCAATGAAAAACTTGTGATATTCATTGAAAGTGTGAATTTGAGATATTATCTTCAATTTTATTCACTTCCAATGATAAAATATCATATCATAACATCACACTAGGATGTATCACTTGAATTTGAGGTAAAATTAGTATCCAAAATTATATTGGATTATGAAAACCTTGATAATGTGTCAAAGAGCAAACACACTTGAAGAATATGGACCAAAGACCATCTCAAAAAAAATAACAAGAAATATATTAAAATTATGGATCTACCATGTTTTAATAATCACTATAAACCTTTGAGAATGATCACCATGAATAGGAAACAATAACTTTCAGCAAAATCCACTAGAACAACTTGTACACTAAGACATTCTTCTTCCAAGTGAAAATAGTTCAAGGAGATGAGTTGGATAATGAAAAAACCATTAAAAGGAGATTAAATAACTATAAAAACTACCCTTAAATGAATTATTATCCATTAATTTATGAACTATATAAATAGGTGCAAGAACAAACTCCTCTTGGATGAATAGGCCATAGTGACCTGCTATCACTCTTAGCGAGTGTTCATAAATAATAAGACATAAACACAAAAAAATTAAAATTATTTAATTATTAATATGACCCATAACAATTTCCAATGCTTTATCTCCTAACTGTCTCTCCTCTAACCACATTGAGCACTTGAAAACTACCCTTCTAGAGTTACCAAGGAGGTCGATATGAGAGATAAATTGGTTTTATTCATTTTAACACCTAAAGCCTCTTCAAAATCACTTGGTTGAAATTTTAATACACAAATAAGGTATTTAATATTCTTTAATCTCAATTTCACCTTGAAAATTATACATATGTCCTCAAAATAAGCCTTTTTGGCACTAAAATTGCTAAAATTACTTGAGAAGTTTGAAGAAACTAATGTAAAATATATCCAATAGAAATTTTCATGCATAAATAAGTACATCATGTCTTGAAAATAAAAATTTAAAGTGGTAGGGGTGATAATTTGACATATGAGGTCAAAATTTTTAACACTAACATTACACAATAACAATCATAGTCTAATATACCACCTTGATAATTATGACAAATGTACCTCTATAGTCATAGACCAATATAAATTTACAATAGAAAACATTGTTTAATCAAAAATGTGTGTCTATTGGTCAAAGATAAATGTCGAACACCCTACAATCATCTATTTCAAAATAGGTGTTTGTGCAACTAAGAGGAACCATTATCCAACAAGTACCAAATAAGAAGTAATTACCTTTTACTCCACACATGCCACAGATCTGAAGGTAGGGCCTTCATCCACAACAAGTTCCCTTTATTCAACCAAGTTTGAATTTTTAGCATCAAGTCCCTACTTAACCTTGGTAGGCACAGTATTTTATCCAAAGCCATATCCTTCCATCCCAAACATAATTCCCTCAAAACCAAGGCTATATACTAAATCTGAACCAGAATATAGAATAAAAATGCATGAAATTTCAACAACCACATACCAATATGCTGATGTATATTCCTAATCAGTTCACTCATCAAACTAATATTCTATAGTAAACCACACGTCCATTATACCTTGGTCAAGGTAATCCACCTTTAACCACCTATCCACCATCTCATCCAAATGTACCATCTAATTTCTTGGCCCAAGAACTATAATAAATGATGGATGTGATTATTGCCACTCAAGTATAGAATTAGACCAAGAAATTAAAGTTAGATGACATGTGTTCATACCCATTCAACATGGATTATGTGCAGATACCATTTCCTTTAGGTTATGAACCACTAAAATTTGATAAATACAAGGGTAAAGGAGACTCTAAGGCCCATTTGATAGAGTTATTTGTCATTTATCAACCAATGACTTATAGTGACATTTACCTACTCCTTTTATTTCCTTGAACTCTAATAGGATAGGCTTTGGAGTGGTTCTTCAAAGTGCCAAAGAAATTTGTATCTAATTTTGATGATGTCTCAGATAAATTTGTGCAACATTTCTCTTATAATCTTGAGCATGAGATTTTATTAATAGATTTGACTTAGGACAAAAAAAAAGGTTGATGAAAGCTTTGAAATCTATCTATAGATATGGAGAGTGCTTGCTAGTCACTTCACCCATAACTTACCAGACAAATAATTAGCTGATGTGTTCACTAAAAATTTGCACATCAAGATATCCTATCATCTGGAACTTTAGTTTGTACATACCTTCAAAGAGATCATCAAGAAAGGTTTGTAAATTGAAAAGGGACTTATGAATAAGGGGATGATCAAGTTAACCTCTTTAAATCAAAACCAAAACCAAAACCAAGGCACAAGCCCAAGTAAGAGCCCTAACCACATCCAATCATAAGCATATACACCTACTTAGAATAATAAATATGATGAATCCAAGAAATACAACCATAATAAGAAGGTTGGTGGAAATGGAGTAACTGAGTCATGCCATGTTAAAATGGTGAAAACACCATTTTCTCAACCTACACCATAAATGCAACTTACTCCTCATTAGTAGCCTATTTAGCAAGCACAACCTATTCATTAACCTAGACCAACTCCACAAGTACATCAACCACCACCTTTGTAAACCCCTCTTCCAAGAAGAAGACCAAATCCTTGAGTCTTTAAAAACCTTGGTGAACCTGTCAAAGCATTGTTTCACAAGATAACCATAACTAATATAATTAGTTGGCCAATTCTAAAGCACTATCCTAAAGGCATTCTATATCTAGACTAGTATCGAGAGTATGAGTTATGTGAATACCACATGTTCATGGGCATAATATATGCCATTGTGTGTATTTAAATCACCTCATAAAAAATATTTTAGAAAATAGGGAGATTAAATTAGATAATAGAGCATCTACATCTAAATAGAACTTGGGGATCTACTAAAACACTTTTTTGTAGCATAATAACAATAATCAACAACAATAACAATAATAAAGGTCAAAACAATAACAACAATAATAGTATCAACAACCACTATGACAATGACAACCATACCAACAACAACATCAACCATATGGGAGGAACTAAGGCCAAAATGATCCCAACAACCAACAAACTTACCACATAGTTATACATGATTACAACAAAGTTGTAAGTCATATTGTAGGAGGTCAAATTTCAACCATCACCATTAATCCTAAACCAAGTACTAATAGACAAGGACCATTGCCAAATAATTCCAATCAACCCACCTATGCTAGTATTCCTTTCTTGACCTAGGGCTCCAAACAAGCACAACAATAACCAATGATTACTATTTTAGGAACTAATACTAATAACTCATCATTACCCCATGAACACAACTAAGTGCACTGACAATCGAAACTTATCTTATCTGGGCCATATCCATCATCATAAAGTTTTAATGGTCATGTATTTAATCCTGATTATGTAATCACAACTCAGTGGTCTAAGATTTCCATCCTAGGCCTGTAATCTCCTCCCAATGAACCAATCCAACCCACTACAATGGCTAGGAATAAGAAATTTAATACTATTAAGGAAAAGCCATATGACATTGTGGAACAAATAAAAAAAAACCACATATCTTCATTATAGATTTGTTGTGTATGTCTACTATCCACAATAACATCCTAACATAACTCCTAGGACAATTCCAAGTTCTAAATGACATAACCCTAGAAAAATTCCAAGCTTTGGTTAGATATCTAGCCCCAAGCCAATAGTTGACCTTAGACCAAAGTGATATGTCACCACTTGGCCCTATCCATAAAAATCCCCTATACATTAAAGTTGTCATAACATGGCACAAAGTCAAACATGGCCTCATAGACAATGGATCATGCTTGAATATTATGTCTCTAAAACTTATCAAGCATCTAGGATATACAATAACCAATCTACAACCAACAATATTTACTATCAAATCCTAAAAAAATAAAGAATAGGAATCATAAGTCACCATAATCTTTCTAGTTATCATTGGGCCCTTAACATATGATACAATTTGCCATGTGTTAGACCTAGATTTATCATACAATTCTCCCTTGGGTAGACATTAGATATATGAAATTCATGCAATCCCTTTGACATTGTGCCAGTGTCTCAAGTTCTCACACTTAGGCATGGAGGTCACTATCAATGGAGATTTGCAGCTCTATGAACATTATAAACATTTGGAGGTTGAGTACAAAAGTTAAAACTACCACTTTAGCCTAGACCTAGTACCCAAGAAAGATAAAGACAAAGAAATACTTTTTGAATTGCCCAAGGCCAATTATATAGACCTAGATAGCCTTGACTCCTCTTTCCATATGCCTCCTCTTAAAATTTCTAATCATTTTATCATCTCAGCTAATGGCCCAAGAGAGTATTTAACCCATGACACATTCCACATTTCAAAACTTCCATACAACCCCAAGTCCTATGGAATACTTAAAGCTAGGCCACCTTGCATGGAATGGTAATGAAAATAAAAAGGCAAATTACATAGTCTAACTCCTATCATTATCACATCAGCTACTGGCCAAAGATGAATCCTAATTGTATAATGACAAATTGGCTGATTGATATAAAAATACCAAATATCTTATACATAATAAAATCATGGAAAAACAAGCCTATGAAGGTGGAGGCCTCATTACAAATCAACAAGGGAAATCTAGAACTAATTTCTATAAATCAGTACAAAGGAACATATGGTCTCATATTTAAACTACTTAGGGGTGACCCCACATATCATATTCATTTTCCAACACCAAAATCTAGTGATGATGATGTTGGTAGTAAATTAGAGTCTGATCATAACATTTATGAATACTTGCCAATACCAACCTATTTGACCTGCATACCATTTATACCATTACCCTAGTTATTTAACATAACCTGCTTTCTCTTTTTCACCCTCAAATTATAGACTAAGACTAACAAGAATCCATAGTGCATGTAGACAAGTTTCAGAATATTGAGACCTTTTACAATTTTCTAGGCCTAAGAGACAATGTTCCATTAGGAAACCACAAACAAGGGTTTCCATCAAACTAGATCTTACAACCTATTTTATAGAATGGGCGAACACTCTTAGCCAAAAATAAAAAAATAAAACATTGAGATCCTAAAGTGAAAACCTCTTTTAGGTGCATTTAGATGCAGGTAAAGGTAAATAAAAAGGCTAGTCTTTTGGTGAAAACCTATTTTAGGTACCATTAGACAAGTGTTCACCTTTCCTCAAATGAAGCTTTGGAGACCACCAATGACAAACTTGCCTTTGGGTTTGAGTTCAGTTTAACATAACAACCTACCTTTGATCAAATTGCCCAAGAATTTCCTACAGTATTTATGACATGGCCATTATTGGCAATAGGAGATTCAAATTTATCTTGTTTATGAGAGATTGAAGACCCAATCCCACTAGAGGGCTTTATAGTTGTAAGATAATTTACATAATTTCCAACCATTCTAGAAGATGGCTTGACTTTCCTCATATAATATATTATGAAATTCAACATCGAGACTCTAGATGACCCAAAATGGATCAAATTAGGTATGTCCCTCACTAAGTAAAAACATGAATTTTTTACATCCCTTTTGAGGGAATTTGTTGACTTTTTTGCATGGGCCTATTCAGACATGCCTAGTTTGAATCCCACCTTGGTTGTACACCATCTTGTTGTGCATCCTTATGGTAAACTTGTGAAGTAGAAATTGCACAAGATGCATCCTTGTATTTCTATTCTAGTAAAGAAATATTTGGAAAAACTCTTATAAGTGAGATGCATCTAATTGATCGACTATTCATAGTGGATCTCAAATGTTGTGCTTATCAATAAGAATCTAGAAGGAATAAAAATATGCACTAATTTTAGGACATCAACAAGGCTTTACCTAAAAAAAATCCTTTGTTGAATATTTACATGATAGTTGACTCCATAGTGGGGTATGAAATTCTTTCACTTATGATGGATTTTCAAGGTATAATCATATCAAAATCATACTAGAAGACCAATACAAGACAATGTTCACACTCCATTGGGAACATTTTTTATCAAGCCATGCTATTAAACCTCAAGAATGATAAGGCCACATAATAAAGACTCATGAAAATAATATTTCATAATATAATGCATGATATTATTGAAGACTATGTCAATGGCATATTGGGTAAATCAAATACCCATGTTGATCATCCAACTATGATACACAAAATATTTGAGAGGATTCATGAATACTAGGTTAAACTCAATCCTAATAAGTGCATCTTTGGTGACATTTCAAACAAATTATTATGATTCATCATCTCTCATCGAGGAATTAAAGTTGATCCCACTAAAGTGCAAGCCATTACTGAGATACCACCACCTAATTTGAAGCAACTTTACAATTTATAAGACAAGATCTAGTTTATCAGATGCTTCATTTCATAGTTGTCTAATAAATTACATCCTTTCACCCACTTACTAAACAAAGGTGTTACATTTTTTTTGGATGGATACTACCAAAAATCCTTTCAACACCTAAAATATTGTCTTGCCAATTCACTTATTTTATTACCACCAATGCTAGGGAAGCCATTTCTATTGTACCTATTAGCTTAGCATGATGGAAATGGAAAATAGTATGTTGTATACTATTTAATCTATACACTAGTTATGTATCAACGTAATTATACACCCATAGAAAAATATTGCTTAGCTATGGTATTTATAGGGTAGAAGATGTGGCATTACATGCTTAACAACAAGGCCATAGTTATTTCCAAATTAGATCTGATCAAATATATACTATCCAAGATAGCTTTACAAGGCTGCATGTCTAAATGGATCATGCTTTTGATTAATTTAGACATAGAGTATATAAATCAAAAAGATGTAAAGTGATAAGTACTTGTAGATTAACTTGTTAAATCCCCCCTTGTAGATACTAAACCACTCACTTTTCAATTCCCACATGAGTCCATCATGACCATCATAGAAACACCTCTTGAGGAGTAGCACTGGAATATATATTTTGATGGATCATTCACATCAAATGGATCAGGGGTAGGCCTATTTTTTATTACACCATAGGGTGATATTATCCCTAAATCCTTGTGTATCAAATTTTATTATACTAGAAACATGGTAGAATATGAAACACTTATTACAGGGCTTCATCAAGTAGTACAATGGAATATTCAACATCTCACAGTTTATGGTGATCCTCAGTTAATCATCAATCAGGTTACAAACCACTTTTAGACCAAAGATAACAAGTTGGTGACATACAAGGGCATGGGGACACTCTCAAATAGTAGATTTCCAAAATACAGTTTGAACACATACCTCAAGAAAAAAATAAGATAGTAGATGCCATGACCACCATTAGCTTTTTAATCTCTCACATAGATAAGTTAAAAGAATATCAATTCCTTATTGAAAATCTTCTAGCATGTGTTCATGAATCTTTAGCCATTGCAATCATATATGATATTATTTATCTCATATCTATTTGGTACTTAGACCTCTTTAACTATCTTCAAGGCCATATCATGACACCAAACTTATCATGTAAATAATAAAATGCCTTTACACACCAAGCCTTTCTCTATACCTTACTTGGCCCAATCCTTTACCACCATAACTTTGATGGAACTCTACTTCATTGTTTAAATTTGGAAGAAGTCACATTATCATTATAATAAATCTATAAATGGGTATGTGAAGCCCACACCAGTGGGGATGTCTTGGCCAAAAATCTCTTATACACTAGTTACTATTGGCCAATTATGAAAACAGATGTAGATACCTATGTCAAAAGGTGTGACAAATGTTAAAAACATGCCAATTTGATTTATGCCTTAGCCAAAACACTAAAACTAATATTTACACCATGGTTTTTGGTAATGTGAGGACTCAATCTCATTAGGAAGATTAACCCTACCTATTTAGATGACCATAAATACATACTTACAACTACCAAATATTTCACTAAATGGGTTGAAGCTATACCCCTCACTTACATGATTAGAAAATAGATTTCCAAATTCATCTTTAACCATTTCATCTGCTACTATGATATCCCATCTGATATTATATTTGATAATGGTGAATCATTTAAAAATAAGGATGTCAAATCACTATGTGTTGAGTATAATATCATTCAACATTTTTCTACTACATATTACCCACAAGGTAATGGCCAAGTAGAGGTATCCAATAAAACCATTGTTAACATCCTTACAGAGATTTTCAATGATGCTAGATGTGATTGACATATTTAAATATTTTTTGCCCTCTAGGCATATCACACTACTTAACCTACTCTAACAAGAGCCACTCTATATTCCCTAGTTTATGGCACTAAGGCCATTCTTCCCATCAAGGTTGAGTTACCTTCTCTACATATCTCATTAAAACATGTCCTGAATGATGAATATTATAGAGTATCTCACATGCAAGATCTAGATTTACTGGATAAAAATGCATGTTCATTGTCAATAGCCTTTAACCATACCAAAATAGACTCTATGGCTAATATAATCAATAGGTCTAACATAAAAAATTTGAGTTTGGGTATCTTGTTCATAAAGAAAACCAAAAGGACACCATGGCTAAGAATAAGAATAAGGGTAAGTTAAAATCCAATCTGATAGGCCCATATGTCATTATTTCTAATTATAGATCTAGATCATGCAGGGTCAATACACCAAATGGAGATGAACTTGATGAGATAATGAACATCATACACCTCAAGCATTATTTATTTTATATGAGGAATATTTACATTATAACATATCATCATCTTATTTATATCATATACCATTCTACCATACCTTCCCTATTGACCAAAGTTATTTTTTACCCTCCCTAACCTAGCCCTTTAGCCTTGGTTCCATTCCATTAATTTTATGGGTACCTTTAGAGAAGGGATTCAAACCAAGTTTTAGTAATTCTTCAGTCTTCTAGATAGAAGGTAGTAATTTAGACCAGTATTATAGTGGTTTGTAAATTTCATCTTTCATTTGTTATTTCATTTCGTTACAAGTGTTACTGATTATAACCACTTTTAGGTAAATCAGTGTTCCACTCTATGCTACTAATTCTAACCACCTTTGGGTAAATTAGTGTCTTAGTCCATGCTACTAATTATAACCTCCTTTGGGTAAATTAGTATCATTGACCTATGCATTATTTATTAATTACAACTACCTATAGGAAAATTAGGAGAAACACCTTTACCATGCATTGTCGTATCACCTTACCATTCCTATTGCCATATTGTACCATTTGCCTAATTTGTGAATTTATTACTACCTAATTAGATTCATCCATTTTAAGGTATAACTATAGTGACTTAAGGTCCTAATGGGATTATGTAGGTAGCATTCAATTCATGTTGAGGTTAGCTTAGTCATCGCTTCACCATTCTCTCATCATTTTGTGAGCAATTTTAGTTTAAACACTTTTGTTGTTTTGAGATCATGCCTAAGCCACGCTCTCAATATTTTGTGAGTTGGAACATTTAGTATCTTGTCATTCTCAATTGAGAGAAGATGCTTAGAATTTCAAAAACATTTTTAAAATATCAATAACTCCTAAAAATCATAAAATCATTAAAATTGGCTTAGAATTTACACGTGAAATATAAATCCATTAATTTTTTTGGGATGGGCCATCTTCCTTGTTTAATTTATTTATAAACCACCTTATTATTTTTACTCCCATTTATGTGAGAATTACATCACCCTATGTTCCAAACAAACTATGTAGGAAACACTTGGATACATGGGGTATTTTGTGTTAGCTAAACTACATTTTCTTATATTTTTAACCACTTCTTTGCCTTAAGGATCTTGGGACCCCTAACTATCTTATGAGTAACCAATTTTCATTTAGCTTCCCCATCCTTACTATCCTAAAGTATTATGCTCTCACCATTTTCAAAGTTTCAATTATGAGCATTATTTACTTTAATACATTAATTACCTCTACACTTCATCTTATACTCCCACCATTTTACAAGTATTTTATGTTTCTCATGTACTCACCATTTTACGAGTCCATTCCCATATTTTCCTTTACACATCATTCACAAATTTATTTCTCATCATTTTATTTTATCCCATATTTTAGGAGAACTACATTTAGCCTAAAGTTCATATTGGATCTTGCACCTATCAAACTTGTAGGCATCATCCACTTACCTAATGCATATGGAGTCAGCTAAGGCTACCCCTTCCTTTTCTTCTATTTCCCCCATTCGGTCTTTTAATTTTTTTGTTTCCTATAGCTTAGGTGAAATGTCTCTCGTCTTTTTTTGTCATTGCTTCCATATAGACTAGGGGAAACCTTGTGCCATTGTTCTTATGTTATTATTCATGTGTCATTACTTTATTGCTTAAGGGTCACCTTGTCACCAATAGTAACACCTCTATTACACATAAATAAATGATTTGTTTTTTATTTGCACTAAAATTATGATTAACCATTGTTTGTGTTTGTTTCATGTTATTTTGCTTATTTTCTTCACTTTTTGTTTCTTGGTGTTTTGTTATTCTTTTAGTTTATTGGTTTTTTATCTTTCTGTTTGTTTATTTGTTTATCTATCTATTTTCTCTCAATGTTTTGTCTTGACTTAGTATACATATGTTCATTGGGTGATTCCTTATGAATTATACTTAAGTCCATCCATATTCATACATCAATATTTTCCTCATGGTTTTTATCATTGGTGCACTATTTTTATTGTTTATTAGATTTAGTGTCAGTCCTTCTGCATATTTAAGCTACATTATCATGGTGTTTTATATCATGGTACATATCATCATGTGCTACAACAAAAATCATCTTGGGAAATCTTACAAGCAATGATGTCATAATATTTATCCTTGGTCACTTGGCAAATTCTTAATTTATCTAATATTACCCAAATATAGAGTAATTAAATCACAAAATAATTTTAATCCTTACTAGTTAGGACATGCATCTCCATACTAATAGGTAAACAAAATTCATGCCTATCCTTTGTACTGACTTAATCTTACTCTATGAGTAAGATTCTGTGTGTAAGCCCTCCTTTTCTAATTTTCCATATTATCCCAAATTACCATGCCAATGATTATAAATGCCTTTGGGCAAATAATCATGTTTCAATCTATCTAGATGCTAATGATTATAACCACCTTTATAAAAATCATTAGCTCTATCCTCTTAACTAGTGTATGTTTTCATTGTTTTAATGATTATAACCACCTTTAGGCAAATTGTTATCTCTATCCACCCAATAGGGGTATCTTATCTTTTTGCTAATGATTATAACTACCTTTGGGAAAATCATTATATGTTTACCTTGCTATGTCGATGATGATAACCATCTTTGGGTAAATCATCATTTTTATCCACCCAAGTGGGGTATCTCACTATGCCACTAATTCTAACTATCTTTGAGCAAATCAATATTTTCTACCCCCGCTTTACTATTTTGTCCCATCATTTTCCTTCTTTTAAGGGACTGATCATCAACCTTATTTACCACCTACTCCCTCAAGGGGGTATCTAGGGCTCATCCATCACCTATTGGGGCATTAAGAATTAAATAAATTTTTAATCTTTGAGAATATGTTAATGTGCCTATTTATTGTAATGCTTTCCAAAACATAAGCAGATTATAAACATCCCATTTTGGCCACAATTGGCTTTTGATCAGACTTCAAACTAATTTCTACCAAACATTATAAATTAATTCTAAGAATCACTAAGCATCTCAATTTTGTATGCACACCATTTATTAATAATCATAATCATGTTGAGGCATCTCTATTTTGGCTACTATCCCATATGCAACAATAACCTTCCACAGATTCATCTCCAGTCACCTTGTAACCTAACAATTGACAATTTAGCCTATGGACCCATTGAGAGTGGCACTTGAACAATTCTTAAAAGAGATAAAATGCCAACAAAAATGAATCAACTAATTAAACCATATTAAATGCTTAGATAAATTATCCATTTGTAATTAATTATTATCTAAAATTAAAATTCAAAAATTCAAAATATCAAGCTTCTTCATCATTACCTTATGATTTTTCAAGCTCTCACAAAATATCTAACAAATATCTAATTTGTGAGCCATGCCTATTAATTGAAAATAATAATTACATGTACCTTCCTTAACTTAATTAGAGTTAACCTTAACTCACCTAGGATTAGTTTGAACTCATTCCATGCTTAAATCCTAACCTAACTCAACTTGAGTAAGAGTTAACTTTAGAGGCTATAAATACACAGCCTTACCTATTGATCTTTAAGATAATTTGGTGTAAAGTTATTATGCTCAAATAGATGCAAAAATATTTACTAGTAGTGTTACCATGCCAAATTAATAAGCCAACTAGCCAAACCAAGGTGCCAAAGAGAGGTGGATCAAATGGAGCTCTATTGACAAAGATTTTTTGATGCATATAGCCAAGCAAGACACTTCAACAAGCCATTTTGGAGATATAAAGAAGTTAAAATAATGATTTCTTTTGTTTTCTAGTTGTGTTTTCATTGTATGCTTGTTATATATGCTCTCCTTAGTGTATAGGTTAGAGTTTGTAGTGTTTAGTGTGTTTGTTTAATTTTATTTAATTGAATAACACTATACTAACTTCCCCTCTGTGGATTCCTTATTCATCGATGCCATAGTAATAAGTGTTCATTTTTTATGCAATTAAGAGATAAGTTCTTGTCCTCCAACTAAAATTTCTACCTCTAGAACCTCTAGTTGCAAATCCATCACTTGAAACATATCTAGATAGGAAAATTATATGTGCTCCCATGACCACAAATTCCAAATCCACTCAAATGCATGTTTTTACAATTACTAAGGAGAACAAAAATATTGATAATATATGTTGTCAACATTGAACTGACAATTAGAGATATCCATCTTTGGTGCTTCGTGGTTGAAATCTAGCACTAACACCATATCAAGGGTGGTGAATAATTTATAGGATTAGATTATTGGCCTTTGATCACACCAATTCAAGAGATGGAATACCCATTTTGTCCTTAAGAATGTCCTTCCCAATATAAGATAATTATAATTTTAAGGTAAACTTTAGATGTGTATAAAATAAATACTATAAGTCATTTACATAAATTGAAAGAACCCTCACATGCATGTTAAATATCTATAATTTCATCCTAGATTAAGCCTTACTAACATTGGAGATGAATCTATGGTAGATTTCATAGTAATTAGTGTTGGAATGTATCTTTTATGTAGTCAAGAGACAAGTTCTTATTTTCTAACTGACATTTTTGCCTCCAAGACCTCTAATTTAAAATATACCACTCCCAACATGTATAAATAGTAAAATTATAATTTATCCTATGAAAATGATTTCAAAATCCACTTGGATGCATGTTTTTGTAGTTACTTAGGAGCACATAAACACTGAATATAAATGTTTTTAATGTTAAAATGGTAGTTAGAGATCTCCACCTTTGGTGTTTTGTGGTTATAAGATGGCACTTCCATCACGTCGGGGGTGGTGTATAACATCTAGGACTAGGTTATTTTCCTTTGATCATGTTTATCAAGAGATGAAGTATCCCTTCTAGCCTCAAGAATGCCCTTCCCAATATGATAAAATTCTAATTTTAAGGCAAACCTTAGATGTACATAAAACATAAACCATAATTTATTTACACAAAATGAAATAAACCTCATATGCATGTAGAAACCCTATAATTTTAAGTTAGATCATGTCAATCTAACCTTGAAGATTAATTTGTGGAAGACATCATATTAATCAATGCTGAAATGTAACTTGTATATAGTTGAGAAACAATTTCTTGTTCTCTGACTAACATTTCTACCTTTGGGACCTCCACTTAAAAATCCATTTCTTATAACACATATGGATAGGAAAATTACATGTTATCTTATGACCATGACATTAAAATTCACTTGGATGCATGTTTTTATTATTGCTTAAAAACATTGACAATAAATGTTGTCCATGTGGAAGTGGCAGTAGGAGATCCCCACCTTCAGTGCTTTGTAGCTAAAAATGATAGTGCCACCACATATAGGGTGGTGAATAATTTTTAAGACTAGGTTCTTATCCTTAAATCACACTTGATCAAGAGATAGGGTATATACTCTAGCCTCAAAAATTCCCTTCCCAATATGATAAAATTATATTTTGTAATCAACTTTAGGTGCACATATAATAAAAACCATAAGTCATTTTCACATGTCAAAAACAACCCATGCCTGTTAAATCCATATAATTTTATCCTAGAACATGTAGATCTAACTCTTGGTAATTTGTCCTATCAGGACCAAATACCAACCTATATAATTCAAAACTTTCCATTATCTTGTCAATAGCCTCTACAAGCTAGTCAAATAGGTGTATTTTAGCCTAAAAGAGTAATTTTTGGTCTTTAAATGTCAAAATTAGAATTAAAAAAGTCATTAATTATGCAAAAATGTCTTTACATATGTTCAAATACATGAATTTTACCTTAGTCCAAAGTTTCAAAAGCAAAAAAAGTGTTTTGATATGTTTTAGGTGTGAAAAGGGCCTTTTCTAACTCCCACATGCCAATTTTAGCTTCCTAAAGCATGGAAAAGGTTAAATATTTGTATTTTAATGATAATTGAATAATATTACTTATATATTCTTCTAATAATGGTGGTGTAAATCTCAAATTATGTTTAAAATCCAAGAAAAACATAGTTCCTTCATTTTGCAAAGAGACGTATGGATTCTTATGGAATTCTATATAGATAAAGTCTAAAAAAAGAATATCACGTCATATCAGGTAACCATGAATAATTTAAATCCAATTGTATGTCATACAAGTCCAAAACTAGACATCTATAGGCAATTGGCAATTTTGCACAAAGATACCTACTTTCAGGTTTGTTGTTGGTACCAATTAGATAGTGTAGGTACAGGTCTAAAATTTTGGACAAAGAAAGTAGACTTAGAGGAATTATTGATGGAGTAAGTGTTTATGGAATTTTATTATCATCCCTCATGAATCATTAGTTTTAATTCAAGCTAATTTTTATAGTTTTGAATCTATGAAGGTAACCAGTTTTCCTTAAGTTCTCCTCACCAAAGTAACATTTATAGAAAATTCAAGTTCTCAGAGATTCAAAGGAACCTAATACATCCTTCCACGACATCCTTTAGTCCTTATTCACACATATCAAGGTCAAATTAATCTCACAAAAATAGCCAATGTAATCTATAGTTTGGCATGCCCTTGAAGAGAGATTGTATGGTTTTAAAGAGAGAGGAAGTTTTTAAGATTTCTTGTTTTGATCCATGGCATCAATATCCTTCATGTTTTCATGTTTGAAAACAAGTTTACACAATAATTTCACCAAATATTCATGTCTCAACCTATCTTTGTGCTCTTAAGGTGTCTTAAAAGGCTAATTTAGCATACTTTAAGGAAAGTTTGCTTATTTTAATGTTTTTCTTGAAACCTATGTTTCATTTTCACCTCCTTACCCTCATCTAATGGAATCCAAATTCATATGCTAAGAGGATTATGTGTCCATGTTTTCATTTGACTCCTCATCTTAGCCTTTTCATGCTCACAAGTGATCCTTTTCACCTCCATCTCACTCACCCCATACCATTGTCATATCACTATATTTTTCACTATGTTTTGTGCTTCACCACACCCTCCTTTCATGAGTGTCCTTCATCTTTCCATCATCTTTCAACCCTACCACCCTTTCACCCATATCCATCCCATGTTTTATTGTTAGAGAAATCCAATGGATGATTGAGACCATCAAAATCATGATCAAGAGGACATATGCATCAATCAAGCATCATATATAGTCTCTTTCTATATAATATGACATCATGTGTGCACCTACAGTTGGAATTGAAGGCTACAATAGTCATATTCTATATGCTTTCAGGGATTAAGGAGTTTTGACAATCAATATGCATATATAATCATGGTGATGAGTGACCATACCAAAAATCTCAAGAGGGAGGTATTTAATCCTTGTATAGGGATAAATAAAACTAAATGCACCTGTAGGTTACTCTTTAGGTCACTATCTATAGTGATAATAATGTTTCAACATAAGAGACCTTTTAAAGTTATGAGAACCTAAATCATTATTAAATGAATAGTACTATGAGGATGGTAACCTTGGTCAAGGTTTAAAGGAAAAATAAAAGGAATCTTAGTAAGCCACCTACAACCTTAAATCCAACCTATAGGCATGTACCTTAAAGTGATGAGGGTTTTTGAAGGTCAAAGAGACCTATTAAGGATTACTTCCAGTTATGATGTTAGCCATGATGATTATTAACCTCATTATAGGGATTAAGGAACAAAATAGGTATATTTTAAAAGATAAACATAAGGAAAATAAGCTAAATGAATACATACATCCATCTAAATTTCACCTATAACTCAATAAGGACTACCTATAGTCAAGAAGGAAATAGTGATTTAGAGGGTTTATCAATAAGGAGACCTTTTAAGGAAATATTTACATGTTTCAATATAACATCATATAAGATTGATTCATATACATATTATAATGATAACAAACCCTCCAAAATCTCTAAATTTTGTAACAATTTGTAAACTGATACATACCTACAGGCAGTAGGAAGTGTAGTCAAGTCACTAAAGTAAGGTTTGTCATCAAAAAGAAAAGATAGTGGTTTGTGCTTGAGGAAATCAAGTAGATGATAAGGGTTTTAATTCATCAATTATATTTTTAAAATAGATATATAAAACCATGTTATAGTCATCAATTCCTTAAAAACATTCATCTATAGCCACATAGGCTAAATGTCCTTCAAGCTAGCAAGTACAAGAGTAAGCAATGGCTTATAGAAGAGTTTCATATCAAAATAAAGAATACCTTGAGAGAATATTTGATTATAATTAGGTTAAACACATTAAATGAAAGCTATAAATAACTCTCAAAGTAAAATCGATAGATAGATTCACCTAATGAGTTCCATCTATAACCCTAGAAATACAGGGAAAACTCCAATAATTATGATAATGAGATTAGACTATGGAAAAGTGATCCTTTTGTGAAATCCTCATGGTTTTCAATTATTCATTTTATAAATAAGGTTTAAACCCATCAAAGAGATTATGTTATAGTCAGCTACACCTTAAACCTGCACCTACAATAGTCTTTCATGAACATACAGTTAAGATGGGATGATAAAGATCCTTGATCAAGTGTTAAGAAAGATGGAAATGGTATATTCAAGAAACACATCATGGAATAACATGATATAATAATCCTCACATTTACACTTCTCAAGGTTGAGACTTGGACTTAGTCTGTACAAGTGTGGAAAAGGTAAACACAGTAAAAAATAATGCGTATAAAAGGGTTTATTTTCATGGAGATGGTGATCCATGAAGAATTATCATGGTATAAGGGTTTCATTTGTAAGGGGATTTGATAATGGATTAGGGATAATCATGTTTATAATCCAAACCCATTCTCTTAGGGTCAATTATTGGTTTTGTGTACCTATATCCATGTAAACACAAGCTTTTCCTCAAACTTGTATCAAGGTTACACACAGTGGTAAATAAGGAAGTTTTATGTTAAATAAAGTGATTAAATGGAGGAAGGAGTTAAAATAATCATGAATAATCATAATGATGATCATCACAAGGACAAGGACTCAGTCAATTACAATTCATCTATTTTCACCTACAATAATGTTTATACACAACTCTTAAGGAGTCCTTGAAAGGGTAGGGTGATATAAGGATTGCGGCCAATAATAATGAAGGATTAGATAAGTTTGAGAATAACTTCATAGATTATAAAATCATATAAATCATCCTATGACATTAGGCAAAGTATATTACTCATCAAACATGCATACACACATAATCACATACACAATCAAAGACAAAGTTGCCAGTCTTAGGGAAAATGTAAATTTGGATCACCTATAGGTGGGATTGGCATCTAAAATTTGGATCAAGCAATAATTATGACCTTATAACTCTTCTCACGTAATTATAAAGGTCACTTGAGAGGTGGATAACCTCACTATTTTAGCACCAGCGGCTACTAATCTCATGGTAGTCAAAGAAAGAACTAGGCAAGTTGAGAGACTTTCCTTGTTTTATGAATTTTTAAAGACATATGCCACTTGAAGATAGGTTTATAAGGGAATTTAATAATTTTTAATATCTCATTAAATATTATAAAAGCATCATGCCTAGTCATAAGGGTCACATAGGCCATGTTTACAAGAAACCCCACAAGAAGCCTTAGTAGGCATGAAGACAAGTAAAGCTTGGGAAGAAAATAGAAGACATAAAAGGTTAAATTGGATGTGAAATACTTTTTTTCATACCTAATTCTCCCTCATAGGTGTTCCAAGCATTAAAACTCAGTTTTTGGCCCAAAGCTTAGTTTCAAGCCTAGAAGGCCTATAGCACAAAAAGGCATCTTTAAGCCCTATCAAGAAAAAAGACACTTTTAGAATGATTTGATGACATGGTAAAATCTCCATGATTATTTTATTAGTAAGGGAGAAATAATTGAGGATTTAGAATCATCTAAGAGGATAAATTTGAATTCTACAATTCTAGAAACCCATTTAAGCCACTAGAACAAATGCTCGTATCTTTTACCACATGAAGATTTTTACTAAATAATTTTTTTGTGGTTTTGGAACCCCTATTAAATTATAATTCATGAAAAATTAAGGTTGGTTTAGGGGTTTTGATTTATGAACAATTTCTAAGAGTGGAAGCAGTCCAAAATGCAAGAAAAACCGTACAAGCATATTTCCTTCACATGGTATATTATCATACCTTTTACATGGTAATATAATATTTTTAGTAATGTTGATGGGGTATATATACTAAAAATTCATGTTAATAAGTTTGGATTTAGAGTTCTGTGCTTCATGAATCATCATTAAGAATTTTCATCTCTAAAACCCTCTCAACCCCTCATAGTGACCGATTTTGAGAAAAGTTTATTTTCTTGCCATTAAAGCCTCATGGATCAACCTAAAACCTCTTAAAACCTAAATTAAACCTCAGATAATATCCTATAAATTATATTTTTTTTATGGATCTACACGGATCAGGGTAGACATCAAGTTTTTTAGAGAAAAAACATGGAAAATGAGGTATAAGACAGTTTACATGAAATCCAATTCATAGATGTTTAAGCCTGAGACTTTTTATTCATACCTAAATCATTAGTTAGTAAAAAATATTCTTGGAAGTTCCCCTACTAGCTCCTTCACAATAGCCATTATGCTATAAATTCAAGCAAAATTGACCTAATCAATAAGTTTGACTGAGTTACATATGTCTCTTTATTAGGATGATCTATTTCATGATATGGAAGGTTGATTCAAGTATAATATAATTATGTTTTCAGGTTTTCATGGTTTTCTTATAGGTTCCAATAAGACACCAAGTAAATAAAATTAGGCTACTAGGCCTATTTGGCCTAGTAGGCCTATTTGGCAAGACAAGTCAATTAAGGAGTGGTGTTGAAAGCCTATCAAGGAGTTAATTTAGGGTTTTCACATTGAATATATTATCTTAAAATGGATATTTCATACACTTCTATTCTATAGGTTACTTTTCATGCAAGGAAGGACTAAAGGAGGAGTTAACTTGTCTTGAAGACAAAGTCACTTTAGTTTATTGTTTGACCAGTTTCATGCATCTTTCATGGACTTCATGCAAAGAAGGACATTATCATGTTTAAAATAACTTAAAATAGGATTTATCCACCAATATATGGTGTAAAATTCATGAAAATAAGCTTCAAAAACTCAAGATGGGCCCACCATCCTCTTTCTAATGCCAAAGATCATGCAAAAGGAGTTCATACAAGACAAATACACAAAAGAGATATCTTAAGGATTATTATTGGAAAATCGTAATTCAATTTTGAATTAAAAGTAATTATATTTGACCTTTTGTTCCATCTTATATGCTAATCTCTTATCTTTATTTTCTTGGGAGACTTCTATATATTCAAGTTTTTAAGGCATTTTTCAGATCCCTCTCTTGGGCATGACTAGACTCCACCAAGATTGATCTTTGTAACCTTTTGAGATGAATAAAATGATTTTTTTTAGATTCCATATTCTATTATAGAGTGTAAAACTAGTTTTATTTTCATATGTGGTAGAACTTTCTCCCTTGTCAAATCCTGATCTCACCTAGTTACTAGTTTTTCATATTATGCAGGTCATATTTAGTGTTTTGATGTTGACTGGTTAAAGCTAACAGGGGATACATTGACTAGATAGTGCCTTGAATCATTCCTATTCCATTATTTACCTCATGCCTTGGTCAATTTATTAAACCTCTATGTGAAATACTAATGCATAGGAGCCATTTGGAGTTGTAGAATCAATCATTGTTTTATCTTATCAATGTTTTGTGAGTTCAAGTAGAGTGGATGAAAAAATAATATAGGTGTATCAACAATAGTAGAATATTATTTCCCTTTTATTTATCTTTATTACACTTTTCACCCCAAAATTTATAGTAGGTTTTAGTAATAATGACCAAAGTGATACATTAGAGGAGCTAGCCTCACCAAAACTAGAGTTCTGGTTTGAGTTCAGGTGTCCCACACCTCATATCATTCTAATGTTATTCTAGGTATGAAGGGGTTTTAGAGAAAATTATGTCAGCCTTCAATCATTACTATATGGGTTGATAATAGTTCTAGCATGCTCGATGGGACACAAATTCAACCGTTAGAGTAAAAGTTTGTAGCATATTCATATTTAGAACCAATTTCCAATACTCATATGGTCCTTACCTCAAGGTAAAAGGAATAACTTTTTTCATAATTTTAGTTATCTTCATGATTTTCTAAGCTATGGTAGCCTATAGAGAATAAATCTATCATTCTTCTCCTTGTCAGTAGTTCTAATATGATCCTCATGACCCATATCAGCCCTACCATATTTCATATCAGCCATATGATGAATATGCAGAGCTTTATCAGTAGTATGAAAGTTAATACTAGTCCTATAATAACTCTCATGAACCTTGTTATCCTCCTAATCAGCCTAATCAAGTCCTAAAACACTCCATCTCAAGCTTCAAACAAACCCTGTTTAGCTATGAGAAATAAATGGTAAACATAGACACTAATAAGAGCTATGGACAAGAGATTTCCAAGAATGAAATTAAGAACATGAGATCTAATTTTCAATAGGCTAAAGAGGTATGTGCATATTTTATAAGACAAGGACATTCAAAGTTTAATGTTGATATTCTAGACATAGGAGTTCTAATTGTAAGCATTGAAGAGAGGTTGGTGGTATATGATAAACCCTAGGGTCATCACAATCAATAGTATGTTTCCATAGAGGTGACATTTTCCCTTCATGATTAGCAAACTAATGTATATCATATCCCTTTTGAGTCAAAATAGACCTTTACTAGATTTCCTACCTAGAATTCCATCCAAGAGAGGTCTCATAAGGCTAAATAAGTATGTTTTGAGGAGACTAATAATCATGTTTATCAATAGATTATATAGGATCCTTCATCTTTAGTTTTTTAGGGAAACATCTCTAACAAATTGTTCCATGATTTTGAGGCTAATTTAGCCAAGAAAATTGAGTTTACAAATCAGTATATTTAGTATTTAATGGTAGTTATAAAGGCAACACAACAACAAATTCCTTCTTTCACACCCATGGCTAAAAAAAGTGAAAAAGTAGAGTTTTTTAAACCCAAGTTCATGACTTGGAATCAGATTCAATAGTCAAGAGAAAAAGAAGAACATTCAAGCATAATTTAAGATGCTGAAGTCAAAATTAAATAGGAGATCATTCAACCTCCACTCCTTTCTCCTCAAAATCCCAAATCCTTTCCTTTATGGAAATCCATTCAAGAAACAATGTAGTAAATGGAGGGGGTGAAGGTGATTTAGGTTGAGCAACCCAAATAATATAATCAATCATCAATGGTAACTTCTCTAGACCTTTCTCATCTTCTTGAGTATTTTCCGGGGTCTACCATGCCTATTAATGAAAAAGAGCCTCTTCTTTGTGAGGAAATTAAAGAATTTATAGTTGAGGTATATGAAGATGAGAATGACTCATGTGAACAAGAAGAAAACATCATAATTGGCACACTTAATGTAAAACAAGTGATTGATCCAATCTCACAAGACATATAAGAAGATGAGGTTAAAAAAGTTGTTTAAATAGAAGATCAACTGAGAATAGATGATTAAATTCAAGAGGAAGACACTCTAGTTGTAAAAATTGAATATGTTTTCCACAATCTCATGATCACACAATAGTTTTCATTCATCATGAAGAACAAGAACTTGTAAAACTGAAAAAAAATATAAGTACTAATCAATAAAATAAGATGAAGAACAAACTAATTTTGAGAGCATGCCAAGTCATCAGCTTGATGTTAAATATGAAGCAATTTTGATTGATCAATTTGAGACACCAAAAGATGATTTGTAGATTTATGATCATAGTTAAGTAATTCTAGTTGTAATTCATCTTCATGAGAATAAATCATTAGACTTGTTTGACATCTTTCATTTAGGTTACTCTTTACTTGAATGTGGATCATTGAAGTTTGAAAGAAGTCATTCCACCAAGCAAGAAATAGGTGTTTTCTCAGGAGATGAAATATTTGATAATTTCAAACATGGTTATCAAATTATCCCTTCATCATTATATTTTTGTCTACTTTTGGAAGTTGAATGTGAACTTAGGTGGCCTCAAGAAGTCACAAGATCAAATCCATCTTTCTTAGAGGTCAACCTTGCAAATATGACAAAGGAGACATATCAAGCTATTCTACATGATCATGATCAATAGTCATGAATTAAGAATAATTTAATATGTTATTAAAAATAAAATTTATCTATGAGGAGTATGACTGGGTATTGGACTCACATCTACAACTAATGTACCTAAAATTGGGAGTTGAAGAACCAGTTGCTTCATAAAAAAACATGAACATAAAAGTGCTCCTATCTACAAAAATAGGCTATCAATAGATGGTAAACATGTTTCAAAGTTCTATGGTGCACAAAATAGCTTTTCATTTAACCCAGGAGGAAATATTGTCACTTTAGGTAAGTTTTTCTAGGTTTGTTTTATTCCAATAAGTGGTTAGCACAAGTAGTAGTATGCTTCCCTTATGTTGTGTTTGTCTTGTTTTCTTTTTTTCTTAAGTTAGTTGTCATTGATTTCTAGTTTAGTTTTTGTTTCCCTTTGGAATTTTTATGTCACAATCAAAATAGGTATTAAAAATCCCAAAAATAGTCTATTTGATGTCAAGAGAATCATTAAGTCAAAGTTTTTATGCTTTAGTTTACCAATGTCACATGAAATATAGTGATTTATTTTGACAAATATGTTTATCAACCCATATGAGCTGATAAAAATGTTGGTGATTTGGCCTATCAAAGCCAAATACTAACCTGTATAATTAAAAACTTTCTAGTATCATATCAATAGCCTCAACAAGATGGTCAAATAGGTGTATTTTAGCCTAAAAGAGGAATTTTTGGTCTTCAAATGTCCAAATTGGAATGAAAAAGTCATTAATTATCCAATTTTTTTTAAAAATATGTTCAAATACATGACTTTAACCTCAGTACAAAGTTTTAAAAGCAAAAAAGGTGTTTTGATATGTTTTCAAGTGAAAAAGGACATTTTCTAACTCCCACAGGCTAATTTTGGCTTCCTAAAGCATGGAAAAGGTTAAAAATTTGTATTATCATGATAAGTGACTCTAATTACTTCTATATTATTCTAATTGTGGTGGTGGAAAGCTCAACTTGTGTTTAAAAGCCAAGAAAAAGCTTATTTCCTTCATTTTGCAAAGAGAAGTATAGATCCGTACAAAATTTTGTATAGATTAAGTCTAAAACAAGAAGAGCAAGGCATGCCAGATATTCATGAAGAATTTAAAGATAATTAGATGCCATACAAGCCCAAAAATGATCATTTACAGGCAATTGGCAATTTTGCACAAAAAGACCTACCTTCAAGTTTGTTGTTGGTATGGATTAGAGAGTGTATGTACACATCTAAAATTTTAGGTAAACAAAGTAGACTCAGAGGGATTCTTGATGGATTAAGTGGTTATGAAATTGTCTTATCCTCCCTCATGAATCATTCATTTTAAGTTAGGCTAATTTTTTTAGTTCTGTATCTTTGAAGGCAACTGGTTTTCCTCAAGTTCTCCTCACCAAGGTAACATTTCCAAAAAATTCAAGTTTTCAAATATTCTTGGGAACCTAATCCATCCTTCCATGGCCTCCATCATTACTTATTCACACATATCAAATTCAAATAAATCTCACAAAGATATCCAATGTAATCTGAAATTTGGCATGCTCTTGAAGAGAGATTGTATGGTTTTAAAGAGAGAGGAAATTTTCAAGACTTCATTTTTTGATCCATGGCATCAATATCCTTCATATCTTTATGTTTGAAAACAAGTTTCCTTAGTAAATTTTATAAATATTCATGTCTCGGCCAATCTTTGTGCTCTCAAGGTGTCTCAAAAGGCCAATTTAGCATACTTTAAGGAAAGTTTGCAAATTTTAAGTTTTTTGTAGAAACCTATGTTTCATTTTCACCTCCTTTCCCTCATCCAATGGAATCTAAATTGATATGGTGAGAGGATTATGTGTCCATGTTTGCTTATGACTCCTCATCTTTGCCTTGTAATGCTCACAAGTGATCCTCTCCACCTCCATATCACTCACCCCATACCACTATCATATCACTATATTTTAACTATGTTTTGTGCTTCACCACACCCTCCTTTCATGAGTTTCACTCATATTTCCATTATATTTCATCCCTACCACCCTTTCACCCATCTCCATTCCATGTTTAATTGATAAAGAGATCCAAGGGTTGATTTGGACCATTAAAATCATGATCAAGAGGACATATGCATCAATCAAGCATCATATACAGTCTCTTTTCATACAAGATGACATCATATGTGCACCTATAGTTGGAATTAAAGGCTACAATAGTCATATTCTATATGATTTTAGGGTTTGAGGAGTTCTGACCATCAATATTCATAGATAATCATGGTGATGATTGAACATGCCATAGATATCAAGAAGGAGGTAGTTAATGCTTGTATAGGGCTAAAGAACACTAAATACACCTACAGGTTGCTCTCTAGGTCACTATCTATAGTGATAATAGTTTTTAAAAATAAGACACCTTTTAAGGTTATGAGAACCTAAAGCATTAAAAAATGAATATTAACATCATAATGGTAACCTTAGTCAAGTGGAAAGGGAGCAAAAAAAGTAATCTTACTTGACCACTTACAACCCTAAATCCAACCTATAGGTTTGTACCTTATGGTGATGAGGATTTTTGAAGGTCAAAGAGACCTATTAAGGATTACTACCAGTCATGATGTTATCCATGATGATTATTAACCTCATTATAGGGATTAAGGGAAAAAATAGGTCTAGTTAAAATGATTAACATAATTAAAATAAGTTAAATGAATACCTACATCCACCTAAATGTCACCTACAACTCACTAAGGACTACCTACAGTCAAGAAGGAAATAGTATTTTAGAGAGTTTCTCAATTAAAATAACTTTTAAGGAAAGATTTAAATGTTTCAATAGAGCATCATAAAATGTGGATTCATAGACATCTTATTATGATAGCAAACCCTCCAAAATCCCTAAAGCCTATCACAATCCATACATTGATATACAACTACAGGCAGTAAGAAGTGCAATCAAGTCACTAAGGCAAGGTTTGTCATCAAAAGAAAAGACAATGGTTTATGATTGATAAAATCAAGTATATGATAAGGGATTTAAGCCATCATGTGTATTTTTAAAATATCTCTAGAAAGCATGCTACAGTCATCGATTCCATAAAAACATTCATCTACAGTCACATAGGCTAAATGTCCTTCAAGCTATCAAGTACAAGAGGAATAAGTGGCTTATAAAAGAGTTTCATATCAAATTCAAGAATACCTTGTTAGAATACTTGATTATAATTAGGTTAAAAAAATTAAAGGAAATCTAGAAAGAACTCTTAAAGGATAATCTATAGACATATTCACCAAATGAGGTCCACTTATAGCCCTAGTAATACAGGTAAAACTCCAAGAATGATGATAATGAGATCAAAATAGGGAAAAGTGATCCTTTTGTAAAAATATAATGGTTATCAATTTTTCATTTTATCAATAAGGTTTAAACCCATCAAAGATATTATGCTACAGTCAGCTACACCTTAAACCTACACCTACAATAGTCTTTCATGAACATACAATCAATATGGGATGACATAGATCCATGATCAAACATTAAGAATGATGGAAGTGGTATGGTAAAGAAAAACCTCATGGAATAACATGATATCATAAACCTCACATTTGACCTTCTCAAGGTTGAGACATGTACTTAGTCCATAAGTGTGGAAAAGGCAAACATAGTCATGAATATTATTTATAGAAGGGTCTATTTTCATGGAAATGGTGATCCATGAATAATTATCATGGTATAAGTGTTTTATGGGGAAGGTGATGTGATAAGGGATTATGGATAATAATTTTTATAATCCAAACCCATTTATCTTAGTGTCAATTTTTGGTTTTGTGCACCTACAACCATGTAAACACAAGCTTTTCCTCAAGATTGTATTAAGGTCACACATAGTGGTCAATAAGGAGGTTTTATGTTCAATAAGTTGATTCAAGGGAGTAAGGAGTTATAATAAAAATCAATAATAGTATTTATGATCATCAAAAAGACAAGGACTCAGTCAACTACACTCCATCTATTTCCACCTACAACAATGTTTATACATAGCTCTTAAAGAGTCCTTGAAAGGGTAGGGTGATATAAGGATTAAGGCAAATAATAATGAAGGATTAGAGAAATTTTAGAAGACTTTAATAGCTTATAAAATCATATAAAACATCCTATGACATAATTTAGAGTCCTTCACTCATCAAACATGCATACATATATAGTCACATACATAGTCAAAGACAAAGTTGCCAGTCTTAGGGAAAATGTGACTTTAGATCACCTATAGGTGGGATTAGCCTCTAAAATTTATATTAGGTAATAATTATGACCTTGTAATTCTTATAATTTCATTATAAATGTCACTTGAGAGGTGGATAACCTCACTATTTTATCATAATCAGCTACTTATCTCATGGCAATCAAAGAAGGAACCAGGTAAGTTGAGAGACTTTACTTGTTTGGTGACTTGTTCAAGACATATTACACTTGAATAGAGATTTATAATGTAATTTCATAATGTTATACAATGTTAAATATCTCAGTGAAGATGATAATATCATCAAGCCTAGTCATAAGGGTCACACATGCCATGTTTGCAAGAAACCCCACAAGCAGCCTTAGGAGGCATGAAGACAAGTAAAGATTGGTAAGAAAAGAGAAGAAATAAAAAGTGAAATTAAACTATTAATAGTGTTTTATATCCCTAATTCTCTCTCAAATTTTTTACAAGCATCAAAAATCTTTTTTTGGCCCAAAGCTCAGTTTCAAGCCTAGAAGGCCTATAACACAAAAAGGCATATTCAATCCCTATCAAGAAACAAGACACTTTAAAAATTATTTTATGACATGGTAATCCATATTATTATGTTTTAAATCAAGGATAAATAATGGATGAGTTAAAATAATCTAAGAGGATAAATTTAAATTCTATAATTCTAAACACCCATTCAAGTCACTGGATCAGATGATCATATCTTTCACCATGTAAAGAGTTTGGATAAATGATCTTATAATGATTTTAAGACCCATATGAAATTATAATTAATGAAAAAATGAGGTTTTTTAAGGTTATTTTTTTAATGAACAATTTCTAAGAGCATAAGTAGTTTATAATGTAATTAAAACCCTACAGACATATTTCCTTCACATGATATCTTCTCATATATTTTTCATGGGAACTAAATATTTTTAGGGATGTTGAGGGGGTATATGTAATACACAATAATATGAATAAGTTTGTGTTTGGAGGTTTGTGATTCATGAATCATCATTAATAAGATTCATCTCTCAAACCCTCCCAAACCCTCATAGCAACCAATTTTAAGAAAATTTGATTTTATTTCCATCAAAACCTTATGGATCAACCTAAAACCTATTTAAACATCAAGTAAAATAAGAGAGGATCCAAAAAATGCCAATTTGTTGTAAGGATATGTGTGGATTAGGGTAGAAATAAAGTCTTTTAGTGAAAAAAGTAGAAAAATTTGAGGTACAAGATAGTTTACATGAAATCTAATTTATGTATGTTGAATATTGATACTTTTTATTCATCTATAAATCATCATTTATTCAAAATTATTCTTAAAATTTCCCCTACTAACTCATTCAAAATATCCACTCTGTAAGAAATTTAAGCAAAATTGACTGAGTCAACAAGTTTGACTAAGTTGAAAGTCTCTTTATCAGGAGGAGATATTTCATTATATGAAAGTTTGATTCAATTATAATGTTATCATGTTTTCATGGTTTATTATAGGTTCAAATAAGCCAATAGGTACATAAAGTTAGGCTACTATGCCTATTTGGCCTATTTGACAAGACAAGTCAACTAAGGAGTGGCATTGAAAGCCTATCAAGGAGTTAACTTGGGGTTTTCACGCTATATATATTATTTTCAAATGTATATTTCATACACTTTCAGTCTACATGTTTATTTTCATGCAAGGAAGGACTAAAGGAGGAGTTAACTTATCTTGAAGACCAAATCACTTTAGTTGACTGTTTGACCAATTTCATGAAAAGGAGGACATTCTCATGTTTAAAATAAATTAAAATGGGATTTATCCACAAATATATGGCATAATATTCATGAAAATAATTTTTAATAACTCAATATGGGCCCACCATCCTCTTTCCAATGTCAAAGATCATGCAAAAGGAGTCCATGCAAGATAAATACACAAAAGAGATATCTTAAGGATTATTATTGGAAAATTCTAATTCTAGTTTGACTTGAAATGAAGTATATTTGACCTTCTCTTCCATATTTTATTCCAATCTCTTGGCTTTCTTTTCTTGGGAGACTTCTATATATTCAAGTTTTCAAGCCATTTTATAGATCCCTCTATTGGGCATGACTAGACTCTACCAAGATTTTACTTTGTAACCTTTTGAGATGAATAAAATGATTGTTTTTATATTCCATATTTTTTTATAGAGTGTAAAATTAGTTTTATTTTCATATGTGGTATAACTTTATCCCTTGTCAAGTCCTGATCTCACCTAGTTACTAGTTTGTCATATTATGTAGGTCATATCAAGTGTTTTGATGTTGATTGGTTGAAGATAATAATGGATGCATTGACTATTTAGTGCCTTATATTAGGCATATTCCATCACTTACCTCATTCCTTTGTCAATTTATGAAACCTCTATGTGAAATACTGATGAATAGGAGCCATTTAGAGTTGTAGATTCAATGATTATTTTATCTTATTAGTGTTTTGTGAGCTCAAATAAAGTGGATGAACTAGCAATACAAGTGTATCACCAATAGAAAAATAGGATTTCCCTTTCAGTTATCCTTCTTACCCTTTTCACCCCAAAATTTATAGTAGGTTTTAGTAGCAATGAGCAAAGTGATACATCAGAGGAGCTAGCCTCATCAAAACTTGAGGTCTAGTCTGAGTTCAGGTGTCCCACACCTTAGATCATTTAGTCTAGATGGGAAGGGGTTTTAGAGAAAAATATACCAACCTTAAATTAGGGTGTTATCTTGGATGCTAACACTAAATTTGGAAATTAATTTATGGCAAATGTCATAGTAATAGTGCTAAATAGAAACTTTATGTAGTCAAGAGGTAATTTCTTGTCTTTTAATTGAGATTTATGCATCTACGACCTCCACTTAAAAATACATCAATTCCAATACATGTAGATAGGTAAATGGCATGTGATTACCTAAGCATGAAATTCTAAATCCACCTAAATGCATGATTTTATAGTTTTTTAGGAGCACAAAAACATTGACAACAAATGTTGTCAATGTTGAAGTGAGAGTTGGAGATCTCCACCTCTGATGCTTCATGGTTTAAAAATGGAATTGAAACCGCATCAAGGGTGGAAGATAACATATAGGACAAAGATATTATCCTTATATAATTCTTGTTTAAGATATGAAGTACTTTTTCTAGCCTCAAGAATGCCCTTTCTAGTATGAGAAAATTATAGTTTTTTAGGTGAACTTTGAATGCAAGTAAAACATAAATCATAATTCATTTTCATGAACCAAAATAACTCTCACATGTATGTATAAGACATAATTATACCATTAATCATGTCAATCAAACCCTGGAGACAAATCTATGGAAGACATTGTAGCAATTAATACTAAAATTTAACTTTTGTGTAGCAAAGATAAGAAAATCTAACTCACAGTTCTACTTGTAGGACCTCCCATTAAAAATACATCACTTATAACATGTTTAGATAGGAAAATCACATGTTATCCCATGACCATGACCTCTAAAGCCACTGGGTTAGGAGATGGAGTACTCATTCTGGCCCTAAAATAATATGGATTTATATAATAATGGTAGCGACCTTCTCTTCAATTTTTTAATCTTTTCTTAGCTTTAAGAATATATAATTATTTACTAATAGTTCCAACTACATGAATGTGTAAGCTTATTTAGAACCACAAACCTACAAAAAAATATGTTAGTACGTAATTAAAATTAAAATTTATATGTACTACCTACAAAATCAATAAAATTTGATAAAATTAAATACACTTACATTTAAAAACTCAATATACCCTAAAATTTCAATTCAACGAACCTCTAGGATTTGTTCTAATCTTGATAGTAGCAAGAATAAATTAATGGTCAAACTCATGAACCTTATATATATTGTTGTTTAATGGATTCCCATGACATTTAAGCAATTGAATATTTATTTTAAGAACAAAATTTTAATAGTTCAATATCTTCTAAATTACATAGTCTTCAAGAAACCATACATCTAAATTTCTCATAATGTATCGTTGAAGCCAAGTTCTAGTGACTACCATAGATCCAATTAATAGCAATGTTTTCCCCATCTATGACTGGGGAGGTTTTTTTTTTATACACATCAACATAAGTATTAATTTGTTCCTTATTTATTTTCCTCTTCTATAATAAAAACATGATTTGTATCATAGAATAAAACAAATTTTTAATAATGATGTTGATAGATAATGAAAAATTAGTACATATTGACTAATCTTGTACATGGTTACACTAGATCAGATACATGGTTGAGGTCTTGTGATGATTTCATATCTATAAGTTTTAATGTTGGTGGAACTTGGTATGTGTTGATTTTAATTAGAGGTCTACTATTCCATTCATACACCCATTCTTTTAACTCACACTCATTCCAAACAAATATCCATACATGTAAAATAAAAACATGTCAAGTGCCTTATATGAATATTCTAAGAATCTACATTTAAACTATAAAATGAGTGGATCTTACTTAATACCATTATGGTCATACAATTTTCATACATTTATAATTATTCTTCCTTCATCCACTATAAATATCTACAAACACTATAATTTTCTTGAGCACCATGGCCCATTTTCTCATTAAATCATTCAAAAATGATTTTTGCATCAGGTAAAACAATGTCATCTTCAAAATTTAACTAATCTCTTATAACATATATTTGAAAACATGTTCCAACACTATCATGATCACCTTTCTATGGTGGGCCTAAGTGAAACTCAAAATATATTCTATGCTAGTGGTAACATGCATCCTGCTCAACCAATAAAACATATACACATTCTTAAATTGTGATGTATGATTATCAAACCAAATATAAAGTTCCTTTGATTCAACTTTCCATATAACATCTCAAAATAATCTTGAACATATTTTATATAGTGTGATCAATAATCATTGACATATAACTGGTACTCCCTTAATATTTTTTGATCTTGTTGTGTAAAATCAAGTGCATGTATGAAAGTTATATACACAAATATGGGAACATGTACTCAGTTGTAATACTATGATTGAACTTCCATTTTTGGTTTGAATGTATAATTCTTATAACATTTGACTACTAAAATAATATAATGAAGTGGGAATGTGTCATTGGCTAACTTTAACTATTAATTCAACCAACCAACCCTCTGTGTGTGCCTTTCATACTCATAAACAATTTCTTTCATGAATTTGACCATAAAATTTTGAAACATGTATTTATTTTGTAACAAGCTCATATATTTATATTAATTACCATATTTTAATTGACATGTCATAGATTTTTATTTGATAAAACTAATTAATTTCTATTCAATTCCACTTGTACTCTCTTCATGGATATAATTTTTCAATTTGGCCAATCCATCACAAATGTTGCAAGTTTCATCTAAACATGTTTTGTTATAAAAAATTATCCATATGATATTTCATAAAAAATGTTTGGAATAAATTATCTTTCTAATTTTGGTGGAAATTCCTTGCACATTCCTAAAAAATCTCATTGGTATGCAAAGTACAACATACATGATGAAAAACATCATAGTGTATTAAAAAATCCACATGTTTCTTAAAAAAACAAATGGTTCGTGTGTGATTTATTTTTACATAGAATCTCAAAATATACTTGAATAATATAAATTTGTGTATTTTTTTAAAAATAATAGATTATAATTGTGTTTGGATCATATCCAAGAAATGTTTTAGATGTGGTTCACAATTATGAAAACCAACATTTTTTTCACCACATCTCTTTTTTTTTTTTTTTTAAAAAAGGGGGTAAAAACTTTATTAATAACATAAAGGAACAAAGTACAAGGCTCCACCGAGCCCACCAACAGAAAAAAACAACAACGACAGCCACCACGCGCCGAAGCGCATTAACACCTTAGAGCCTCTCCTCCGCTAAAATTCTCTCCAGGTTAGCCTGAACCTCCGATGGTAGAAGCGTTACCTCCTCTACCATCCTCTCTCCAATCCCTTCCGCCGCCCATCTAGCCAGGCAGTCAGCCGCCCGGTTCCACTCCCTCGGAACATGGGCAAAAATCACGGTCTCCATGAGCATACTGATCTGCAAAATCTGCTGAACAATCAAGGACAATTGCCAGCTAACCTCCGTAATTTGTCGGTCGCGTATCATATCAATCAAAACCAGCGAGTCCGCCTCACATATCACTTTACGCCATCCATGCTCATAAGCCCTCCTCAAAGCAAATAAAATAGCCATACCCTCCATCTTGTTAACCGTCTGAACGCCCCTATGACCGGAAAACATAAAAATAACCGAGCTCGAGGCATCCCTCGCAATCCCACCTATACCAGCCTGCCCTGGGTTACCTCTTGAAGACCCATCAGTATTAATCTTCAAAAAAGCACCCGGGGGAGGCGTCCACTTACCATCACGCCTCACCTTCTGCTTTCCAGCGCCACTCCTCCTCACACACGCAGCCCCTGGAGACAGATCCTGCATTCCTAATCTGTCCGCTACCTCAGTGTCCCTCCTGTCCATCGGCATTGTCACCTCACATTTGGTTTCCACAGTTTCCCTTATCATGCGGATAATCCGATTCCAGACTTGGTCCGCTTCCATCCTTTCCCCCTCAAAAATGCGCCTATTACGCTCCAACCACACCTGCCAGAGAAGGAAAATCGGCCCAGCAAACCAGACTGCCTGCAAGAAGCTCGCAACAGGGGGCACTTTTTCAATTTTGCGCCAGAATTCTGCCAGTGTGGGGACGTGGATACAGCTGACTCCCCAAGCGCCCCACCAAGCATGCCAAATTTTGCTCATAAACTGGCAACCGAAAAAAAGGTGGGCAGCATTCTCCTCCTGAGCGCCACACAGAACACACCGAGACGGGCCCGCAAAACCTCTCTTCCTGAGGTTGTCCCACGTCAAACAGCGATTCCAAGCGAGCGTCCACACAAAACAATTGCACTTTGGCCACGAAAAACTGCTCCACGTCCGCTTCCACCAAGTAACCTCCCTTTCCTCCCCGAGCTTCTGCGCTATCAACTCCTGATACCCTCCCGACACAGTGTATTTCCCTTTGGGGTGAGGGAACCAGGCCAGCTCATCCTCCCCAACAAGGGCGCAGCAGGTGCGCCCAGCCAAAATCTCCTTCATCTCCTTGCTCTCCGCCTCCGTGACCCTAAATGGCCACTCTTCCTGATTTTTCCAGCTTACTTCCAAAAGCTGATTTTGGTGACCAAAAGTTTTGAAATCATTTACCTTCCGCCACCCGGCCTCACAGCCACGTTGAGCCAAATCATGTAAATGTGGGTACTGCAACACAATAGGTGGGAATCCGTCCCAAGAGTCGTACCAGAACTGCGCCTCCCTCCCGCTTTTGCAAATCCAGAACAAGCCTTTTTTAATTAATTCTGCCCCCTTCTTCATCGTATCCCATATCACCGATCCGCTTCCCACCAGACCAAATCTAGGAATCTCCCTATGGATGCATCCTGGAAAATACTTCTGCGCCACAATTTTAGCCCAGCTCCGATTCTGCTCCGTACACAATCTCCAGTATAGCTTGGCAGCCAGAGCCGTGCTAGCCAGCGCAGCTTGTCTTAAACCCAAACCTCCGAATCTCTTTGGACTGCAAACAACCTCCCATCTGATAAGACTCCATTTTGTAGCAGATAAATTGCCCGCCCACAAGAACTGCCGTGTCAAAGAGTCCAGCTCTCTCACAAAACTAGCTGGCGCCACCTGCAGCATACATCTATACACAGGAAGTGCTTGAACCACAGATTGGATCAGTTGCACCCTGCCCGCAAACGAAAGCCACCTGTGAGTCCAATGGCTGACCTTGACTCTAAACTTGTTCAGGATCTCCTTCCAGGACTCCTTAGAGTGCCTACCCGTCGTAACAGGCATACCCAAATACATCACCGGGAGGCTGCCGATTTGGAATCGTAGGACTTCCGCCACTCTTCTCTGAATAGCCTGAGGCGTATTAAAGAAGAAGATGGAGGATTTTTTCACCACATCTCTTGTATTGGATGAAACTCTTGCATTTTCTTTCCACAATTATGAAATTAAATATTTGAGAGCATTGGCTATAGTCTTGTATTTTCATGGAATTCTATCAAAAAATTCCCATAGCTCATTAGTAATTACATCATTACTTTTTTTATTTATGTTTAGTGCTTGACTAGTTTTTGAAATCAAGTATTTTCTCCATATTTGAACACTCACTACACAAGTTGTAATTATGTTTTGGGAAGAGTTACTATCTTTTTTTCATCTTTTCACACCTAAAACATGATATGCATCATGTATATTTTCAAGAATTTACTTATTTTCACCATTCATATTAAATGTTCTTAGTCCTATGGCATAAATTGTAGGTCTCATCTTAATCAATTGCATCAGTAAAATAAGCCATTGACATTTTCTACTATTAAATTTTAATATTTCAAAGAAATTATCCCAAATTATTTCAGATATTCTTCTCAAATGGCAGCCAAATATTTTATTATGCATTGGTTTAAAAAAAAATCATGAACTGAAATTAAGTACTTTCTTTTTCTACATAAAATCCTTGCAGGTGTTACTATAGATACCTACATTTTGTCATATTTAGTGTCATAATTAACTTTGATTAATATGGACACACTAACTCAACTACCACCCTACATTCTAATTTCTCACTAACATCATTTATCTCTTTTTTTAAAAATAATTTATCAATCTATATTAATTAATTAATCATGCACACATATTCCATAAAATTAATTAATATCTAATTTTGTTTACCTCATCCAGACATCTTCCACACTTCTCTAAAACAAGTGTTGAGTCATCTAAACTAATTTTTGAGTCACCTTTGAACATTTTAGCTACCATGGAGAATCACTCAACTACCTAGACCCATTCATGATCAGACATTCAACTACCAAATAACTCTCCCCCTCTCAATCACACACATGAAAATTAGTCATCACCTATTGAGACAAGAACTCAAATAATTTTTTTGACAATCATTATTATCAAATAAATTCAGATTATTCTTAATTGTTCATCTTCCCATCCACAAGCCTATCATTAGAAGTGTCATCCTCCATTTTCATCATCCACCTTCAAGCTATCAAATCATCCTATGCATCCATTAAGAATAAATTATATTCAAGCTCATATGTTTTCAAAATCACCTTTATTTAGAGTAATTAATTAAGCACCAAAATCTAATGAAGTAAAAACAAATCATATTTTTACAATGGAAAAGTTGATGAGTGTATTTTACATGTTTTGTAAGTATCTTATTGTTAGCTTTTTTTTGTTCTTATTTCTCTATAAGAGGTTTTAGTTTATATTTAGAATATGAAATTTACATTAGTTTCATTTCCTATTTTATAATAGATTCTAAATTTTTAACTATCACATTGTAGCATGTCTGGTGGAACCTTTCCTACATATTATTCATCATAATTGCATTATTTAGATTTTTTAGGTATTTTTATTTTCTTTAAAAATGGATTACTATTTAATATTGTTATTGTGTAAAAACCCCATTGGTTTTTACAATAATATTAAAATATTTTTTATTATTTAAATACAGATATTCAACATATAGATTTCACCACGAGAAACCTAACTAGTGATCTTTAACTAACTGTATTAAACTAGTTAACCATAAAGGTTATAGTTAATCCACTTAGCTAAGGATCACCATGAATATATATATAAATCATGAACAATACTAAAATGATCATAAATATTACATCTCAACATAAATGAAATAATATAATTTTAGCCATGGCTCATACAACATTATAGCCACTACTGTAGAAGAATAATGAATAAATGTTACATTTTTAGCAATAGATAAAATATCTCAAATGATAAAAAATGATAAAAATCTCCTCTGAGTAGAGTCTCCATGACTCAAGTATCACTATGTAATTTCAAGTGTAGTCTCAAATATAGTACTCAAGTTGGGAGGGAGAGCATCATCTAAGCACATTTCCACACCAACTATGGATCATAGATCCCCCACATTATCTCCTAAATAAGGGGATGCCACTCCTTTCATAGATGGATAGATAATGATGTGTATGAATTCAAAGTAACAAACTAAAACTCATGTGTTGAAGATATCTAATACATAATGTGTACCATAAATAAATCTATTTTAATATGATATCACACAAATATGCAAACTATATCAACATATGAAATGACAATGTTTATCAAACATTACTTTGGCCAAAGTTTTGAATAATAAATGATCTCTAATATTATTCAAATTTATACACACCACTTGATCGAAATGCACCTTATCTTGCATTGATTGTGCTAATTAAGCCAGTAAAATCCATCCACTACTTAATTAGGGTCATAAATGTAAGATTTGATACAATAAATAATAATATAAAAACTAATATATTCATTCATAATATTTCACTTTAGCTAAAAAAATTATGTTAAGTACATAAATATCACATACATTCATTTAGTCCATCAAATGAAGTGAATTGAATCTATACATCTAGATTATTGCAATTAATAAACATAATCCAAAAATAGTCCTCATTGTAACATACTATCTTGGTAATGATTATCTAGACCATTAGTTCTTTTATTCACTAAGAAACTTATAACATTAATTCTCCACAAAATAATATTATAATCTTGGCTGATTAAATTATTCATATTCCACATATAACAACATCCAGTCTAAAGCATCATAAACGTATATATTTAAACTCTTAAATACATTATCTTAATGATTTTTATCTAAACATTATAATATAACAAGAATTAATTTATATACTAAATGGTAAAAATGCACAACATATTTGAATATATAAAATACATGTATATATAAATGGTATAATCAATCTGCTTTAATATAGTATAATAATGTATGTTTTACCATTGTATATGTATATGTATATGTAACTTTAAAAATTATTTGAATAATATTTAGTACCAAATAACTACCATTTTTGTATGAATTTCTAGTCATATAAAATGCAAAATTGGATGATTTAGGCATGGCTAATGACACCCAACCCATAAATCCTCCTTCTTGCTCACACAACCCTTCTAGGCTATTCTTTCACTAATTCCCAATCATTTGTAGCTTTTTGGACTTAGCTCTTTCAGACCTAGGTATCCCTTTTAGGCATATATTTATCCCCCTAGGTCTCATCCCCTTAGGACAATATCACCCAAATTGGACAGGAGAACTGGAACCCAGGGTATCTTATTTCTAGTGTTGTTGTCTAAGTGCATTTTTACCTGTAACAGTTAGATTTTCTTGAATCCTTATCTTTTTCCTTGTCAGCCTAATACAAGTTCATTTAACCCATGATCATTAATTACCCTATAAAAGGCCATTACAATTATATTTAGAAGGTTTGGCACTCATTTATAGGAAAGAATCAAGATTACAAGCAAGCACACTCAAGCACTCTTCCCTATTCTCTGCATAAATCCTTCCAAGAGTATTTCAAGCCTATTCAATCACTCATACTAATCCATAGTCATCCAAAGTACATCTAGTTACATACATCACACATAATTACACCAATCACTTCAATGGGATAACTATATGAGCTTGATCCCTCTTTAGAGTATTGGCATGTAGGCAGTGTGCCCACACATAGGGTGTGAAGAGCATCCAATGTATGCTTTACACACTAATCCCTTATATCTCTTTCTAAATTTATATTCAAGTTCAAGTAAAAATATCTCCTAAGGTTTTTAAATACTAAATTAGACACACAATAAGCTCTATAGGATTTTAGGCCTCAAAAATTCATAGATAGGGTCACACAGGCCTGCCAAATAGAACCCAAAAAATTTTCAACCTCAGGATAATAGAACCAAAAAAAAACTATAGCATTGAAAAATATGGTGTCCACTTTTAGTATTGATCAAGATCTATAGGACATATTAAAATAGAGCCTTGTACCAGCGTTGCATGAATCTATTATGTTTAAAATATTATCTTCCTTCACCAAATTGTGTCATACACTCAAGGGAAGAGAAGTCAGGGTAATTTTAATGACAAACTTAAGTATTCAATTATCTCATACACAAAAAATAAGAGTAATATAAAAGTTCCATAAAAGGCCAAAATTAGTGACAATAAGAATTAGAATCAACCAATAGTCAATGTGGCTTTAAAGCCCCCTTAATGTGTGGTTTTATTAACACCTCCTCATCATGCATTTACCAATCTACCAGTTTCTCTAGCCAGAGTTTTCTAGTAGTTATTGGACTATAACATCATCACTCTCCCTCCTATCTGAGAAGTAGATCTAGCAAAACCTCTTTCATAGGGATATGATTAACATTCACTATTATGATTTTCATAGGGCACTAGGCCACACAATAAATAGATGCATCAATTTGTGACATAAGATACAAGACTTGATAGATGATAATCTACTTGATATGGGCACTTCAATTGAGCTTCCAAAGAAAAATCCAACACAAGATAAAGTTTTGAATATATTTTCATATCCATTTCCATAGCATTTAAAATAATAAAAAGAGGACACATCAGGTGTTCATCATATATACCGTACACATCCTCCACTAGTTACATACTAAGTACCTTCAGTTAAGGCACATCTTTTGAGAGGTATGATAGGTGTTTATGAGTCCAAAATTCCAACTAAGACTTTGATATATTTTTCAAATTAGGAGATTATGGAGGATAATATAGGATATAATGCACTTTTTATTAGAGCACATATTCATAATCAACCTATTCGTAGTGTTAGGTTGTGGAGTTAAAAGCTTCACTGTATGTAGACATGGAGGAGTTGCTGAGTGTCATAGTCACCGGCATCGGTCAGGAGTGAACAAAAGGGAAATTGACATCGGTAGTAGTTGGCTGACATCAGTCATCTCCAGGTAGATAGGGACCGATGTCAGTCGCTTGTGCAGTTCCAAGACTACTCGTTGCATGAACAGTTAGTTTGTTGAACTGGTTGTTTGCATGTAAAGGCTATTTTTGGTCTTGAGTTATGAGTCTAATTATTGTAAATTAGAAGTCTAAATTATATTTTAGTATGGGATCTATTTATAGACCCATTGGCATGTATTGTAATATGAGCAAAAGAGGAAGGCAAGGTAGATCCTTCCAATTATAAGAACAAGTTGATCTGTAGGTGGCAACAAGATCAGGGAGAAGTTCTACATGGTAATTAAGATCATTTGAGTTGTAGGTTGTTGTAAGTTCATGGGAGATCTACTTGAAGTAATTTTGAGTGCTTGGTACTGGCAAGGTTATTACTAACTGGTTGGAGGTGAACACCAACTCAGTGTTTGAGTTGTGTGTTGGGACCATTTTTGGTAGGAGAGTGAACTCTTGAGGGAAAGAGATCTATACATCTGAGAGGTGTGGAAGATTGTGGCATCTTCATTGTATTTCCTTCTGGCATGAGTATTAATACAAGATTGTGTATTGTCTCTCATATTCTGTGTCATTTGTGAATTCTAGTTACTTGTTAATTCTGGTTTTATTCCGTGATTAGTTGCTTATATAAGGTAATCATATTGTGCTCTTATTGAGGAGCAAGATCCTGACAAGTGGTATCATAGCATGTGTTGTTGTTCTAGGTGCTGACAATTTGGAATCAGAGCTAGGTTTGTGGTTCTAGGTTTCCATCCCTTAAAACTGGTATCAAAGCTTTTGGTTGGGTTACTAACAGGTTGTATCAGATCTGGTTAGTGTTTGTTGACTACAGGTCACTCACAGGGGTTTCTATTTGAGTGGGAGTATAGCAATGGTAGAAGAAAGTAAGATATGAATGGAGAAGTTTAATGGCAAGAACTATCAATTATGAAGGATGCAGATTGAAGATTATCTGTATCAGAAAGATTTGTAGTTACCTTTGGGTGGGGTTGCATGCAAGCCCACAAATATGAAGGATGAAGAATGGAAGGTTCTTGATCGGAAGGCTCTGGGATCTATAAGGTTGAGCCTTGCATCGTCTATGATTTCCAACTTATCTCAGGCTAAGACAACGGTAGAGTTGATGGAATCTTTGGCAAATTTATATGAAAAACCCTCAGCTTTGAATAAGGTATTTCTTATGAAGCAATTATTTAATTTGCAAATGTTGGAAGGTGGATCTGTTCATAGTCATCTTAGTGATTTCCATGGTTTGGTAAACTAGTTAAATTCAGTCAATATTGTTTTTGATGATGAAATTAAGGCTCTCTTAATATTATGCTCATTACCTAAAATTTGGGAGAGTTTGGTAATGACAGTTAGTAATACTGCGTCTGCTTCAAAAATCTTAAAAGTGGATGATGTTGTGAGTGTAATCTTGAATGAAGAAATTCGCAGGAAAAGCACAGGTGAATCATTAGGGAATGCTTTGAGTGTTGAAAGCAGGGGAAGGTAAAGAGAGAAGATCAAGCATGGGAGATCAAGGTCTAAGATAGGTAGGAGATCCAAGTCTAGGTATGGCAGAATAACCTATTGGAAATGTGGAAAGCAAGGGTACAAAAAGAGAGATTATTGGTTGAATGAAGATCAGCATGAAGGACATGAAGATGCAGATGTTGTAGGTATTGTTGCAGGTATTATTACACAGGATGCTCTAGTATGTTCTTTGGATAAAGTAGAATCTTGGGTTTTAGATTTTGGTGCCTCTTTCCATGCATCCCCAAATAGGAAATTTTTTCATGAATATGTCCAGGGAGACTTTGGAGAAATTTATTTAGGGGATGGTAAGCCTTGTCAAATGGTTGGCAAAGGGAAAGTGAAGCTGAAATTGCAAACGGGCAACACATGGGTGTTGAAGGAGGTCATGCATAGCCCAGTCCTAAAGTGGAATTTGATTTATGTTGGAATGTTGGGTGATGAGGGTTGCACAATAACTCTCACAACATACTCTTGGAAGGTTACCAAGGGTGCACTTTTTGTAGCAAGAGGTAAAAAAGTAGGTATGCTTTATCTATCTAATTGTATTACTGATTCTTCTTCTGGTTTATCTACTTCAGTTGTAGATTCAAAGATGTGGCTTAATAGGCTTGGTCACATGAATAAGAAGGGGATGCATGTTCTTGAGTCAAAGGGTATGCTTTCGGGTTTGAAAAGCATGGATCGAGATTTTTGTAAGAAAAGGAAGAAAGTGACGTTTCTTAAGAAATCTGATGTTCATGACAAGAATAGGAAAGCCTTGGTTTTCAAGGAGAAGATGATGGATAGAGATCAATGCAAGGGGCTAAAGAATTCTAAGCAAAGCAAGGTTGATATGGACAAGGGTTTGATCCAAAAGGAGCTCATGGGTAGAAGTCATCACTCACAAGTAAAACACAGAGACCGGCCTTGGTTAGAAAATTGACGTCAGCATCCAGACAGGGACCGACATCAGCTATGTGCAGCCTGACGTCGGTGACTCTAAACAAATAAACACCGATGTCGGTTAGGGAGAACTGATGTCGGCAATGAGGTAGTCACATGGAACCAATGTCGATCAGGTGCAGACTGAGATGTGACCGACATTGGTCACTGAGACAGATTTTGGGTGGATAGCAAGCTGTCAAGGAGTCTCAAGCACCCATATGGAAGACTTAAAGGGTATGTAACCCTTAAATTCATCATTTCCCTTCTTTACACTACTTATTGCTCACTGATGGTCAAGAACCAGGAAGTTATTAAAGAAGCAGAGCAGGTAGATCCAGGAAACAATGGGAGCTTGGCATGGATGAAGGATGTGATTCCTTAGAGAAGAACCAAATGGGAGTTTTTTGGTGGAGTTGGCCAGCTGGAAGAAAACACTGAGAGACAAATGGATGTTCAGGATAAAAAAGAGTGGGAATGGATACATGAGATAGAAGGCCAGGGTATATAGTCTTGTGTTAGCTACAGGATAATGGAGGTTTGACCATTGTGTTTCTCTTTACCAGGTTGGATAATATTAGCTACATTATCCTGTTACTTTATTGTGTGCTTATTGCAGGGTTACATATATAGGGAGTTGTTGAACTAAAGGTAAAGTTAGTTTAGAGATGTGTCATGAGGAATCTAGGAGCAGCAAGATTCTTTGGCATGAGTGTGTTATAGGGACATGGAAGGTCACAGGGTGATTTTGTCTCTAGATGATTGTGTGAAACCAGTTAGGATGCCGATGGTTGGATAGTTCTATGAACAATATCTTGATTCACATGATGAGGTTGAGTACATGTGTACTAGACCTGAGATTTCCCAAGTAGTGGGAGTTGTCAGCAAGTTTGGATTCAATCTAAGAAACAAGCACTGGAGGGCAGTTCAATGGTTTCTTAGGGATCCGAGAGGGACCAGCAGTAGGTGCACATGCTATGCAGGGTCAAGTTCTTTTCTACATGGGTTTGTAGATGCAGATGTGGCAAGTGATTTGGATGATAGGAGGTGCACCACAGGATTTGTGGTGGTTGGTCTTCAAGAGTGATCTTGAAGAGGGATACAAAGCCAGGGAACAAACTAGATGATGTATAGGTATAGGTACAGGTGCAACTATTTATCTCCAAGTGGGAGATTGTTAGGTTGTGGAGCTAAAAGCTTCACTGTATGCAGACATGGAGGAGTTACTGAGTGTCATAATCATCGGTGTCAGTCAGGCCAACTGACGTCAGTTAAGAGTGAACAGAAGGGCAACTGACATCAGCAGTAGTCAGCTGATATTGGTCATCTCCAAGCAGACAGGGACCGATGTCGGTCGCCTATGTGGTTCCAGAACTGCTTGTTGCATGAATAGTTAGTTTTTTGAACCAGTTGTTTGCATGTAAAGGCTATTTTTGGTCTTGAGTTGTAAGTCTAATTATTGTAAATTAGAAGTCTAAGTTTTTGTTTAGTATGGGATCTATTTATAGACCCATTGGCATGTATTGTAATATGAGCAAAAGAGGAAGGCAAGGTAGATCCTTCCAATTGTAAGAACAAGTTGATCTGTAGGTGGCAACAAGATTAGGGAGAAGTTCTACATGGTAAGTAAGATCATTTGAGTTGCAAGTTATTGTAAGTTCATGGGAGATCTACTTGAAGTAATTTTGAGTGCTTGGTACTGGCAGGGTTATTACTGACTGGTTGGAGGTGAATACTGACTCTGTGTTTGAGTTGTGTGTTGGGACCATTTTTGGTAGGAGAGTGAAATCTTGAGGGAAAGAGATCTGTACATCTGAGAGGTGTGTAAGATTATGGTATCTTCATTGTATTTCCTTCTGGCATGAGTATTAATACAAGATTGTGTATTGTCTCTCATATTCTATGTCATTTGTGAATTCTAGTTACTTGTTAATTTTGGTTTAATTTCGTGATTAGTTGCTTATACAAGGTAATCATATTGTGCTCTTATTGAGGAGCAAGATCCTAACAAGTCGTATCAAAGCATGTTTGTATTTCTAGGTGCCTGACAAGTTAGAATCAGAGCCAAGTTTGTGGTTATAGGTTTCCATCCCTTACACGTAGTATACTCATTGACAATGGTTCCAATCTTAACATGTAAACCTTCACAATAATTCAACATTTGGATTATTCATACAAGATATCACTTTGATAGACAAAATTATCAGTGGTTTTAGTGGGAATATGCAAATTTCATTAGGCAAGATAGTACTTCCACTATAGGTTGATCCTATATATGTGGCCACTCAATTCACTATAGTTCCCTGCATAGGAGTTTTTGACATTTTACTTGGTTGACTATGGATTCAAAAAATCAAGGTAGTACATTCTACATAGATACGTGAAATTAATTTACATTAATTAGGTTATCATAGTTGGTAGAGTTATTTATGAGTCACCATTCCCCACTTTAGAGCCATCTACTAGTTTACGATCACCATCTGTAGTTCTTCCACTGGTTTCAATTTCTCCTCTAGTTTTAGTATAGTTTCCATTTCAGATCTAACCATAGTTGTGACATCCATCACCAGTATAGAGGGCTCATATACCCCCATAGTTTTAGGATTCTAGACAATGTATAGTAACATTATTCACACCTAGAGTAGTTACATTGAGGTCTTATATAGCTACATAGAGAGCACCTATTCAAAGATTCCCTTCTACTTCCAAATGGGTCTCTAAGATCCCTATAGTTGCATCTACTTTTTATAGTTATAGGGGGACCCCACATTCAGCTTCCACTTCAAATATTTTAGATCAATTACAACATACATAAATTTCAACTTCCCAATCTTAGACATACACCCTTGCCTCATGATCATGCATGATTCAATTTTTTGATATAGGACACCATGATAGGGAGTCTCATTCATTTCTTCCTAGTTTTTTTGTACATACCTTACATCAAAATACAAAAATAATACAAAAATTAAAAATACAAAAACATTCAAAACATATCAAAAATACCAAAAATATTTTGATTATATGCATGATCCATGCTTTACATTAATATTATCATGATAGGACTTACATTTGGTATTTCATGCTATTGTATATCAATTTTCTACATTACCATGCTTCACTTGATCTTCTTTGAGTGTGTGTAGTGACATCCAACTTTTTGACTACTTCATTCTACCCATTGAGGGGGCACTCCTAATTTTATATTCAAGACATACATCAATATACATGCCCACTGGGGTATCTTCTACATGACTACACCATCCAGGTTATGTCATTCCTACACTACACACTCTGAGTTATCATGTTGATGTACATTACTTTATAGCTTACACAAATTACTATATCAACATTTCACTAGTATCTATAACTTATGTATCTCTTAGCATATACCTAGTATTTTATTACACATATTTTTCATACTTCCACATTTGCTTTGATTAGTTAGATGTGTTTGTATCTTTCTAACTATTACATGCTTTCTCTGCTTGCTTAGTGTAGCTTATGTGATTGCATTTCTAATTCTAGCTTGTCTCCTACTTATTCCTTAGTAGATTTTCTAATGTCCTTTGCATCTATTCATGTGTGTGCCTTCTGACACCTACCAATGTCCTTTTATTTTACTCTTCCATGTACCAACTTTGCTTTTTTCACTTGTATATATATGTGGCATTTGAACATACCTTTCATGCTTGTTTTCTAGTTTGAGTGATATGTTCCCACGTCCCTTATTTGCATGACCCCTTGGCCATCCTTCTATGCTTGTTTCTTGCTTACTTGTTTAATTTTTAATGTGTAAAATTTTATTATCCATATCAATCATTTCCTTTGCTTTCTTGGATGCCATGGTAGACATCATGTTCCATCCCTCCAACTAATAACTAACAACTAATATGTAACATTTCTAGTTTATTATTTTTCACCTGCTTTCCCATTGTTATATCTATCTAGGCATATCTTTGTTGATCTAAAAATATATCAATACAAATATTTTTATATCTTGAAACATATTGTCAAATATCAAATGCTATATCATATATCTATATAACTTAACACACTTGCAGGACTATTTTCTTTTGAGGGAAATCATTGCAAGCTCATCATTCCTACCTTCAAAAGAGTGGGAATCAAATAGGGGTTTTTTCATAGAGACCAAAGCTCCTAATATTCAAAATAGCATCATTCAAACCACTTATTATAGAATCTAGAGGTCAAATCAGTCAAAATAAAATAAAAAATAATGACAATTCCAGATTAGTAACTAGTTTTCACACTAGATAATAGTGTAAAAAATGGATAGTAATACCAAACATAGGTATGCACACATTTTTTTGCTCCTATATAGGTATAAAAACACTTAGTTTTTCCGAAAATAGGGAAAATTTTCAATTTAGGGATAGTTTTTGCACTTTTAGATTAGTCAAATTTAGTAGTTTCAATATAGTTCTCTCAAATATAGGGGGTTATCATGTGTGGCATGATGGTTATAACTTTAAATTTAGATTAGGTAGATGTCATAACATATATATTATAATCCATGTTCTAGACATCAGTGATTAGGGGTAATGTGTGCAGCACATTGATCTTCTTTTATTTTTGAGTTTAGTTTATTCTAGGCATTCTTAGTAGTTACATGCCTTACTCCATCTGCAAGTGGTTGGCATCACTTTCAAGTTAAAATTACATACAAATTTAAATTTATGAGTACCTAAGTTCCTAAATTGGATTTAATATATGCCTAACACATTAGTTTTAGAGTGGATTTCATACAAGCCTAACCTCCATCTTTCTAAATGGCCAAGAGTGGCCTAGTTTCCAGCATACATTTAAGCTATCCATGCCACATTGTCAAATTTATAGCATATCTATGGGATCCATGAGCCATTTCATATGACATATATTCTATAATTATATCACTTCATAGCTTCACTTCATGAGGCAATGATGGAGCCAAAGGGCTAGCCTTTGTATTCTCAAGCCACCTATTCAAAGGGATTGGACACATAGTTTAGACATTGATTAGCACATACATGATTAGATTAACTTCACTTAATTGGTGAAAATGGAGCCAAAGGGATATCCTTTGCATTTTTGAGCCACCTTCTAAGGGATTGATCACTCATTTCCATTCATGATATTACTCTTGATTCAACACGTAGTCAACACAATATAGCACAATCTAGCATCACAATAGGTTTTGTATTGGTTCACATACCCAGTGATGTGTATTCATTCATTTCTCTTCCTCTTACTTAGATTTTATGCATTATTATTTTATATATAGTGTATCTAGTAAGAATTTATCTAATTTATGTTTTCATTTGTATATTCACACTTCACAATGTACTCTTTCTATGCACATTTAGCATCACACAGCTTTATGAGCTTCTCCCTCACAAGTAAGTTTAGGTATGCTTTTATTTTACTTTCCTTTATCCTAGTATTTTTCTTTGATACATAACTATAATAAATCAAGGGAAATTTATTCATATAAAATGTAAAACTAGATGACTTAGGAATGACTAATGACACCCAACCCATAGGTCTTCCTTCTTCCTCACATAACCCTTCTAGGCTATTCTTTCACTAATTCCTAGTCATCCATAGCTTTTCAGACTTATCTCTTTCAGACTCAGGTATCCCTTTTAGGCCTTGATATATCCCCTAGGTCTCATCCCCTTAAGATAATAATGCTCAAATTAGATAGGAGTGTTGGAACCTAGGGTGTCTTATTTCTAGCACTATTGTCCAAGTACATTTTTACCTCTAACAGTCATATTTTCCTGAACCCTTATCTTTTTCATTATTGGCCTAATATAAGTTCATTTAACCCATGATCATTAATTACCCTATAAAAGTCTATTTAAATTTCATTTATAAGAGTTGACACTCATTTATAGGGAAGAAACAAGAATACAAGCAAGCACACTCAAGCACTCTTCCCTATTCTTTGCATATAACCTTCCAAGAATATTTCAAGCCTATTCAAGCACTCATACTAGTCCCTAGTAATCTAAAATACATCTAGTTACATACATCACACATAATTTCACTAATCACTTCAATGGGAGAACTACATTAGCTTGATCCCTCTTCAGAGTATTGATATGAAGGCAGTGTGCCCACACACAAAGTGTGAATTGCATTAAGCATATCCTTTACACACTAACCCCTTCTCTCTTTTTCCTAAATTTCCATTCAAGTTTAAGAACAAAGAGCTCCTAAGAGTTTTGAATACTAAATCAGACACATAGTGAGCTTTGCAAGCTTCTAGGCCTCAAAAATTCATAGACATGGTCACACAAGCCTGTTAAATAGAACATATAAATCTTTTATCCTTAAGACAATAGTGTTAAAATATGACTAGAACACTAGAAAATATAGTGTCCACTTTTGGCACTCCTATCCAACCTAAAAATGAAGTTTAGGTTCCTATTCTAGCCTATTTTCTAGTTTTGTTCCTCTAGTATCAGGCCCTATCTCAGTCTGAATGAACCAAAATAAGCTAAGTTATATTTTCTCTCACTTTTGGCTATATTTATAAAAGGTAATATTACTCTCTACTTACATAAATTAGTAGGTTAATTAAATCATATTATTCACTAATTTACATTGCTCAGACCCATTTATTATTTAAGAATTAAACACCTAATTTCCTAAAATAATAAAATAGTAGTATACTCCTAAAATGACATCCACTATCGAATATCTAGAAATATTTTATATAATCAATGTATATATATCCATCGAAAATAGTCCCATAACTCTATCATAAATGAAATGAATCTCATATACTTTTTTTTTGAAACATATAAATTTACATACTCAGTGTTATTTTAACAATTCCTTTTAAAACAATATATTAACATAATTGATTCAAAATTGACACTTCAACAAAATTCAAACACTCAACCTACTATACCCAATTGGGTTACAACTCATATTTAAAATCTAATTCAAGAATAAAGTCTTTATGCACAGTCATGTTTAATGAAACAACACCATAGCCGACTATATAATTACTCAAACTTGGCCGATTAAAACAATTCAAAACATATAATTAGATCTTGTATACGCAGTCTCTATATAGACTAAGCAAACACTTCTTACATAGTTCATATATATCTAAATAATAAAAAATATGCAGTCACATTAAAATACAAACATGGATCATATACATATTATTAAACCTTGTTAAGAACTTAACTCTACCATGTGAGTTATATATATATATATATATATATATATATATATATATATATATATATATATATATATCCAATTAAAAATGTAACTGCTAGTTTGATATATAAATATATTCATCTATAGAATGTATTCCTAATAATTTCCACTTTAAAGCCTTGCGATCCATGTTATACACACACACACACACACACACACACACACACACACACACACACTTGTATGATGTATTATCAGGATTGATCAATCATACAAGTATATAAATATATATCTTGATAATTCTACCATCAAGATTTATATATATATATATATATATCCAATTAAAAATGTAACTGCTAGTTTGATATATAAATATATTCATCTATAGAATGTATTCCTAATAATTTCCAATTTAAAGCCTTACGATCCATGTTATACACACACACACACACACACACACACACACACACACACACACACACACACACACACACACACACACACACACACACACACACACACACACACACACACACACACACACACTTGTATGATAAATTATCAAGATTTATCAATCATACAAGTATATAAATATAAATCTTGATAATTCTACCATCAAGATTTATATTTATATACTTGTATGATTGATAAATCTTGATAATTCATCATACAAGTGTGTGTGTGTGTGTGTGTGTGTGTGTGTGTGTGTGTGTGTGTGTGTGTGTGTGTGTGTGTGTGTGTGTGTGTGTGTGTGTGTGTGTGTGTGCGTGTGCGTGTGCGTGTGCGTGTGCGTGTGCGTGTGCGTGTGCGTGTGCGTGTGCGTGTGCGTGTGCGTGTGCGTGTGCGTGTGCGTGTGCGTGTGTGTTTATATCTATTTAAATTTAACTAATTATATACTCATGCATATATTTATGTGTATATATTCATAATCCATGAAACCCATTTTTTAACCCAAAAATTATAAATTAACTTAAATAATTATGTGATCATACAGACAACATTTTCATGTTTATTTTACAATAGACCCAATAAATATATAAAAACCTGGTTTAAATCAAATAGCTCAAGCCAATTTTTATATACCTATTAGAATAATCTCCAATGTTTGAACAGTGATATTCAAATTGCTAAGGAGGGTTAGGACAGAGATTATAAAGCCTATATTTATCATGGACAGGACCTACTACTCTACCTCCAACCTTCCTAGGTTACTTTAGGTTGGATATAGGGTTCTATGGAGGCTGAGCCCTCCACAAGGCCCTATATAATTCCCATTGTAATTTTCCAAATTTTATTAAATTTTGAAAAACCAATAACCCAAAAATAATTTGGAAAAATCATTCAATAAAAATTATCACACATAGGTATTGAATTAAAAAACCTACATGTGAATGCCAAAGAAGAAGTATATATTAATCTCTCTTTCCTTCTAGCTATCACCTTCTTCTCTTCTATTTTTCTTCTCTGTATGGTGTGAGTCATCCCATTCACATCCCCCATTATCCTCTTTTCATTGTTTTTCCATCATCCTACTTGACTTTTACTTCTCCACCATTAATGAAAGATAAATCTTTCTCAAAATATGCATCCCCAGATATCTAAACCAACTCATAGTCCATCACCATGCAAACAAATTAAACCCCATAATTTTCTCCCAAATGATGTTTAACTAAATTCAATTGATGATTAGTAACCCTAATTATCTCAATGCTTCTCTCCAATCCCTAATTAACTATATTATATATTTTATAAAATACACATGACAATGATTTAAATAATCTATCATCAACTATCTAAATTACATAATCTCCATGTTTTATTCCATGCAAAGAATATCAACTAGTCGATACCCCATGCAATGACCATCGACTAAATACAATAGAATAATGATTATATAACTTGGCAATTCAACTAGGTATTATAATACTAGATTTTTACATTGAAATGTTATCCATAAACATACATAACATTTACAATGATTTCCAATATATTATGAATTTACAATTTTTAGTCAAACATTTAATTGATTACAATGCCTTTTTAAAAACAATGTTAGTTATCTTTCAATATTTAAATCCAAATTATATAATATCATAATAACAATCTTTAATTATTATTATTTAAATCTTGTAGATAAATAACAATGAAATCCATCTATACTTTTTAATGCTTACTACATCAAAATGTTATTCTACACAACCATTTCAAATAAGGTAGTAAGGTAAGCACAACATATAAAAATTAACTCATTTTAGTCAAACTATTACGAGAAACAATCACATTATATAATAAGAGCTAGCACATTCATAAAACTAGTGAAATCACTCAAATCAATCAATATGATCATCAACACTCATGATTATACCAGAAAGCATATTAATAATCACCTAAAAGAAAAGTACAAAACATGTTACACTATTTATATAAATAATTAATTTACAAAACATGATATACTAAGTAGTGTGTGCAAGGGCTTATAGATTTGTTATCTGTCATACCCCAATGTATCCATCTAGACCACCCTCTTTGATGATGCTCTCCCTCTATCACACTCTAAGGAAAGAATTTGTCCTACATCCACCTCATGAAAATGAAGGTAGTTAACCTGAAACATCATTATATTTATAAAATAATGAGATATAATAATCAAACATGATCATAATATAAAGAATATAAAAGTATTGTTAACTCATATCAAACTAATCATGTAAATTAAGCAACACAAACTATTCCATAATCAACATATGTCATGAAGCTTAATCATATATTAGTTGATCAACTAATCAACTACAATAATCCACATATCAAACAAGTTATTTAACTTAGAGAGAAATCAGGTAGTGACGTGCTTCCCCTAAAGTTGGCCATCATCTTGATGACATTTACTCAAATATAAGTTATTAATTTCAAACATTGTTTAATAGAAACTAATATAATGCAGTAGTAAATCAAGTAAATAAATATGTAATCAACCTATAAAACTCATCATAGTCTTTCCAAGTGGCATTAGCCTTAGAATATTAGTCCCACAAGACCTTGCACTATGAAACTTATCTATTATTCAAATATGTTTTTTATGTTTTAATTACTCTAATTAGTTCTACCATGACTACCCCAAGATCCAAAACCTATAAATCATTCCAATCTAACACATGTGAAGGATCAACTATATAATTTTTAAGAGAAGATACATGGAAGACATTATACAAAAGATCTAAATTTAGTGGAAATGCAAGCCTATATGCTATAGGGTTAACCACTTTCAAAACTTTGAAAGTTCCCACATATCTTGGTGAAAGTTTCACTGACTTCCCAAATTTAATCAAGATTTTTTGAGGCTTAACCCGTAAAAACAATTTCTCACCAAAAAAAAACTACCTAGTTATTCTCTTCATATCAACATAAATTTTCTATCTATCATTGGCCTCATCCAACCTCTACCTAATTGTCTTTACTTGTTCTTCCATTTATAAAATCATCTTAGGTATGAAGACTACCATGTCTTCCCACCTATCCTAATTGATTAGTGTTTTACACCTCCTTCTGTACAATGCATCAAATAGAGCCATCATCAATGCTAATTGATATGAGTTATTGTAATAAAACTCAACCAATGGAAGGTATTATTCATACTTGTATTGATGATCCATGAAATACATATGAAGGAGATGTTCTAAAATATAGTTAACTCACTTTGTCTATCCATCAATTTATAGGTGATATATAGTGATGAAGTTCAACTGAGTACCCAGAGCTGAATTTAGAGTCAAATAAAATGTAGAATTCATCCTTGGATCTTGATTTGAAATTATCTTCTGCATCTCTCTTCATTCATTTCCAAAAATAGAGTGGTCTAAGCTCAACCATGATCTTGGTTACTCCTAAATGTCTTGAATATGGGGCATTTTTTAATTCCTTTAGCATTGTGCTCCTTAGATTCTCTCTATCAGGTACATACATCCTACCATTATGCCATAAAATACCATCATTATCTATTTTGAATCCATTATACATAGGATTCTGAGTGTTCTCACACACTACTTTCCTAACCTAATTGTAAAATTCACCTCTTAGATATAATTTAATCACTTGATCTCTAAAGTTACTCTTTATAGTAGCCACAACTGCTATGTACCATTTATAGCTTAGAGAATCAATTACTCTATTATCCTTTCCTTTGATACAGTTAATATCAAAATCATAGTCAGACAAGAACTCTAACCATCATCTTTGATGAGCATTCATATTTGGTTGGGTGAAGATATACTTGAGTCCCAAGTTATCAATCTTGAGCTCAAACTTGTAAATCATGCACAATTGATGCAAGTTCTAAGTCATGAGGGGCATAATTAACCTCATATGGATTCAATTTATTAGACTCATAGGCTACCACTAAACCATCTTGCATAAGAACTCATCCAATTCTATCCCTAGATGAATATGTGATCATGTAAAATTGACCATTATGATAGGGAATTCTTAGCACTAACATTAAATTAAGCCTCCTTTTCAGTTCCTAAAAGACTACCTCACACTTATCTGACTAGATGAAACTCTAATTACTCTATTGAAGAGAGGTTATTAGATTAGCTATCATAGATAAATTTGAAATCAATTTCTTGTAATAGCCCAATAATCTCATAAAACTTCTTACCTCATGCACATTATTTGGTGTCAGCCACTCTATTATGGCTCTTATCTTTGTTAGATCTACTAAAATACCATCTATAGAGATAATATCTCCTAGATATTGCACTTTCTTTTAGAAAAAATCACACTTATACATATTTCCATATAATTTATACTTACACAAACATTTCAAAACCAATTCCTGATGATGTAAGTGCTCTTCCTCATCTTTGGAATAAATGAGGATGTCATCAATAAAAACCAACACAAAATGATCTAGGTAATCTTTGAGCACACTGTTCAGAAGATTCATAAATGTTGTTGGATCATTTGTCAATCTAAATGGTAACATTATGAATTTTTAGTGCCCATATCGAGTCTTTAATGCTATTTTTGGGATATCCTCTTCATAAATCCTCAAATGGTGATACCCTACTATAAGATTAATCTATAAAATATTGTTGCCCCTCAAATTTGATAAAAGAGATCATCAATGTGTGGCAATGGGTATTTATTCTTAATTATTTCTTTATTCAACATCATGTAGTCTATACACATGCATAGAGTGTCATCCCTATTCTTGACTAAGATAACCAGAGCACTCCATGGTGACACACTCAACCAAATCAATAATTTCAATAACAATTCTTGAATTTGTACCTTTAACTCAACTAATTCAATGGTTGTCATTTTGTATGGAATCTTAGATTGAATTTTTAATCTAGGTATGATATCAATTAAGAAATCAAACTCTACTTAGGTTGCAATCTTGATAATTATTTTGGAAACACATCATGGAAGTTTATTAGAAGAGGATAATATTTGATAGATGGTTCCTTAGATTCTTCCATCTAATTTATATTAATGATAAATTATTATCATCCCTTCCATTGAGCTTTCTTGAGTTAAATTATATAAATATGATTTAGCTTCAACTCCCTTATTTTGCCCTAAAGTTATGTCTAATTTTTGAAATCATCTTGGCACTCAACCTTCTTTAGAAAATAATCAACTTTGTCTTTATTCTTCTTAGGACAATTCACTCTTAGGATCACATCATATGATCCCAATGGTGTTTTATAAATATCTACTATTGTATTAAACTCAAACAACCTAATTTCTACTTCGAATAGACACTTATCAACTTTAACCTTTGACTCACATCCATATTGTACTGACCATTCATTTTCCATAACTCTAGCCTTTATAGATAATTTTATAAGCATTATAGGAGCAATGAAACATTCTATAGTTCTTATATCAATTAAAATAAAAATTAGATGATTGAATAAAATACCTAATAGTTCTATGGGCAAATCTTGATACCCAACCTATTGATTGTCAACAACAACATGAATCCATTACTAAAATGTACCTTGCTGAGAAGTTGAACCCTTTTTATTTGATTTGTCTTGAGGATATTCTTGATAAAAATGGTCACCTACACAAATGAAGAAACCTCCAATTGGTCTTTTCCTCTCAGACTATTGATTTCCCTTGAAACCATTACTAGGTTTCTTGTTCCATGAACCACTATTGAACTTGGAATTTTAATTCTTTAACTGACCCTTAGAATATCCACTCCTCTTTTTCTGGTTCTTCTTCTTGAAATATGGTTTATAAATCCTAAATTTATTTTTAAACTTATCTCTGACTTGGGAAAGATATTTCATTTTTTTTCTTGCTTGACTACCTTCTCGAACACCTAATCCATAGTAGATGGACCATGCACATCTACTTCACATCCTATTTGGGGTTTCTATCCCATGATGAATTTCCTAATTTTAAACCTCTCATTGGCCTAATTCTAAGGTACATAATTAAGATGTTTGGTGAATTGATCCCACTATTCATTCACAGACAAATCCCCTTGCATAAGATTATAAAAATATATAAGATTTTGATCGAAGTAAATTTGTAGAAGCCATCATGACCTAAATAATTTCATAAACTATTCCCAAGTGGTGGTGGTTGAATTGAGGTTCATCTCAAGATTCTTGTTTTCCCACCAAGTCACTACATCACCAATAAGCTAATAAGCTCTTGAGACTAATTTTATGACTTTAAAATAATTATAAATCTCTAAATACTTCTCCATTTATATTATTCACACTTCACCTCCATCCATTAGTAACTTTCCATCAAACTTGGGTGGATTCACCTTTTTCATGTCATGTGTTAACTCTGCATCTACTCAAGCTCTTGTATCCTATGGCACCTCCTCATGCCTTTGTTCTTGAAGATGTTCCTAGTAATTAGGATGCTCTTCAAGTTCTTCCTAAGCATTCTCGTCTTCATGATGATACACTTTGAGTTCTAGGGTCATGATTCAATCCCTAGTCTCTTGCATGGTTGTGAGGATTTGGTCCAGCTTCACAACTTTCTTAGAATCAATCTAATTTGGATCAATAGGGGGTTTAGTATTCAGAGTACCCTCACTTATTAGTCTAGAATACACCATTTTTATTCATATTTATCAAGAGAATAAGTTTACATTATCAGATAAATTAAGTCCTAGAGTTCAATCCTCAACTATGATACTACAATGTAACAACCCCATTGGGTTTTACCAGAATATTGCAATATTTTTTAAATTTAAATACACATATTCAACATACAGATTTTATCATGAGAAATATAACTAGTGATCTTTAACTAACTATATTCAATTAGTTAACCATAAAGGTTATAACTAATCTACTTAGTTAAGGATCACCATGAACATATATAGAAATCATGAACAATACTAAAATGACCATAAATAATACATCTCAACATAAATGAAATAGTATAAATTCAATCATGGATGATACAACATTACAACCACTATTGTATAATTATAATGAATAAATGTTACATTTTTTAGTAATACATAAAATATCTCAAATAATAAAACATGATACAAATCTCCTCTTATCAGAGTCTCCATAAATCAAGAGTCTTCATGACTCAAGTATCATTATGTAATCTCAAGTATAGTACTCCATCTAGGAGGGAGAGTATCATCTGAGCACTTTTCCACACCAACCATGGACCATAGATCTCTCACACTATCTCCTAAACAAGGGGATGATCCTCCCTTCAAGATGGGTAGATAATGATGGTGTGGGAATCCAAAGTAACAATCCAGATGCTATGTGTTGAAGATATCTAATACATAATGTTTACCATAAATAAATCTATTCTAATATGATATCACACAAATATGAAAACTATATCAACATATGAAATTATAATGTTTATCAAACATTACTTTGGCCAAAGTTTTTAATAATAAATTATCTCTAAAATCAGTCAAATTCATACACACCACTTGATCAGATTGCACCTTATTTTTCATTGATGGAACTAATTAAGCCATTGGAATCTATCCACTACTTAATTAATTCATGAATGCAAGATTTGATAAAATAAATAATAATATAAAAACCAATAGACTCATTCAAAATATTTCAATTTAGATAATTAAAATTATGCTAAGTACAAAAATATCACATACATTCATTTAGTCCACCAAATGAAATGAATTGAATCCATACATCTAGTTTATTAAAATTAATAAATAAAATCTAAAAATAGTCCTCAATATAACATACCATTTGTGTAATGATTATCTAGACTACCAATTGGTTTATTCACTAAGCAACTTATATTATTATTTCTCCATGAAATAATATCATAACCCTAGCTAATTAAATTGTTCATATTCTACATATAACAACAATCAGTCTAAAACATCACAAATGTATATATTTATACTCTTAAATACATTATCTTAATGTTTTTTATCCAAACATTATAATATAATAAGAATTCATTTACATACCACATGTTAATAATGCACAACATAGCTAAGTATATAAAATACATGTATATAGAAATGGTATAATCAATTTGTTTTAATACAATATACTAATGCATGTTTTACCATACACACACACACACACACACACATTTGCAAATCTTTGAATACCATTTAGTACCAAATAACTACCATTTTGTATGCAGTATACTCCTAAAATGACATCCATTGTCAAATATCTAGAAGTATTATGTATACTCAATGTATATGTGTCCATATAAAATAGTCCCATAACTCTATCATAAATGAAATGAATCTCATATACCCAGTTGATTTACAATTCATATTTAAAATCTAATTCTAGAATAAAGTCTTTATGCATAGTCATGTTTAATAAAACAATAACAACATAGCCGAGTATATAATTACCCAGACTTAATTGATTAAAACAATGCAAAGCACATAATTGGATCCTGCATACGTAATCTCTCTATAGATTAAGCAAACACTTCTTACAAAGTTCATACAGATACAAAAAGTCAATCATACATAGTCACATTAAAATATAAGCACAACTCATATACATATTAAACCTTGTTAAGAACTTAACTCTACATGTGATATATATATATATATATATATATATATATATATATATATATATATATATATATATATATATATATATATATATATCACATGTAGAGTTAAGTTCTTAACAAGGTTTAATATGTATATGAGTTGTGCTTATATTTTAATGTGACTATGTATGATTGATTATTTGTATCTGTATGAAATTTGTGCTTATATATATATATATATATATATATATATATATATGAGTATGTTTATATGCAGAAGATTGAGTATTAAACTATTTTTACTTATTCACCTACATGTGCCTAGGTTATTTACTGAATTAACCAAGGTTTCCAAATCCATTTATTAATAAGTATGCATATTACAACACATCTGCAAGTATATAACTACTCTATTACCCTATTGTAATAAATTCTTTGAATTTAAATGATAAATAAATCCAATTGAAAACATAACTACTAGTTCATTATATAAATATCTTCATCTATAGAATGTATTACTAACAATTTCCAAATTAAATCCTTACGGTCCATGTTATATATATATATATATATATATATAGACACACACACACACACACACACACACACACACACACACACACACACACACACACACACACACACACACACACACACACACACACACACACACACACACACACACACACACACACACAGAGTCACCTATTAAATTCTGACAATTCCTCATACAAGTGTGCGTGTGTGTGTGTATGCATTTTATTTTATTTTTATAAATATATATACAAATATATGTATGAGTATACATATTTATATCTATTTGAATTTAACTAATTATATATTCATGTATATATTTAAGTGTATATATTCATAATCCATGAAACCCACTTTTTAACCCAAAAAGTCTAAATTGGCTTCAACAGTTATGTGATCATACAGACAACATTTTCAAGTTTATTTAACAATATACGCAATGAATATATAATGATCTAGTTCGAATCAAATAGCTCAAGATGATTTATATATACACCCATCAAAATAATCTCCTATATTTGAATAGTGATATTTGAATTGCTAAGGAGGGTTAGGACAAAACTGATAAAGCCTATATTTATTATGGCCATGACCTACTGCTCTACCTCCAACCTTCCCAAGTTACCCTGGTTTGGATATAGGGTTCTATGGAGGTTGAACCCTCCACAGGGCCCTATATATAACCCATCATAATTTTCCAAATTTCATAACTAATTGAAAAACTAGTAACTCGAAAATAATTTGAATAAACCCATTCAATAAAAACTATCACATATAGGTATTGAATTACAAAACCTACCTATGAATGGCAAAGAAACCATATATATCCTTCTACCTTTCCTTTAAGATATCACATTCTTCTCTCTTATCTCTTCTTATTTGTATGTCATGAGTCATCCTATTCATAGACCCTTATTATCCTTTTTAAACTCTTTTTCCATCATCCTACTTTACTTTTACTTCTCCACCACTAACAACGGATAAAATTCGCTCAAGATATGTATGTCTAGATAACTCAACCAACTATTCTATCACCTTGCAAACATAGTGAACCCCATATTTTTTTCCCAAATGATGTTTAACTGAAGTCAATGGATGATTAATAACCCTAATCATCTTGATGCTTTTTTCCAATCCATAATTAATCATATTATATTTTTTATAAAATCTACATGACAATGATTTAAACAATTCATCATTGACCATCTAAATCACATAATCCCTATGTTTTATTCCATGCAAAGACTATCAACTAATCGATACCCCATACAATTACCATCAATTAAATACAATAGAATAATGATTATATAACTTGGTAATTCAATTAGGTATTATAAGACTGGAGTTTTACGTTGAAATTCTATCCATAAACATAGCATTTACAATGATTTACAAATCATTCAATAATAACCAATATCTAATGTATTATGAATATAAAAAATTTAGTCAAACATTTAATTGATTACAATGCCTTTTTAAAAACAATGTTATTTATCTTTCAATATTTAAATCTAACTTATATAATATCATAATAATTATCTTTAATTATTATTCTATAAATATTGTAGATAAATAATAATGAGATCTGTCTATACTTTTTAATGTTTACTACATCAAAATACAGATTTACTCATTTTAGTCAAACTATTACGTCAAACAATCAATAAGATAAGATAACACATTTATAAAACTAGTGAAATCACTCAAATCAATTAACATGAGCATAAAAAATCAAGATTATACTAGAAAGCATAGTAAAAATCACCTAAAAGAAAAGAACAAAACATGTTACGCTATCTATATCAATAATTAATTTACAAAACATGATATACTAAGCAGTGTGTGTAAGAGTTTATGGATTCATTCTCTATCATCCCCCAACATCTCCATCTAGACCACCCTCTCTGATGATGCTCTCCCTCCATCACACTCTAAAGGAAGAATATGTCCCACATCCACCTCACGAAAATGAAGGTAGTTATCCCAAAAGATCATTATATCCATAAAATAATGTGGTATAATAATTAAACATGTTCATAATATACAGAATATAAAAGCACTACTAACTCATAGCAAACTAATATTGTATATTAAGAAACACAAACTGTCCCATAATCATCATATGTTATAAGTTTAATCAAATATTAGTTAATCAACTAATCAACCACAATAATCCAAAGATCAAAAAAGTTATTTAACTTAGAAAAAAATCATGATGTGACATCTTGGAAGTTATTTTTTAATTTTTAGGTGTGTTTTTGGATTTTTATGCATAGTTTTTTGTGTTCTTGCATAACAATAGGTTTATTCTATGAAACAAGTTTGTAGAACATTTTGACAATTTTGTAGAACGTTTCAGTGGTTTTGTTCTTAGCACTTTATTGAGTTTTTATTGATTGTTTTATGGATTTTTATTTAAATTTTCTAGTTTTTTGCCCTACTAACATCTAGTTTTCATTATTTTTATATTTTTATGCTACTCTAAGTTTACTTTTCTAAGTTCTATTGAATGAGAGTTTTGCAACATCTATTGGTAGGTTTGCACTACGTAATGGCAGGTTTTTGTTAAGGTGTGGAGCTAAAAGCTTCAACTATTTGCAGACACAAGAGAAAGGATGCTGAAGAACCAGAGCCACCGGCATCGGTAGTATGACAGACGTCGATCAGATGCAGTGGAGAAGGAGACCGGTGACGGCAGAGAGTCGGCCGATGTCGACAGCACCAGACCAGCAGGGACCGATGTCGGTCGCCTGTGTATTTTCAAAACTGTTGTTGATGAACAGTCAGTTAAGTGAAGTGAGTGTTTACATGTCAAGTGACTAATTATAGTCACTAGATGCCTGTCTAATTATTGTAACTAGAGTTCTATTTTTGTAAGCATGGGATCTTATTTATAGACCCATAAGGCATGTATTGTAATTGTATCTAAGAAGGCAAGTAATAGCATTGAAGCTAGCAAGGTCAAGGAGATCAGCTGAAGCATTTAAGGAGGGATAGCAACTCAGGCTTTAGAGTTGTTGTGTTGAGCAAGGGAGAGAGGGAAGAAGGTCTTGAGGTGTGGCAAACCTTTGAGGTGGAGGAAGAAGTGGCATCTTCCTTATTGTATTATCTTCTAGTAATATTTAATACAAGAGTGTGTATTGTCTCTCAAATTCTTTGTTGTCTCAAGTTTCTAGCTACTTTATCATTCTGGTATAATTTTGTGTTTAATTGCTAATACGAGAAGTAATCATATGTGCTCTAATTGGTAGAGCTAGATCCCCTGACAAGTGGTATTAGAGTTACGGTTTGCAAGAAGCAGGGTATTATTTTTGATTACAGGTCATTCACAGGGTTTTTTGATTGAGTGGGAGTTCAGCAATGGCAGAAGAAAGTAGACTATGAATGGAGAAGTTTAACGGCAAGAATTATCAACATTGGAGGATGCAGATTGAGGATTATCTATATCAGAAGGATTTGTACTTACCATTGGGTGGGGTTGCATGCAAGCCCACAGATATGAAGGATGAAGAATGGAACGTTCTTGATCGAAAGGCTCTCGGTTCCATAAGGTTGAGCCTTGCATTGTCTGTGATTTCCAGCTTATCACAGTGCAAGACAATGGAAGAGTTGATAAAGTCCTTGGTGAATTTATACGAAAAGCCCTCAGCTTCTAATAAGGTATATCTTATGAAGCAGCTATTTACTTTGCAAATGTAGGAAAGTGGATCGGTACATACTCATCTCAGTGATTTCCATGGTTTGGTAAACCAATTAGCTTCAGTCAATATTGTTTTTGATGATGAGGTAAAGGCTCTCTTGATTTTATGTTCTTTGCCTAAAAGTTGGGACGGTTTGGTTATGGCAGTAAGTAATTCTGCATCTGCTTCTAAAATCTTAAAAGTTGATGATGTTGTGAGTGTGATCTTGAATGAAGAAATACGTAGGAGAAGCACAGGTGAATCATCAGGGAATGCTCTAAGTGCAGAAAGCAGGGGAAGGCAAGGGGAAAAGGTTGAGCAAGGGAAATCAAGGTCGGGAAGGAGATCTGAGTCCAAAGGTATTACCTACTGGTTCTATGGAAAGAAAGGACATACGAAGGAGTGTTGGTTGAGAGATAAAGAGAATCAACATGCAGGTATTGAAGAAGCAAAGGATGCAAATTTTGTGATGCAGGATGCTCTCATACTTTCTTCGGATAGTCAGGTAGGATCATGGATTTTAGATTCTGGTTCATCTTTTCATGCATCCCCAAACAGAGATTTGTTATATGAGTATGAACAAGGAGACTTTGGAGTGCTCTATTTAGGGGATGGTACGCCTTGTCAGATAGTTGGCAAAGGGAAAGTGCAGCTGAGATTGCAGATTGACAACACATGGGTGTTGAAAGAGGTCATGCATGTTCCACTTTTGAAGCAGAGTTTGATTTCTATAGGAAGGTTGGGAGATGAGGGATGCACAATAACCCTCACAGTGGACTCTTGGAAGGTTACCAAGGGAGCACTTGTTCTAGCAAGAGGTAAGAAAGTAGGTACTCTTTATCTACCTACTTGTATTACTGATTCTACTTCTGGTGTAGACTCGAAGATGTGGCCTAATAGGCTTGGTCACATGAATAAGAAGGGAATGGAAGTTCTTGATTCAAAAGGTATGTGTTCAAATTTGGAAAGCACAGATACAGTTCATTACAGAAAGAGGAAATTTGATGCTTTTGACAAGAACAAAGAAGCCTTGGTGTTTATGGAGGAGATGAAGGATAAAGACCAGTCACAGGGGCTGAATAAATCTGAGTAGGGTAGCATGGACAGAGGTATGATCCAAGAAGAGCTCGCAAATGAAAATTTCATCACTTACAGGAACACACAGACACCGATGTTGGTAGCTTGGCACCGACGTCAGTCATCCAGATACCGACATCGGTCATGTGCAGACCAGCAGGGTCGGTAGGTCAGAAAGGAGAAGTCTGACGTCGGTCATAAGGACCGATGTCGGTAGGAGGGACGCCGGCATCAGCCAGGGAAACGATGTCGGTAGTCAGGGTCAGTGTAGGGAACCGACATCGATCGAGAATAGACTGGGAGATGGCCGAGATCGGTCACTGGAATGGATATTGGGTGGATTTATAGGTCTCAAACACCCATGTGGAGGTCAGGAAAGGTATGTGAACCTCATATTCACTGTTCACCTTCTTTATATTGCTTACTGATAGTCACGAACTAGGAAGATGGAAGAAGCAATGCAGGTAGAATCCAGAAACAGTGGGAGCTTGGCATGGATGAGGAGTGTGAATCCTTGGAGAACCAAATAGGTAACTATTGGTAGTGTTGTCAGCTGGAAGAAAGCACTGGTTAGAGGGATGGATTCCCGTCTTAGAGAAGAGAGTGGATGGACACATGAGATAGAAGGCTATGGTATATGGTCTTGATTATGCTACAGAATAATGGAGGTTTGACCATTGTATTTTATCTTTACCAGGTTGGATAATATTAGCTACATTATCCTATTACTGTATTGTGTTACTTGTTGTAGGGTTTCATATACAGGGAGTTTTCTGAGCTAAGGGTAGAGTTGGTTCAGAAGTATGTCATGGAGAATTTGGGAGCAGCAAAATTCTTGTGGCATAAGAGACAGGTATTACATCACAGGTTTGCATGGTGGTTGGTCTTCAAGAGTGACATTGAAGAGGGATACAGAGCCTAAGGAACAAAATAGATGGTGTACAAGTATAGGTACAGGTTGCAGCTATTTATCTCCAAGTGGGAGATTGTTAAGGTGTGGAGCTAAAAGCTTCAACTGTTTGCAGACACAAGAGAAAGGATGCTGAAGAACCAGAGCCACCAGTGTCGATAGTATGACTGACATCGGTCAGATGCAGTGGAGAAGGAGACCAACGATGGTAGAGAGTCGGCCGACGTCGGCAGCACCAGACCAACAGGGACAGGCGTCGGTTGCCTGTGTATTTTCAGAACTGCTGTTGACGAACAGTCAATTAAGTGAAGTGAGTGTTTACATGTCAAGCGACTAATTATAGTCACTAGCTGCATGTCTAATTATTGTAACTAGAGTTCTATTTTTGTAAGCATGGGATCTTATTTATAGACCCATAAGGCATGTATTGTAATTGTATCTAAGAAGGCAAGTAATAGCATTGAAGCTAGCAAGGTCAAGGAGATCAGCTAAAGCATTCAAGGAGGGATAGCAACTCAGGCTTTAGAGTTGTTGTGTTGAGCAAGGGAGAGAGGGAAGAAGGTCTTGAGGTGTGGCAAACCTTTGAGGTAAAGGAAGAAGTGGCATCTTCCTTATTGTATTTTCTTCAAGTAATATTTAATACAAGAGTGTGTATTGTCTCTCAAATTCTTTGTTGTCTCAGGTTTCTAGCTACTTTATCATTTTGGTATAATTCCATGTTTAATTGCTAATACGAGAAGTAATCATATGTGCTCTAATTGGTAGAGCTAGATCCCCTGATAGTTTTTGTAATATTTTAGCAGGTTTGGTAAAAATCATAGTGAATTTGTCAAATTGTTCAATGGTTTCATTTTATGTCATTTTTCTTATTTTTTACTAAAATTTATCTATTATTTCTAGTTTTTTAGCTTGCTAACATTTGAATTTTCTTATTTTTTATGTTTCTAGATTAGTCTTTCTTCAAATTTTATCTATTTTTTTCTATCTCCAAAACATTAGTTTTGAGAAACATTTCATCAGTTTCATTAGTAAGAATAATGGGTTTGGTATACATTTTAGTGGGTTTTTATAACATTTTTATGATTTTGTTCAACATTTTGGCTATTTAATTATATACATTTTTCTTTGGTTTTCTATGGTTTTCACTCTTTTGATTTATTTTACATTTCCATCATTTTTTGTTTCTATGAAAAAATAATTTTATTCAAGAGAGTTTTTTTTCTAAAATCTTTGTTTTTCTATCTTTTTAGCTAGCTTGCATGTTCCTTAGGTTGCCAAGATCCTTGAAAATAAACTATTAATGGTTTTTATGTAGGATCATTAGCCAAAGAACTAAAAAGTGAAACCAAAAATAACTTATTTATTTTATTTTTTTATTACTAACATTTTCTCATTTCAAGTTTTTATTTTTTAAGTAGTAATTAAATCACATTTAATTTTATAGTAAAGCTTTCATGTTTATATCATAAAGGGTTTTGTATACTCTTTCCTTGCAGTCTCATTAGTGATGATACTCAAAAATCAAAAATAACTTTTATGACTTTGTGTTATCTAGGTTACACATGTGTATATGCTCTTTACTTGAAATAATATTGGTGATGATACCAACAAATTAGAGACAAGTGCCAACATTTTTAAAAACTTTCTATGAGATCAATTGACATTGGATTTCACCACCACATGGTAGGCCAAAGCCCATATATCAATAGGGTATGTGAATCGAGGACAAACTAATTTTATTACCTAGGTGGTTGTGTTTTTTAAACATAATGTGATGTTATAGGATTCCATGATCTAATATTCAGGGTTTAAATAGTTACCTCAAAGTTTAATTTTTTGACATCAACCTATTAAAATCATATGTCTAGGTTGCATACATTTGGACTAGACCCATTTATGTGCATCTATTAAATCAACTTATTCCATAGTATTTGGGCTCAATATACCAAAAGGTATATATAGTAATCCCCTTTAAAAAATCTTGTATAAACTTTAATCCTTAAGATAGCCATTCAACTATTTAAATTGTAGTGCATTGGTAAAAAGTTAGCTCTGGGAAATTACTCTTAAGTTACCCTTGAAACTAGGTTAAATGGGCTATGGGTATATTTATACATATATAGTTAGTGATCTAAAACATTGGTCTAGCACTTTATAATGGAAGAGGCAGTTTATATGAGAGCCTTTAATTCATTCAAGGCCCTTTACCTAGATTTTATCCTTTTATGTGACTTGCATGTTTTTATTTAGTTTAAAGTAGAATTTACATGTATATATTTGTTTTTTTTTAAAATATCCTTTTGAAATCCATGCAATTTAAGTCTTTTGCATTTGAAAATCAATTTTTTAATCCTTCACACAAAGTCTAAAATCAATAAATTCTAAAGGCTAAGTAACTCATATTTTCTATCAAGGATTTATGTTTTTTAGTTTTGAGTTACACATTTTTGGAGTCACAACATATCTTGGGTTTTAATATAACAACCCTTATTAAATAAAATACCATCCTAAGTCCACATTCATCCCAAATATAAAACTAATCTTGAATCCAAAACCATCTTGAGTTATGGCACCCAAAACCAATATCGATAGAGCCCACATTCAATAATTTCTATTTACAAACAAGGATGATCTCTTTCTACACCTCATAAAGTTAGGTACTCATCTTCCTGATGACTTTTATCTCAACAACCTAGACCAATTCATTAGTATAGAACTGTAAACCATTCCACATCAACATAAACATACCACTAGTCACTTCATTATCTAAAACCAACTGAGTCTCCCATTCACTAGTTATAGGCTTGATTCCAACATCTCTTATCATGCTAGGAAAGGGAACACAACTCTAGCACCCCAATCCCAAAATCCAACTTCCTTGAACAACTCCAATAATTATCCCTAAGATTTGGAATATCTAAAACTCCATCTTAGACAATCTAATAACCCATCCAATCCATAATCTAAATATCCTACCAATCTGGCTCCAAATCCATAATAAATCCAAAATACTCAAGCTAGCAATAACATTATCATGTCTAGTGATAAAATTAGATAAGATAATATAAAATGAACTTACACTCCTTTAGAAGAACCATATGACGTACTATTTCAAAATTTGGTCACTGCAAACATGATCAAGTTTACACACACCAAACCCTTTGATGAAAATGTTCTAAAACCTAAATGGTCTAAAGAAAATGAATGCTACATGTATCATAATATTTAAGGTCACTCTATTTATATATGCATGGTATTCAAATATAAAATCCAATATTATATTAACAAAGGGGGCATCTAAGTATAGACAAGTGTATCCACATATAAAAATCATAGCTTGGGGGTATGTAAAGCTATTTTTCTTGAGTATAAGAGTGTTATTATACTTCCAAATCAATTTCAAAACCTTCCACAAATTTTTTATGGTTTTCCCTTTGATACACCCATTTTTATCCAACCCATATTTGACCACCATGGCCTCCATCCAATTTTTGATGAACCTAACTTCAAATATCCACCCATAATTGATGATAAACTCATTAAAAAACCTATCTTTTACCAAGAGTTTATCTTTGATCAAGATCCCATCTTTGACCAAGATCCCATCTTTGACCAATCCTCCTCCAACCTACATAACCTATCACTAATTGGAAAATTAGCCAACCTCTTATCACCCACTAAAGCCTCCATCACCCCATAACATACACCCTAAGTGATAGAGTTACTTATAGAAAACATAATCCATGAGCAAGGAATTATATAATCCATCTATTTTAGAATAAAAAATATACCCCGAAAAATTTGTTACAAATCATTTAAAAATCCATGTTGGTGATACTTTTTCCATTTATAAAGAAACTCCATCCACAATCGAAACAAGATCCATTTATAGTTTGTACGAGGACTGTGTTGTCACCACTCCTTTCATCAACACCAATAATCATTCCTCCCATATTTCAAGTTAATATCCTACACTCATTAATCAAGACCAATAATATTACCTAACATTAGCTTTCTTTCACGACAATCAAATAATCATAGAATTCATAATTGACATCTTGTTAAAAGAACATAAAGAAACACCAACATATTTTGAGGAACAATAAGTGTTCCTAAATAAAAATTAATCCTATAATCCAAATATGAAATCATTACCCCATGGTGAAAACCTCTTTGAGGAACTATCATATAATCAAAATAAAAATTATAATCCAAATCAAAAATATAATTCACTTGATGAAAACTTCTTTGAGGTGTTACTAGACAATCCAAATCCAAATCATAATCAATACAATTGATGAGAGTCCCTTGGTAAAAACCTTTCTAAGGCATAGATGAATAAATAAATAAATATCCATATTGTGTTACCTTAGCCACAAGACAAATCTCCATATTTTGTTGAACACACCATTGAAGCATAAAGTATCCAACTCATCCAACTTAATGCAACTCTCAGTCTTATGGAATGTGAGATTATTGGTCCCAATCACTGTTCACATCATGACACCTACACTTATCCCCAAAATCATTCATCCTTCCAAATCCTTCACATAATCAACACACATCCTTCATCCAACACACCTTCCACTTCACCCTCTTTGGTAACACCTTCTATTGTAGGGGCTATGACAGTATCTTGGTAAATTTGAAAGAAGCCAACCTAGAAATTAATGAAGTTATTAAAGACATATCTAGAGTTTGTACCTTAAATATCAATATGGGTTAGTATCATACATATCAAACACTTCCATAATTAATCACCCCTCCCAACTAAGAATAATAAGAAAGAAAAAAAAAGTTCCATAAGTGAAAACCATTCTTAAGGCACTTTATGAAATTACCACGATGAAAACCAATTTTTGACTTCATGTGTAAAATAATTAATTTTGTACAAGTACATTAAACTTTAGATAAAAACACACTCCATTTAAATCCTATGAATTCTAATCATCCCTCCATGCTTACCCATCCTAAATTATCCTAAACTATCCTTACCCATCCAAACACATGCTTATCAATCCAATATTTTCCATCATAACACCATTCTTTCTTAGAATTTTTACTTTAATAAGGAATTTTAAACATCTTGAGACATGAGATAATGGTTTCTAGAGACATTACCATTGAAATAAAATATCTCGATGTTTTTAGCCCAATTGCAAGACCCATTGTTAGGAGAGAATGATTTTTATTTCACAAAGAATACAACATACAATATAAATAAGCTAAGTTTTAGATGTTCGACATTTCACTTTCTATCATTTTAATTCTTCATTAAAGTAAATAAGGGTTTCCAAGTATTACTAATAATAAATCCATCATTTTTATTTAGATTATTGGGAGTATTTTCTATTTTGAGTGATTCTTATACCCTTCTTTCTTTCTAGTGGTCTATCTTCATAATAATCTTGGCCTCTTCTATGCAAATATGGTGTCTAAGAGTGAAGGAGTGTTATGCTAGTGTGGATTTTTCAATTCATTCATGGAGGACATCTCTGGTGTGTTCATTTAGTCAAATTTTTAAGGATCACCCCATTTCACCAATGTATCTTATGCCACATGAGCAAAGTATTGAATATACACCATTGAGTCGTAATGGGTTTTGATGGTCTTTTGCTCTATCCAGATTATTTCTTAAAGTGTCCATAGGAATGAAAATTACTTTGATTCCATTCTGAGAAAGGATGCGAGCAATCTTATCTATGGTTCCTTATATGCATGGAACTAAGACTATAGGCCTTCTATCTTCTTCTTATGCCTCTCTATTTGTGTTTTCCTATGATATAGCCCTTTTAAAAGCCTTTTGAGTTTGTCTACCTATATAACCATTTACTTGTTGAACCACAGAGTGTTCTTTATCTAAAACTTAGATTTATCTTGTTTCTAAAGCATTTAGAAAGGCTATTTTTTGGTTGGGGTGGTGGTGTGACTAACTACCTAGATAAATATTTGTATGAGTTTTATTTTTTTATATTTGATGTAAGAGGCTCCCATCTTCTTTTCTAGATATCAAAACATCTAAAAAAGGTAGTTTCCTATCTTATTCAATTTCCATTATGAATTGGATATGTGAAAATATTTCATTAAGGTAGCCTAAGAATGAATTTAGTTTTTCCATGCCAAAAGGCCAACATACATGAGTGTCATCAACGAACCTAATCCACCATCAAGTTTTTTATATTATTGAATGTAGAGCACTTCTTTCTAAGACTTACATATACATGTTATAAACTACTAAGGATAGGGGAGATCCCATGTCCACTCCAACTATATGTTCAAAAAAATCAACTCTAAAAGTGAAAAATGTGGATTGAAGGCATATTCTTAGTAGTTTTTGGATTTCAGGAGAAGTAACCTTACCAATAATTTGAATTGCTTCTTCAATGGGTATTTTGGTGAACAATTATGTTACATAAAAATTGACCATAATATCATCTATTGTTACCTTTTCATTTTTTATCCTAATAACAAAATGTGCTAAATATTTTACAAATGAGCTAGTTTGGCTTATTTGATGTTTTGATTTTTTTGCAATAAATGCATCTAGATTATACGTTGGGGAACCTCTGGTGTTTATAATAGGACTTAGAGGATTACCTATTTTATGAATCTTTGGAGCTCCAAAAACATGAGGTAAAATATGTATATTGGGCATGAGTCTATTTTTTATGAAATCATCAAAGATGGATTCCTTAATGATTTTTATTGTGTCCCTCATTACTCTTTCCATGGGGTTATGTTGAATCTTTCTATAGCTCCCACTTTCCATGAGATGTTCTTCCATATTTTTGTTATAATATTCTCTATTTAGAATCACTGTAGAATTGCCTTTATCTACCTTGACAATGAGGATCTCTTTATTATTTCTCAGTTTGTTAAGATCATTTTCTTCTTTTTTCATTATGTTTTTGTTGGGTGGTTTTGCCTTTTTGAGAGTACAGGTGCATTCCATTCTAATTTCATGTGTTGATTCTATGGGGAGATTCATTATTATGGCTTCTATGTTGCCAATTAAATATTCATAGGTATCCATCTCGGTGTAATGACAAACCTAGGCCTCTAATTATAATTATTATTATTGGTCCATCTAGATCCATATTAGATTAATCACACTTTATATTAGTTTTGGTTTAATATTGTTGCAGATTCGACTCTCTAGTGGTGCCCTTGATGTTTCATCTTCTAAAAAAATTGCTTGATCATGATCTCCAAGTGAATGTTCTTAGAAACATCTCATTTTATCATTATAATGTTATTTTGATGACTAAACACTTGGTTCTTAGGTAACATATTCCTTGGAGTTATCATCTTAATTCATATCCATTCCTTTTCATCCTTACTCCACCCCTAATATATGTGTGTACCTTATATCCACTACCATTCCCTTCCCCAATTCTAGAATAGTTTTTCCCTTTGCTAGTAAAAATTGTAAATAAAATCCAACAAAAATAATCTAAAATTCAATAAATTATAAAATACAACAATTTTTTTATATAAAATACAAAAAAAATCACAAAACCACCAAAAATTCCCTTGTCCTTAGTTACATACCCATATCATCCCTCATGCATATTACACATCATACAATTATCACTATCAAATATCTCATATGACAAAGGGTTATAATATATTTGAGGACATCCAAAAAGACATTTGTTTACTTGTATGTATAGTTACTTGTTTTTTTATTTGCATATATTGTGTGTTTACATACTTTCCTGGATAGGTTGTTTGTTTACTATCTTATTTGTTTTACATACATGGTTTTATTGTTGCAAACACTTGTTTTTTTTTTTTTAATTTTGTTTTCATTATTGATTTTTTATTCTATATCACTATACACATTACAAATGATGTTATTATGATCTTTCATATCATGATGCACTAAGTCTTGCACTTATGAATCTATATGTACTTACACATATAATAACATAATAGACATCATGGTTATTCCATAACATCAATGAATATTGTCTTACACTATCAAAATAAGGTTACTCAATTTATGTCAAAACATAATGTTGGAAATATTTTCGAAATTCCAATAAAATATTATAAAAATTAGCTATCCAAAGCACCTAGTTTTCATAAACACATTTTTATATCTATTTTTCTATTCTATAACAAATGATGAAAAGAATAATGTGTCAACATATAAAATGTAGAAGATAAAATCCAATATATCTGTCTAATAATTTTATTAAACATTATATATCTATGAAAAAAACCATAACACAATCAAATGCCAAATAAATCATGTATATCCAATGTGTTTAGTATGTCAATACATCTCATAGACATCAAAAATGTGTGTTTATCATCTATACACTAGCCCTTGATTAGACCCTCTTATGGGGCATCTGTGGGTCATCTCAGATGAATATGATGTGGTTTACTCCATGGAGGAAGCATGACACACTTATAAGATTGTACCATAGAGTGCTAAGAGATTGTAATCCATGTTGTCTCTCCCAGATAAATCAAAATGACACATTGTTAGTATTTTTATGTATTAAATCCATTTGTTCAATCCATTATTTAGCTTCACATAATTATCATATGACACTTATTTTTATACTTTCTAATAATTATTTCCTTCCAATCACCCATAGCTAAATCACTAAACCACTTAGTGTGTTTCATCAATAATCCAATAGGAATGTTAAACCATACACCCCATAATCACCTCTATCTACCATCAATAATCAAATCCATGTTATCCAATTATGTGATCAATATTCATTAATACATGCAATCAATTAACTTATTTATTTATGTTTGCATATCAATCAACTAAATCAACCATCTATAGTCATTTCTTAATAGTTTATTTTAATCTCACACACATGTCGATTATGACTTACAAAATCACAAAATCCATCCTTTATCTCACCAATCAATTAATAAATTAATAAATCAATCGATTGATCCTATCCAAGTTCATAGATTTTAAATAGGATATATTATTCCCACAAAACTCTACTTGAATATATCATTGTTTGGGGCACATCAAAGCATGTAAGATATCTCGAGATATATTATTACTACATGTTGTCCCTTGCAATATTGTTTCTTGGGGAAAATCAATACATCATCAAATCCAATCATAAAGATTCAGTATTATCTCAAGTATATTAATTTAATCTATGGGTTAATCTCATTCAATAATCACATCCATACCATAATCCTCCTATCACCTCATTTTCTCTTCCAATCATACTACCAATTCATCAGATTACTCAATATCTTTATTTCATATTACAGATCAATGTAGTAAAACTTTATCGATCATCATTGGAAAATTTATTTATCCTTTTTCGGCCCATATCTTACCAATGGGATATATCATTCACACATCCATAGTTTTATATATATCCTTTCTTGGGGTAAAATCCAAATATGTAGTTAAAACAATGGGAAATATTATTTTTTAATTAGTTTCCTAGGACCTATCTACTTGGGGAAATCATTTTACATATGCCTACAATCATGAAAACATTTAATTGGGACTCATAATTATTTTAAATGATAGTATTTTCTACATCAGTCCAAATATCCTTCATTTCAAGTGTTTGTTCTTATCCATTCTCTCATATGAACACTTGAGGGGGCATCATTTAGTCATTTGAAGCCACTTGGGGCATCATCTTTATACATCTATTTCCACTCAATTTTTTCTTTATTTTTTAAATAGGCATTGATTCTTTTAGTCATAACACCCTTTCAAAGAGGTGAAAATGTAGACACCTAAATTCACTACATTTAGTGTCATAATTAAATTTGATTAATATGGACACACTAATTCAAATATCATCATACATTAAAATTTCTTACTAACATCATTTCCCTCCCTTTTTTGAATAATTGACTAATATATATATTAATTAATTAATCATGTGCATATATTCTATAAAATTAATTAAAATCTATAATTTCTACTTCATCTAAACATCTTCCACACTTCCCTCAACTAAGTGTTGAGTCATCCATTCACCTCCTTAACTTTCTCACCCAATTATTGAGTCACTTTTAAACATTTCAAATAACATGGTGAATCACTCAACTCCTTTGACATAATCATGAAGATTCATTAAACTACCAACTAACTCTTCGCATCTCTCTCACACATGGAAGTAGTCATCATCTATTGAGATGAGGACTCAAATCCAACCATTGATAATTATCATTATCAAATAAATTTATATTATTATTAATTGTTCATCTTCCCATCCACAAGACTATAAATGGAAGTTTCATCCTCTATTTTCATCATCCACCTTCACTTTATCGAATTACTATCAAATTCATCTTATGCATCAATTGATAATCTAAGTTATTTTCACCCATATGTCACCCAATTCACCTTTGTTTAGATAAACAAATTGAGCACCCATATACAATTAAGTAAGAGGAAATAATATCTTCATAATGGATAATGTGATGAGTTTATTTTAAATGTTTTGTAAGTATCTTATTGTTAAATTTCTTTTATTGTTGTTGCTCTGTCAGATGTTTTACTTTAGATATAGAGTATGAAGTTTGCATTAGTTTCATTTGCTAGTTTACAATAGATTATAAATTTTTAGCTATCAGAATTACTAATGGTGGAATGTGTTGAGATGGTGTTTACATATCATTATGTTCACTATTACTTTCTTCATTTTATGTTGTCATGCTTTATACTTCATTATTACTTTCACCATTGGGTGTTTTCATGGAATTTATTCATTGTTACTTTAATAATTTTGTGTTTCCCTATAATTTTATTAATTTTTAGGGGGTAAATCAACATGCATAGATTAATCATAAACAAAATTAAAAATTTCATACTTTTAATGTGGACTTGCAACCTAATTTGAAATTTTATGTAAACATTCATCATCATTATTCATTTTATATTTATCTAAGACATTTGGTTCATTAGGGATAGTATATGTACCTTGTCTTGAGTGAATTTTTTGCATTTATACCCTTTATTTTTCTCTCAACACTTGTAATTAATATTTTTTTTTTACTTTAAAGTTTTCCTCTTCTTTGAATAAGATCCATCACCCATGACTAGACAAAATTGATAGATTTTGATGGTGGGGTCCAAGAAACAACTTATAACCTTTTGTCTTCAACTGTGAAAGGTGAAAAATGATACAAAGAATGCAAGTGTGGACAAAAATATCAAAAGAGTTAAAAAATAAACATTGGATAAAGAGTTGTGTTTATTGTGCAAGGAATGTGTATGCAATATAACACGTATGTGTTATATTTATATAGAGATATATGATATAACTATGGTATTAGAATATTATGTGATGAAATTGAGGTTTATTTCTTTTGAAACACATCTTATATCATTGAAATTAGATTCACACATGGTTTAATTATCCCATAATAACATCCTTTACTTGTAGTTAGGTTTAAAGGGTTCATATTAGCCCTAATTTCCTTTATGATTGCATTTTTGATAAAATTGAGGCCGATTGAGCTTTGAATCATTTTTTATAGACATAATTAGGTTTAAGGGACTCAAATCAACCCCAATTTCCTCCATGATTGAGTTGGTGGACTATTTGGTTTAGGGTGTTATGACATTAGGGTCGATTAACCCATAAATTGCATCTTATATTGTCAAAATTAGGTTCACATGGTTCAATTTCATCCAAATTACATCACTTATTTCATAAATTAACTAATAGATCAATATGTTAGGAAATATGAGCTAATTTATCCTCAAATCACATCATATACTCATAATTAGGTTCAAGGGGTTAAAATTGCCCTAATTACCTGTGTTTACATTTGTAATAAAATTAGGGTTGATTAAGCCATATGTTTCACCCTATAATTGATTGAGACATAAAATAGGTTCATGGGGATCAATTTATCCCAAATCATGTTTCTAATTGCACCAATTAACTAATTGGATCAATTCATGATAGAATCATAGCTAGTTTAGCCCCAAATCACATCCTACTCTTGTAGTTAGTTTTAAGGGGCTCAAATTGGCCTCAATTACCTCCATAATTCAATTAATAAACTATTTGGTTCATTATATGATGTTATTAGGCTAAATTTCACTCTAAATCACATCATATACAATTGAAACTAGGTTCATATGGCTCAATTTGTCTAAAATTATGCCACTGTTTACACCAATTGACTAATTAGATCAATCTATGATGAAATCAAATACAATTTAGCCTCAAATCATATTGTATAGTTATATTTAGGTTTAAGGGGATAATATTAACCCCAATTACCTCCATAATTGAACTAATTGACTATTTCATTCATTATATGATGACATTAGAGTTTATTGATGCCCAAATCACATCCTATATAGTTAAAATTACATATGTCATTGAGCCAAATGATTGTTTTCTTCATTATTTGATGAAATTTGGGATGATTTATCCCCAAATGACATTTTATAGTCACAATTAAGTTGAAGTGTCTCAATTTATCCCCAATTGCCTTCATATTAAACCAATGGACTATTTGGGTTTTTTTTATTATGACATTAGAGTTGAGAGCCCTTAATTACATCTTTCGTAGTCAAAATTAAGTTCATGAGGCTCAATTTATCTCAATTTGAATCACTGATTAGACCAATTCACTCAATTGCTCCATATGTCAAAAAATATAAGTTAATTTATCCCCAAATCACATCATATAGTCATAATTATGTTCAAGGGGCTCAAATTAGCCCTAATTACCTCTACCATTAAAATAATAAACTCTTTTATTCATTATGTGATGAAATTAGGGTTGGTTGAGCCCTAAATCATATTATATATCATCAAAATTAGGTTCTTGAGCTCAAACTCCCCAAAATTACATCATTATATCCATTATATCCTTTATGTAGAAGTGTATATATTGACACACTCCACTTTAAAATAAAAAAAATAAAAATTATAAATGTAAAAAGATAGATATATAAACATAAACATATATACATAGAACCATTTTGATTTTTTATGATATGTCAAAGTAATGTGTATGCATTATAAGCATTTTACTATGTGTAATTTATAAAAACATGCCTTTAGCTCAAGAATGGCTTGGATTCTTGAGTCTAAGGCCTAGACCTACAAACACACAATTAAATATGAGTTTTTTGATAAAAATAATAAAATATAACTTACATCATAAAAAATACTATGAATTTTAATGATACATTTCACAAAATTATTACTATGACATATAACACACTCTCATCTTTCTAAATATATGATTTTTTAAAATTATAGACTATTTCAATATTTTCATATATGTTGATTTTTGTAAATACTAAAATTTGATTTGTGTATTAATCTAGTCTTGTACATGCAAATATCTATCATGGTTGTACCTTTTAGTTATAGACATGCATGTTGTTGAAAGGCTTGTGTTTACTATCTCTTTGTGCCTAAATTACTTATCTCTTAGTCTTCTCATTATTATTTGATGACCATGACTTCTATACTATGAAAAAATATCTAAACCTGATCATTATCCTTCGTTTCTAGTTTTAGACATGTACATGTTTTCTATCTTGTAGGACACTTACGTCCTAGACAAACACCTAAATCAACACAAGTGTTAGCTTTTTATACAAAGTTTCTAGTGCCCCAAACACATCCAATTTATAAATGAAATATATCTTAAAGGCTGGCCTAAGTGATTTAGTGCGAGAAATTTTCAAAATGGATTGGTATGTATATGTATATGTATATGTATATGTATATGTATATGTGTGTATATATATATATATATATAAGATCAACCCTCATTAATTACTCACTTGGAAATCACATGAAAATCATAAGATAATATATCAAGAAGCACTCAATCAAACATTCAAATGAGAAAACCTTCCCTATTCATCCCTATTTCCATATTAGTCATAGGAGAAATATTTCCATAGGTTTGAGGCATTCAAAGAGCATCCCATGAGCCATATTTTCCAAGTTAAAAAGTAGGTCACTACATGTATATTATTATCACAAGTTTTATCTTTGTGCACACATAATTCAACATGTTGGGGATAACTACATAAGTCTAAGGCCCTCTTTAAAGTATTGGTTATGTAGGCAATGCCCATTGATATAGGGGTCCTTAGGGCAAATTGACATCTTCAACCCACTAACCCATTTTTACCATAGTCACTCTAAGGGTGAAGAAGTTAGGGTTTGATAATTTGATGATGAGTGAAAACCTATGCATGTGATCTAATGACATCATAATAAATATGATAGAAAACTCAAAATGTTCTAATCAACCACATCTAAATCCAGTCAGTATTTTGTACAAGACATCTACTTCAAAGTCAAACACCTGTGTTGAAAAAACTATCTTGTTTCAATTCAAGAATCTAAGGACACATAAATACTATTCATAATATCTAATGATTATTATAGGATAACATTATATTCCACTTCTGGCATGTTTTAGGTCAAACCTGCATGAGCACAATAAACCAACATTGTTTCCTATTTATTACAATTATTTTCAATAGTTATATTTTACTATTTTTAATAATCTAAATTATATAACTTCAAAATATTATTTATCTAATTTTATATTAATTTACTTACCCATTATGTTAGTTCATCATCCTTGTGAAAAATCTAATCTAATATCCCTTAACCCTAGATACCACACATATCTAAATTTAGGGTTAAAATTTTGGTGAACCTGACCTATGATTTTCATTGTCACATAAGCATTATATATTTTATGATTTTAAAATAAATTACCTAATATTTATGTCCTTTATTCCTTTATCATATATGATATAGATTGTTTTTATGCCTATGATTATGAAATTATTCAACTTTCTATCAAGGAAGGAGTGAAAATTAATTATCATTATATTTTTTAAAAATGCACAAACACGTTATCTCAAATATTTGAATGGTGGTAGCTACCATACCTCTAATTATTTCCATGCCACCACCATCCCAATATCTAATTTGAAAAACATAAAAAAAGATATACAAACTTTTCTTTCATCTCCTATATCTACCATATGGGTAAAATATTTCATTGTATGATTAGGAATTTTTTTTCCAAATTCACAATGACATCATGGATGGTTTAAAAAAATATTTTTAAAATGGAATATTTATTGAAATACATTAATTAAAATTCCCACATTTCCAAATAATATCCACCTCATTAAGGGTGATGATTTTTTTCTTCATTCATTTGATATTGAAAATCTTAGAAAGGTAAATAAAGAAATCATGAACTCTTTACCAAGTAACATTAAGGCACCATGAATAAGGTTGTATTAAAAACCTAAAGTGTAAAAATCTCATAATGTTCTAAAAAATAACTTTTACCAATATTAACCAAGGTTTCTATAAAAAGGGATTCTTATATTTCAAAAGACTCATTCATACAAAAAGTTCCTCACATACCAAAAGAAGTACCTTTACCAAAGACACCTAAATTTCCAACTATTATATCATTACCAAAGGTGGATGATTTATCTAAGGAATTTCCAAAATTTCCAAAATTTTAATATCCAATACCATTACCGAGATATTCTAAATTCAATGATTCCAAATTTGTACTTGTTAGAGGATGATAATAATAATATGCCTAAATTAAAAAGAGGTGGTGGATTATAATCAATGATAACACCTTTTACAAACACCTCCATTCCTTATGATGATATTATGTCCATGATGAGTGCTATTAGAGAGATTCAAAGACAAGTGCATATACTTCAAATACAAATGGCCCACCATAATGCTAATGCCAATATTACTTCATTCCACAATCACTTGATTGCACAATGTATGCTTGAATATCCTTAACCACAACGTCTTTAGCTATAATAATTACCTATTTTTTATCATCATAAATATCCCTTTTATCACATGATTAAATATGCACATTATTTTGGTCAATGGGTGAAAGATGATAAACTATTGCTAAAATATTTTCATATGGGTATCACCGATGAAGCTCACAATTGGTTCTATATCTTACCTATCATTGAATACTTTTTGGATTTCAATGTACAAAAGATTGATAGAATTATTAGAATGTTTGCATAATTTCAAATAACATGATGATGAATCCCTTCAAGATTATGCTATTAGATTTAAAAGTATATCATATGCTTTAGCATTTAGACCTTCAAATTTGGAATTGCAATTCATCTTTAGAAGAGTTCTTCTTTACTAATTAAGGGAAATAACATTACATAAACAGTTTGAATCATTTACATATTCATACTCAGATGCTCATAGATATTATTCATTCATACTCATGTATCCAAATAAACTTAACATCTCTCCTTCCAAATAAAAAAGTTTTATTCCACATATAAATGAAGAAGATGAAATATTAAGTGTACACTATGAGAGATTATGTAGTGTTCCTCAAATCCATATGGGAGATTTACAATCATTACTAAATATGATACCAATAAAAGATACACATTCACAATAAACACCTCAAGTTGAAAAAACAAAAAATCATCCACACCAGCAAGACATAACTATCACATTATTCATGGGTGGTGATTAATTTTGGAATAACCATGTTGATCCTACACAACAAAAAAACCAATTGAAGAAAAAAAAACCACTTGAAGTTTAAGACATTTTCAACATCTTGGCTTTGATCTAAAAGACTTAAAATATAAAAGAGGTTGGAAAGACTCCTTGGGAAACATAATAATACCAATTGATTATGGTTCTAAATTTATTTAAATAAGGGTTTGGGTTATGCCACACATCACACAATATGCATTCATAGTATGAGCCCTTTGGCTATACTATATTGAAGCAAAAACTAAAAAGAAATCAGCAAGGTATCTCCTTATTTCATGAGGGCAGATTGATCCATATTCCACTTGATGGTAACCATTCTTCTAATTCACATATAAATCATGAGGAAGAACATGCCATGCACCATTTTCACCTATCCAGCCATGTTACAAAAAATTTAAATGATCCAACCTAAGGTTGAAAACATAAAATATATAAAAGAATGAAATATTTCAAGAATACCAAAAATATTCAAAAAATTCAAAAATGCCAAAAAAATCAACATGTTCCTAGTTGTAATATTTATTATACATATATTGTGTATGATAAATATGTGATTTTCTTTATTTTATTAGATAGAATATCATTATTTCCTATATACATGTGTTTCACGCTTCATTTGAGTGTGATACATGCATACCTAGGTACATTATATATGCACATACATATGTTAGGATTTCCCTTGAATAACATCTTAAGTATGTTGGGGGCATTTTCTTCTTTGATCACCATACACCTAGATTACATTATTATATGATCACTTTATATTATCATGTTTGAGATTATATACTTACACATGCCTCTATGCTTTGTGTATATTTTAATAAGTCATGTCCCTTAGATTGTGTGACATTTGAACATGCCCCTTGTATGAGGTCAACTTGACCATTTCCTATTGCTTTGTTTTTTAGTGCTCGTGTGTTTGATTGATTACTTGTTGAGATTGTATTATTACTTTATAAAAATTTCCATGATATAAATCATGCATCTTAGGATTTGATGTGATCACATACTACTTGCCTTAAATGTTACATCTATGCAGACATGTTACTAATATATGCTACATGATCCATATATAACTTATACAATTATCTTATCCTTTTGAGGTAAGGTGACTACCAAATTATACTTTGTCTCACCTTAAATAGGGGGCATATCATTGGGGGCATCTTATATTGGCATACCTTCCACATTTTCATAGTTTTGAATTACAATGAGGGAATGCAAAAAAGGCATGACCTCTACACTTCTTCAGTACTCAACATCTCTATAATACAGTGGGGGCATATTATGTAAACATGTTCTTCACATTTTACACAAGTGCTCAAATTCTCTAGATTATACAGGGGGCATGTTATGTAAACATTTTCTTCATATTTTATGTTAGTTATCAGATTTTCCATATTCAATGGGGCATGTCATAAAAAAAAGTCCTCCACACTTTCACAAATTTCAAATTCACCACATGTCATAGTTTTATGATTCATATAAACATTTTTGAAAACATTCTATACATTAATATTGTTATTATAACTAGATTCTAACTTGAGACATATATGAGGTGCTTATCCCATGTAAAAGGGCACCTATATTTGAAAAATCAAATCATTTATAAATTTCAAATACTATTATAGACTATGATCTAATCTTTTTGAGAAGAATGGATTTTTATTCTTAAATTAGCTAAAGGTCTAGATTAGTAAATCAATAAAGAATATTGTAATAAATACAGTCCTAATTTGTATAATTTATTTGTCTTTTTTACCTTTTTAAAAATAGTAATAAATAAGGAGAAATATGACTTAGCTAGAAACAAGTTGAGATGACTAAGATAGAGGATGAAACTGGTTGTGTAATATTAAGATAGTGTCATGAACTTGGATCTAGATTTCATTCCATGAAAGGATAGGAGCACCAAAAATAAGATAATTTAATATTTGATGTTGTTGTCTACTCCTATCGGTATTTTCCAAACTAGTCATAGAGACCTAAAACTTTTTGGTTTTTACATTATTTCTATGTGATCTTGTTTGCGAAATATTGAGTGCTAGTTATTGATGGAACTCACTATATAGCTAATTTAATCTTAAAAACCATAACCCTCCATCATGCTTGATAAATCAATCCTTGAATCACTTGAGAAAGGTGGGTTTAGTGTGTAAGATGTACTAAACATGCAATCCACACCCCCTGTGTGGGCATGTTATCTACATACCAATACTTTGAAGAGGGATCAAGCCATATATAGTTCTCCCACCTAACATGTTTTTTGTAATAATATGATGTGGATGCAAAAATGTAAAATTAAGAGTGTTTGAGGTGGATAGGGACTAGTATGAGGGTTCAAGTATGTTTTCAACTATGTTGGGTGACTGTATATAGAGAATAGGGAAGTTTTCCTTAGTGATTTATTTATATTCTTGCTTACTTTATAAGATTTATCACCTTTTTTGTAAATGAGCTTTAAGTGGGATTTTATAGGGAATAATTGGTCATGGGTTAGATGTTTTCACACTAGGTTAACATAAATAAGGATAAGAATTGGATGAAAATGACCATTGAGGATCAAAATGTAAATGGATAAGAGCAACCAAAATAGGATACCCTAGGGTCTGGTGCTATAGTCCAAGTATGGCACTCTTATCTTACAGGCTCAGGACCTAGGGGAATAGGATTGACCTAGGAAATATAGTTTGGTTGAGGTGGAATCATCATTTAGAAGGTTTTGGATGATCATCAATGAGCAAAAATATGTCTATAAGGGTCACAAGAGCATGTAAAAAGGACCTGTGGATAGGGTGTCATAAGCCACACTCAAACTACCAATTTGGACATTTTATATGACTACATTTCCCCCCCCCTTATTCTAGTGATACAACAAAGTGAAATACTAAGATTAAAAAAAAGTATAAAACATACCTAAACTTACCTGTAAGGGTGAATCCCATGAATATGTGTGATGTTGAGTGTGCATAGAGAGAACACATCATGAAGCGTAAATATATAAAGGAAAAATAGGAGTATATCAGTTCTTACTAGACACACTATGTCTAAAATAAGATTTTACAAAAGCTAGTTAAAAGAGAGAGGAAGAAAAAGCAATGAATAAACCTCACCAGGTATTCAAACTAATATAAAACCTATTTTAATTTTGATTTATTCTAAGTGATGATGGGTATGTGTTGTACCAAGATTAATATCACGAATGGAGTTGAGTGCTCAATTCTTTGACAATGGCTCAAGAATACAAAGGCTAGCCCTTTAGCTCCATTTTCACCACTAAATGAATATATGTGATCATGTGTGTGTTAATAAATGTTTAGACTATGTGTCTAATCCCTCTGAGTAAGTGGCTCAAGAATATAAAGGCTATCTAGTCCTTTAGCTCTAGCATTGCCCACTAAATGTGAATTTATGAACTGATATCAGTATGAATGTGTGTCATATGAGGTGGCTCATGAATCCCATGAATCCTCTATAATATAATAAAATAGTGTGGATATCTAAATGTGTAATAAAAACTAGGCCAATCTTGGCCACTCTAAACCGTGGAGATTAGGCTTATATGAAATCCATTCAAAAATTGAGAACTAGGCTTATATGAAAGCCACTTTGAAATGATGCCAACCACTTGCATATAGAATAAGGCATGCAAATACTGAGAATACTTAGGTAATATAATGAACTAGAAAGAAAATAAGGCAAATGTGCCATGTACATTACCCCTAATCACTGGTGTCTATAACATGGACTCTGATCTGAAAGTCGTATCAACTATCCAATCTAAAAATAAAAGTGAGATCCATCATGTTACACATGATTCCCCCTATATCTGGATACTTTGAGTAAAATTATATTGAAACTACCTAATCTACACTATACTGTAGCTAAAACATCTGTACCTAACCTTACCTTTCTATTTATTTCTAGAAATTCTAGATTTTTGGTTTGGATAGGAGCATAAAAAATATGACACTTTGTTGTCTAGTACTGTAGTCTAAGTATGGCACTCTTGTCCTTTACTATTTTTTATCACTATTCTATATTTGTCACTATATTTTTGGCTTATTATACCTAATTTTAATTCTAATTACTATTATAAGTGTTCTAAAAATTTATTTTTGACTAATAGAAGGCTCTGATCTCTGTGACAAAACCCCTGCTTATTTCCCCCTCTTTTGAGGGTAGGAATGAAGACCTTGCAATGACTTCCCTAAAAAAAGAAACCTACAAGTGTGTTATGATATGAAATATATGATAGAGTAATGATAATTGAAATTATGTCTCAAAATATAACATATTTTGTATTAGAGATGGTTAGATCAATAGGAGTATGCCTAGATAGATGTAACAATGTAATAGCATGTGTAGTATACTGAAATAAAACTAGAATATGTTAGTTGTTAGTTTTTAAGGAAGGATGGAACATGATGTCCATCATGGCATCCAAAAAATCAAGATAATGCATTGATGTGGATCATGGCATTGCAAACAATTGAGAATCAAATAAGCATGCAAGGCAAGAAACAAGGAGCATATAAAATAGGCCAAGGGGCTAAGCAAACAAGGGACATGGGCACATGTCACTCAAACTAGGAAAACAAACATACAAGGCATGTTCAAATGCCCACATACACATACAATTGCAAACAAGTAAGATTAGCATGAGGGCCACAAGCATATATAATAGTACAAGCAAAGGACATTGGAAAACGTCCTAAGGCACACATGAGAAATAAAATAGGAACTGATAAATGCAATCACATCTAGTTACTCAGAGCAAGAAAGGAAGGCATTTAAATGATGGAAATACTATCACATATAACTAATCAAATCAAGAAGTGAAAGTATGTAACACATGGAGTACGAGACTAGGTAGATGCTAACAAATACACAAGTTCTATATACTAGTGAGTGTTGATATAATAATATTTGTAAGCTGGTAACTAATGTACATCAACATGATGACTAGAGTGTGTGGTGTAGGAATGACATAACCTAGATGGTGTATTCATGTAGAAGATAGCCCTGATGGGTAGATATATTGATGTATGTCTCTAATGTATGGAGTAGGATACCAGTTTGATGGGTAGAGTGAAGCAATCAAGGATTTGGATGTCACTACACACACTCAAAGAAGATCAAGTGAAGTATGGTAGCCTAGATAAATTGAAAATAATAGCATAGAACAATAAAATGTAAGTCTAGCATGGTAGTAGAAACATAAATCATGAATAATACATATATTTAAATTTTTTTTAATGTTTTGAGTTATTTGAATGTTTTTGTATTTTGACATGTTATATTGTTTTTAGTATTTTTTAAATATGTTATTTACAAGCAATCATAAGGAAACTATGTACAATAAATTAAAAAGAATATATGTACAAGAAAGACTGAGAATAAATGATAATAATCAATGAGTCTCATGAGAGAATCCCTATCATGGTGTCACGTATCAAGTAGAGGGATCATGCGTGATCATGAAGCATGATGGAAGGGTTGAGATTGTGACTCTAAAAGTTGTGTATGTTGTAAGTTCTCTAAAATTTCTATAGTGGAAACTGATCGTGGGGTCCCCCTACAACTATGAGAAGAGGATGAAATTATGGGGCTCTTAGGGACCCATCTGGTAGTAGAAGAAGCTCTTTTAAAGTTTGATCTATGTGTAGAGGCATGAGATCTCATACTACCCTAAGTGTGAATACTATGGTTGGAAACTATCTAGAGTCATAAAACTATCACTGATGTAATGGTTGCTCTAAAAGAGGCCTCTATAAAAGTGTATGAACTCTTTTTGCTAGTGAGGGAGGTCTTAATTATGTCTAAGTCTCAACTAGATCAAGAAATGTAACTGGTGGAGAAGCTAAAATTGGTGATTATGTATTAGGAGATGGCTCTAAAGTGAGGAGTAACTTATACAAAATTACACCAACTATAACAACCTAATTAGCATGAATGAATTTCATGTATCTATGAACTATAGAAGGTACTGCTCAAAGTTTTTGGATCTATGGTCAAGCAAGCAACATGTCATAGACTCCTACACTAGGAACAATAGTAAATGGTGTTTCCATGTGTGTAGGTCTAACCTATAGAGGAAGTACAATCTCACCTAATAAACTTTATATGTGTCCACTAAATCCATTGATAATCATGTCTATCAGGGTAATATCTTACTTTGAATATCCCAAATATTGAAGTAATGTCATAGCGCATATATTCACACTAGATCCATTATCTTTGAGAACACTATGAATGGGATTATGATCAATGTAGGCTCTGATAAAGAGTGCATAGTAATCTAAATCATCCTCAACTATCTCTTGCTCTGAAAAGGAGATTGAAGGTCTAGCTAGAACTCTAGAATTATATACATCAATCATGTCGCTCAAAATATGTGACTCAACCAAAGGTGCCTACTATGTAGCTGGTGGAGGGTGTGCATGATATACATGGTGAACACCTGATGTATCCCTCATCTCTTATTTATAATGCTATGGGAAAGGATCTAAGAAAATTTTCAAGGCCTTGTCTTATGTTTACTTTGTCTAAGAAGGCTTAACTAGAGTGCCAAGATCAATAAGGTTGTCATCTATCAAGTCTTGTATCTTGTGTCACAAACTGATGCATCTATTCATTGTGTGGCTTGGTGCCCTATGAAAATCACAAAATGCATTCTAATCATATCCATGTAGAATAGGCTTTGTTGTATCAACTTCCGAAATAGGAGGGAGAGATAGAACATTGCATTCTAATAGCTATTGTAAGACTCTGGTTGGAGATACTAATAGACTGGTAAAGTCTCACTGAGGAGGTGATCATAAAACCACGCACCAAGGGGATTTGAAGATGCATTAATTGTAGGTTGATTTTGACTTTTGTTATCATCAACCATTACTTTTTATGGGACTTTATTGTTACTCTTGTTTTTCATATGCTTATGTACTTAAGTTTACCTATTAAAATTAATTTGACTTCCCTTTCCTTTAGTGTATGACATAACTTAGTCAAAGAAGAGAACTTTTTGAACATTATTGATTCATGCAAAGCTAGTAGAAGACTCTATTTAAAGAGATTATGTAATTATTGATTGGTCATGGGGCTAGTAATTTTAGCCAAGACAGTCTTATATCTAAGAACATAATTTGTGAGATGTTAATTTGACCTTTGTTTCTATTGTGCAATTTTGGCATAAGAAACCTTTTCACCTATGTTAATGCTAAAAGGAGCTAGGAACATGTCAGATAAAGGATTTAATGCATTGATCGACTGATTCAATAGACTATAGAACCATTGTAGAGCATAATCCTTTAAATTCCATGGAAATAGCTCGATTAATAACTAGTCATTTGACACATAGTCCAAGCATGCTTCTTGATAATCTCTCAATTTTGTATCTAGATCACCCTTGCCATCATATAGAGTGAGCTTGGGTTGAACAAAATATGGTGACAAGGGTGTAGAATTAATGTGGCATGCCAATGGTGTATGAAGTAGAGCAAAAGAATCCAAAGCCTGTGTTGGTCTAGAGGCACCTTGTTCGAGATGTAGCACCTTAGAGTGCAGATATTTTATCTCTTGCATAAGGATAACCACATCAAGAGACAAGGATTTAATAGTTGTAACTGGTGGTGCCACATAGGAAGGTTGAGCTACTATAGGGGGTTGTTGAAACATAGTTACCCCTGTAGTTTCATTTACAACTAGTTATTCTAAAGGAATGGAAGACTCTACTTGTTTAGCCTTTTTAATTTCCATGAGAGATTTTAAGATAAGGGAATGATCTTGGGGTTTTTCCCTAAGTCTCTCTCTAAAAATTTGTAGAATCAAATCTTTGTTGATGACATATTCATTATCAACAATATGTGGAAGTGGATCAAGAGCCCGATCTAGTGGGTCATGAACATAGGTGTGTGTATCATCATTATTATTTTCATATTGTTCATTATAAAAATTATCCTCATGTAAATTAGTGTAATCTAGATGTGTAGGATCTATAATAGGAAATTGAATAAGTTGTTTATCCATGGTATATGGATGAATTGGATGAATCTAGGTAAATTTAGGAGGGTTACCACTAAGTCTTACACTTCATCTCAAAGGAAGAGATGCAAAGAGTTTAGGTGGCATAAAGGAAAAAAATTGAAAAGTGAAAAAGAAGATTAAATAAATGTAATCTAGGATTTGAAAAATAGTGAACTGGAATATGCATAAAAAGGATACGAAGCTCACAAACTTGTAAGGTGATACCTCAAGAAGCAAAGGGACCTAGTAAGTTCAACTAGGGTTTGAAAGAAATGATTTTTAAAATTACTATGGTGAATTTTAAAAATTAAATGTGAAATTTTGATTTAAATATGTAGGAAAAATTTAAAAAAATACTAGAAAAATTAGTAATGAATTTTCCCTAGGGTTTATAATGTTTTGTCGTAAACAAAGTAAGTTGGGTTCATTAAATGACTTAAATTTTTGGGAATAATAAAATTTTATTCCTAATTTAGCTAAAGGTCTAGATTAATGAATCATTAAAGAATATTGCAATACATATAATCCTAATTTGTATAATTTATTTGTCTTTTTCACTTTTCTAAAAATAGCAATAAATAAGAAGAAATATGACTTAGCTAGAAATAGGTTGAGATGGTTGAGACAAAGGTTGAAACTGGTTGTGAAGGATTGGGATAGTGTCTTGAACCTAGATCTAGATTTCATTTAGTGAAATGATATGAATTATAAAAACAAGACACTTTCGTGTCTAACACTATTGTCAACTCCTATCATTGTTATCCAAACTAGTCACATAGACCTAAAACTTTTTGGGGTTTTGCATTGTTCTTATGTGAGCTTGATTATGAAATATTGAGTGCTTATTGTTGATGGAAATCACTATATATCTTATTTAATATTCAAAACCCTAACCCTCCATCATTCTTAATAAAACATTCTTTGGATCACTTGAGAAAGGGGGGTTAGTGTGTAAGATGTGCTAAACATGCAATCCACACTCCTTGTGTGGGCACACTTCCTACATACCAATACTCAGAAGAGGGATCAATCTATGTTTATTTCTCCCACCTAATGTTATTTGTGTAATAGTGTGATGTGGATGTAAAAATGCTAAAATGAGAGTGTTTGATGTGGCTAGGGACTGATATGAGGGTTTGATTATGTTTGCAGCTATGTTGGGTGACTATATGTAGACAATAGGGAGGTTTGCCTTAGTGTTTTATTTGTATTATTGCTTACTTTGTAATATTTATCACCTCATTTTAAAATGATCTTTGAGTGGGGTTTTATAGGGAATAATTGGTCATGGGTCAAATGTATTCATGCTAGGCCAACACAATTAAGGATAGGAATTGGATGAAAATGACTGTTGGGGCTCAAAATGTAAATGGATAAGAGTACCAAAAATGGGACATCCTAGGGTCTGGAACTATAGTCTAAGTATGATACTCTTTTCCTACAAGATCAAGACATAGGGGAATAAGATTGGCGTGGGAAACATAGTCTAGCTTAGGTGGAATGATCATTCAAAAGGTTTTGGATGATTGATAATGAGCAAAGTGATGTCTAGAAGGGTCATAAGAGCATGCAAAAAGGACCTATAGATAGGGTGTCACAAGACACACTCAATATACCAATTTGGACATTTTATATGACTAAAAACTATTATTATACCTAGGTTAGAATTTTAAGGACTGTTATTGAACCAATTTTCTATAATAGTTGTTTCACTTTTAGAAGGTTGGGTTGGTTAAATTGCTCAATTTTACCAAGATTATAAGCTAAACTTTATTAAATTATCTACCTTTACTAGAATTATAGGTTGTATTTGATTAAATCATCCACCCTCATAAGATAGATATTATGATTTGATTAAATCATTGACACTCGCCATATCATGCACATATTTGGGTCGTATAATCGAGATGAAACAAAATCAATGGATGTGTTATAACTCACCTTTAAATCAAGGTTGTAGGTTAAAATTTACCCTAATCTTAGATTCAATGCTTCATAATGAGGCATATTTTCAAATCAAATTTCCAAATTCAATATGGTTGCATCAACACATAGGGATACTCCTAACCTTGCTCTTTCTACTTTTAAGTATTTTAATTTTTTTCAATTTCAAACTTCATACATTGACTTTATATTGTAACATCATCTTGGTTTCATGTGAGACACCAATAAATCACTCAATTTGGAATCATGCAAATACAAGGTGTGTTATGCCCACCTAAGTATGTATTTTTTCCTTTAAACTAGAAATTTCATTACTAGATTAAAGGGAGGCAAATGTAGATACTCAAATTTAATTTATGTAGTACTCTAGTATTGTACATTTGAAAAATATTCATCATGGTTGCACCTTTCAGTTATAGATCTAACCAATACTAAAAGACTCATGTTGATTATCTCTTTGTGCTTAAATTAATTATCTCTTATTCCAACCATTGTTATTATGATGATCAGGCATTCTATACTATGAAAAAATATCTAAACTTTATCACTATCCTTCATTTCTAGTTTTAGACATGTACATGTTTTATAGCTTCCTAAATACTTACATCTCAGACAAACACCTTTGTCAAGGCAAGTTCCCACTTTCCCTAAAAAGTGTTTGGTGCTCAAAAGTCATCCAATTTATAAATTAACCTATCCTAAATGTCATCCTAAGTGATTTAGTTTGAGATATTTTCAATGGGGATTGGTTTATACAAGATCAACCCTCATTCATTCTTCACCTGGAAATCACATATAAGTCACAAGGTAATATACCAAGGAGCACTCAATCAAGCATTCAAGAAATATAACCTACATTATTCATCTCTATTTCCATATCAATCATAAGAGTAGTATTTTCATAGGTTAAAGTATTCAAATAAAAACCCATAAGCCATATTTTCTAAGTTACAAGATAGGTCACTACATGTTTATGCTTATCACAAGTTACATCTTTGTGTACACACAAACTAACACATATGCAATAACTATATAAATTCAAGAGCCTCTTCAAGTTTTTTGATATGTAGTTAGTGCCCATTAATAGAGGGATCCTTTGGGAGAATCAACACCATGAGCCCACTAACCCATTTTTCCTAAAGTCACTCCAAGGGTGAGAAAGCTAGGGTTTGATCATTTGACAAAAAGAGATAAAATTTGCATGTGATCTGATGACATTATAAGATATTAAAAAAATATAAAAGTTCTAGTTAGTCACATATAGATCCAATAAATATTCTATATAGGACACATGCATCAAAGTTAGACACCTACATCAACGTAACTATCTAGATTTGATACAAGTGTATGAGGCTAGAAAAAGAGTATTCTTGGAATTTGATTATTATTCCATGATTACCTTCTAGTCCACTTCTAGCTTGTTTCAGGTTAGACTTGAATGATCATAACAAACTATCTAAGTAACATTGTTCCCTATTTATTTCAATGTCTATCAATAATTGTATTTTAATATTTTTAACAATCTTAGTTGTATAAATATATAATATTATTTATGGGTACATGCATAAAGTTGGGGGAAAATTCTATGGAAATTTCCCCTAATGTGTACACATTAAGTCCATAATGTGTATGTGTTATTTGAATTAAGTCTCAAAAATTTGATCCATAATACATATGTGTGCATTATGACCACATAATGCATATTATGAGCAATAGACCTATTGCCAATAACACATATCCATTCTTGTAACTATGCCTAGTGTTAAAAATAAATATGTGTTATGTCTCTATAACATGTACATGTTATTAAAAATATAAAAATAAAATAAAAAGGCCCATTCATAGGCAAACACATTTCATTTTGATTTTCCTGCTTGCTCGACACTTCTCTTGGTCAAACCATGATTGCATTTTACTTAGGGGAGAATAAAAACACACCTTGATCACTCGATACCTTTCCAAATAAACAATGCCACCATAGAGGGTAGGTAATTAATCAAAAACCAAAAATATTAACAATATATTTTGAAAGGTTTTTATTTGCATTGTTTAATTATTAAAACCTATTTTTAATAGTTCATTCTAATGAAAGAGACTAACCTAATAACCAACCTACTAAACCTCTTCCTAATCCTTTGAACCATTTTTATAACCCTCCTAACCCTCTACCTAACCATCTTAACCATCCTACAGTTTCATAACATCCCTCAGGAAGTCAGGAGGATATAGCTACACACAGTGGAAAAAATATAAATTAAACAAATAATAAGGAGAATGAGGAACACCACATCGACCAAAACCCACTACACTTATTTGGCCAATACCCTAGAGTTAGTATTAGTTCAAGTTGACTCAATAATAAGTTAAATTGATAGGTGGGCATCATATAGGGATAGATGTAGGGATTAATATGCTAAAAATTTATCAGCATGTGAGGTGAAAGATAAATATATATAAAAAGACCTCATTTATGCCTTATTCATCAACGCAAGAATCAATGCACCTTTTCCAATAACCACTAAACATTCCCTAATCTACTAATTTCAACATAATTTTATTAGAAATAATTTATAAGATTGATGGTGGACGGTGTTTGATTACCCACTGTGTAACAATCACAAAGTCCCATTGTATTTTTTGAGAAAAATACATTATGAGTTTGTCCTCAATGATATTCCCAATTATTTTTATTATGGTGAGTTTTAGGGTTAGGGGAAAGGCTTTGCGTAAGATTGGCTATATGCACATTATGTACCTAATTAACCTGCAAGGATCCCTACCCAAAACCAATTCATCCTAAGATCTCCTCTATAGTGAAGGAGGTCATGAATATTGGCACTTTGCATGCACTTATTACACTTCTTGATACACTCATTTAACATACAAGTAGGATTTTTGAGATTGATGTTGGAGATACTCCATCATGTGTGTGTACCTAACCTTACCATTATAGATGATTTGGTGTTATATGCACTAGACCTTCAGATAATGATGGTGGTGCTTCAATGGCTTAAATGATATACTCATGAGTTATGAGTTTTTGGCATATACATTTTGTTTTCACATGTCAATCACTACTCACATGTAGGTATTTTTATATAAATGCCATGTTAAATTTAAGTTATATTTGTATTTAAAAGCTAATAATTAATTTACACATAAATTGAATAATAAATATCTACTTTTTATGTTGCAAGAGGATACGATGCCTACATCTTCATGGTCCACAAATATATTTATGGATCTTAGCCAGTTAATGTTTATGTATGTAGATCCAGCTTGTGGTACATCCACTACTTCATTTGTTGATGTTACTAGGCCACTATTTACATATGTCAAGGTAAAATTTTGAGTTAATATTATACTCTATGTACATGTTTTTATTTATATAGGTCTATGTTCTTGAATAACAATCATACATGTTCAATAATTTCTAGAAAACTAACTAAAGTTATTTGTTTAGTTGATGATCACATTAGACACTCCTCCATCTCTACAGACCATCTCTACAGATTAAGGCAAACATAGGCATTATTTCTGCAATGTCAACTACATAGGCACTCACTGAGGTACATGTTAACTTGTAATTTTGAATTGTAAAAATAGATTTTTTTAAATAATTTTACTACATACTTGGGTACATATAGCTTATGTGAATGTATTGTGTATGCAAGGTTTTACTGACATCTGATAGTCTCATTTAGAGGATTGGTATGGAACATTCTCACGTTTCTTTCTCATTGACCTTGTTTAGGTGCATATTGACTATGACAAGGATATTGAAGTAAATGCATGTTTAAATTATTTTAGCATTCTAGTTTTAAATAAATTTCTAAATTTATTCACATGTATAGTATGTAAATTTTATAATAATATCTGTATTGGAATAGGTTCAACTATAGGAGAGCTCTGAGCATAGAAGGACCCATAGTTAGATCTTGGAGGAATCCAAGGCATCTGAGGGATCTCCATCTATGAGTAGGGCATCCTAGGGAGAAGCTTCTTCAAGTAAGGCAAAGAAAGGGAGACTATTTAATGAGTAGGATGTATAATATGATTAACTTGTTTGTATTCCTATATGGCAATGTACGTATTTTTGGCATTACATGTGTATAATACATTCACTTAAAATTCTATTATATTTTTTGATAATATAATTTTTTTATGCCTATATGAAAATGTATGAGTTATTGGCACTATATACCTGTATTCATCCAACATTATATTATGTTCTTATTTTGTATACCTTTATGGATATTATTCACACACACACACACATATGCTCACATTTTGTGGTGATCATCTTTACATATATAATTTGGATCACATCTTATTACAAAACTAAATTTTCTAGTTGTGTGGCCATATTTAGATATGATAATCTTTAATATTTCCTTCATGTAATCTATTAATACTAACTTACAATCTTTCATCTTTCAATATGTGTTTCAATTAAAACTAAATGGGATAAAAGAGTATAATGTTTGAGATAGAGTCATATATTACTGTGAAGTGTCTCTCATGATTGGGTTACACCTTTTATCACTATTCTAATGTGGATACCCTTAATAAAATGGTTTAATATCATTTCTAACTTGATATTCATATTATAAATTCATTGAATTTATATAAATACCACATTTATATTATAAATACAATTGAAATAAACAATGCAATACTCATCTCTTGCATACCTTGTTTGGCCCTTTGAAGTAGTGCACGATTACAATTATCATGTCTCCTGAGGCCTTAGAATATTTTATTGGCTATAGATATTTTGTAATTCTCCCTTTACACTACACTCATCTTGGAAATTTTTTATTTCTCTATCACTTGAAACTTAAAATGCAACCAAGCGAAGATGAGCATGGAGATTTATCAAATGGTGAAGAAATATGTCTATGTTTTAGATTAGAACATGTCATTTTGATTCAAAATCACCTCAATGATTTCATTTTATGGTTTATTATCATTCACTACATTTTTATTCTTTTTTTACCTCTATTATAGGTTACTAATTTCATGGTAGTTTCTTTATCTGAAGATTAAAATAATGGGTTCAAACAGCCTTAGGCATTTTCATATCATAATAATCAATACAATTTGGGTTATTATCATTGAAAAATATATAAATATACCCAAGATATAAAAATAATACATATATACACATACATAAACACTTTATATAAATATGGTTAGCACACATTCAATAAGTTAGATGTGTGAACCCTCAAATATGAAATAAGAGAATAATCATAATCATATATAATATATAAACTAGTGTAGGTACAATAGAATTTTGGGGCATAAAAAAATTAGTTTTGTTTTAATATATGTTTATTAACCTAAATTAAATTAACCATTAGATAGGGTGGTTTATACCCTGATTAATAAATTCATGTTGTATATATGTACATACTAGATTCATGGTCACTCGGAACAACCATGTTTGTATTTGCTTCTACCTCATAGGACATTCTATCATTTTCAAAAAATTTAGTGACTTACATGTGAAATTCCATCACTTAAATCATGTTTACATAGGTAAATTACATGTTATTCTATGAACATGATGTCTAAATCCACCCAGATGCATATTTTCACTACTATTCAAGAGTGTGGAAACATTGACAATAAATATTGTCAAATTTGAAATAACAATTGGATAAGTCCACCTCTAGTGCTTCATGTATCTAAAATGGTTATGATAACATGTATAGGTTGTTAGATAACTTCCATTACCACTACATTGTCCTTTTATCACACTTGGTCAAGAGATCCACCACCCATTCTAACCTCAAGAATGCCCTTCCCAAAATAAGTAAAATACAATTTTTTTAGCCTAACTTCAAGCATGTATAAAATGGAAATCATAATTTTTTTGTATGAAACAAAATAACCCTCAAATATTTTTATAAGCTATATAATTATACCCCAGAAGCACATCGATGGGACCTTGGAGATAAATCTATGGTATAATTTGTAGTGATGGGTCTTGAAATGCAATATTTTTCTAATAAAGAGACAAGTGCTTATCCTCTAATTAACATTTATACCTTTGGAATATCTAGGAGAAATTACATCACTTAGATCATGCCTATAAATTAAAATTACATGTGTTTCCATGACCATGACATCCAAAGACACTTGAATTCAGATTTTCACTATTGTTCAAGAACATAGAAACACTAACAACAAATGTTGTCAAAGTTGAAGGGCCAGTTGGATAAATCCATCTTCAATGATTTATGGATATAAATTGAAACTTATAACACATACAAGGTGGAATATAATTTTTAGAAACACATTCTTGGCCTATGATAATGCCTAATTGAGAGACCCACTACCCATTCTTTCCTAAAAAATGCCCTTCTTAAAATAAAAATATATAGTTTTTAGCCTAAATTTAGACATGCATAAAATATAAATTATAAGTCATTTTGATGAACACTAATAACCATAATGTGAATTTATAATTCATATAATTTTACCTTGGATCACATCAATGGAAGATTGGAGATGAATTCATGGCACAAGTTGCAGTGACAGTCCTAAAATATAACATTTTTGTAATGAAGAGAGAAGTGCTTGTCTTCCAGCTAACATTTCTACCTTTAAGACATATAGGTGAAAATACATCACTTAAAGAACATATAGATAGTAAAATCACATGTGATCCCATGACCAAGATGTCTAAGTCTACCTAGGTGCATGTTTTTTCTACTATTTAGGAGCATGGAAACACTAATAACAAATGTTGTCCAAGTTGAAGTAGCAATTAGAGAACTCCACCTCTAGTGATTTGTGGCTCAAAATTGGCACTGATAACATGTTAATTAATGGTGGTGTATAACATTCATGAAAATTTTCTTGTCCTCCAAATACACCCAGTCAAGAGACCCACTACCCATTTTGGCCTCAAGAAAGCCCTTCCCAAAATAAAATATACAATTTTTAGCCTAACTTTAGGCATGCACAAAATGAAAACCATAAGTCATTTGGATGAAAAATAATAACCATCACATGCATGTTTAATTAATATAATTTCACCTTTAACCACATTGATGGAATCTTGGATATGTCCATGGCATAAGTTGTAGTGACGAGTCATGAAATGCAATGTTTTTGTAGTGAAGAGACAAGTGCTTATCCTCTAACTAGAATTTATATATGTGAGACCTCCAGGTGAAAATGCATTATTTTGATCATGTATATATAGTAAAATTAAATTTTATCCCATGACCACAATATATAAATCCACCCAAATGCATGTTTTCACTATTATTCAAGAGCATGGAAATATTGACAACAAATGGTATCAAAGTTAAAGTGGCAGCTGGATAACTCTACATTTGATACTTTATGGATCAAAAATGGAACTAATAACATATATAGGGTGGTGGATAACATCTAATACCATGTTTTTAATATCTGATCATGCCTAGTTGAGAGACCCACCACCCATTCTAGCCTCAAGAACACCCTTCCCAAAATAAGAAAAATATATTTTTTAACTTAACTTTAGGATACATAAAATGGAAACCATAAGTAATTATATTTATCATAAAAACCCTTAGGTGTATGTATAATCCATATAATTTCACCTTGGAACACATTTCTGTAAACTGGGAGATGAATCTATGGTATAAGTTGCAGTGACATGTTCTAAAATGCAATGTTTTTACAATCAAGAGATAAGTACTTGTCCTCCAACTACAATTATACCTATGGGATCTCCAAAGTAATATAAATCACTTCAATCATGTTTATATAATATAATTAAAATTTTTCCCATGAACTCAACCTCCAAATCCACTTGGATGTGTGTTTTCACTATTGTTCAGGAGCATTGAAACACAGAGAATAAATATCATCAAAATTAAAGGTGAAGTTGGAGAAATCCACTTCTGGTGCTTCATGGATATAAACTAGCACTTACAACACATCCAAGGTGGTGGATAACATTAGTTATAGATTCTTAGCCTCTGATCATGCTTAGTCGAGAGACCCACTACCCATTTTAGCCTCAAGAATGTTGTTTCAAAACAAGAAAAAAGTAGTTTTTAACCTAACTTTAGGCATGCATAAAATACAAACCATAAGTATTTGGATCAAAACACAAGAACCTTACCATTTATTTCAAATCCCTATAATTACATCTCATAACATGTTTATGGAACCTTCCAAATCAGTCCATGACATAAGTTGTAGTGACAGGTCTTCAAATCCAACTTTTTTATAGTAAAGAGACAAGTGTTTTTCCTCTAATTGGAATCTATACCTCTATTACCTCTAGGTAAAAATTCATCACTTCAATCACATATAGATATGAAAATTACATGTTATCCCATGACCTCAACCTCTAAATCCACTCAGATGCATGTTTTCACTATCGTTAAGGATCATGGAAACACTAAAAACAAATGTTATCAAAGTTGAAATGGTAGTTGGAGAACTCTGCTTCGGGTGCTTCATGGCTTGAAACTAGTGATAGAAATATGTAAAAGGTGTTAGATATCATATAGTACCATTATTTTACCTCTAATCACACCTGGTTGAGATACCCACCACCCATTTCGACCTCAAGAATGCCCTTCCTAAAATAATAAAAATGTATTTTTTAAGTCTAACTTCAAGCATGCATAAACTGGAAACCACAAGTCATTGAATGAACTATAAGAACCTTAACATTCATGTTTAATCCATTTAACTTAAACATATATCATGTTTATGTATCTTTGAATATATATATGTGGCACAAGTTATAGTAACGGGTCTTGAAATGCAATTTTTTTAATAATAAAGAGATATGTGCTTGTCCTCCAACTATAATTTATACCTTTGAGATCTCTAGGTGAAAATATATACATTAAATCATGTATAGATATAAAAATGACACATTATCCCATGAAATCAATGCTTAAATCCATTTAGATGTATGTTTTTGCTACTATTCAGGAGTGTGGAAATACTAACAACAAATGTTATCAAATTTGAAGTGATAATTAAAAAACTCCACTTTTAGTGCTTCATGGATTGAAACAAGTGTTTCCAACACATCTCAAGTGGTGTATATAATCTAGGACCATGTTATTGGCATCTAATCATGTTTGATCGAGAGACCCACCACCCATTTTAGCCTCAAAAATGTCATTTCCAAAACAAAAATGTAGTTTTTAATCCTAACTTCAAGTGTGCATAAAGTGAAAATTGTAAGTCATTTAGATGAACCATAAGAACCATCATGTGTGTGTCAAATCCATCTAATTTCATGTTTTAACATGTTGATGAAACCTTATAGATGAATCTGTGGCATAAGTTATAGTGATAGGTATTGAAATATAATGTTTTTACTATGAACACGTGCTTGTCCTCCAACTAGTATTTATACCTCCAGGTAAGAATACATCACTTTTATCACATATAGAAATGAAAATTACATGTGATACCATGACCTCAACCCCTAAATCTATGTGGATGCATATTTTCACTACTATTGAGGAGCATGAAACACTAAAGCGGAAGTTGAAGAACTATACCGCTGGTGATTCATGGATCAAAAATGGCATTGGCAACACATCTGAGGTGGTGGATAATATTAAATACCAAGTTTTTATCCTTCGATCATTCCTATTTAATAGACCCACCACCCATTCCAGCCTCAAGAACACCCTTCCCAATATAAGAAAAATATAGTGTTTAGCCTAACTTTAGACATGCATAAAATAGAAACCGTAAGTCATTGACACAAACTGAAAGAACCCTCACATATATTTTGAAACCTTATCTATAATAATTGAGTAATTATATTAAGTTTCACTTTGCTTCAATAATATGAAATTATTTACTAACAGTGTCAATCGTGTGAATATGAATGTTTATTTAGTACCACTAGCCTACAATAAAATTGTTAGTAAGTAATTAAAAATAAAATTTATATTTACTACCTACAAAATCAATAAAATCTGGTATATCTACATCAAATAGGTAAATATAACTTGTAATTTAAATCCAATGAACCATTGGGATCTGCTCTAATCTTGATAGTAACAAGAATAGCTTCATGGTCTGACTCACGAACTTTTCATAGACTTTTGTTTAATAACCTTCCATGATATTTGAGCAATTGAATATTTGTTGAAAGAACCAAATTTTAATAGTGTAGTATCTTCCTATGTGTTTCAAAGTCTTCAAATAACCATACATATGAATTTTTTATAGAGTATCATCAAATCCAAATTCTAGTGACAACCACAAACCCAATGAGATAGTCAATGTTTTCTTCATATATGACTAGGGAAGTCAATTTTTTATTTTCCTCTACACATTGACATAAGTATTAATTTATTTCTTATTCATTATCCTCATTTTCAATAACTATAAAAACATTCCCTATATCACACCAAAAAAAAATTTAATGACATTATCAAAATAGATAATGAGAATAAATAGTACATAATGATTAATCTTCTACTTGATTTTACTAGATTAGATACATGGTCAAAGTCATGTGACAATGTCATATCTATAATTTGTAATGTTGGTGGAACCTAATATATGTAAATTAGAATTAGAGGTTTATAGTTCTATTCATACACCCACTCTTTTGACTCACATTCATTCCAAACACATTCCATGCATGAAGAACAAAAACATGTCAAGTGTCTCATATGAATCATCTAGGAAATTGCATTTAAGATACGAAATGAGTGAAGCTCACTTTATCCCATTACAATCATACAATCCTCATATTTTTCCAAGTGTTCTTCCTCCATCAACAAGAAATATCTATGAATAGAAGAATTTTCTTGAACACAATGGTCTATTTTTTTATTAAAACATTCAATAATGGTTGTTGCATCAGTCAAAATAACACTATTGATGATCAAAATTTTCACATCAATGAATCAAACCTTTCACCTATCATGAAGGTTAAAATGGAATTGTACTAGTCTAATAGTAAAAATCTAATAGATCACAAATGATCTTATAGATGTGTAAGGTTTTTTTTAATGTTTTGAGAAATAATAAGTAAGTCAAATAATGAATAGACTTAATTATAATTTATAAATCAAATATCTCTTAAATCAAATGAAAGGAATCATATTATGATTATATAATCTAACCTATCTAATAGAGTAAGTTTATAAATGAGACAACATGTTAAAGGAATGAACTCTAATCCTTTGTATTCCTATTTTATCGATTTGCTTATGATCTTTCGATAAATCTGTTAAGTTGAAAAAAATAAAATAAAAATTCAAATAAAAGAAACAAAAATAAAAATAAAACAATTAGAATTGAAAATCAAACAAAAAAAATAAAATAAATATTAACATTACTAATTAAATAACAATCTATTTTAAACTATAAATTGACTAACAAGAAGTAACCTTCAAACAAAATGCAATCAATGTAAAGTACTTTAACCTAATGATATAATCTTAAGTTTAATAAAATACTAATTTGAGAACTAATAGAATGTAAAGGTTAATCTAAACACAAAAGTAAATCTTAAGCAAATATTATGAAATCAAATAAATAATTAAAAATAAAACATTTAATCCTAACATAAAAAATCAAATGAGATTCTATATAACAAGTGAAAAATAAATAAATAGATGAAAACTTAAACCCATGACATAAACAAAAGTAAATTAAAGAAAGATAAATGTTGAAATGAAATACAAAATAATAAGAACCTAACGCACATAAAAAGAAAAAGAAAAAAACTCAATTCTAAACAATATTCATTAATTAAATCTAAAGATATAATCAAATAAACAAGAAATTTGAGATTTAAATGAAAGCAAAAGAAAAACTAATCTAAATAAGACTAATCATAAAATAAGAATAGATTGTGAGTCTTAGAAAAGAGTCATCTTAGTAGAAAATATAATAAGATTTTATTGAGAAACCAATTTTAGTACAAAATATCCTTGAAATAATAATTATTACAATTTGAAAAGATCAATAAAGTGTCACACATGTTGATGTAATCATTATTATTTAGGTCAAGTATTTCAGATTCTACACATATGACTACATATATGCAATCATCATAAGATATTAGACTTGATGGACTTCATATAATCAATTTATAAACTAAATAAGAAATTTATAATCAATTGATTAAGCATATTACTTAACCATCAAAAAATATATTATTGGTCTATCTATAAAAGTTGTATCATCTTAGAGATGTTGCATAGAAAAGAAAATGATGAAAAACTTTGAAGTAACTCAGAGTCTTCATAATACCTATGTAATATTTATCTTTTTGTGATGTAACTCTGATCTCCTTTTAAACAATCTCTTCAAGACATGGTTAATAAAATAAGTTATAACTAACTTTATTTAGTTATTTGTTAACTTTAATTGACTTTAAGAAATTAAATTAGTTAATTTTATAACTTGACTTTAAATTTAAGATTTTATCTCAAGATCAAAATTAAATAATAATAGACCAAACACAACTCTAAATGGGTGGGGGACCTTATTCATTGCAGTCATTTAAAATAAATATTCATATATGCCAAACAATAATAACTATAGTAATTAAATAAAATTAAATACTATAAATGTTAATTTCATATATATTTATCCATATAATTCAGTAAATATATAATCAAAATAAATCATGTTGTATAAGTATCAACCTGTTGTCATACATCCAAAACATAAAATATTGACATAATATAAAATATCATAGTATCATAAACAACAAACTAAAGGATCAATTTTAACTAGAAATAACTTGAGTAACAACCCACTCATCATCTATATCTGAAAACACTTCAATCAAATGATGGCCCTTATGCTTCACATATTCAATATATTTCATTGTAGTAGTAGATAACATAACCAACTTTGTGCCCAACTCACTCTCTCCATCATCTACCTCTAGCTTAATATTTTTAACCATCCTCATAATTAAAGGTGAATCTAAAGCTAAAGGAATGATTGCATGCTTTTTACCACTAAAATTAGTAGGCCTATCTTTCTCTTATGAGTAAGGTATAAAATGATCAAGACTTAATTTAGAACACCCTAAAAGTCTACTCATAGCTTTAGGTGATGGAGCTTTAGTATTCAAAGGCTATAAGGAAATTACTTAGATGATTCACAATAATAGAATTATGTATGCTAGAATTAAGATAAGAACAAGTAGGTCCATAATAATAATTGGAAAAAGAGTAGAATATTTGAATATTATAACTGAGCCACTTCAAGGGGGCAACCTCCACAACAATGCAATAAGAACATAATTCATGATATGATGATAAAAGACTAACCACTACCTCCTATATATACCCTACTTATCCATGGTTATCCCATAGGTTGACCATATTAAGGACATAAAAAAATACAACATGATAATATGAAGATGTATAAGCCACAAGTCGGTGACACATATCCCTAGATGCACTATAGGTTAAGGGCATAACAAATGCACAAGTGAACACAGATATAATTTTACAATCAATTAAAGTTCATTTTTGAGAGTAGGTGCTCTATGATTAGGTGAATTATGAGGCTTAGATTATATGGTACTATGTATATGTTAAGAATAACTACTTGGATTTCCTCATCTACAAGGATGATATCTCCAAAGAGGATTTATCCAACCTCTATTTCCATGGTCATAAGTTGGATTAGATGGGAAAGAGTTCAACGCTTTATAAAAATTAGGGTCAATAGCATCAAAATGAATGAACATGCAGGTACCATGGTTAAAAGTCTTAAGAAAATTTCTATCGCTTATACATCCATGGAAGAATTGACTTATGTTAGCATACGTCTATGGAGGAGTACCTTCTCTTTGCTTATCAATATTATGTCCTCAATTATTCCCATCTAAATGATGTGAATGTGGAGTCTAACTAGACATTTTTATACTAAAATATAGGACCATAAAATCAAAATCAAAATTTTGGTTTGTACTTCTAATCCTAATTTAGTCAAATATTAATGACTTCATAAGAATATCAACACTATAAAAAACTATCAACACTCATATTCAACAAATAAATAAAAGGAATCTCTTGTAAACTATTTTATCAAAATTTCAAAAAAGAGGAGATTAAAATTTTGAATTCCTCAAAAATTTCATTTCAACCTTGAAACTAATAAAAACACTTATCCTTATATTTTAAACTGACAAATGAAATTTATGAACTCAAATCCATGTAACCTTGTTCTTAATTAACTTCATATATTTTTTCAAATAAAACTCTTGTTTCAAATTATAACCATAAAGGTGACTAAAATCCTTATAGTATTCATGTTATCAACAAATTTAAAAATCACAATGACTAAAAATTCAACTTTTTGAGCCAACTAAGATATTTTACTATGTTCATTTATGTCAAATTATCCTTTTGCAACTATTTGAAAAACCATCCATGTAAATGTATTCAAAACTTCAATACCATTATACATGATTTACTTCTCCAATCAATATATCATGATAATCAGAACAAAATTGTGTTAGATATCAATACTACTACTGACAATAATCAAACTGATCACTTTTTAAACCAACTCTACTTCAGCCCTATAAAATGTATGTGCATATATGAAAAACATATTTTGTATAATTGAACTCTTTAGAACTACTCAACAATTTTACTTTAACATAAATTCAAACCATTCAATTGTAATCTAATAATGTCCATGACATCAAAAAAAATTATATCATCAAAGAAATATAAAGAGTCACTATACAAACATTCTCTAAAATTGTCTTGACAAATAAACTATTTATATATGACTAAATAATCATAATATAAATTCAAACTTATTTCAAAAGCATAAGTTCCATATAGGTAGAGTTCAATGATAGAATTATTAAAACTCTTTCATCATACATCAATTATATACTACCATAACCCAAATGTAATTTGATAGTGAATCAAATGAAGACAACCATAATTTAAGACAAATGAACTTAGGAATATCATATTACAAATAAAAATAAGTTATATGCAAAGTAATAAATTATTCATGAATTTACCCAAATTGCATCCATATATAGCCTCATTAGATCCTTCATAAGACAAAATAGTTGTACGTAGATAAAAAACTTCAACATGGCCATTCACATATTCATTTGAACCATTATAAAATAATATAAATTGAAATCATGTCTTCAAAAACTAATCAAAATTTGACCATCTAGAATTGATTGTGTGACTTGAATAGTTTATGCTTAAATGACTCCTTATCATGAACCAGAATATGCATGTAGGAGGGAAGACCAATATTTTATATTGAAACCAAACCTTATACCAAATTAAAAGAACAAAAAAGAGAAAGTCATTCTTTCCACCATGTTGTCTCAAATATTCTATACCCAAAATTGTATTTGCCATTTCATGAAGTATATTTGAAAAAAAATAAAAGGTATCCTATATATTTATTTCAAAATCCTAAAATCTAGAAAATTTTTTGGAGGATATCGTTAAATGCATGCACGTGCAGACATAAATCAAAAGATTATGAGCCTTCATGAATAATATATACTAAAGATATAAAAATCAGTAACCCAAAACCAAAAACAACTAAAATATTTTCATGATTCTAAATACCTCTCAACTAAACACATAATACTCAGCATGCATAACCTTTATGAAACCATAGTTTAGAACCCATTTCATATGAATCATCACCACTTGAAAAACAAACTTCAAAGACCTATGAGTTTCATATGTTTCTTCCATAATTCTATGTAAATAAATAGTAAAAATAAAAATTATATGTTGACATTTTCATTTGAATATTCAAACAAATTACAATTTTCCATGATAATAACTAGTGCAAAGATGATCAACGTACCTCGCCTGCAACTAAAACCAGATGCATATTTTTTTTCAAACTCAATCATTTTCCTTGTTCCACTTGAATAGATTCTACATGAAATATTTTTAATGACTAAAAACTACAAAATAACTACCCTTTGTATATGCCAAGCTTTGCATTAACCACTTACAACTAAGTGCTCAATTTTAATTGGTCGTCAATTTTGTCACCAACTAGTTTAGTGGATCAACCAAGATAAACACATTATCACCAAATTAATAATCACTAAACTCTCCTCCAGATATCTTGCCAACACATCAAAACCAATACACATAATTTGACAATCAATGTAAAGAAATCTCTAAAGTCTTTAAAATCCCACAAAAAAATCACCACATGAAATTCACACCAATGCATTTAACTTATATTATTTGAGATATCTATAGTGGTGCCACCACAATACTCAAGATGAGTTAAAACTCAACTTTGAACAATGATCTATTCACAGTTTAATGTATTACCATATACCATAAACCCCCACTTAATCACCTCTTCCATTTATGTCATGTTAACAATATGACTTTGCAATTCAATCTTTAGATTTGACACTTAGGTCTAGGTATTTGTATAAAATTTAGGTAATAAATAATTTTAACATATGATTTATATTGAAATCAAGCGTGTAACTTATAACCAATGTATCTAGACAATCATAATCCATTATAAATATGAAATGAATATGATATCGATATTATCAATATTTTTTGGTAAACTTTCATGGGTTTGAAGACTAAACAAATGAATCTAAATGAAACTTTTCACAAAGACTTTGAACATGAATCCTACCAAGATTTCACTAATCAGTCTATTAAATGGATAATATTGCATATTCTATTACTAAAATAGACAAAATGAAAGCTTGCAATTCTCACTACTCAAATCAAGTCAAATCATAAACAACAACCACTATGCATATGTTAATCATATAAATATTGAATTTATTTTCATTAGTCAAACTATTTAAATTTTGAAACCACTCATTAACATTCAAGTAAAACAATTTCATTAAATGCAAGAGTCATTAATGATTATTTAACATAAGAATGCATATTCAAAATGAAATCAAATGACTTAGACCCCCATAATTAGTTTTAGATTTCATAACCTTAAGCCAGTAGTGTGGCATAATATATAAGTACATTCAAATTTAAAAAAAAGATAGGGATGTCAAAAATAATCATAACAAACACCATCTTTAAACTTCAACTCCTCTCTTGCAATAATTCTTTTTGCACATGGTCCAGCATTATCATGCCCCATTTTCCATGGCCAACCTCAATGAAATTTCAAATATGTTTTATACCAATGGTAACATGCATCCTATTCAACTAGTAAAATATATGTGCATTCTTGAATTGTGATGTGTAATTGTCTAACCAAATGTAATGTTGAATGAAATTAATGTTATTTTCAGTCAACTATCCATAGAACATCTCAAAACAACCTTGCACATATTTTATATAATGTGATCGGTCATCACTGACATAAAAATGGTACTCCCTTAATATTTTTTAATTTTTAATTGTATAATCAGGTGCATGCATGAATACTATATGCACAAATATGGTAACCTCTATTTATTTTTAATACTGTGACTAAACTTCCATTTGTGGTTTGAATGTGTAATTATTAGAAAATTCAACTACTAAAATAATAGAACCAAATGGGAATGTTTTTTTTCTTAGCTTTAAATGTTAAACTAACTATTTAGCTCTGTGTGTGTGCCTTGCATACTCATAAATAATTTCCTCCCTGAATTTGACCATAAATTCTAAAACAGGTATTTATTTTGTAACAAGCTCACACCTTTTAGATTCTTTGCCATATTTTACTTGATAAGTCATATATTTGTATTTACTCAAAGCAACTAATTACTATCTAATTTCACTTGTACTCTCATCATGGATACAATGTTTTATTTTAGTAATCCACCACAAATACTATAATTTCCATCCAAAAATGCTTTGTTATAAAAGAACTATCCATTTAGTCTTTCACAAAAAATGGTTGTAATAAATTCCCTAACTGATTTTGGTAGAACTTCTCTACCACACTCAAAAAAAATATTTTTAGTATGTAATGAGAAATGTATATGGAAATTAACATTATAATGCATTGAAAATTCAACATGTTGCGTACAACAATAAGAGGTGCATTTTATTTTTTTTCACATAAAATGGTTTGTCCATCTCAAAATATTTTTGACTAATAGAAATTTATGGATAAATATTCCAAAAACTTAGAGTGAAATTGTGTTTGGGTCATATACAAGAAATGTTTTGGATGCGGTTCATAGTTACGAGAACCAACTCTTCTTTCACTACATCTCTTACATTGGGTAAAACTCTTGTATTATCTTTCCAAAATTATGCAAGTAAATCTCTGAGAACATCATCTACAGCCTTGTCCTTTCTATGAATTCTACCAAATAATTCCCATAACTCAGTGGTATTGAAATCATTATCTTTAGCACCTTTCAATTGCTTTCATTAATATTTTTCTATTTATGTCAAGTGCTTGACTAGTTTTTGAAATCAATCATTTTTTAATTATTTGACCACTTATTGCACTAGTTGTAATTATATGTTAGACAACATTACAATCTTTTTTTGTGTGATTTTGGGCCTACAATATGATATGTGCCATGTAGATTTTCAACAATTTCATTTTTTTTATCATCCATGTTAGATGTTTTTAGTACTAGGGTGTGTATTGTATGTCTCATCTTAATCAATCTCATCAATAAAATAAACAGTTGACATTTTTTACAAACAAAATGTAATTTATCAAAGAAAGTATCCCAAAATTTTCCATCTAATATCCTTGAATGGCAATCAGACATTTTTTTATGCCTTGGTTTCAAAATGTTTTCATCAATTTAAAATAAGTACTTGCCTTTTCTATGCACAATCCTCAAAGGTGTTGTTAGTAGGGTAATTTTTTGAGAGGGTGTTTCAAAATTATTTTGTTCACTACTAGTTTCTTCATTATTAGTTTTATTGTTTAGTTATGGGATGACATTTTCTTCATTGTTACTTTCATCATTATGTGTTTCCATGAAATTATCTTCATTGATAGGGTTAAATCATCATGCATAAACTCATCATCAATAAAATCAAAAACTTTATACTTTGATTGTAGAATTGAAACATAATTTGAACTTCTACGTAAATATTCATCACTATTTCTAATATTGGTAAGCTGCAAACAAGGGTGCAAATCCCTACTATGAAAGGACCTAAGAAAAGAAAAATAGGCGAGTGACCACAAATTAAAAAATAATAATAGAAAAACAAAAAACTAATAAGAAAGAATTAAAAGACCTAATACCAAAAATAGAATTTGAAACTAACATTGTTTGAGTAGAGCATTCCAATCCTCCAAGAAAAAGCCAAGAGTTCCTCCTTACTAACAGACTTACCATCCTTGTCCATCTTCTCACCCTAAGCATCTAGTAAGACAACTAGTGAAGTAGTAACCTAGTAAATCATTTTAGATCACATGGTAGTAAGCACCTTCATTTTATTCTTCAGAGAGAAAAACCCACTCTTTATATCATCAAGTCCTTCTTGAACTAAAAACAATTATCACAATTCCTTTTAGTAGTAACTTCTTTCCCAAGGGTTTACAAGATCTTGGTGTCTTCCTCTTCAGTGTCATAAAATGAGTTATTTAACTCTTGAAACAATCAGCACCATCCTATTCCACCAGTTGATCAAAAGACTAGTTAACCTTCATGATCTCTACCTTATCCTCTAGTTTAGATGTTAAAGAATAGTCTATGATCTTTAGCACTCGGGTTTTGCCACCAGCCAATCTACAAGACCTCCAAATTCTCAACCTCATCAAATTACTCCCTTGGACTTCTTTACCCTTATCCTTCTCAACAACATCATCCCATTACTCCTGAAGCTCAATGTGCCCCTTATCCATAACTAGTTTTATTAGCTTCTCAACACCAAAATAATTCTTACCTTCTTTCCTAACTTCTCAGGTGCAAAGTGTTCACCAGCATTTCTTTTCCTCTTTTTGTCACCTAAATGGGAAGGGATATTTTTCAAATCACACAAACTCTCAACCTCCACCTTTTGTGACTAGTTTGGGGACCCAATCATACCACTCAAAGGGACCAAAATAGATGGGGCCTATAGAGAAGGGTTATTTTTTTGGGCATTAAAAGAGGTCTCAGAGCCTTTAATTTTTATGCGGGTGGGAAATAGAAATATAAACAACTAGATATTTAAGGATATGTTAATCCACATAAGAGCCCAAGGAATCTTTTATATAAGGGCTAATGGCCTTGCTTTTATCAAGGCTGCCAAACTTAACACTCAAGGGGATGTTATCATCTAACTCATTATCATTAGCTTCTTCAACTAGGTAGGCTTTTATGGGCTTATGAGGATAGATGGCTAGGTGGAAATGGTAAATACAAATAATTAGACCTTGATAGAGTGGGATAGTAACAACAATAGGGTTACTCTCGTACAAATTCTTAGCAATCTTCATAGAAGACTCTAGAGATGGAAATTAACAATCACCTTATGATGAAAAAGATTTAGTAAATCAAAATGATAGTGGTAATATCATTTGAACTTACCCTCCAAGGTGATATATTTCATGATAAATTAACAAACTTTTTATTAGGGGTTGATGAGGCTCACCCTATCTAAGAAACTCTACAAGTGAATCAACGATTTGCCCTCTATAAAAAATCTCTTCACGCTTTTAGGGTCCTAAACCTTAGTTTGTTTCTTCAACCTTTTAATTTCACATCTCAAACCCATATCCTTAGCTATAGTTACTTCACTTACTTCAAACTAAATTCCACCAACCCAAACCTTATGATCCTCGTCCCAAGACATAGCAAATTGGATCGATAGATTTTCATCAGAGCAATTAAGGTATTCCAGGAGCAAAGTGATGACACCTTCATAAAAAATACTTGATAGCATGGTGTCAACCTTAAATTATGCATAGGATACGGGTTTGGTTTGGACTTTATCTCCACCCATTGTTAAATTCTTCATAATTTTGAGGAAAATATCACACAAAGTAAACCCCAACACCCAAAGATAATGCAACTTTATGCAAAATTGTCTAGAAATGATGATCTAGATATCATCATTAAATTAGCTCTTGAGGTTTCTCAAACACCCAAGCTCATCCTTCAAATCATTCTCTCTAATCAAGTAATAATTACAGGTGTAATGAATCTTGTTTATACTATCAATTAGGAAATGCACCGTTGAGATTTGAAATGGCCTTGTGGGCCATTAAATCCACTACCACATGATTTTTTTGTTGATGTGGCAATTCCCATCTTTAAGGGGTATTCATATGTAATTTTATCCATAATGATGACAACCTCTTTCTATCCCTTATGATGGAAAATGTCAATCATGAATCCAATCACTAGAATATATATGAGAATCTATTCTAAACAATATCATTTTAAAAGGATCATTATGCCAGATAAGGTTGGGCCTTTATTTGAAGGCAATCTCTAGCATTTATAGGTAGATTAATAAGATTCATTCAACACCTTAAATGGAAGAGGTTGATTCCCATATTATCTATAACATCCACCACTTGGTTTCCCTCCCTATAGATATGCTTGACCTCAAATCCCTCAAAGCCAAAAAGGAGGTTCTTTATGTCCTGAATGATATCAACAATCTACCAGCCCACCCTAGCTTTCTCCTTAACAACATCAATGATAAGCTTGGAATACCCTTTAATTAGGAGGTTTTAATGCCTATAACAAGAGCCACGAAGGGCCATAACCTTAGTAACATTATTCAAATTATCCCCCAACCCTCCAACATAGGCAGCCACAAGCTCCCCCTTATCAGATCTGAGGACTCCACCCACACTAGCCTAACCTAGATTACCTTTGGTAGCCCCATAAAAATTAACATTTTTCTAACCATTAATAGGGGGATCCCACTTGGTAGTTGCATGAGCAAACCTCTTAGAGTTATCAATTCTACAGATGTGAGTTGGGACACTCCACCAATTGATAATACTAACTTAAATTTTATTGAGAGGAAATTCAGAAGCTTTAAAAGTGTTGTTAGAGATATTTTCCTACAATAGTTTAGCAAACATACAGAAGACCTCCTTAGAAGATTTTTCTTTATCTCTAAATATCATGTTGTTTCATTCCTTCTAGAATCTCCAAGCCAGGATAGGGGGATTTGAGCCCATATCTATTTGCATATAGGATGAACAAAAGGGGGAAACCAACACCTCATGATAGTAGAGAGATTAATATTCATTCTCCAAGAGACTCTAAGATTCTTCATATCAAAGATCTAAACCTCCCAGGGGAACTCACAATGTAGCAAAAGGTGGGAAATTGATTCTTCCTCCTTCATGTAGAGTGCACAATGGCTAGGGATTTAGAAGCCTCTAATTCAAAGATTATCTATATTAAGTATCATATTATGTATATCGAACCACAAAAAATGATTGATTTTTAGAATAAGGTTATGATTCCCAACCCTTCTTCAAAAGTTAGAGTCCTCATTATACTCTAGGAGTAGATTGTAAGTAGATCTAACTGTAAATGCTCCCATTTTATCCTTTTCCCATAGAAATTTGTCCTTTGAGTGGAATATAGGAATATTTCATCCTCGTAGAGAGAGTTTTAACTCCTCATAAATTATAAGAAGGTCATTCTAATCCTAATAGTAGTTTGATAGATGTTTCTATCCGTTATTTCTAGGAAGAAGATAATCAACAACCAACCTCCAAAGTAAGCAATGGCCCTATCAAAAAGTATTTGGAGGTTTTGGGTCTTATAAAGAGGGGTGTCCTTTATCCAAATATCTTCCTAGAATTTGATGGATCTACCATCCCCCAACTTCTACTTAATATCCTATATCAGTAAGGTTCTACTTTTTAACACATTATTCCAATTCATTGATCCTCCAAGGATACCAATGGTGTGAAGGAAATCATCAGGGTTATTATTATTATTAGATAGTTACTTAGCCCTCATAATGTTACCATAGTCTTTGATGCTAATCAATAAGTTGCACCCAATCTTAGCCAAGAGGGATTTGTTGATTAGGTGAATTTTTCTAATCCCAAGACCTTCTTGTAGTTTAGGTCTTTAGACTTTATCCCAACTAACCATGGAAATCCTATATTTATCTTCCACCCTAGTCCATATGAAATTCCTCTAAATTTTCTCAAAGTTCTCCATAATATATTTAGGGATTTTGAAGAGGGAAAGGAAATAAATAGGAATTCCCTATAGGGAAGTCTTCAAAAGTTGGTATTTTCTAGCTTGACTCAATAGCTTTCCTTTCCACCCAGCCAACTTCCTTTGACTTATTTCAAGAATAGAATTCCAATATATGGGAGGAACATATTTAACAACTAAGGGAAGGCCAAGGTAAGTACCTAGGATCTCACCACTTGAACAACCAAGAATCCCCATGATTTTATGTTGAAGGTCTATAGTAGTGTTGAAAAAGTAGACCAAGCTCTTGTCATAGTTGATACATTGGCTAGATTCATCCACATAGTCTTGGAGCACCTTCTTCCATTTCCTATCTTCCACCACCAAGGTATCCCCAAAGAGAATAGTGTCATCCACAAACTACTTAATGACATCATAGTTAGCTATTGAAGCAAGTGTAATTCCTTTGATCTCTTGGGAGCTCAACATCTTCATTAAACTCCTACTAAGAACCTCTACCATGAGAATGAATAGGTAAGTAGATAATGGGTCACCTTGCCTTATACCCCTCCAAGCATTGAGAAATCCCCCAGGGACCCCATTGACTAGGACATAGTACTTGACAATATTCATCGTTATTATTCAATTCATTATTGTTAATTGCATTATTATCTATGACATTTGGCTTATTATGGATAGTGTTTATACCTTATCTTGAGAAAAATGATTGCATTAACACCTTTTGTTTTTTTCTCAACTCTTGTAATTACTCCAATGTTTATACTTTAACTTCTTCCTCTTATTTGAATGAGCTCCACTACCCATGAATAGATAAATAAAAATTTGAAATTCCTTTTGATGGTGGGGATCTAAGGAAAAAATTTATACCTTTTGATGGTGGGGGACCCAAAGAATAATTTGATTCCTCTTGTATTAATCATGGAAAACATATAATGATGCAGATAATGTCTATGGGATCATAAAAAATATCAAAACAAAAATAAACATTGGATAATGGTTTGTTATCTAGAGACAATAATGTGTATGCATCATAGTATAACATGTACACATTATTTTTACTATGTTCATACTATCAATAACACATACACAGTATTGATAGTATGCCTATATGGTCATATATCATGTTGTTATGATATATGATTATACTACTTGATGAAAACCTATGTTATATTATTATTCTAGGGTTGATCTACCCATATCTTACATCACATCTAATCAATTGAGTAATAATTTATGTTTATGGGGCTCATTTTATCCAAAATAATGTGTTTAATGTCACCAATTAACTAATTATATTAACTCATGACTAATTTAGGCCCAAATAACATTTATAATTAAACCAAAATACTATTTGGATTAATTCATGACTAATTTAGGCTCAAATAACGTCCTACTCTTGTCTAGTTAGGTTGAAGGGGCTTGAATTCAATCGAATTTCTTTTTTGATTGAATTGGTGGAATTTATGATTTATTTTGTTATGATATTGGGGTTAATTGACCTAAATTACTTATATATAGTCAAAATTAGGTTAATAAGGTTTGATTTCATTGAACTTTCATCAATAATTGTAACAATGGACTAATTAGTAAGTATGTTAGGAAATAAGAGGTAATTTAGCCTCGATAATCACATCGTAGACTTGTAGTTAGATTCAAAGGGTTCATATTGGCCCTAATTAAATTCATGTTTGTATTTGTAATAAAATTAGGGTTAGTTAAGCCATATGTTTCATCCTAGAAGGGTCAAATGACCCATAAATTAGGTTCACATGGCTCAATTTTTCCTAGATCACATCCCTAATTAAACTAATTGACTAATTAGATAAATTTATGATAGAATCAAACCTAATTTAGCCCCAAATCATGCCCCACTCTTTTAGTTAGGTTGAAGGGGATCCAATTGGCCCCAATTTCCTTCATGATTGAATTGGTGGACTATTTTATTTATTTCACTATGATAATGGGGTTAATTGAGCCCCTAAATTACATAATGTATAGCTAAATCAGATTCATGGGGTTTAAATTCATCCAAATTGCATCATTAATTCCAAAAATTAACTAATTGGCTAAATATGTCAAGAAATATGGGCCAATGTATCACCAAATCACATCTTAGACTCATAATTAGATTAAATGGGTTCATATTAGCCTCAATTACCTTCATGTTTGCATTTTTTATAAAATTAGTGTTTAGGTTTTAGGTTTGTAACAATCAACTAACATGGTTGAATGAAAACCAAGATGTTATATCCAAATCAATCTCTTATATCATAAAAAATATAACACTTTCTTCAAAGAAAATTAATTAATAGAGAAAATGTTACTTGAATATCATCCTCATGACCACTTGTGAAGTGAGATAGTCAGACCAATTCATCCCTTGGTAATACTGGTGTATGTTTCCATTCATGCTTATTATCACTTGTCTGTATACAAAACATTTACAATGACAATATTTCATTCCAAAACATGTCTAAGCATAATTAGATAAAATCCTATGGTTTTACCTATATTATGATTAATTAGCCACTACATGTTTTGTAAAATATGTAAGAGTACCACCTACCATGGTTACCTCTTCCTTACATTATAATATACCCTTCTAATTACACCTAGGTTTTAAGTGAGTATATGATATGCATGGGCATATTTCTAACCATACCCATGTACTATATGTTATTGTTAATTTATGTGGCCTTTACCATCTAAAACATGGTTTTGACTAAATAGTATCCCACCTCCTATCTACGTCTTCTTTATTTTTCCTAGTCAGTTATCACATGTGATCCCATTCCTCACCATATCCCAAACACTATTAGCCATTAGTTGTTTATGTGCCCTTCACCTTCCCAAGTAGGTTTTTTTAATTTAGTCCCATCCCTTCCCATCTACTACTTCTTTATTCCTCTTGTTCATTAATCACATGGATCTATTCATCACCATACCCTAAGTACTATTATCCATTGATCATCCATTTGTCCTTCAATTTCCCATATGAGGGTTTGAATTCAGTCTCCTCCATCCCATCTACATCCTCTTTATTCCTTTATCACTTTGTACTTGCATGCACCTATCCTACTCACATTCACAAAACTTTAGTCCAATTGAGAAGGACAACCTTAAAACCAACTTTGTTTTAATGTAGACACTTAATTTTTTTAAGGATGTATTTATTACTCATTAAAAATTGCATTACTCTAGGGTACTGGTATGTCTGTCAATCAATGGCCTAGTTTAGGCTCTTATTAGAGCATTTTTATCTATGTTCTAGTTGTCTCATGTCATTTACCCCTAATTACCTCTTTTTCCTTTCTCCTCCCCTCATGTTTCCTTGGATTTATAAGATTTTCTCTAAAAATTTACAATGTGTGGTTTTGGCCCCAGAAGTGTATCATGTATGATTATGGGGGTGTACCCTTTTGACCCTAGTTTTGGGCCTCTTATGTCGTGTGATCTTGGTTTGTTGGATTTATTTCTTATTGAATGTTAATAGAGTCCTAATTTAAATTCAATAAGTCTATAAATATAATAAATGTATTAGAATATAAGACATTGAATAGATATAAAATGAATGTGTGAAAGCAATTGATTCAAGAATTCAGAGTAGTGATTCAAGAGTTTAAGGAAATGTGAAAAAATTATTAGTGAAACAAACATTCATTCTAACATGAAAAGTCATATAAAGTACACTCTATCATCACTGGATTATCTCACTGACATTATTTATACTTGGTTCATTGATTTCAATATTTTGAAGTGCAAAAGGACTTGGTAAGTAATCGGTGCTTAAAAACACAAGCCCCAAAATGGTCATTTTCCTTATCCATTCACAGGTTTAATTGCCTTATTAGGTTTTTAAAGGTGATTAGTTTCCCATATATTTGCACAAATGTTTAAAAATGCTAATGAAAATTTTGGACCCCTAGACTAGGAAAACAAAGTTTTTAGATCATTTATTGTTTGTCATGTTTGGTCTCATGGCTTCATGAATGGTCCTACTCTTTCCAAAGTCCATGTATGGTTTTTGGAGTGATATTTGTTTGCCTTAGATTTTTGGGGTTTGCTTTACCTTGTTGTTTGTATTTATTATACATTGTCTAATCTTGATGAGTATTTATCGATTGGTGTGAAACTTGATATTAATCTAAACCCATCCCTTATCATTTATTGCAACTAAAAAATTAATTATGCATATAATATAGTTTTATTGTTTTAAGTTTGATTAGGTTTATTTACAACGTTTATGAATAGATGTTATGTAGTTTGAGTTAGATCCATTTATTTATAAAATAGTAACAAGGGTAAATCAAACTTTGGATTAAAAATTTACTATATACATGATCTTCATTTAAACACAAGCAAGCCAAAATTTTGATTGATACGTGATGTAAATTTAAGATATACTAGACAAATTTTATCCCACATTATGCTAGCTACATAAGAAGATTTGAATGCTTGAGATGGGAAACTAAATAAATCAACCAAAGAGTTGGTCATTCATCTAAACCTATGTATCATAGTCATCACTTAAATGATCATAATAATAATGAGTGGGTCAATACCAAATTCATCAAAAAATTCATCTCAAAGAACCAATATTTTATCATGGAGATGGTTGTATAACATGGAGATAAGCACTCTTCTAATTCCACTTCGATCAATTTTTCTATGATGAAGCATCCACATTTCATACGTGTATTGAAGAGTAGGGGTAAAAAATTAGTGAAATAGGTGAATCTTTGTTTGCATATATTTTTATAGTATAAAATACTATCAATTTTGATCCTAAAATTTATATGGTCTACCCAATTAATATGAGTGAATCAATTGACAAAAAAATGATATTCTCCTCATGTCTTGTTTTCTAGAAGTGTCACTCACTCTTTGAAGAAACATTGTACCAAAATTCCTCAATTGTAAGCTCCATCAATAGAGTAGTGAATTGATTGTCCTCTGACATGAATTTATCACCTAGTACTTGTGTAACTAAAGTGGGAAAAGCATTATTTATCAATTTCCACATATTTAGCATACACTCTTTTATTTTATCCTTTTCTTCATGTATCCTAAGGACTTACTAATCCAAATATTATGCCTTCTATGCTTGAAAGAAGATTACTCCTTCAATTTGTTTTGACAGTGGCATTTGGGTCACATATAACGATGTTTCCATCATAGTGGTAGTAAGTGCCATAGATGTGGTCAAAGGTGTTGTAAGAGTAGGTGTGAATTGAACCAACATAAGAAATAAATTAGTTCATTGCATTAATGTAGTAGGGACATCCAATAACCATTAGCTAGAGATCTATGATGCTTCGTATGTGGCCTTTGTGTGAGATGCAATTTCTACTTCTGCCTATTCTTTTGCATCTTTTTGCTCCTTGTATTAGGTTTATACTTTATCCTTAGCCTTAACTTGTGATTTATCTTCCTCTTTAGCCTTAGCCTTTTCATTAGCTTGAGTTTTGGCTTTATCATCTACCTCATCCTTAAATTTGGCTTTAACTTCAGCCTTATCTTTGTCTTAGGTTGCTTGTGCTTCTACTACACGTCTAAGTTGTTATTTAGCATCCTTGGCTTGAGCTTCTTATTCCCTCTATTTTTTTGCATAGCTTACACCTCTTATTTTTTCCATTGGGATTAATCCTTCTCTTTCTTCTTTGCCTCTACTTCTTCAACTTGATTCTACATAGTTTCTGCTTCCTCAGCTTTCTTCTTTATAGCTTTTTTTTCTTCAGATCACTTTTGCATAGCCTCTACTTCCTCAACCTTCCTACTTATAGATTCAATTTCTTTGGATTGCTTCCATGAAGCCTCTACTTCCTTAACTTTATTTTGTGTTTTGATGCCTATGTCTTGATACTTTTGTTTCTAATGTTGTGTATTTTCTTCTTAAGTGTGTTGTGTCTCTTGTGTCACTGCTTATTATGTTTGTTCTTGTTTTTTATTTCTCCTTTCTTCCTCCTCAGGGTCTGGTGTGTCCTATATAGTTTTTTTCATCTATTATCTTAGGCATAGTTGTATCCATGGGTTCCTTATCACCTTTGAGGTCTACAATCTCAGTGTCTAATTCTATATGCTCAGATGATTGTGATTCACCAAGATGGGCTTTACATACCAATTTATTTTTCTTGGATTTAGATAGAGGTGTGAGAGTCTATTTTTAACTCTTTATAACCTCAGGCTGAGGTTATTATTGTGATTCTTGAGACTATTTTACACCACTTTCTTCTACAGGTTCACCAAAAGACACCATCCTTTATTGCATAATTTATGATGGTTTAGCAAAAGGGTGTGTGCATGGTCACCAAAACAAGACCGATGTAGGACTACCTTCTTCAAGTAAATCCACCATCTGCACAACTTATGATTTTATGATGACTCTATTGAAAATATCTCAGCCTCTAACTTGCATTGAGTTGCATCTTGCCCTACAGTATCATTAACAATAGAAGGAGGTGGTTGAGTAATATCAACCCAAAGGTATTTTCTTACTTGATTTTGTACTTGGAAAGTGTGCACTGATTTCCAAAAGAAGAACTCCTTATCATCTTATTTATCATATAATTATTTTTTGATATCTTCTAACATTGATTGGAGCACTTTTTATTCTTCTACCTTTAACTTAGTTAGATCGCACTTAGCAACTATCTTTAGAACCATGGGATTCTCGAGCCAAGACTTTATTTGATGAGTTATTTTCTTTGGTGGTGGTGAGGCTTAGTGCACATGTGCTTTCCTATTTCCTTTCTCCTATTATGGTGGAGATTGTGGTTATGATATTTATGATGGTTGAGCATGTTTCTGAATTAGTTATTCTAGTGGTGCTTACTCCACTTTTACTTGTTGCACTTATAGAGGAATAACTTGAAAAGGTGGAACTGACCTTGAAACTGTAACTTTTTGCATGTATACTTTAGCCTTCACTTCAAGCATAGAAATTAAAAATTGCATCAGGGTCATAGTTGGAGTATCTAACTCATGTAATTTAATTTGAATACCCATATGCAATTTTATGTTTAAAGCATGTTATTCTAAATATTACATTACATCGTATGGAATCATAGGGCATGTTCAAATCAAATCTAGTAATTCAGGATACCATGTGTTGAATCACACAAATTACTCATAATACTACCCTATTTTAGCATGTGATATTTTCAAGAGCATTACTAAGCCAAAATTTTATAATTACATTGACTGGCCTTAGTGGAGATTTTCACTATGTGAAACACAATAAAAGAGCTAAAAACTAATACTGAAATGTCTATTGTCTTCATACAAGTACCTTTTCTATATTAGTGGTAAGCTCGGTTACTAAAAATTTAAGCTAGTTGAAGTCCTCACATAGCTTTGTAATGCAATAGGAAATATCAATTATGCCTCGTGACCCTTGTTTTGCTTACTTTATGGTTTGCAAAAATATTTTTTGATGCATTATACCATGATGCATAGTGAAGCATCTTTAATTGATTCAATGGGTGTTCCTCACCCTACCCTTATGGTATATTTTTCCATGATATCTAAATGGATTGGTGGTGTTTTGACTTATAAGGGAGGAGAGATTTATTACAATTGGGAAGGTTGGTGGCTTGTACCATAGTGTGTGTAGTGATCCAAATTATAACATATTGAGCCAAATGGATATCCCCTTGATTTTACTGGCTCAACAAAGTCATCATGACCTCATCTAACTACCCAAATGTAGGCATCTTAAGCAAACTTTTAGTGTCATATCCTTGTAATGGATGTTGAATTATGAGGGCTCTTGTTTATGTTACTCCTTGAGTATCCTAGGCAAAAAGAGTAGTTCATATTGTGTTTATAAACTTGAACAGATCCAGATCATTATATTTAGTTTGTTAAATAACCAACCCAATCCCCATTTCCTCTTTTTGTGCATCTGATAGTGGAATCAATAATTGACCTCTTTTTATGGCTTGATCAGTGGTATGGAATGAATGATTACTTTACCTAGCTATGCTCTAGTTCAAAATCAATTCATGATTAGGTATTCTAAAATTAGATCATAGAAGCCTCTTATTAACTAAATTCTATAATGTTTTGGCATTGTCCATACCCTACTCTTATATAACTATTGGTGCCCAGTTTTGTGTCACCAACAACTTTGATTGCATTGATTACTTGTGTACAAATTTTCCTTTTTCAATTAGTATTACTTACTTGAAGCTACCTTGATAGGGACATTTTGTGCTAAGAATATTTAATTTTATTCTTTGGTAGTTATTATGTGAGTAGTTGTTCTTTCATTTAATCAATTTTCCATATAAATCCACTTGTTCATTTATTACTAAATCTGATTCAAAAAAGATGTAATATTTTTGAAATGCCGCATCATTAATAGTTTGACTTGACTATTGTCCTTCCATTTACTATACCTATCTTGTCTCCACCTTCCTAGACTTGATTAATATGCTTGATGTAATTACAATTGGTTGTCTTCTATGAGTTGTCCCTAGAATGTGATCGTACCCTACGATGATAACTGATTTCTTATAATTATGATGTGTTGTGTTGCAATGAACATGATATAAAAATATTTTAACCTAAGAAAACAAAACATAAATAAATAATGTTAAATAAAGTCTTAATTACATGGTGCTACTTAGCACCCACTCAATTTTTTTTAGTTGAACGATAAAGATTAAAGATGAAATGGCTTAAGCCTATAGCCATTTATATGTCTTGGTAATATGGTTACCTTCAAATATTTAAACACTATGGTACCCTATGGTGATACTTAATGAATAATATAGGGTCCTTTCCATCTAATGTGTAGCTTTCTTAGGAAAGCTTTAAATCTACTCTCATAAAGCAATACCATTTGTTTGGGGTAAAATTATTTAGATCACAAGTTGTGATCATGCTAAGCTTTCTAAATCTACTTGTTAATATATTGTCTCTACTATTCCCTTTGTCTATTTTCTTCCATATTTGTGAAATCCATCAAATATGGCTTTAATGAGTCATGATCACCTAATCTAATACCCATCACAATGAATATACTAGGAACAAGATAATCCATAGGCATTACTGCCTCAAGGCCATATACCAATTGAAATGGAGTGAACCTTATATCTCTCTTTTAATGTGTTCTATAATCCTATAGAATCATAGGAATTTGATCTTCCCAATAATCCCTTTGAACATTACAAATTTTTATTAACATTTTTCCCAATACTTTATTGGATGTTTCTGCCTATCCATTTTCCTGTAGATGGTAAGTTGTGTTTTTGTGGTGTGATATCATGAACCCTTAATGAGAGTCTTGATAGTAATATTTAGGAAATGTGTGCCTCTATCACTTACCATCTTAAATAGACATCCAAACCTTGTGATGATGTTTTCATATAAAAATTTGGCAATGGCTTTTATACCATAGCTTAGAGTGGCAACAGCTTCCACCCATTTCATAAAATAGTTTATCATAGTAATAATATATCAGGCATGACCATGCTTACTTAGATGAGCTATAGTTCCAACGAGGTCAATTCCCCATTGTTCAAAGGGTTATTATACAAGCATGGGTACCAGAATCATTTCATCATGCTAGTTTGGCTTGCCCATTCATTGATAGGCATCACAGTGTTTAACAACTTTGTGTGCATCTTGAAATAATGTAGGCCACCAAAGACCAATTTATAATATTCTCCTTGTAGTGGCTTCTCTTGAGAAATTACCCCTTGCAATTTCTTGATGAGGCTCTTTAAGAAGTTGTGGTTGTTCATGCTCTAAAGCTAATCTACATAATATAGAATATTTATCGAGCTTGTACAAGAATCCATTAATAAAGCTATAGGGTATGGCTTGAGTGACCATTTTATTCTTATCTTTTTCATTTTAGTGTGAAGGAAAAATTCCTTATTCTAATAAATTTGTAATGTCTTCCATATTATCAATAACTACAAAAGTTCTAAATAAATGTGCATATGGGTATTTATCTTCAAGTTCTTATAGTTCCTCCCCATTATGAAGTTTGATGAGGTGATTTGGCCCCACATTTTCTCAACCTGGCTTAACATTAATGTAGAAATGAAATTCTTTAAATAACATTAAACACCTTGATATATGTCATCTTAGCATTGGCTTCTTAACCAAGGATTGCAATGTATGGTGATCTATGAAGAACTCAAAAGGAGTAGCCAATAAGTAATGATAAAACTTTTGGAGTGAAAACACCATGGATATTTATTCTCTCTCTATAGTCATGTAATTATTTTTTGTAGCTGATAGTTTCTTACTAGTAAAATATATCACTTAGTCTAACCCACCTTCACCTAGTTGCACTAAGATAACTCTTACTGCAGTGCTAGAATCATCCACATGTATGTGGAATGGCTTATTCCAATTAGGAAACACTAAGATCAGTGTTGTTACCAATCTCGGTAACTCAATAAATGTTGTTTGACATTTTGGTGTCCATTAGAATTTGGTATCTTTGCATAGTAATTTATCCATGGATGTAGATATAGTTGCATGCCCTTTTGTAAACTTTTGATAATATCCCATATGACCAAGGAATGTGTGCACTTTAGTTGAGTTAGTATAAGATGGCATTCTTATTATAACAAAAATTTTAGTTGGGTTAACCAAAATACCATCATTACACATAACATGGCCTAGTAAGACACCAAAAGGTGTAAAGAATAGACACTTATTTAAATTTAAAGTGATGCACAAACCCTGACATCACTCCAACATCAATCTTAGTTTTGACAAGTGTTCTTTGAATAGAGAGAAGATAGACCAATCATCCAAATAGATTTCTAGGAAATCATAAATGAAATATTTGAATGCATTTACCACAGCTCTAAAAAATATAGTGGGTACATTCTTTAAACCAAAAGGCATTACCTTGTATGAAAAAAAATCCCCATTCAGTAGCAAAGGTGGTCTTAGCCTGATCCTCCTTTGTAATTATAATCTAGTGATATCGAATAAAGCCATCCACAAATGAATATACTTCATGCCTAGCAATGGATTCAAGGACTTCATCTGTAAAAGGAATTAGAAATTGATCATTAATGAAAGCATCATTGAGTGCATGCTAGCCCCCACACACCTACATTTCTCATGTTTTCTTAGGTTTAAAAACCATGGGACTCACCCACTTTGCCTTTTCAATTAGATAAATGATTCCATCTTCTTACATTCAATCAAGTTTAGCCTTTATTTTGATTTTCATATTAAGATTGACCCTATAAGGTCAATTTTTGATAGGGCATACACACTCTTTGAGTTCTATGTGCATTTCTCCTAGAGATGGATCTATACCTTTTACCTTCAAGAATTTTCTTGGAAACACATCTTGATAATCCCTTAATAGCTACAAGGCCTCAAAAATTTATCTTGTCCCCAAAATTCTCCCACTATTGCAAGCTTAGGAGCCAAATTTATCCCAATATTTCCTTCAATATTTTTCAAAGGTTCATGATATATTTTTCCTAATCCACTATGCAATGTATCTTACAGAATGTGTTTTCCTTCCCATTGTAGAATGTTAATGTTTTACAATTTTTCTTCTTTCACTTGCTCTGCACTTTGCACTAGTTTAGGTTCATCATCGCATTATGGTTCAAATAAACCTTCTAGATCAAGATCTCCATCATTATCATTTTCACTTTATTCTGTCAGATCATTGATTATTCTATTACATGACTAAATAAGAACTTGTTCTTTTTGGTTGGATTTGTAATTGTGTAGTGCAAGATCCAAGTTTTGCATAGCCTCCTGATGAGATGATTATTTATCTTTAGTTGCCAAATATTCTATTCATCCATGACAAAGAAACATATTAATTTTAGTCAAGGCATTATGTATTAATGGATTATCATCTTCCAACACAAAGGTTTGAATGAAATCTTGCTAAAATTATGCTCAATGTTTGGTTTCCCTTCTACACTCTTGATGCATATAACAAGTTATTGGTAGAGGTGTAAGGGTATGGTTGAATATGTGCACCTAATATTTTGGTTCCACTCCTTGTGTGGTCCATATATCCACACACTGATGGATGTGCAATTTTGGGTATTGACCTTCTTGAAAGAAAGATCATTCTAATTTGACACTAGTTGGTAGCTGAAACCTTACACACAAGATTTTGCATACTTCCTTATACTACATTTCTAAGTTTTTGTGTACTACCCACCATGTCATAGTTGTTCCTTTCATCACATAACTTAATGTGTTGACTCATTGATCCACCTTGGTACATAGTGTTCAAGCCTCAATATAAATGGATTGAGATCCTCTATCACAAGGTATTGAGGTATATGACATTTTTCAATAAACACCATGCAAAATGGTCACAACTCATGATCTTTGTGAGGCCAATTCAAGGTGTGCATATTTGAGTCACCACTTATGGATGTTATGGATTTTCAAGGTACAATACCTCCAGGGGTTGGTTCAATATAGTCCATCATAGTTTCACTAGTATTATATAAGAAATATACTTCAAATATCATTAGAGAGTGCACTGAAGGAGAAACACATTCTTCAAGGTGATCTTGAATAGTTAGAGACTTTGTTAAAATAGGCTTGAATGCTATCATTGTTCTTACTACACAATATGTGGTTTCCAATCTTGAGACTCTATAGACTACACCCCATTTTGCCTTTCATCTATCCCCACTTTAAACCAACTATTGTCCTCATAGTCATAAGGATACTCTAGCTCTTTTGGGATGATATATGGCTTTTTCTCAGAATTATTTAGGGGTATGACCACTATTTTATCTTTTTGATGTTTTTTTAATTGATTGCACATAGTATTGATGATCATTTGGCCATTATAGGCCCATTTATTACCTATTAAGGTAGGGTAATGAGTCTCTACTATCTTCATGTCGATGACCTCGATGTCCCCTTGTAGGTTGAGCTTGACCACTTTAATGTTAAAATATTCTAACCTACCAATGGGTTTGAATCTATCACAATCTACCAAACTCAATGTTACTAGATTGTAGCTCAGAGTTGGTTGACTAATGGCTTCCTAGGTTAATCAGGGAATCATATTGACTATGCTTATGAAATCAAATACTACATTTGGAATTTTATACTTATTTAACTCAATATCGATTTGTGAATCCACATCTCAAGGTTTCTTGGTCTTGACATACTAAACTACTTTATCGACCCTTATTTATCCTCATTATGCACATTCCATTAGATTATATAGGAGATTAATGATGTTTTAGGATATATCCTCATTGTGTAGTGTATTGAGTAGTTTCATTAGATCTATTAAATTAATCATAATACCTTCTTGTCTCATTATCCTAATAATTTACCCATACATTTGAGCAATAATATTTGTGTTATCATTCTCAAAAATTGGTTGATGTTATATTTTTTGTAATACCTACGTAAATTGATACATTAAATTATTTTCTATAGCAAGATCATGATATTTGTCCTATTAAACTTTTCTAATGCCATGATCCTAAGGTATTTTTAAAGGAGATAAGCCTTGTTCAATTCTCTGTTACCTTGTGATGGTTTGCACAAATGCATTTTCATTTAGCTACACATTAATCATATTTACATTCTGCATCAGCTTCTCTTGTCTTTATTTTTCCAAGACTGGGCAATCTTCTATTTGATGTTGACCTTCAACCCTACAATATACACAATAAACTTGTCTCTGAGATTTGGTGGGGTAGTTTCTCACATAATTATTATATGTGTCACATAGATAACATTGCACAAGGGATCAAGCTTACTAATTATCATTATTACAACATCCTTGATATTTGCCACAATATCTACCCCTATATCCCCCTCTATATCTACCTCTATTTTATTGATATCCCCACCTTTATGATTGTTGTCCATTATATCCTCCTTATTGATTCATCTACACATCATATCCCCTATATTGGTGCTAAGGGGAACTTAGAGTCCAGTTTGCCTATTGTTGTTAAAGATTTGTATTATTCTAGGATTGCACATATTGACCAGAATATTGGTATGAGGGAGATGACATATTATTCCATCTTACTAAGCCCTGTGCCTGATACTAAGGTGATGAAATCATATAATATTAAGGCGATGAAGGCATCTATCTAAAACTACCTTAAGTCACATTTGTCATCTCCATGTCTGGTTTTGAAATTGCTTGCTTTGTAGTTGGTATTTGTCAAGCTAAAAGTATGAAGATGTTCTTTGTTATATATTATTTTAATTCTTTCAAAGCTTAGTATCTTGTCTCATTATAATTTTTGTATTTATAAAAATTATAATACATGATGTAAAATTTTTGGATATATTTTTGAAGAAGATGGCACTTATATGTCAGATGTCTAACTACCCTACAGATTCCATAAAATTCCATTTTTTATTTTGGACAATCATTTCTATGATGTCCCTCTTAGTGATATTCTATGCACTATAGTCTTAAATTAGGCTTATTATTTTCATGCATCTCATTCATATTCTTCATAAAATTATTTGACTTAGCTTCTAATTTTTATCCCATCGATAAAATATTCATAATCTTCTATTTGCTCTACCTGTATGGCAGCAGGTTGAGCATCAACATTGGTGGAGAACAAGGATTACACAATAGCGAACCTTATTCTTGGTTTTAGAACCTATATGAACCAAGTAACCTTATATTTGTATTTTAAGATAAAATCAATTTTGTTCATTACATCAAAAAACTTGTGATCATATTCTCCAACTATTTCTCTAGATTTTTGTCAATTTCCTTCAAGTCTTGAATAACTTGATTGGAAGTTTTTTTAACCTTAAATTCTAATACTAGTAAATCTTTAACTTGTGTGAGGTCATGTGAATATATATTTATTTTGAAAATGAACTCCAAATCATGTCCTATCAAAGACCCCACGAGTTCACATTTTTTCATATCATTTGATGTTACCCCTTTTACAATCCATTTCACTTCATAGGTTACCAAGTATTATTCGGGGTCCATAAACCCATCATATGGAATTAAATGCATGAGCATTCCTTCATTAAGCACCATATCTGGTAAGTTGGTAGTTATCTGAATAATTACAAATGTGACTAGTGGCCATTATGTACTTATTGTTGTGGTGTTAGACAACTACATAATGTTCATTGTAACTATAGGCTGTTGTGCACTAATATTTTTAGGAGTAAAAAGAAATCATACTTCTTTTAACTTCTTTCTTTTTAATTCTTGTTTGGTTTCTACATTGAGCTTTCAAAACTTGTCAATAAAGGAATTAAATCAACCTAAATTTGCTTCTCTTTATGTACTTTTTATATCTTCAATAAATAAAGTAGGCTTGGAAGATGCGTACCTTTGAAATGAATGACTTTTATCTCTAACTTATTCTAACTTTGGACTTGAACCTACGATATTACTAACTTCAAATTTAACATTTCTCCAAGAACTTTCTTTCCTAGTTCTAGCCAAAAACCCTTCCTTTAATTATAATTTACCTCTACTTCCTAACTATTCTACCTCTACGTCACTACTTCCAACATATTCATCGTCATTGGTCCCTTTTTCATATTTCACATGCCCTTTTCATTCAATTATTTCCACATCTTCTCTTAGTAATCTCTCTTCTCTAACATCTTTTTCTTGCTATAAGACTTTCTTCTCTACTCCTAATCCTATTCACAATTACTTCTAGGTATTTTGTCTTATTATGCCTTCTTTGTTGTCATAGTTCCTTTTCTAGTCCCATAATTTTCTTCTCACTCTAAATATTTACACCTTCCATTTTATGGTATTAGTTTCAATTTTCTTTTAATTGGCTCTTCATCATTCACTTCCTCTCATATGCACCCTCATAGTGTTTGAAGCGACTACTCCATGTTGGCTAGAGTAGGCACCATGACTTTTTTCATAACTAACATCTTTATCAACAAAGGTAGTCATAAAAATTTCCCTCTAATTTCTTGGATAAATTGATCGTACGTAGTCTCAAAAGCTATGTATCAGTGTGCTACAAACTCAGTAATATAGTCATTGATTGTGGTCTTCATCTAATAATCTACTACTTAGGACTAATTAGTGTCTAGGTTACACAGTCTTTCTACTTTTTCCTTGGTCCAAATTATTAATTATGTTCTCCTTGGATTGAAGTAATAGTATTTTAATCTAGCTAGCCATGCAACTAACAATCTAGGCAACTCGCACTAGAAAATTTCATAGATTTCACAATAGATATGTTCTTGGATAACCCCCTATGTAGTTTTTTTTGACCACCATGTTTCTTCTTCTACAAATTTTTTATTTCTCTCATCTAATCATCTTTCTACATCTCTTTGCCCTAGCAACCATTTCAGTATATTTCATCTAAATAGGTTTCATGTTCACCTTACCATTATTAGCAGAGGTTTCTAAAAATAATCCAAAACATGCTAATTACAAGGATAGTTTTCATAATGGAGAGTAACAAAAAGTGCATAAGAGACTACAATAGTACATATCATTTATGATATATAAAAATGCACCTAAGGAGTAGAAATAACTCAGTTGCTAATAAAAGACAAAACGCAAACGACATAACATTTAATAAACAAATTAAAGAAAAATAGAGTACTCACTATGCATTAACTATATATAAAATAAGATTAATAAAATTATAACAAAATGATTCTATTAATCTCTATTAATGCATCAAAACCATATTCTATTACAACAAAGTGTTATATATAATCTTTTATAAACTATTGTCTCTTCACATTCTAGCCTTTCGAGATACAAAAGGAAAGATTCTTTGCATTCTTCTACCATATGATTAGGCTTATAAGTTTGAATACATATAAAATTTATACAAGAGACAAAATCATATACTTCACATATGTGTCTTTCTATTATATTGTTTTGATTTTACCATGCTTCATTCTTCATCCAACATCATTACAAATCAAATATCCCTTTTATAATAAGTCATAATATACTTTTATTATAAGATCTTCATTAATTACAATGTGTTGAAAAGTTCTCTTATGTATTTAGCACAATTTGGGATCAAATTTGGCTGGTATCTAAAGATGCATCTCTAAAGATGATGTGAATAAATTGAACTTAATTCATAATCACTCCATGATGCTATGATAAGGCAATGCATATCATAACGTGTATGTATTATTACTAGTTTGAATTCAAATCCAATTTTTTTGGCTTCAAAATGGCTTGGATGCCTGAGCCAAAGGCTTGAACCTATCAACACACAGTCGAATCTGAGAGTTTTGATGAGAAAAATAAAATTCAATTTTCATCTTCAAATAAACTATGAATTTCAATAAATTTTTTTATAAAATTATTACCACGATGACAAACACGCTCTCTTCTTTCTAAAAATATGATTTTTATATTTTTTGGACTATTTTAAGGTTTCAATATATGTTAATTTCTAGCTATAATTTTTTTAAGCCACTAGATGTTGTAAATATACATGCCTATATATGCTTGTGTATCTTTTTTTCATTGATCTAAATGCAAAAAAAAATATATGGTTACAAATTAGGCTTAATTTCAAATGCACTAAAAAAATTAGTTTTCATTTTTTTGAGGTAGTTAAGGAGGATGCATGGTCGGCTATCCATTTTTATCAATTTTTAAGATCTATTTACTTATAAAATTAATAAAAATATATATTAATTAAAAAATTATAAAAAATATATAAGTTAAAAACTAGATTATCTTATCTAAATCTTCACCAACAAGTTTTAAATAATATTAAATGATACTCAAAAAATGAGGGGTTGCACGACTGGCTATCTACTCTATTTTTTTAAAACAAGAGTTCTTATTCAAATTTTAGATTTTTGACCTTATATTTCATTATTTTTGAAAAAAATAGTGTTTAAAAATTAGACTCAAAATGTCACAATTCATGTTCTTACACCATCCTCAAATTTTGAGTGTAGCCATCTTAAATTATCTACAGAAGTTCATATTTCTTAAAAAAATAAAAATACATGTCCATGGATAGGCCCCTTTTTCTTCTCCAACTTTGTGCACTTACCTTTATATGAGTTTATATTAATTGTCCTACAAATTCTAATCCAATATTCCTTAACTCTAAATACCACACATATCTAAATTAAGGGTTAAACAATTTTTAACTATGACTTTTTTAGGCCACAATATGCCATAAATATACATGTCTATAGATGTTTATATTTTTTTCATTAATCCAAATATAAAAAAAATTATATGGTCATAAATTAGACCTAATTGTATAGATATATATTTTTGAAGTAATTAGGGGGTCACACGATTGGCTATCTATTTTTTTTCTATTTTCAGGATATATTTACTTGTAAAATTAATAAAAAAATAGTTATTAAGTTATAAAAAAAATGTAGGTCACAAATTAGACAATTTTATCTAAATTTTCACTAAATGGTTTCAAAAAATATTAAACGATGTTTAAAAAATGAGGGGCCACACAACTATCTAATATGCTTTAAAAAAATTAGGAGTTCCTCTTCAAAATTTAAATGTTTGACCTACTTATACTTGACTTAAAAAAAATAGTATTTTGGAAACTAGACTCAAAATACTATAATTCGCGTGCTTATATCATTTTCAAAATTTGAATTTAGCGATCTCAAATAATCTATAAAAGTTAGAATTTCTCAATTTTTAGAAAAAAAAATGTATATAAATAGACTTTTTTTTTCTCCCTTTTTTTAATTTTTGTACTGTTTTAAGGTTTCCATCTATGCTGATATCTAACTATGAATTTTTAAGGCCATTATATGTCGTAAATATACATGCCTATATGTATTTTTTTTTAAATCCAAATGCAAAAAAAAATATCATCACAAAATATGTCTAATTATATACACATTCATTTTTTTTAAAGTAATTGAGGGGGTCGCACGATCAACTATATTTTTTTCACTTTTCAAGATCTATTTACTTGTAAAATTAATTAAGAAAATATATTCATCAATATATATATATATATATATATATATATATATATATATATATATATATATATATATATATATATATATCATAAACTAGTTGATCTTATCTAAATTTTTACTAAATGGTTTCAAACAATACTAAAGGATACTAAAAATGATGGGTTACACGCTTAGTTATCTAATCTATTTTTAAAAAAATAGGAGTTCCTCTTCAAATTTTAGATGTTTGACCTACTTATATTTGACTAATTTTTTTTTAACAGTGTTTTAGAATCTAGGCTCGAAATGCTACAAATCATGTTATTTTATCCTCTTCAAATTTTTAGTATTGTCATTTCAAATAATCTATAAAAATTGAGATTTTTCAATTAAAAAAAAATCCATGGTTAGGTGTCTTTTTGTCTCCATTTTTTAATTTTTAGACTTTTTAAAAGTTTTCATCTATGTTGATTTCTAACTATGGATTTTTTATGCCACTATATGTTACAAATATACATCTCTATATGTATTTTTTTTCGCTAATTCATATGCAAAAAAAAAAAAAAAAAAAGTCATAAACTAAGTTTAATTATATACACATTCAATTTTTTTAAAGTATTTAGGGGGTTGCATGACCAACTATCATTTTTTTTTTTGAGTTTTCAAGATCTATTTACTTGTAAATTTATTTAAAATATATATATTTATTAATTTTTTATAAAAAAATATAGGTTACAAACTAGTTGACCTCATATAAATTTTCACTAAAAGGTTTTAAATAATACTAAAAAAATGAGGCGCTGCACAACCATTGATCTAATATGTTTTTCTAAGAAAAAAGTCCTCTTCAAATTTTAGATGTTTGACTTGCTTATATTTGACCTTTTTAAAAAAAATGGTGTTTTAAAAACTATAATCAAAATGCTACAATTTACGTTCTTATACTATCTTCAAATTTTGAGTGTAGCTATCTCAAATAAATTATGAAAATTGAGGTTTCTCGATTTCAAAAAAAAAAAAGGCACAAATAGACCCCTTTTTGTCCTTCAACTTTGTATGCTTACCCTTAAGAAATAAAAAAAATTGTTTACTAAATTTATGTTTTAAGACCCCAATTTACAATAATCTTCTTACTTCAAATAATGATTGTCCTTATATTGGTGAATGTATGATAATTCATTATGAGATTAATGTTACAACTTAGAAGGGTATACCACATAATGTTTCTATACAACCTTTTGATCTTCAAGATAAGGTAGCACTAAATATTCCTCCTCAAATGTCTAATTGATCTTCGCATCCATCTTAGATTTGAATTAAGAAACCATATAACTTAATGAAGTAATTGTAAAATATATAATCCAAAATATTTATAAACAATAAATAATTTTAATGCTTTACATGATATTACTTTACCATCTATTATTAAACGTATTTATTTTATTGTTATTAATACAATAAAAATAACGTCAATAAATAAATAAATAATAACAAAAACAAACAAACAAACCAACCAACCTTTCAAATTATAAGAACACTAAATTTTTTATTCAAAACTAACAAAAACTTGTCCATAATATTGTTTATGTTAAAACTCTAAATATTTTTATAGATATTATAACGATTGATGTGATGTGGCTACCACCATTTAATATAAGTTAGAGCTCATATTAAATGTAGACACATGCCAACAAAGATTGTAGATGTTTTATTATATGAGGATATTCAAAGTAGTTATGTTGATATCTTACAAGGGAAAGCACTTACAATTTTGTTTGAAGAGGAAAAGATAGCAAAAACAACAAACTACTTAACTAAAATCCATAACAAAAGATCCAAGCTTAGGAAAGAAATCGAAGAAAGACAAAAGTAACAGTGTGGGACAGTGTATTTAAAATCTTATCGACTGATTTTATTCTTATATCTCATACGCTGATTAGCCTCATAAACATTATTAAAAACTTTCATTCATTCATGAAAACTTTCATTCATTCATGTCTTTTATAACTTTATTATAAATGATTAGAATCTTGTCCACTGATTTTATTCTTATATCTCATAAACTGATTAACTTATTAAAAACTTTCATTCATTCATGTCTTTAATGACTTTATTACTTTATTATAAATGGTTTCGAACTATCAAGACCCAAAAAAAAAAATTTAAAAAAAAGACAGAAAAAAGAAGAAAAGCGGGGGAAGGACGGTGGAAGCACATCGAATTTGGAATTGTTTTGAACTCTTCCCTCAGCTTTAGAAAGCGACGTTGTTGTGTTGTCGGGTGTGAAAGCAAATTGTGTTGGCACACTGTCAGACAAACACGGGTGAGGTTGCCAGCTTCCCTTCCCGTCTTTGCAGCTGCTACCTTGGCACCAGGGAAAAGAGTATACCCGGGTCGCGGATGATCCGGCTGTAGGTGCCGACGCTCGTGACATCGGCATCATTACCGTGGTCTCCGTGAAAGCCATAGGCTTCTTTACATGCCCTGATCCCGATGCCCGGGCAGGTAGCCCTTCCAACATGGGATAAACCAATTGGGCCAATTTCATAATGTTCGGGAGCACGGGGTGCGCCGCATTTGGCCCCATTCCCTCTCGACAAGGATATGTTGGGTGTCAATGATAGCGATGGTTTGTTTCATCGTCTGTTGCTTTTTTCCAGATTCCTTCCCCGATGTATGTCTTTCTCCTTCCAGTACCACATATTTAATTCCCCCATGCTTGTCGATTTCGCCAACTACAAGTCGCTAGTTGAAACTTCACTCTTGCAAAGATATCAAAACAACTAAAATTCTACCGACGTTTTTAAAATTTTGCAGAGACAACTATAACGGGGAATCCGTTTACCGAATAACAGCGCATAAAAAGATCTACCAAAAATACGTTCATACGTAGTTTGCGATCACCTGTTGGAGTTCTGTTAAGGGTAGTCAGTTAGATTATTTGCAGTTAGCTGTAAGATGCAGAATGCTGCCTCCTACACGAGAGAATGTGGGACGAAGCGGTTGCGTGCATCCGATCGTCATATCGAATCGTGGCGGCTTTGTTCTCCGGCGGCGCCAACGTCTACTTTAAATAGCTCTCACATGGACAGTATCCCGACGTAAGTGATGTATCTTGTTAGGGTTTTGATTTTCAGCAACCTAAGTGATGTCTCTTGTTAGGGTTTTGATTTTCAGCAACCTAAGTGATGCCTCTTGTTAGGGTTTTGATTTTCAGCAACCTAAGTGATGCCTCTTGTTAGAGTTTTGATTTTCAGCTGTGTTTTATTATCGTCGTTTAATGTTTTTGAATTTTTGTGTTTACAGAAGCAATGCCGACAGGAAAATGTTAGGCTTACCCCGCACTCGCGGTCTAATATTTTACCAGTCGGATTATGACAAGGTTAAAAACCTAGTGTATGAAAATTTTCTTCCTGCATTAAACGAGGAGACTGTAGGTTGGTCGATGCCTTCGTATTGCAATCTCACATTACAGCCGGCTAACGGCACCCCAAATAGCTTATGTCAGGGTTTTAAGACAACGCAATACGATGCTAGGAAAGCAAAGTTACATGTTAACGTTCATTCGGAGGAATTTGAGACTGAGTGTTATAATACGGATCAAGCTGCCGCTGTGACTGTATGCGACCAAACGCATTCTATTTCGGAAGATTTTTTAACGGCGGGTAGCGGCAGGAAAATAGAGGAGATCGCTAGATTGAATGGCATTTCTTTGCAGACTGCTTCCACTAAACCTTCCTTTGAATGGTCAAATGTGATCACTGAAGAAACTGCTCCCCGTGATCTTCAACAGGCATTCGCTGTAAGTTTAATTTAAACGTATGAAAAATAAGGACAGTGCAGGAGATTTAAGTCTAAAGCAAATTCAACGGAAAAGCTGTGGTTGTTTTTACTTTATTGATAAATTTTATATTCGACTCAGAGACAAATGGACGAATGCAAAGAATCTCCTCCGACAGAATACAAGAGAACCAGTTCTGCATTCGACGGCGATCAAGCAAGCCCTTCCAAGAGGATTCGAACCTCAGACGCGCTGTTGAAGGTTTAAGTCGCAATTTTTGGCAAATTCTGTTAACATGCCTATATAAGTTATGATTATTTACCTCCTAATTCTCCAGGTGCAAGTAAGAGTAAGGAAGGAGAAGTTGGGAGAACGAATAACAGTTTTACAACAGCTTGTCTCGCCTTTCGGAAAGGTGAAAATCTAGACTGCTTGTTGTTTACTATCTGTGAACAGTTAGTATAAGTTTCAATGGTGCTTTGTTTTACATTTATTTAAGCTCGCGAGTTATCTTACAATTTCGTTAAGGCTTTAAAGGGGGATGCCTATCAAAATTTGATAGACTAATTTAAATTTTTGAATTTTATTGTACTTGATAGACGGACACAGCATCTGTGCTTCTTGAAACCATAGGATATATAAAGTTTCTGCAAGACCAGGTTCAGGTAAGTTGGATACCTTACCTTTTCTTCTGTGCAAGTAACCATTCCATTCTAGGAAGGCTTCAAACTCCTTACCACATTTAACCAAACAGGTTTTGAGCACGCCATACGTGACAGGATTTGCCTCCAGCCAAATTCAAGTAAGTAATATCTCATTTCAAACCCTAAAAGGTAGCCTTCCCGTTCAGTTCTGATACAACATTTTTGCAGGACGGAAGCGCAGGGGATTCAGAAATAAGCGAGCTAAGGAGACGAGGGCTATGCGTAATGCCTCTATCATCCACACAACTGGTCGCCAACAATAATGGTGCCATTTTTTGGGCATCGGGGATTGGAGATGGTCCCAGGGTTTAAATATTTGTAAATAACAAGGGTGTCATGTGCCAAGTCCTTGTGGGAGTTAATAGATTTTGTTCTTGTTTGTTGTTGATTGAGATTGCTTTGAAAGCAAGTGGATGTAAAACATTTTCATACTTTTTGAACATGAAACAAAAACATGTTGATTGATTAATCTCGAATGCAAAATTTTATATAAAAAGTTGTATAGAAGTCCATATAAAAAGATTGTTATATCCACATGTGCTTTAACTTTGGATGGGCATGATTGCCTTTGTTGATGGCAAAGTGGATGTCAATTTTGATTTTGATGCATCAAATGGTACATGGCCTTCTCTAGTTGCTTTGTTATTTCTTGCCATGTAAAAAGAAACATTGGAGTATACATATAAAATAATCATTTATAGTTTTTGACTTTACCATTTCTATTGAATATGTAGGATTGGGAGATTTAATGAAGAGAGGCCAAGTGTTGACATTGCGTTGAGCATAGTTGAATGCAAAAAAAAGAAAATTGTCTAAGTACTTCAAAATCTGAAGCCTTGCAATGACATCATGTGGTGTCATCATGGAGATTCATGCTCGCAGGAGTTAAGAGACTACCTAGAATCTCTCGAAGGTCTGAAGACCCGTGATGATTCCAAGTGGCATGATCACGGTGGACATTAGCCACATAGAAGCAGGGACAAAGGAAATGAAGTCGAAAGAGTGCGGTAGGCCGAAAGCCATACATGTGGCATAGGTAAACAAATAACATAGCGTGAAAAGGAAAATTTAGGATTATATGTAGGGGCATTGATACATAGATGGCTTCGAACCAATGGATAAGTGGCGGGTGGGTTTGAGCTTTGTTGTGAAAAATTCTAAGCAAAGCAAATTCAGAGATTTAAATCAATACAAAGATTGTCAAAAACTTAGAATACATAAATTTAAGATGAAATGATATGAGAGTTTGAGTTAGTAGCTCCCCTAACTCTCTTATTCTAGTCTCTTCAAGTAGATTAAATGTGGCATTTGCTCTCAATATTTATATATACCTGAATTCAATATCATTGTAGGAAAAACCTTATCCAAGAAAAAATGTCCTTCAAATTATACAACATCAGTGGGTTATGATAGGGATGAAAAAGCATGGTCCCATAGAAAATTTCAAACAAATGTTTCCTAGATTTTAGTGTATTTATCCCCATAAACTTAGAAATATTTTTTAAAAAATAATTTTTTTATTTAAAAAAAAACCAAACTCCTAAACTTAGAAAGATTTAAAAATTGTCCCTACAGGGTTGATGAAAGACTTCGCCATGTAACTACTATTTATAAAGTTTACACTAAGTTTGGTAATAAGTTTTATGTTAGTCACATACTTAACAGATTTTATAATAATCAACATGACAATGTAGTTGTAATTTTTATAATCTTAAATTGATTTTAGTGTAAATGCTCAGTTCATGCAATATCAATGCATAAGGGTTTTTTATTTCTTGCATGTTTTGAATTAAAATTTGTCAAATAACTTTAATGTTATGCTTTCGATTGCCTAAATCTAGTTTTTTTGCCTTTGTTATAATATTAGAATTGGCTTGGTCAGACTCTACCTTCATAGTTGTATCTATATTATGTCTTGCTCATGCTTTTGGATAAGAAATGATAGACACATGACTATGCTTTAATTTTTCATCCATCATTTTAATTATGTGGCTTTGGTTTTGCTTCAAATGAAATGTTATTGACTTGGTTCGAGTTAAAAAGAAATTTCTTTGCCTTAGTTGATTTTAAGGTTAGTCTTACAGGTCGCATTGAATTATTATAAAAATTACTAATGGCTAATTGTTAATGGTTAATTGAAATGTTCAAATGGGTCTAGGACTCTGAATCCCTAGGATGATGCCATGCAACATCATCTTGGAGACCTAAGGGCCCAAGATTTGAGATGATAGCCACATGACTTCAGGATGTTGGGGCCTTGGGAGTTGAGATGACAACCACATGGATCCAAACATTGGGGGGCCCAGGATGATGCCTCTTGGCATCATCCTTAGGACTTGGGTGCCTAGGATGATGAGTTACATGGCTCTAGGATGTTGGGACCCCAAAATGATGTCATGTGGCATCATCCCAAGGGCCTAGGAGAAATAATGATAGCCACATGGATCTGGGATGTTGGGGCCCCAAGTCCCTAGGAGGATGAGCCATGTGGCTTTAGGATGCTAGGGCCCTAGGAGTTAAGATGACATCCATATGGCTCCAAGACATTAGGGCCCCAAGATGATGCCATGTAGAATCATCCAGGGACTTGGGGGCCAAGATGACATCCACATGGCTCTAGAATGTCAGGCCATGGTATGATGCCATGTGGCATCATCTAGGGCACCTAGGGGCCCAAGAACTATGACAATAACCAAATGGATGTGAGATGTAGGGACCTAAGATGATGCCATGTGGCATCATCTCAGGGACCAGATTCATGTGGTTGTCATCTTTTAGGTCCCTAAGATGATGCCACATGGCATCATTCTAGGGCCCTAACATCCTAGAACCACATGGCTCATCATCCTAAGGACCCATGGGCCTAGGAGTCGAGACGACAACCATATGGGTCCAAGACACATTTTTTAACTAAATGTGAATTTAATTATTAGGACAATCATTACATGGAAATAAATTGTAGGTTAGTTAACATACATAGGATATTTTATACTAGTCAATAATTATACAATTAATTTTTTCTGCATTCACTCATACATGCATAGTTTATCAGTTATAGTTTGTTGTAACTAACTTTTTGGACTAAGCTAACTAAATTTGTGTAGAATGAATGGTAGATAAATATTTGTTACACATGATACGACTAGCTATTATGTCATTTAACCCCTGAAATAATTTTGTAGAACATCATATCCTTTGGTAAATATTTGCACAAATTAATTGACCACTACACTTATACCTTTGCATGTGCAAAGTCACTACTGATGACATCACTACTTTGACCTTAAATAATATGTAAATGGCTTTGACCAATCACAACATAGATAAATGTCCCTTTTCATGATTTTTGTTAAAAAATGCATAACTTGACTATTGCAAAACTATAATTTTCTCATGGACAAAAAACATTGAATTTTGATTGGTCCAAGAGATAGAGTTTAATTGATAGTTTTAGCAAAAAAATTATTTTAGTTTACCATGTGGCATCACCCTTGGGACTTGGGGGTTCAAGAGCCAAGATGATAGCCACATGACTCTAAGATGTCAGGGCCTTAGGAACTGAGATGACAACCACATGGCTCTAGAATGTCGAGGCCCTAGGATGATGCCATGTGGCATCATCCTAATGATCCAAGGGTCCAGGAGTTGAGATGATAGCCATACAACTCTGAGATGTCAGGGCCCTAGGATGATACCATATGGCATCATCTCAAGGACTTAGGAGCCCAGGAGTTGTGATGATAACCATATGGCTTCGAAATGCCAAATCCTTGAGATGATGCCATGTGGTATCATCTTGAAGACTTAGGGGCTCGGAGCCATGTGGTTGTCATCTTTCAGGTCTCCAAATCATCTCAGGGCCTTGACTTCTTGGAGCCATGACAACCACATGGCTCTAGGATGCATTTTTTTAACTAAATGTACATTTAATTCTCAGGATAGTCATTACACAGTAATAAGTTATAGGTTAGTTCACACACAGAAGATTTTATACTAGTCAATATTTATACAATGAAATTTTTTGCATTCACTCATACATGCATAATTTATCAATTATGTTTTACTATAACTGGCTCTTCAGACTAATCGAACTGAATTTGTGCAAAGTGAATGGTATCTAAATATTTTCTACCTGTGATATGGTCAATGATTATGTCATTTAACCCCTAAAATAGTTTTGTAGAATGTTGTATCTTCCAGTAAATATCCACACAGATTAATTGACCACTATCTATGTACCTTTGTATGTATGAAGTCATTGTTGATGATGTCACTGCTCTAACCCTAAATAAGACATAAATAATTTTGACCAATCACAACACATATAAATGCCCTTTTCATGATTTTTGTTAAAAGATGCACAAATTGACTATTGTAAAAATGTAAACTTTTCTATAGATAAAAAATATTGAATTTTGATTGGTTTGGAAGGTAGACTTTAATTGATAGTTAAAGTAAGATGATTCCTTTAATTTACCCTTCGGGACTAATAATATATTTAAACACAAATTTGGTCCTTATTTTAGGAGGCAAATAACTCTACACTCATGTCTAATTTTCACCTGTAAATTGAATCAATTAATAAATAAATGGATCTTCATACACATCCCTGAAAGTTAATCTATTGTTCATTTTCTTTCGATAAACTAAAGTATGGTCCCCAATGCTATAGCATACATGAATTTAAAAAGGTCTTTAATTTTTATTAAATATTGGGAACTTCCACATATTAATACAAGAAGTAAAGGAAAAGAAAGAAAAACAAAAAGAAATGAAAGGAAAATTCTTTTCAAGGTCTATAGATTTATAATGTTATTTTTTTTTTAATAGTTTAAATTATAATTTACAACATATGGAAGCACCTCGTAGGATTTTATTTGGTTCAAATATGAAGTATATATATCTTACTTATCTCTTTTCAAAATTTGGATTTGTGACTTTTCTTTTAAAAAGATAAGTTCTTCAAAAGATAACCACCAAATTTTATTTTTTATGATATCCAAATCATCCAATTATATTTTTAAAAAGTGTTATAAAAACAAAATTTATTTTAATAATCATATTTGTTAAATCAAACTCAATGATGATGATACACTATCTCATATCTTGTCTATAATCTTGATTCCATAAAAACTACTATTCACTTGTGCATTTGTAAGGTGGCCGATAACTAATGAAGAAGTGATTCCCAATGCCCAAATATTATCAAGGTTTCTCCATCCTTTGATGTCATGGTTGGCGTAGTTTTAGAGTGTTCTTTTTAGGGGACAACTTTTAGCGTATTTTTATAATCATTAAGATTCTACATTATGTACTTTCACCATTTATTTATATAAATGGATTTCAGTAAGATGTTCATTAATATTTAAGTATAAGTTAAAATTAAATTTAATTAATTTTTTAAAATTAAAGAAATAAATATAAGTGTGAGATTTAGAGATTTAGTAATAATCATTAAAATTAGAGAGTAAAACTAGGTTTTTGTGATAAATAATTGAGAATCCTAAAAATTCATGATGAATGGAGGAATTTGTCTAAACTATTAAATTTTGTTTTTGGGAAATGTCAAACAAATTTTTTCTTGATAATTATATTTTTTAGATCTAAAACTCTAAAAAAAATTCTTAATTTTAAGAAACTTCACTTTGGTAATTAAGTAAATTTACATCATATCTATGCATTAATTAGACATATGGATCTTAAAATTGTAAGGAAAACACATGTTTTGGAGCTTGTATTATACTAAAAAATAGTTGATCTATCTTTATATTTGTTAGACCTCTTAACAATATATAATATCAAAAAAATATTCAATAATTTTAGTAATTCATCAACAGAGAAAAATATTGTAATATAATATGTCGCTATTATGGACTTCAATGATATAATAAATGCTCTAATTATTATTTTATTTCTTTAAATAATAATAAATACTCAATATATCATTTTGAACAATAATGATTTCATTTCAAGTTCCAAATGCTATTTCAAATGATTTATAGATGCATAAATGTACTAGTGCACTTATGTATTTATATATGACTTGAATTATAATTAAGACCCTATTGGATTGCTACAAATTGATATTAAACTATTTAAAAAAATGAAAAAGACAAGACCACAAAAATGGGTGCATCTTAACCAACTAGAACCACACAAATTCCTAAAAATGTGCATACCACATTGAGTTAGCCAAAATATAGTATCTATGATAAATGGTTTTAAATTAAAAAAATACAAGTACCTAATTACTATTAACTTTGCTAAAAATATGCATATATAGTAGTTAACCTAGCTAATTAATTTCAAAAACTTGAGGAAGTGTAAGGTTTAGGACTACATCTTAAATTTTGGGAGATCAAGAGACAATCATCAAATTTTGACAATGAAAACCAAGATTTTGTGACAAGATAACAAAAACCCTAAAAAATCATGGCAAGGAATCTAAAAATCATCTGAAAAAAGCATCTATCACTTGAAAGGAATCTATTGAGCATTTACAAATATCTAGAGAAATAAAGCAATCATTATAGTTGCATATGTTGGGTGAATATTTTGTCATCAACTAACTGATGACAAAATGGGTATATCAGCCACATCATAAGGAGATTTACGCCACAAAAAGTGTGGGTTTACCACATCTGGACGAGGTAAATCTCTCCTCTCATCAAGGGGAGGTTCCCTATGAATATTTATACGCTATATGTATATATATAAGTAAGCAAAAAATAATACTCAAGATGGTATGACAGGATCCATCTCTCTTTTTTCAGAGATGATGTCCAAGGAGCAAGAGAGAGAAATCTTGGTTATTGGCTAAGAACATTCCTCTTCTTTCAGGAATGGTATCCAGCATAGAGCAGAAAATCCCCTGAAGAAGGTAACAAAGTCTACAAGGTAACCTACATAAGCACAAAGTCTTCCGTTGTCTCCTTCATTGATTCAGAATACGCGTAACCGTAGAGTGAAACAAAGCACAAAGTCTTTGCCTGAAACTTCAAAGGGTAAAAGGATCCCAAGATAAAAGTAGCTCAAAGTCTTTCTTCTATCTTTAAGAAACATCCTCAAATGATATCAACACACACACTTTGCTTATTAAATCAAACATATAAGAGATTATCAGGAAAGAGGACATAAGAACTATTTTCTAAATAACACAGATTACTTCAACACAAAATTTGAAATAAACTTGTTTCTCATTCATTCGATAAAATATGATTTACAAGTTGAGCACAAAGTCTCAAGAAGTGTCTCAATTTCAACAGAATTTTTGCTCTCAATTATCAAAGATGTATTTACAAAAGAGGTTCCCTCTATATATAGGGAGAAACCTTCAAAATTAAAAAGATTAAAATATAAAAATATCTTAGTCAAAGATGAGTCATCTTTGACTTTGAGATATTTTTCTTGATTTTTTACATGTAATTACACATTACAAAATTGCATGCAAAAAAGTCCCAAGTCAATTACAAAGTGCATTTTGAATAAAGCATGGAAGAACATCTTCAATCTTTATTTCCAGTCTTCTTCATGGTCTTTGACTTCTTCAAAGAAACTTCAGTGATCTAGAAGAACTTTTGTTGAAAAGACATCGATGAAGAGGGATCCTTTAGAGAAACTGTAGTAAGAATCATGATTGTGCAATTAGGGGAAAAATTAACAATCTGGGAAGACTACACATTTGAGTGATCATGACTAGGGAAACGTACTTGAGAAGGCTAAGCCGAGAGCAGGTCAAAAAGTGGAAGAAAAGGGGAGCAGGTGCGAAAAATAAGAAAAATGAAAAATTTTCAGAGTTATAAAAAATGGGGAGAAGGAATGTATGGGCGGAAAAAATTGCCGCCCTTACATATTGGAGAAGTTCTTGTGCATAGGTGGCAAAAATTACCGCCTGTACATGCCAGGGAGAAAGTATGTTGGCGGAAAAAATTACCGTCGATGCATGTTGAAGAAGGTGTAAGGGCAGCAAAAATTGATGCCCTCGCACCTAGAGGAGAGGAGGAAACGGGGATGCATGGGCATCAAAATTTGTTGCTCCTACATGGAAGAGACCAAAAGATGCAAGGGCGGCAAAAATTGCCGCTCTTGCATGACGGATGCAAACACTTGTCATGTTTTTCTGAATCATAACACAATACATGATGTATTCCGCTTAACTTTCAAAAGCTTTAGAAACCTTTGTGGGTCCTGCAGAAGATGACACATGGCAGCGTCTGCTGCACTTTGTCTTTTTCCATCGGGCATTTTTTCATAGGCTTTTCTCTTTAGTCAAGCTTTTCCTTTGCTTTCTTCAGGCTCTCTTCCAAGGTGAATTCCTTCAAACCAATGCTGACTGCCCTCCGCAAGGGCACTTGCCTTTTTCACTTTGGGGTAACCCTTTGAACCTTTCGATTGAACCAACTTTGGTTCAACGGTTCATTCTTCATTATTTGGCAAAGTCCTTTGTTCTTTTGCACCAAGCGCATTGAACCAAATTGGTCATTGAACCCATTGAACCTTTGAATCAAAGTGGTTCAAAGTTCAATGGTTCAAGCTTATGTCCTTTATCATTTGCTGATTGAAATCCTCTTGATTGAATCGAGGCGCTGAACCAATCCTGGAAATGACTAAGTGTTAGAAGCTTGTTCTTTTGACTGATCTTGCCTGCAGAAGCTTTTTTAACTTGTTGAACCTGTGAATCCCCTTTACAAAAAAAGCTTAAAATGAGGAATTTGAAATCTCAGAACAAATTTTGAGAAGGGAAGAGAGAAATTTTTGTCTGTAGGTTGTCCTAAAAAATGAGCGGCATTTCTCAGGGACAACACCTGGCTCCAATTGGGGAACTAGCTTCAATTGGAAACTTGAAACATAGCTGAGAAGAGTAGAAACCAGAATCTCCAGTGCCTTGAAGTGTGCCGTTGGGCTATGGAGTCATGCTACCTAAGAAGAAAGGTTCCAAAAATGAAAATGAAATGAACAAAACAAAGCAAAAGACTATACAAATATACATATGTATAGGGGGACTCATTTGATACTTCAATAATTGAAGTACTTCAGATGCTACTCCTTGTGAGGTGAAGAAAAGGGGATGCCATCCTGATAAACTGGTAGGAAACCATTCTATCCCCAGAAATGGTGACGGGTGAATGGAGCTCTCCACCAGGAAACCACTTTCCTATGTCTTCCCCTTGGTTTTCTTCTCTTCTTGCCCCAAAGCAAGACTTGACTTTTGGTCGAAAAACCATGAATATTTGATCTCCTAGCAAAGAGTTTTTTTTCCTGATTTTGATGGGCAGCAGCATGACTTAGTACCATAATTTTCTATTCTGATAGCTCAGCCCAGCACATGTCTTGATTGTCCCCCTTAGATATCTCAGATTCTTCTTCATTTAGAGGGGAGGGTTCTTCTACACTTATGCCGCACTCCACCAATTCTTCTGCTATTTCATCCCTGCCTGAAGACTCAAACAAAATTTGGCCCATTTGGGTCTTGACACATTTGACATGATCAATTATGTCAAATGGCTAGATTGGACTAGGCACAGGGGATGGGAGTTATTCTTTTTGGTTTATAAGAGGGGTGGGAGGACTGGCCTATGAATTTGAAGTAGAAGGTGTAGAAATGCTTGGAATACTTACCTTCTTGGCAATCACTGGGTCCTTTGACTGGAAAGGAAGAGGGGTTCTCTGCTCAGCAATTAAAATTGCTGGTTAGGGTCACTCCTCTGTCTTCTCTTTATCAACCTACTAGGTTGACTGATTCTCAGACCTGGTGAATACTGCATATGATCCTTTGACTGCTTCGCCTTCACTTCTGGGTTCATCCTAGAAAATTAGGAAACCAATGTGGGAGTCACTAACTGATTCTTCTTGATCCTCCATGAAGAGACCAACATCATTTTCTTGCTTGAACTCATGTTGGAAATAGGAAACATGTTCTATTTCCAAATATCCCACTGCTGAGTTGGTTGGAGGTGCTTCAAGGGCAAGGTTCCTTTGTGGGGGAGGAAGATGATTTGGTTGCCCTTGACTTCTGGCAGCGTTACCTTGATATGGTTGATTGGGGAATGTCCTCCTTGGTATATCTTTATATAAAGGAGTAGAAGACATACCTTGTGCCATTTGCCTTTTCAAGGCTAGCAATTCATTTGCTATCTTTTGCACCATTGGGTCAGTGGTGACTGTGGGTGAGTATTTATAAGATGAAGAGGGTTTACCTCTATTAAGAACTCTCCTTATCTTTCCTGCCAAGATAAGGTCATCTTCTAGCTCAGTATCCAAGTCTTGAGTAGCCTCAAGGTCTATGTGTCTAGCCTGTCTCAATAGAAAACTCACTTTAGGCAGTTGTGAGTTGATGAAGAAGCACATGAGATTCTGAGGTGTCAGCTGGGTGATCATGGGAATCCTGTGCCTCAGCTTGTTGAACTTGGCAATGAAGTCCCTCATAGGCTCATGAGGTTCCTTCTTCATCTGAGTGAGCTAGGCCAGCAAAGCATGTGCATCCTCTGTAGGCTTTAACTTAGCTTCAAACTTGGCTTTGAGTGTATCCCAGTTAGTCATTGATCTAGCTTGTAGATGGTGAAACCAGTCTGTAGTAGTGCCTTATAGTGTCTCCACGAATACCCTGACTGCTATGTCTTCAAATTCCACCCCTATTACGCCACAGGCTATGCTAAAAGCTGTAATGTGTTCATCAGGATGAACTTTCCCATCACCAAAGAATTTGGGAAAATTTTTCCTTGAACTACGTGGAAGCTCATGCAGAGGTGGAGTCAAATTCAGTGGACTGAAAGAATTACCCCAGGGGCCTTGAGCCATGACTTGATTATGCAAAAGTGGGATCACTAATTCAAGTGGAGCTTGGATAGGTAAAGCTCAGCTAACAGTAGAAAAAGAAGCTTTGCTTTATGTCGATGGCTTGGTAGGGCTAGGAGGAAGACTCCTAGTTCATCTAAGGTGAGGTTGTGAAGGAAAAAACTCAAAATTACTCTGTTGCACCAACTCAAAAGCAGGGTCAACAACACCTTGAGATTTTTGGCCTTTGGTATAATGTGGAGTTGCCAGATTGCAGAACAAAAAATGGAAAAGAGTAAGATCTGGTTCAGTTTGAAGTTTGAGACTTCAAACTATACGCTCTTCCCCAATAGCTCTGGTTTTGCAGACCAGATAAAATAACAAAAGTGGAGGAAGATGGTAAGGCTATAATGATAATGGGTAAGACATGGAATGAAGTCACCAAACTATGTAATGGATAAGGGTAGGGACTGCTTTAATCTGAAACTTGAGGTTTTAGATTGCACGTTTATCCCCAGTAGAGTCGCCATAAAAACTGTTGGGTAAATATTTTGTCGTCAACTAACTGATGACAAAATGGGTATATCAGCCACAACATAAGGAGATTTACACCACAAAAAGTGTGGGTTTACCACATCGGGATGAGGTAAATCTCTCCTCTCATCAAGGGGAAGTTCCTTATGAATGTTTATACGCTATATTTTTATACACACACACACACACACACACACACACACACACATATAAAAGTAAGCAGAAAATAATACTCAGGATGGTATGATAGCATCCATCTCTCTTTTTTCAGAGATGATGTCCAAGGAGCAAGAGAGAGAAATCCTAGTCATTGGCTAAGAACATTCCTCTTCTTTTAGGAATGGTATCCAGCATAGAGTAGAAAATCCCTTGAATTAGGTAACAAAGTCTACAAGGTAACCTACGTAAGCACAAAGTCTTCCGTTGTCTCCTTCACTAATTCGAAATACGTGTAACCATAGAGTGAAACAAAGCACAAAGTCTTTACCTAAAACTACAAAGGGTAAAAGGATCACCAAGATAAAAGTAGCTCAAATTCTTTCTTCTATCTTTTAGAAATGTCCTCAGATAATATCAACACACACACTTTGCTTATTAAATCAAACAGATAAGAGATTATCAGGAAAGAGGACATAAGAACTATTTCCTAAATAACACAGATTACTTCAACACAAAGTCTGAAATAAACCTATTTCTCATTCATTCGATAAAATATGATTTACAAGTTGAGCACAAAGTTTCAAGAAGTGTCTCAATTTCAGCAGAGTTTTTACTCTCAATTATCAGAGATGTATTTACAAAAGAGGTTCCCTCTATATATAGGGAGAAACCTTCAAAATTAAAAAGATTAAAATATAAAAATATCTTAGTCAAAGATGAGTCATCTTTGACTTTGAGATATTTTTCTAGATTTTTTACATGTAATTACACATTACAAAATTGCATGCAAAAATGTCCCAAGTCAATTACAAAGTGCATTTTGAATAAAGCATGGAAGAATAGCTTCAATCTTTATTTCCAGTCTTCTTCATGGTCTTCGACTTCTTCAGAGAAACTTCAGTGATCTAAAAGAAATTTTGTTGAAAAGACATCAATGAAGAGGGATCCTTTAGAGAAACTACAGTAAGAATCATGATTGTGCAATTAGGGAAAAAATTAGCAATCTGGGAAGACTGCACATTTGAGTGATCATGACTAGGGAAATGTGCTTGAGAAGCCTGAGGTGAGAGCAGGTCAAAAAGTAGAAGAAAAGGGGAGCAGGCATGAAAAATAAGAAAAATGAAAATTTCCTAGAGTTATAAAAAATAGGGAGAAGGAATGTATGGGCGGCAAAAATTTCCACCCTTGCATATTGGAGAAGTTCTTGTGCATAGGCAGCAAAAATTGCTGCCTGTGCACGTCAGGGAGAAAGTATGTCGGAAATTTTTTTTGCCACTAACGCATGTTAAATAAGAAGGTGTAAGGGTGGCAAAAATTGATGCCCTCACACCTAGAGGAGAGGAGGAAATGAGGATGCATGGGCAACAAAATTTGCCACTCCTGCATGGAAGAGACCAAAAGATGCAAAGGCGGCAAAAATTGCCGCTCTTACATGATGGATGCAAACACTTGTCACGTTCTGCTAAATCATAATAGGACACATGATGTATTCCACTTAACTTTTAGAAGCTTTAGAAACCTTTGTGGCTTCTGCAAAAGATGACACATGGTGGCGTCCACTACACTTTGTCTTTTTCCATCGGGCATTTTTCCATGGGCTTTTCTCTTCAATCAGGCTTTTCCTTTGCTTTCTTCAGGCTCTCTTCCCAGGTGAATTCCTTCAAACCAATGCTACCTACCCTTCGCAAGGGCACTTGCCTTTTTCACTTTGGGGTAACCCCTTGAACCTTTCAATTGAACCAACTGATTGAACCAACTTTGGTTCAACGGTTCATTCATCGTTATTTGGCAAAGTCCTTTGTTCTTTTGCATCAAGCACATTGAACCAACTTGGTCATTGAACCCATTGAATCTTTGAACCAAAGTGGTTCAAAGTTCAATGGTTCAAGCCTAAGTCCTTTATCATTTGTCGATTGAAATCCTCTTGATTGAACCGAGGCATTGAACCAATTCTGAAAATGACTAAGTGTTAGAAGCTTGTTCTTTTGACTGATCCTTCTTGCAAAGAGCTTTTTTAACTTATTGAACCTGTGAATCCCCTTTATGGAAAAAGCTTAAAAATGATTAATTTGAAATCTCAAAACAAATTTTGAGAAGGGAAGAGAGAAATTTTGGTCTATAGGTTGTCCCAAAAAATGAGTGGCATTTTTCAGGGACAATAGTATACACCCTAAATTGGTCAAACAACCACACATATCATATCTTTTCACAGTCCTTTTCACAAAATATTTTGACAGGAGAATGTGAGCTTTATTCACATTAGCCATGTCTTGGTTTTACTTATCTTGGTATTTTTTCATGCTTGACTCACTTTTTTGCTCATTTCCAGTCATCCATAACCTTCTAGATGATCATTCCAACTCAGTCAGACTCTATTTCCCAGGCCAATCTTATCCCCCCAAGTCCTAAACTTATAAGACAGGAGTGTTGGGATTAGACTATAGCACTGGACCCTAGGGTGTCCCATTTTTGATGCTCTTATCTTTTTGCATTTTGAGTCCCAATGGTCATTTCTCTTTGCTTAAGAGGTCCTAAACCCTTCTTAGCCCCTCCCTTAAGTTTTATTTATCTTTTAAACATTGAATAATATGAATAAAGCTCCCAAATTCAAAATAAAGAGTCTCATATATAAATGACTTCACAAAGCATTTTATATCTAGCACTTACTACTTTGGCATAGTAAATAATTAAAAATTAGTCAATAGTCTAGCGCATCATTTTGCATCAGACATATATTTGCATGCTTGATCAAGGAAGGGCTTAGGAAAAAGCCATTCTTGAATCTACCATGCACATTGATTATGCACATTCCATAAGGGAGAACTACATTTGATCTGAGACCTTAGCTTGAGGGTTAATATAGGCAGTGCTCAGGATATCATGGGTTCTAGATTGTGCGATCATACTTCCCTTAACCTAATTTTTCCCCCCTTTTGATTTTGATGTGTTTATTGCTTCATGTGTGTAGATAGACCTAGGGTTTGAAGATTGAATCAGATATACAAGGATATCTATCGACATTTAACATTTAAGGTTTTATAGGTAAACTCATATAGGGATAGTGAACAAAACCTAGAAAACTCAGATCTCTTTGACTAGTTTGGACAACAGTGACATGAGTGGACAATAATACTGAACCCTGAAGTATCTTATTTTTTGTTCTCTTATCTTTTCACCAAATTAAAGACAGATCTAAGTTCCTAACATCTTCCCAGTCCTGCACAACAATTTTTAAGCTTTGAAATAATCATCTCAGTCTATTTTTCTAGATAAGTTACTTCTTTCCTTATGTAATTAATTTGATCAAAATATATATTTTATTATATTTAATTACATTTTCCCCTTACTCCAAACCCTTTATTTTTTAGGAACTAAACCTTAATTTCCTAAAAATAATAAAACATTTGGTGAACCAAACTTACTTCAAACAGATTTCAAACCCTAGGAATCCTTAGGGTTTTTTCTTCATAATTATTGTGCAAAAATTTAATTTTAAATTTTTGATTTTTGTATAAATTTTTATGCATTTATTTTATAATTTAAATTATTACAATAATTTTCAAAAATTCTAAAACCCCAACCCAGAACCCTAGATTTCTAAACTAGGTCCTCAAACCCCAAGTCTTACAATTTTTAGATAAATTTTTTGAATTTTTTGCAAATTGTTTGAAGTGTCAAAAATATTTTAAAAATATCTATATTAGTGGTTATTATTTCATTTATTTGCTTAATAATATTTTGACATATTCTCTTTGGTGAAATAAATAAAATGACCACTAAGGCACTTCTTCCCTCTCGTCCCATAGATCAATTTCTACATTTTTCTCATAATTATGGAAATGAATGGAAAAATTTGCACATTAGCTAAAAAAGTGGAAAATGATTTCATTTACAATGAAGATAATCACTATTGTTTTAATGAGGAATATGATGATACATATGAAATTGATAGTGAAGAAAAAGTAGATGCATCTTCTTCTCTCAAACCTATCTCTTTTATTCCCTCTTCTAAAGAAAATAATTTTGATAAATGGGAAAGGTAATTTTCACCTCATTCTCCTATACAAATTCACCAAATAAATAAATTAGTCATGCATTTCCAAGTGAAACTCTCATTGGTGATAAATTAATTCCATTTGAACCTACCCTCTCTCTACTTCTATGTTCAAATTACAATAATATAAATACAATAGAATCAAATTGCCAATGCATAGTTTAAATGATACATCCCATGTTCTTAACTCTATGATACATCTCATGTTCTTAACTCTACTTTGTCATCTCAACAATGGAAATAGAATGTTTAAATGGTAACTCTCTTACTCTTACTTCTCATATTAAAAATTAAAATAATGCATGCACTCCATTCAAGGGTAACATATATGCACATAATATTCCAATTTCACATGATAATTTATTGCATATTAGAAAAGAATTAACATCTTATCTTACCCCTCTCCCTAGTGATGATGGAAGTGATAATGAGTATGATAGTGAACATGTAAATGAATATAAATATGAGAATGAATTTGAAAAAAACTCTAATTATGATAATGCACGGAATAATGATGATTATTATGCACATAGTGAAGAAGAAAATGCATCTCATGATTCTAAATATTCTCTCACTCCTCTCAAACATAATGCATTATAAAATGTTTCTTCTAATTTTATACATGATTCTATTTCAAGTGATATACATGTTAATAATAACATCATGTCCTCTACTCAATTAGAATGTGATTCACTAAATAATAAAGATACCAATGAATCTCCCAAGACACCCCTACTATAGTAGCACATGTTTCTCACTCTTCACCCAAAGAGAATGGTAGCCCATATCCCTCCACTAAAGTTCAAGTTACCATTCTTACAAAGTTTCAAGTGAGCACACCCTCTCTCTATGATCCAATTGCTAAATGTAGCATTCTCATGGCTAAAATAAATAATCAAATTCAATGAATAATTGAACCACTTCAAGATACTAATATATCATCCTAGGAGATTATTTCTTTAATGAATTTAGTTGGTGAATTACAACACCAAGTACACCTCCTTACTTTAGAAAACAAGGCTTATAAGTCTTGGATGGATGTCAATGACTTATATGGTAACCCTCTTCTGAAAACATTTGTCAAATATTCATTACCTAAGCATTTATAGATACCATCATTACCTCAATTTGATGGAACTGGAGATCCATTTGTACACCTTCAAGCCTTCTGAAAGGCTTTTCCATCTCATGTGATTCCTTTGATTCTACTTAAGTTGTTCTAGAAAACACTAGTGGGTACTACATGTAATTGGTTCTTTCATCTACTTCCTCATGGTACCTTGCATACATATGATGATTTAAAGGATGAATTTCTTAGATATTACATAGAAAACATAGACCCTCATGTTAAATATGAGAAACTTGCTGCATTGCATCAAAATACTTCAGAGCTAGTTAGCGATTATATCTTACGATTCAAGACACACATGTTACAATTGATATCTAAACCAATAGATCTAGAGATTAAACATATCTTTATCAAGGGGATTTTCTAGCCACTCATAGAGCATATATTATATTAGATAGAGTTATCTTTCAAGCACTTATGTTATACAATTTTAGCCTTGGAGAATAAATTGGGATTGATTGAGGTTGATTCAGTTAATCAACTTACCCTAGATTTCACAGTGTTACATCCATCTACAACTCCTAACACACAACATCCACCATGTCCAAAACAAGATAGGAGACCACAACCAAAAAAACAACCAATTGAGAATAGAGAGCCAATTTTCAGAGCACCACCTATAGTATGCACTACAGAGAACAACAACAAGGCACCACTATAGTTTGATTCAAAATGAGATAGCCCATATGTCATACTATCAACACTACTAGATAGGAGGTTAATCACATTGATTTATACTCATTGATGAGATCCAAATCTCTTACATAGACAACCACACCAGCCCTTTTGTAACTATCATCATATATGTGGATACAAGGATAATGATTGTTATGGACTCAGGGATTACATTAATAGATGTGTTGATAATGGCATCATAGCATTCACATAGGGGGCACTGAAATCTCCTCCATCATGGAACTATATACCTCATTCCTCTATGACTAGTCATCCCAAGACATTCTTTCATAAGAATCATTTGTTGCTCATTGTGAAAGTAATGTGGTTTCTAGGACAAAGCCTCATAAGAGATCTCTTATCCCACCTACTCAGAAGGTTTGGAGACTAGTATAGCATGAGCAACTTATATATAATAGTTTATTCCTTGGATTACATAGTAAAACTCCATATACATATCCATCATAGTCATAGGCACTATAACATAGTACCACTCTAAATAGATATTCACTATAGCCAAGTTTTTAGGGTCTTATCTCATGTAGCAACCTGCTACAGTTAAGATTAGATGAACCCACATCATAGAGTAATGTTCTAAATAGATATTCACTATGGTCAAGTTTTTAGGGACCTATTTCATATATCAACCTACTATGATTGAGATTGCATAAGCCCCCATCACAGGTTATAGTTCCATCTTGATCTATTGCTAAGTCATACTCATCATAATAAAAGACGCAGGGTGTTATTTCATGTAGAAATCCATTATAATTGTGGATAGATTATCCTCCTTCACAACACATAGTTATAGTTATGCATCCATTGAGATTGCATCTTACAAAGTCTCCATGAACAACTATAGTTAGTGCCCCACAGACAATATTGGATACATGACATGTTCCTACATAGCATGAACATTATGGGTACTTATTTAGTTGGCCATCAGGGTTCAGATAGTGATACAACACACATTCATATTGGTATCAGTCCATGGCTTCACGTAGTGGTCAATGATGGAGCAAAAGGTCTAGCTAGTCTTTATATTCTTGATCCACCTACTCAAAGGGATTGGACACATAGTTCAAACATCGATTAACACATGCATGAGTACATAGCTTCACTATGTGGGTGATGATGGAATCAAAGGGCCAACCTTTGTATTCTTGAGCCACTCTCAAGGAATTGAGCACAAAGTGATACACATAGAGTGATATCTTACATCCCTTTTTACTAACAACTAGCTTTCCTAATTATAAATAACCATCCCTAGCCAAACCAAATTATCCAAATCATGATCTTATCGATATCCCATTTTACCAATCTCAAACCAACCCACCTTACCTAATCAATTTACAAATCATAAAATAATAAAAGTTATTTACTTACATATGATTCAAAATCAAAACTATCATTACACTTGAACAATCAAATCACATCCTAAATACCATTTTACCAAACATATGCAACCTCAACATCAATCTTAAATTAATTATTACTAAATCAACCATTTTCAATAAATATACCAATATATTCCAAAATCCTTAACACAATATGCCTGAGTCAAAAGCAAATAAATATCCACACACACACACACACACACACACACACACACACACACACACACACACACACAGTTTTCAAAGCATATACATCATATCAAGTATAATAAATCATGAAGGGCATCATGCCCTCACTCTCAGTCTCACTCTTCCCACAAGTACTTGTCCCATAATCCACCCTAGCACTCGATGGCCCCATACCTCCTCGAGCTGACGTATGCCTCTTGTAATGACTCTCTCACTCTAGTATCCAACCATGCTCCTCATACAAGTTTTCATATCACATCTGAAGGTATGTATACTCATCCATAATCCTGATGCTAATAGAACCAAAATCAAATGGAGGCATCCTATGCCTATCTAGCTCAGTTCTTAGTTCATCTCTCTCCTACTACCCTAACATATGCAACTATCACTATAACAACCCTATCAAATAGATGAACATGAATACCAATCATGACCATCACTTGCTCTATTAATCCCTCCTCTATTGCATCATTAGGTACATGTTGTGTGAGCTCTTAGAGTGTCAACTCAATGATGGTCTCCTAATAATTATCATCTCTACTCCCCACCCCAGCTTGTGCTTCATCTTGAGTACCTCCTACTCCACTTGTACATAAAGTATGACAATATGTTAGATATATACTTTGAAATCAAACTAAAATCACAAATTTATACATAATTTAAATGTAATCATTGCTTACCTTTCATCATCTAGATTGAATTAGGATCCTCATACTCAGGAGCATCCCCCACCTCAATAGGATATAATAGATCCCATCGATGCCTAGCCCACCATGTAGTGCATGCATCTATACATCAAATATCATCCACATTTGGAATATCTATAGCTTCATCCCTCACATCCAAAGTTAATGGTGCAATCTCAGCCTCAGTAAGTCTTGTATGAGCTCTTACCCTCATAGATGCTCTCGCACTCCTCACCCACACCTATGCTACTAGGGTCACATCTTGTGGTACCCAAAACTATCTAGTCACATGATAATAATAAAATCACTCATATAATTAAACATATTAGTCATGTATCTACAATTGACCCTCATATATCATAACTTCACTCCATCCTCAACCCACCCAAGAAATCCTCTATAAGGCCTCCATATGATATCACCATCCACCAATATGTCTAACACCCACCTATAATGATCCATCCTAGGGGATCAAATAGCCAATGTACTCATCCACCACTCTCTAAATGGTTGTGGAGGTGCCCACTTCTCCCTCGATAATCCAATCGGCCACATAACTACTATGTGCTCATAAGCCCAATAATGCAATAATGTTATTATGTTTAATCCACCATTAAATGACTCTTGTGTAAACCTGTAAAGATCCTTGTATAGGTGGGATAGCATAGTCTTCCCCCATTAGAATATAGTAAAATATACCTCCAAACTATGTATAATCCTATTCATCCTATATGCAATAGATACTCCACTCCCATCCACAACAAAAAATGATACCAATAAAATAGCCAACCACTATTGCAAGCATGGAACACTAAACTACATAATTGACAATAGTACATCACTATCACTCCCTATCCAATGTATACCTGAGGGCACAATAGCAAATTACAAGGACACATGATCAATAACATCATAACCCATGTCATCCTATAATGTCAAACATCATCCACTAACTGGTAAATGTAACATGTGATACACATCCTCCAAAGTCATAGTCATCTCTCCTATAAGAAGCGAAAAAGTACATGTATCTATATTCCACCTCTCACATGAGGTCGTAATCAGATATCTATCCCACTAAACTATGCCTAGGTCACACACATGACCCAATCCTAACATAGCCATGACAACTCTCTCATTAATAGATAATGGTGACAGCCTTAAAGTCTCCATCACCTGGCTCCTATGGAACTCTCTCATCCATACCTCACCCTACATCACCAAAAATAACACATATATAAATCAATAGTGCCAAATCCAAATACAAAATAGAATACCAATAAAAAATAAAACAACATTAATGAAAAATTAGGCCTCGAAAACAACATCATTGGATACAGGACATCAATGTTGGATAAGAGTGTTACAAACTAGACAATAGTGCTGAAACCTAGATAGGAGCATTGGATGCAGGACTAGAGCATTATAACTAGAATTTATTTTCCTAGGGTAATTTAAAGAGCTCAAAAATACTAAAATAGGTAAAATAAACTAACAAGAAATAAACATTTGGGTTACTTAACAGGGTCACATCACCACCAACCTAAACCTATGTTTCCAACTGCTCAAACTAGGTCATAACAGGTGCTCATCTCCTTGGCATCTCTCTCATTATAGAGCTCAATATCTCAACCTAGTCAATGCACAGATGAATCAAGAATCAATCTAATTTCCTATATTAACCAAATTTTTCAATCAAAACAAAATACCATTTTGTCCATAACTTAAACCCTGTAACTCCATTTTTCAAACTATTTTCTTTCATGAAATCATGACAATGATACCTTTGACATCACTCCAAATTCACTCTATTTATACCTTGTCTACCTATTATGGCACACACATCTCTACATTTATCTTATACCTAGACACACACCTTGGTCCTCACTAAACAAAGTGTGTTCCACTTTCAAAAATTGAATCTAATCAATGAAACAACCTTTCAAATCTATTCACAACATGCCAACTTTAGTTCTATTCTTGTGCCACTAGTCATCACTTTTGGCTCGACCTCCTTTATCACATATTTTGTCCCTCTCCCCAAAAGGGGGGCATCATTCTTACTATTCCTATTTCTACACCTACCTAGTAGACCCACCCACTCTCATAGGTGGATACACCATGGTTCTTACACATCCAACATTCAGATTATTAGATTCAGCTTAGATTGGTTGAGATATATAATGATTCAGATTATGTGGGTCACTCAACATTACTTAAGAAATTTAGAGGGATATACATTCAATTTATAGACACACAAACTATTCAGATAAAGTGGTTTAGATCATATGGATCCACAATGATTTTAGCTTACAAGTACATAGACTATTTTGATATAATGGTTTAGATTATATGGATTCATAGTGATTTTGATATAGATATAGACTCAAATACCATATTTAGGGGCATGTACATACTACACATCTCACACATATAGCTTCATATAACATGACATAGTTATAAAATTAGATAGCAGACTACAAACATAGTGCAAAGCAGAGTGTTTTGGACTCCAATTTTGCATATGAGGCATGGAAAGATATGTCATTTCATATGTGGTTATAGAGATTACCATATTATATATATGCATCACTCACATACCAAATTTGGGGTCATGGCATAGATGTTCATGTTATTCATCATTCAATATTATACAGATGGAATGGAAAGATAGGCCATTCTCTTATTACACATTGACCAGATTTTTAGATTACACTCAGCTTTACCTAGGTTATCACCAGGTTGCACCGCATGGTCATCTGTAGTGGTTGGTCCATTGCATTACCCAAACCCAAACTACATGAGTTAATGTGGGATAGAGGATAGACATTAGTTTGGGGCCTTTGAGCATTTCTTAGTTCTATTTCAGATATTCAGAGTGGGGGCATAATATATTTTTCTCTTCATAGTATACAAATTTTATACACACATTCTAGATTAAATGAGTTAATGTGGGATAGAGGACAAACATTGGTTTTGGGCCTCTGAGCATTTCTCATCTTTAGTCAAATTTAGCATGGGGGAAAATATTGCCCTCCTTCTCCATGTTACATAGATTCCACATTCAGATTCAGTACAAGGGGAATCCACTCCATGGATTCCTTCTCTCTCCAAGCACTATTTGGCTCTCCATCCACTTCCCTAGCTAGGAAGTAAGTTAGACCCTTGTAGCACATTTATCTCCACACAAGTAGGTTCATGTATGCATTTTCTTCTTCTTTCTTTTACTCTAGTACTTCATTTCATTGCATCACTAGAATAAAAGGGGGACAAATGTATACACCCTAAATTGTTCAAGAAACCACACATATCATGTCCTTTCATAGTCCTTTTCACAAGAGGCTCTGACTAGAGGATATGAGTCTTATTCACATTATCCATGTCTTAGTTTTACTTATCTTGGTCTTGTTTCATGCTTAAGTCACCTTTTTCTCATTATCAGTCATTTGTAGCCTTCCAAATGGTCATTCTAGCTTCTCCAAACTCTATTTCCTAGGACAATCCTATCTTCCCCATGTCCTTTACCTATAGGATATGAGTGCTAGGATTGGATTATAGCATTGGACCCTAGGGTGTCCCATTTTTGGTACTCTTGTCCTTTTCTATTTTGAGTCACAATAGTCATTTTTATTTTCTCAAGAGGTTTTAAACCCTTCTTAGCCCCTCCCTTAAGTTTTGTTTATCTTTTCAATGTTAGCTAATGTAAATAAATCTCCTAAATTCAAAATAAAGAGTCTCCTATATAAGGACTTCACAAGGCATTTTATATCTAGCACTTACTAATTTAGCATAGTAAATAATTAAAAATTACTCAATAGTATAGCTCAACATTTTGCATCACACATAGATTTACATGCTTGATAAGGAAGGGCCTAGGCAAAACTCATTCTTTCATCTATCATGCATATTGATTATGCATGTCCCTAAGGGAGAACTACATTTGATCTGAGACCCTAGCTTGAGGGTTAATGTAGGTAGCATTTAGGATAGCAAGGGTTCTAGATAATGCGATCATAATTCCCCTAACCCAATTTTTACCCCTTTTTTATTTTTATGTGTTTGGTGTTTCATGTATGTAGATATACCTAGGGTTTAAATATTGAATCATCTCTATAAGGAGCTCTATCAACATTCAATGTTTAAGGTTTCATAGATAGACTCATAAAGGGATAGCGCACAACATCTAAAAAACTCGAGAGTGGACAATAGCACCAGACCCTAAAGTTTCCTATTTTTAGTGCTCCTATATTTTCACCAAATGAAAGCTTGATCCAAGTTTCTGACATCTTCCCAGCCCCGCACAATAGTTTTTAGGCTTTGAAATAGTCATCTCAGTCTATTTTTCTACATAATTTACTTCTTTCCCTATGTAATTAATTTGATCAAAATCTATATTTTACTATATTTAATTACATTTCCCCCTTACTCCAAACCCCTTATTATTTAGGAACTAAACCATAGTTTTCCAAAAATAATAACATTCATTATAGCAACAAAGTTCATTAAAGTGGCATATTTGATTGTACTAGTTTTTTTACTTGATGAATTAGTTAAATTATTGAGTGCTATTTTGAATAAAGTACATCACTAAGGGTCCCAAAAAATATCAAGATATATTAGTATTCCATTCTATAACACATGCCCCATAACACATGTTTTTTTTATAGTTTTCAAATCTAGATGCCCAATTATGAAAAGGAGAAAAAGTGCATTTTCCATGTGATTGAAGTGAAGTTCATAAATTTGAGTGAATTTGTCAGAGACATGGAGCTAAAAAATGCAATAAAAAATAAAAAATTGATGGTTTGGGAAAGCTTTTCCCTTATCATAAGTTTTCAAGGTTCTCGTTAGCTTACCATAAAACCATGGATTTCATTATTAAACTTTGAAAAATGCTACCTTATATCCTGATATTCAAGGTGCATACTTAAACTATACACTTTTCTTTATTTATCTAGCTTTAGAAAAATAATTAGGCCTGATTTCTATCTTACATCTATTTTAGGATTAGTTAAATATTTATATTAGAGTAAACCCACCTTTAATAACGGGTGTGGATACTAGCCCCAGACACATCAGTGTCATAAACAACTGACTAGGATTATAAAAAGTGTCCTATCAAAACAACAATAGGAGAATCAGGTCTCTTCCTAGCTGGAAATAGCTGATCAAGAGTACAAAGAGACCCCAACCTAAGTAAGTAGCTACAATTAAGGACTAGGAAGGCCCAAATAAGGGAGGAATAATAACCATCACCTTTAATTGGTACAAAATCTAGCCAGTTTTGGCTAGACTAAAAACCAACTTGGGATAAAAGAGGCCCAAGTCTTGGGATACCATCAGGGTCCCCAAGGGATCAATAGTTGGTTTAAGCTGGATCAAGAACCAACCTAGACATAGAAGGAGGTCCAAGTCTCTAAACAAGGTCCCCTATGGGATGGAATAAGAAAGATAAGAAGGTGAAACCACCCTGGGATAAGGGGGACCTAGGTCCCCAAAAGGAAATTCTAAGAGGGGAAGGACTCCCACTAGGATCCCCAACATAGGATGCCTGATTACCATTGTGACTAAACTGACCCAACCAATAGGGGAAGCCTAGAAGATCCCTGATAGAATCCAAACCCTTAAAAAAAAACTTCCAATAATCATTTCATACAAGTTTATAAATATCCAAGAGAAAATAAAATCACTTCAAAGGTGATAGTTTCAAATTTTAAAATCAAATTTAAAATTTCAGCCGATGTCATTAAGCCAATAGAACAAGAGTCAAACCAAGAACAAAGTTTGATGGAGTTACAATAGTAGGATTCATTAATGTCACTGATGGTAGATGTTTAATCAACACTAGGTTAAAATCCTTCCACCAAAGGGCCAAAAAATTGATAGCAAAATAAGACAAAAACTTAGCCAAAGTATTCATAGATAGTCAAGTTGTACGTACCAAACATGATGGAACAATAATCAAAGTCTAAAATCTGAAATAAAATTCAAAAATTCAACACCTCAATTATCGGTGAATAGAACCCAAGAAATGACCAAGTTGATGATGATGATTATTGGCTATTTAATGATCATGCATCATTAATGTTGGATTTAATGAGCATTTCATGGAGAGCCAAATCCATCACTTTAATTCACCACCTCAAGGATCCTGAAGGGATTCCTTCCTAGTTTTTTTAGACTAGTTTTATTCTCCTTTACCAGTGTGTGGAATTCAATGGAGAATTTCTTACCAAAGAATTTAGGAATAAGTGCTAGTGCACTATCTAAGCTATTTATGCATTCCCTTAAAGGATCCTCTTCCATTACAATTGGCCTTTTATCGACAACCTAATTTTTAGAGGATAATTGCATCTTATATTTGTGTTCATATCCATCATTCATTTATGTATCTACTTGAAGCAATGTAAATCCCATGTCTTATAAATTAATTTTTTCTTCAAGGGATCAAAATGAATAGGTAAAATGACTTCCAAGTTACCCTTCCTTATCACATTAGGGCCATAGATCAATCTTCCTTCTTTTGTAACATCCCCATAGGGATTTAATAGAATAATGTAGTAATTTTTTTAAAAAAATTTACACCACACTTATTCTTTCATTATATTACACCATGATAATCTAATTAGTGACCTTAACATACTAAGTATATTAACAAAAGTAAACATGTAGTAATAACAATTACTGATCACTAGCATCTTACATAGCATAACATACTGTATAAGGAAAGTAATCATATTAAAATCTATCCATAGATGGTACAATAATATAACCACTGCTATTAATGTACAAATAATATATCATTTATAATTCCAATAGGCATGATGCCTCAACATAAAAATAATTATAGATACAATGCTCCATGGAGCTCGAGTCACTCTAACTCATGTATCCTTGATAATCTCAAGTATAGTTTCCAATTAAGTACTATAATGGGGAGGGAGAGCATCATCTAAGTGCACCAAGCATGAAACAAAAATCCCTTGCATAATCTCCCAAACAAATAATGGCATTCCCTTCATGAATAGGAAGATATTAATGGTGCAAGAATCTAGAGAGACATGTTAGTCCCTGTGTGCTATAAGATTTCTAGTACATGATGTGTACCATAAATAAAAATACATTCTAACATGATATCGCATAAGCATGCAAATTATACATATGAAATGGCAATATTTATTTAACATTACTTTGGATAAAGTTTTCAAATAGCTATTGATCTTTAGGATCAGTCAAATTCATACACACCACTTGATCAGATTACCTTCATTTGGCATTGGTGGTGCTAAGTAAGCCAATGAAGTCTATCTCACTGCTTAGTTTGTAATGTCCCCAAATGGGATGATTCAAGGGGTTTCCCCTAAAATTCACAATTTTTGAATTCTAAATCAAATAAAATCATTAAACTCTAAATGCTCTAATTGCACCTCCAAACTAAAAATTAACTCTAATTCACTTTGAAATAAATAATAATTAAATACCTTGTGAATTTGGACACCAAAGGCTCTTACCAAAATGAAGAAAGAGCTTGAAATAAATGTTTCAATCCTCAAAACCCTAGTGATACACTAGCTAAATTGAAGTCCTTCCTTCCCACTCTAATCCATGCTCAAGATTAGTCCAATCCAATCATCAATATTAAAAAAATTACTACAATACTTAAATCAAAATGACTTGAAAATATGCTCTCAAAAAATATTATTTCCTAAAAACAGTTGAAAAATAAAAAAATTCATAACTCCCTCAATATTTGGAATTATGATGCAAATAAGAGCTCAAACTGATCACAAAGTAATGGATATTAAATAAAAATAATTTTAGAATTTTCCTTCCATGGGAACATCATCGAAACTTGCTCTAAAATTTTGAAAACCCTAGTTTTCATAATTTATCTCTTCAAACATCAAACCCTTAATCCTAAATAAGTCACCACACTTGAGAAAATTAATACAAATAATAATAAAAATATTATACATCAAATAGACCTCAAATAGTCCATTAAACCCTCCTAAAGCAAATCATCCTACTCTAGGGCAAGTAACAAAACCTCTTTTAGCAAAGGTGGCATTAAAAGACACCTTTTATAGAATAAACAACTCCAAATATGCAAATACCTATTGGGTATGCATCCCAATATCTTCTTCAAACATGAAGAAATAATATCAAATTTAACATATATTCAATTATGATCTTCACCTTATATTTGTACCTTTCAAAGGGGGGTGAACCACCTTGGGGAGGTAAAATACCTCATAACCCTCTCTTGCCAACTTTAAGGATATCTTTTCCTTTTCTTTACTTTAGCTCCCAAGCTGACATTCCTTTAAATTTCAATTTAGGCCTTTTTGAATTAATTAAATAACTTGCCTTAATAAATTAGTAATTAAAATTACTTTTTTTTAAAAATTAAATAATTATTTTATAGTAGGTCCTTAAATAATTAATTAAATTGCTTTAATAATTAAAGTGATAAAAATCATTTTTCAAGTAATTTATTAATTATAAAACCCCTTAGAATAATCATTAAAATTACCTTAATTTTCCAAATGGTTAAAATCACTTTTCTAGTAATTCAAATAATTATCTAAGATAGTTCTATTTTAAGAATTAATTAAATTGCCTTATATTTTCAAATGATTAAAAAAACTATTTAAGAAATTTTATTAATTATTAAAATTATATGAAAAGGGGACATTACAGTCCTCCCTTCCCAAATTTGCTTACCCTCAAGCAAATGCAAGATCATATGCCTAATTACCATGTCCAAGTGGTAAAACCTATTGTAGTGCTAAAAAAGCCTTGCCCCTGTACTTGTTAAGTGGAATAACTTTTGCCAAAAAGCATAGCATGACATTCATCAAATGGATAATGAATACCATTCCACCTTGCCAACACATCCCGTAATGCAACAAAATCTATCTTTACTTCCCAAGAAGTGGTATCCCTCAATGAAACCATGAACCTATTATACCTATACTTTAGGGGCTGCCTCCAAGTGCTAGATGTGTCCTCATATCCTTCCAAATGCTCCACATGTTCCCAGTCAAATACCCCTTTCAATACTAACTGGTGGATGAGGAATCTCCTTTCCCTTATACCCTCTAAAGAAGTGATATATGGCCAAAAGTTAAAATAAAAAAACATAATAAAATTTGATTACCTTGTTGTACTAAGGGTAATGACCCCCAAATTCCATGCTATAACTCTCTAATCATGTGAAAAGAAATTATCTAGGTACCATCTTGTAAACTTACCATGATGTGAGGCCTTAAGGTAGTATAACTCAACATATATGGGCCTCCTTATGTACACCATGTGCCCTTCCAAATGATACCCCTTGTCAACATTCCCATGCATGAATTTAAAACTTCATAAGCTCATCAAAAATCCCCAAATGCTTATCAACGATAGTTGTATCTTATTTATGCATGTGCTACTTCTATTACTCATGAATGGAAACCAAACATGCATGTTTTCAAAACCTTACAGAAGATGGTATGTACCCAAAAATTAGTCTTTCCTCCATGATATTATTGTAATTACATGCCTAATTTTTATTCTTCATGATTACAAGATTCATAATTAATACTTGTATTCTCTCCTCTTCCCACGATCTATGGGATGCCATCAAAACTTCTTACCTTGCCATACATATACCTAGTATGCTGCTCAAAAGAACTCAATGTGTCATGAAACTCAAAATAGTACCTATCATACCTCTTATCATGCTTTGAACTTATTCAAAAGGTACCCTTATGAGTTGAAACCTCCCCCCATATATTTTTCATGCAAATATACTGGTTATCATAGTAAAACATAGCCGTGCAATAAATTTTTTAATTTACTCATTACCAAGATGATCCTTAATGGGTTCTTTAACTCCATGCTTCCACAAAAAACCATCATGGACTTATGCCCTATATGAAGAAGATTAAGACTAGAAAATTGGACCAAATTAATATGCTTAGCAAGGTTGCCCATAATTAAATTCATCTCATGGAAAAACACTAGAGGAGGTGTGCTCCCATAGTGTGCATTCCAAGGTGTGTTAGGACCTTATTTATACCATATCAATCCTTCTTTATTTTGAAAATGTATTCCTTCCATTTGTAGAGAGAAAATAAGCTCAACCAAATTGGAAATCATACCTTGCAAGTGCATATCATAATCATCTAAACCCATTGGTAGGGATCCCCTTATGTAAGTTGTATATCCTTCTCTTGGATATCCATTAATAGCTTCCTAAAAAATGTATGCATCACCAATAAAACCCCACCAATACTATATTTTATCCCTTTTTATATACTATTGTACTTGCCATGTTAATTCAAAATTTTGGGAGCAATTGATTTCAGAATTTGTCCATGCATGAACTCTCCTCTTTATGAACTAAAACATACTCTGAGAGGGAAATATTATGCTTGTATGTAGGGGATGGAATTAACTAAATGTCTCATAATTTTTTGAGCCATAAAATTCAGACTTAAATATATCTCTTCTAACATATGCATGATAAAAATCAAAACTAGGTAAACTTAGTGTTGTAGCATCCCCTCTTTTGCACGCACATGGTTGTCCATGATGTCTCATAACAACCCATCATTGTTAATTTCATCCTTATTCCTCATACTCATAAAATACCCTCCTATCATGTTGATTGATGAAGATGAAGGAGCCTTCATGTCATTCCAAGCATGAAAAATATTCTCATTATCTCCCACCTTAAACTCTAGTTCCAAGGTTAAATTGTGCATGCCTATATTCCTCCATACCTCAAACAATACCAGTTCTTTCTTTATTCCCATGGAATTAGTCATAAATAATTTAAAATTAGAATTGAGAACCTTTGTACAACTTATAAAATTACCAGGATCCCATACCTCTTGGTGCCAATAATTATGAACTTAAATCAAGGAATCCTCATGCCTCATTTTTCAAACCATATCCTTCATTTTATCACCTTTGGTGACTTCACTATCATGTATAAAATTATTAGAAGATAAATAGACATATCCTATCAATAAAATATCCTTGCCTTGCACTTATTTTATTTCATGCTCCTTGGTTTCTTCTTCTCTTTTATCACCCACTTGCACCCCCATGGGTTGCCCATCAAATTTTTATCATACACCATTGGTATGTCACATCACTTCTACACCCTTTCTACAAGGATTTGCTTAACCAAAGCTTACTCTTTATGATGGCAAGGGTGATCCAGAGACACATTTGAGAGATTTTCATGTAACATGTTTGGATTATGTACTCAATGACTGACTACTTACCAAAAATGTTCCATGGAGCCTAAAATATTATACCTTACAATGGTTTTATAGTCTACCAAATCAGTCGATCATGACATTTAATCCTTTAGAAAACATGTTCCTAGCACATTTCAGTATCATCATTAGTGATAAGGTTTCATATTCACATATTGCAAAATAGAAACAAAGGTCAAATAAGCCTCTCATGGATTATGTTCTTAGATACAAGACTATTCTAGCTAAGTTAACTAACCCCATGGCTGATCAAGAGCTACAAGACACATTTAAACAAAGCCTTTTACCAACACTGCATGAATTTATTTTGTTCAAAAGATTAATTTCTTTCACTAAATTGTGTCATACACTTAAAGGAAGAGAAGTCAAGCTAATTTCAATGGGAAAACTCAAGTATTCAAGTATCCTAGACACAACTAATAATAGTAACAACAAAGCCCTATACAAGGTTTAAATCAATGATAATAAGAATCAAAATCAACCAATAGTTAATGTTTTTTTTGAGCCCCCTCAATGTGTGGTTCTATTGATACCTCCTCATCGTGCATTTACCAATCTACCAGTTTCTCCAGCCAAGGTTTTACAACATTTATTGGAATGTAACATCATCACTCTCCCTCTTATCTAGGACGTAGATCTAGCAAATCCTCTTCTATGAGGATATGATCAGCATGCATTTTGTGATTTTCATAGGGCACTAGGCTATACCATAAATAGATGCATCAGTTTATGACATAATATATAAGACTTGATAAATGGTAATCTATTTGATCTGGGTACTTTAGTTGAGCCTCTAAAGACAAATCCAACACAAGATAAAGCTTTGAAAATATTTTTTGATCTATTTCCATAGCATTCAAAGATAATAAAAAGAGGACACATTAGGTGTTCATCACACATACCATACACATCCTCCACCAACTACATACCAGGCACCTTCAATGGAATCATATCCTTTGAGTGATGTGATAGGGGTATATGAGTTTAGAGTTCCATCCAGGCCTTCAATATCTTTTCTAAATCATGAGACTTTTGAGGATAATATAGGTTATAATGCATTATTTATCAAAGCACATATTCAGAATCAATCTATTTACAGTGTAATCATCAATAATGGTTTTAGTCTTAACATGTGCACTTTCACACTATTACAATATTTGGGTTATTTAGAGTAAGATATCACTCTAATAGACACAATTATTAGTGGTTTTAGTGGGCATATACAAAGTTCATTGGGTGAGATAGTACTTTCATTATAGGTTGGTCCTACATATGTGGCCACACCATTCACTATAGTTCTCAGTATAGGAGTTTTTAACATATTACTTGGTCGATCATGGATTCAAAAACTTAGGATAGTACCTTCTACAGCTCATAAATGCATGAAATTCACTCATGCTAATCAAGTTATTTCAATTGGTGGAGTTCCTTATGAGTCACTACTCCCCACTTCAGAGCCATCTACCAGCTTATAGTCACTAGTTCCAGTTATTCTACTTATTTTAGTTTCCACTCCAATTTTAGTTTAGCTTCTAGTTTAGAGTTAGACATAGTTGTGACATACATTACCAATACAGAAGGTTCATACACCCTCATAGTTTTAGGATTCTAGATATATTTTAACTATAGTGTTCACACCTTGAGAAATTATATTATGTTCTCATATAGCGACATAGAGAACACCTATTCACATAGCTTCTTCTCCTACTTTTAGATGGGTCCCTAAGATCCCTATAGTTGTATCCACTTCTTAGAGTCATAGGGTGATCCCACATTTAGTTTCTACTTCATATATTTTAGAGCAGTTACATCGTACACAAATTTTAGCTGCACAATCTTAGACACTTCATCATGCCTCACGATCATGCACAATCCCATTATTTGATACAAGACACCATGATAGGGAGTCTCATCTGAGACTCATTGATTAGTATCATTTTTTTACAACACTGTTTACACATAAACTCTCTTGTTTGATTGTACATAGTTCAAATATTATCAAAAACATAAAAATAATATAATACTTCAAAATACAAAAACATTCAAAAAATTAAAAAAACACCAAAAACATTTTTTGATTGTATGCATCATCCATGTTTACATTACTACTATCATGCTAGGACTTACATTTGTTATTTCATATTATTATATGTTGATTTATCTACATTACCATGCTTCACTTGATCTTCTTTGAGTGTGTGTAATGTCAACCAACTATTTGATTGCTTCATTCTACCCATTGAGGGGGCATTCCTACTTCTACATTGAAGACATACATCAATATACACACCCACTAGGGGCATATTCTACATGAATACACCATCTAGGTTATGTCATTCCTACACTACACACTCTGAGTTATCATACTGATGCACATTCCTTACTAGATGACACATATTACTACATCGACATCTCACTAATACCTAACACTTGTGTATTTCTTAGCATATACCTAGTCATATACTACACATATTTTTCATACTTTCACATTTTCTCTGATTAGTTAGATGTGTTTGTATCTTCCATTTCTTACCCTTGATTTCATTCCTTGCTTAGCGTAGCTTGTGTGATTACATTTCCAGTTCCTACTTGTCTTTTGTTTGTGCCTTAGGACATCTACCAATGTCTTTTGCCTCTATTCATGTGTGTTCCTTAGGACATTTGCTAATGTCCTTTGTTTATAATCTTTCATATGTTTTTGGACCTTGTGCCAAATTTGCTTCTTCCACTTATATTTGTATGTGGCATTTGAACATGCCTTCCATGATTGTCTTCCAGTTTGAGTGACATGTGCCCATGTCCCTTGTCTACATGGCCCTTTGGCTACCCTTATATGCTTTTGGCTTCTTTATTTTTTGTTTGTTTCTTTATTACTTTTCAATTGTTTTAATTCCATGATATATATCATGCATTTTCTTATTCTCTTGGATGCCATGATGGACATCATGCTCCATTCCTCCATGCTTACTAAAAAACTAATAACTAATGACTAATATCTAACATTACCAGTCTAGTTTAGTATCATGCACATGCTCTTATATTATTATATCTATCTAGGCATACCCCTATTGATCTAACAATTTATCAATTCAAATATTACTATATCTTGATATATTTTGTCAAATATTCAATGCTATATCTTGCATCTATATAACTTAACACACTTGTAAGACTCTTTTCTTTTGAGGGAAGTCATTAAAGGTTCATCATTCCTACCCTCAGAATAAGGGGCATCACACAAGGTTTTGTCACATAGACCAAACCTCTTAACAGTCAAAACAATATCATTCATAACACTTAGTATAGAATCTAGAGGTCAAACTGGTCAAACTAGAGGTGACAGTTTCAAATTAGCAATTAGTTTTAATAGAAAATAATGACACTAAAAAATGGATAGTAGTGTAAAACATAAGGGTGTCCACATTTTTAAACTCTTGTCCAAGAAAGACAACACTCAAGGTTTCCAAAAATAGGCAAAAAGTTTAGATTAGGGATAGTTTTTTCACTTCTAGATCAGTCAAATTCAACAGTTTCAATACAATTTTCTCAGATACAGTGGGTTATCATGTGTGGCATGATGGTTCTCACTTTAATTTCAGATTAGGTAGTTGGCATAGCTTCCAAATTAGAATCCATGTTTTAGACATCAATGATTGGGGGCAATGTGCACAGTACATTGATATTCTTTTCTTTTTGAGTTTCGTTTATTCTAGGCATTCTCAATAGTTGTGTGCCTTAATCCATTTGTAGGTGGTTGGAATCACATTTGAGTTAAAATTTCATACAAGTTTAGCTTTTTGAGTACCCAAGTTCCCAAGTTGACTTTCACATAAGCATTTTTGCATCAATTTTGAAGAGTCTTTCATACAAGCCTAACCTCCATCTTTAGAAATGGCCAAGAGTGACCTAGTTTCTATCACACATTCAAGGTATCCATGACACATTTTTAGATTTTTAGAACATATATGGGATCCATGATCCATCTCATATGACATCTATTCTATATTGGTATCACTTCATATCTTCACTTCATGGGGCAATGATGGAGCTAAAGGGATAGCCTTTGTATTCTTGAGTCACCTATTCAGAGGGATTAGACACATAGTCCAGGCATTGATTAAGACATGAATGATTCATTAACTTCACATAGTTGGTGATGATGAAGCCAATAGGCCAGCCTTTGAATTCTTGAGCCATATTCTAAGGAATTGAGCACTCAGCTCTATTCATGATATTACTATTGATTCAACACACACTCAACATCATCCAACACATTCTAGCATCACAATAGGTTTTATATTAGTTTGTGTACCCGATGAACTGCATTCATTCCTTTCTCTTCCTCTTACTCAGCTCTTGTACATTTTTATTTTGGATATAGTATATCTAGTAAGATCTAATCTAATTTATGTTTTCATTTTAGGTTCACAATTCACAACGTGCTCTCTCTATGTACATCCAACATCACAAAACTTCATGAGCTTCACCCTTACAAGTAAGTTCAGGTATGCTTTTTATTTTCCTTTATCCTAGTATTTTTCTTTGCTACATCATTAGAATAAATGGGGGGGGGTGCAAATCTAGTCACATAAAATGTGAAATTATACAACTTTAGTATGGCTAAGACACCTAATCCATAGGTCCTCTTATTGGCTCACACAATCCTTCTAAGCTACTTCTTTCATTGATTCTCAGTCATCTGTAGTTACCCAGACTTAGCTTTTTGAGACCCAAACAACCCTTTTATGCCCAGATCCATCCCCCCAAGTCTCATCCCCTTAGGACAACACCCAAATAAGATAGGAACACCATAATTTAGGGTGTCATATTTTTGGTGCTGTTATCCAAGCTCATTTTTGCCTCAAATAGTCAAATTTTCTTGGTTCCTTATCTTTTTCCCTGTTAGCCTCACACAAATTCATTTAACCCATGATTATCTATTTCCCTATAAAAATCAATTCAATGTTCATTTAGAAGGGTTGACACTCATTTAAAAGAGAGATGCAAGAATATAAACAAGTACACTCGAGCACTCTTCCTTATTCTTTGCACACAACCTTTCAACATTATTTCAAGCCTACTCAAGTCATTGCACCAGTCCCTAACTAGCTAGAGCACATCCAATTTCGCATTCTAGTTGCATTGATCATACACAAATTATACCAAACACTTCAATGAGAGAACTACATTAGCTTGATACCTCTTTAGAGTATTGGTATGTAGGTAGCATGACCACACATGGGGTATGATGTGCATTCAACATATCCTTTACACACTAACCCCTTCTCTCTCTTTCCTAAGTTTGCATTCAAATTCAATCACCAGAAGCTCCTAAGGGTTTTGAATATTAAAATAGGCATATAATGAGCTCTGTGAGGTCTCAAACCCTAAAATTTTAGTGACAGGGTAACACAAGCATTCTAAACTGAACCCAAAAATATTTTAGCCTCAGGATAATAACACCAAAATAGGACTACAACACTGAACAATAGGGTGTCTTATTTTTGGCGTTCCTGTCCAATCAAGAAACAAAGTTTAGAGGCCTATTTTTTACTATTTCTTAGTCCTGCTCATCCAATATCAAACCTTGTCTTAGTCCAAATCAGCCAGAATAATCTAAATTTTAATTTCTTTCACTTCCTACCATATTTAGAAAAAGCAAAAATATAACCTATTTACACAAATTAGTAGGTTAATTCTTGCATATTTATTTACTGATTTACATTGCTCAATCGCTTTATTATTTAGGAATATAACTCCAATATTTAGAAATTAATAAAACAATATAAAGACTATTTTATTCAATAATCCTTTATATAAACTTGTTGACAAATCTAAAAATAATCTTTTTATTTTTGCCTCTACTATATTCACAAAAATATCTATGACAGAATTGGTACGATTTTAATCCCAAAATCATTCAAATATAAAACCTCCTTCTTTTAAATTCCTCAATAAAATTCTTTCTTTTAGAAAACATAGTATTGTAAGCATAAGTTTTGTTCTATACTTATCTTAACCATATGGAATTTATATATCCTTTCAGAAGTTCTATATAAAAATCAAGATTCAATTTGATTTCTGATACATCCATAATTGAAACAAAATACATTCTTTATGTTTTGTACCATATGTTCCTTAATATCACATACCCTATTCTATATTTATTTTCACCCTAACATTTTAATCAATGTCAAATTATGGAATAAAAACTTGCCTCAAGGTTATACTAAACAATCCGTTCATAAGATATAAACATTTATTCATTTTGGAATATATATTATACCATCCATCCAATTTTATAATTCATAGTTTCAAACCTAAATTCACATGTTTATTATCACTCAGTACATCACATAATATGTAAATTCACACACACACACACACACACACACACACACACACACACACACACACACACACACACACACACACACACACACACACACACACACACACACACACACACACACACACACACACACACACACACACGCACACGCACGCACGCATGCACGCACGCACGCACGCACGCACACACACACATACACGCGCGCGCACGCGCGCGCACGCACGCACGCGCACACACACACACACACACACACACACACACACACAAGGATTGTATTATCTTAACTGAAAATCCAAACCCCTATCGATATATTTCCAAATTATATTCATAATTTTTTACTATTGAATTATTTAAAAAGTTGAATGGGTATTCATTGATTTATAGGATAATAAAATGACTTAACAAAATTTGATTTCCAATAACAAATCATTTATAAAATGTCTTAACTTAAACCCAATTTCTATCAAAATAATTCGGTTCTATGTATAATCATATACATAGTATATGTATATGTACACACACACACACACACTTAATAAATCATATTAATATATGAGTTTATACAAATATGCATATAAATGATAAACATTATGACACCTATTTAAAAGAATCAAAAACATAGTTATATATGTATATACTGCCATATCATACCTCTAAGTTTTTATTCAACTAGGGCGTAATAATTTAAGAAATTTAAATTTGTTTTACCCTAATGGCTCAATAATCACAACAAAACAATTTATAGTCTAAGGAATTTATATGTATATTGGCTTAGTTCTGTGGATGATTGAGACATCCACAAGCCTAAGCCTATGTTTTTACAAAAGGAAAATTTACATTTCTAAACCCAAAGAATTCAAACCAAAACAATACTCATACAAGCATACAAGAGTAATTTCATCACTGACTTGGTATGTTATTTCCAAGATTGAGATGAAATTTACACTTGAATTCTTTTTCTCCTTTCTCTATATTTTTTATTCTCTTCTTTACTATCTCTCTATTCTCCTCTCAGCTCACCTCTTATTCTCTCCAACTTGACCATTTGAGCCTTGCATGAAGTTTATAACAACTTGCAGTCCTCATGCAATATTCATATTTTTCTATTTTACTAATGGTTCAAAACTAGTTAACTACCATTATCAAGACTTAAGAAAGTCCTAATTTTATTTATTCATTCTTCCCCATTTCCAAATCATTATTATACTTATTTTAAATCCATGCATTTTAAAATTCCATGAATTCTCACTTTAACAAGTCCACTTAACACATTATTAACATTGATAAGTGTTACTTCACTCCAATGTAGCCTATGTATGACCACAAGGTCAAGTGTAGATTTTAAGGATTAAAACAATTTCCTTTAATTATTAATAAGATAAACATCTCCTCTCCTTTTTATGGTAAATTAACTTAACACAATATCAATTATTTTCTTATATCAAAATGATAGGTTAATCAATTAGTTATTTTAATCATAACATGATAATTATTTATGTTATTACTAATTTATATAGGCTAACTATGTCTTTTGCTATATTAATATCTTGACATAGATTGATATTCTTGAATATCAATAATAATAATAATCTTAACATTCTAAAGTGTTATTAAGACATCTTGTTAGTCTATATATATTAGTAATTAGATATCGCCTACTAGATTTACATTCTCATAATCATAAGTAAAGTAAAAAAAAAAAATTATACGTAAATATATGATGCAATCACATACAATATTTATTTCATATCTATGAACTAACTATATATTAAATTACAAAACATTCTAATTCTAACAATTCACACACAATGCATATAACATATTAAATTTAATGTGGTGTGTGCATGGGTCTAGTAGTTCCTCTGTCATCCTTCACCATCTCCATATATGCCACCCTCTCTAATGATGTTATCCCTCTATCATGATCTAAGGGATGAATTCTCCTACATCCAACTCATGGCAAGAAAGTAGTTAGTCAAATACATCATGATATAAATCATAAAACAATGTTATAACAATAAGTTACATAATCATTATGTACAAAATTCATAATTAGCCATCTCAAAATAATAAAATCATGAAATCTAAGTAATTTACAATTATCCCATAACAACATATGACTTATAATTTAGTTGAAAAGTAACAAATCATTTTAACAACCATATTAATCCACAAATAATTAGATAAATCAACTTAGTGAGAGAATCGAGATGTAACATTTTTCAACCAATTCAAAGTTCGTCCAATCTCTATGTTTTTGTTCAAAAAAACCACCTCTCCATCTGTCTTACCCTGTAGGATGGACACATCAGCCAGGGGAAGATTCTTTACTGGTATTGGGTTTGCAATGTCTTCAATAATCATGGCATTAACTTATTGAAAATCTTCACTTTTCTTCCCACATTTGTGACCAAAAATACAACACCTTGATCAGATTTTATCCGCTCTTTCATACACGATGATCTTTGTCCAAGTTTTAAATTTGTATTTCAACTTAATGGACATGGGTAAAACTGTTTAACTTTCAATTTTGACACATATTCTTGTTCTAATCACTGAATCAATAACAGCAAGGGAGCCAATAGAATTCACAATCTCCATTAGAATATTATTCTTCCAGAACTCTAGCAAGAGAGCTAGAATCCTGATCCAAAGAGAGAAGGTAATAGGAAACTCATTAAATGGAAGGCTTAGTTAAATGTTTATAGGTATTTATATCATAATTTAATTGAAATCCATATATATTCATAATACATTTTGGTTCTCTCGACATGAAGTGCAAGGTGAAACAAGACTATCAAATGATCATGAATTATAAAAGAGAAAGGGAAGAGAGAGGATAAAAGACATGGAGAATAACTTCAAAACATGTCAAAAAGACCTTATTTTAACCATAAATCAATAAATATACAATGACCTTATAATTATGTAATTCAATGACTAATAAATAACTAAGAGACATGTTTAGATGTCTACATATTTCTTATTTTAATGTGTGAGTTTACATACATATCTAATGTGAATAAGATATAGTATCAATACTATTGATGGGCCACAATTGTACCATTTAGATGAACACAACAATTCATATGCTTTAATGCATTAAAATTAACAACCTCTAAATTATAGAAGGTAATTCTTCATATTCTAATACTAATCTAACATATATTAAGCATAAAAATAGAGATAAATAAAGCATGAAAATAATAATTAAATAAAAGATGATACACCATAATGATTTTACCTCCATCAATTCCAAAAAAAAAGAATGCACAAAATAATTATTATAAATATACATAAAATATTGCAAAGACACTAAATAAATACATACAAACAAAAATATAGATAAAAAATCAACCAAAATATTTATATAAAAATTATATAAACTACATAACTACATACATAAAATTGAAAATGAACACAAAATAAATAAATAATAAAACACTAAAAAGAGGAACCCAAATAGAGTGACTCTTTTCATTTATTCCATAGCAACAACAACAACAAAAAAAAAGCCAATATTCTCCGATAGCATTTCAACTTATTAGAATTTTCACCAAATCAATGCCAAATCCAAATCCAAATTGTGCTCCAAATTCACCATTTTAATTTGTGTGGGAAAGCCCATTTTTTATTATTTCTTACCATTTAAAGCCAAGCCCATCATTTAAATATTAAAAATATTCACCACCTTTTGCTCATTCGTGATTTTATTTTAAATTTATAGAAGGGTGGGTTCCATCTATTTTAAATATAGGTGAATACCTTTGTTTACCCACGAAGGTCTTTGACTTAATAAAAGCTTTATAGTTTTTTTTTCCTTTTCCATCTAAAGCATTTTAAAGGGTGGACCTCATTTATTTTAAATATAGGTGAATATCTTTGCTTATCTACTTTGGGTTTGATTTAATAAAATTTTTACAAAGACTTTTTTTTTAATTATTGGAATATTTTATATTATATTAAATAATAAAATATAATTATAAAATGTTACAAAATAATATAGTTGAATAAATTATAGAAGGTAATTCTTCATATTCTAATACTAATCTAACATATATTAAGAATAAAAATAGAGATAAATAAAGCATACAAATAATAATTAAATAAAGGATGATACACCATAATGATTTTACCTCCATCAATTCAAAAAATAATAATGCACAAAATAATTACTATGAATATACATAAAATATTGCAAAGACACTAAATAAATACACACAAACAAAAATATAGATAAAAAATCAACCAAAATATTTATATAAAATATTATGTAAACTACATAATTACATACATAAAATTGAAAATGAACACAAAATAAATGAATAATAAAACACTAAAAAGAGGAACCCAAATAGAGTGACTCTTTCCATTTATTCCATAACAACAACCCAAAAAAAAAAAGAAGCTAATATTCTCCGATAGCATTTCAACTTATTAGAATTTTCACCAAATCAATGCCAAATCCAAATCCAAATAGTGCTCCAAATTCACCATTTTAATTTGTGTGGGAAAGCCCATTTTTAATTATTTCTTACCATTTAAAGCCAAGCCCATCATTTAAATATTAAAAATATTCACCACCTTTTGCTCATTCGTGATTTTATTTTAAATTTATAGAAGGGTGGGTTCCATCTATTTTAAATATAGGTGAATACCTTTGTTTACCCACGAAGGTCTTTGACTTAATAAAAGCTTTATAGTTTTTTTTTCCTTTTCCATCTAAAGCATTTTAAAGGGTGGACCTCATTTATTTTAAATATAGGTGAATATCTTTGCTTATCTACTTTGGGTTTGATTTAATAAAATTTTTACAAAGACTTTTTTTTTAATTATTGGAATATTTTATATTATATTAAATAATAAAATATAATTATAAAATGTTACAAAATAATATAGTTGAATAAATTATAGAAGGTAATTCTTCATATTCTAATACTAATCTAACATATATTAAGAATAAAAATAGAGATAAATAAAACATAAAAATAATAATTAAATAAAGGATGATACACCATAATGATTTTACCTCCATCAATTCAAAAAATAATAATGCACAAAATAATTACTATGAATATACATAAAATATTGCAAAGACACTAAATAAATACACACAAACAAAAATGTAGATAAAAAATCAACCAAAATATTTATATAAAATATTATATAAACTACATAATTACATACATAAAATTGAAAATGAACACAAAATAAATGAATAATAAAACACTAAAAAGAGGAACCCAAATAGAGTGACTCTTTCCATTTATTCCATAACAACAACCCAAAAAAAAAAAGAAGCTAATATTCTCCGATAGCATTTCAACTTATTAGAATTTTCACCAAATCAATGCCAAATCCAAATCCAAATAGTGCTCCAAATTCACCATTTTAATTTGTGTGGGAAAGCCCATTTTTAATTATTTCTTACCATTTAAAGCCAAGCCCATCATTTAAATATTAAAAATATTCACCACCTTTTGCTCATTCGTGATTTTATTTTAAATTTATAGAAGGGTGGGTTCCATCTATTTTAAATATAGGTGAATACCTTTGTTTACCCACGAAGGTCTTTGACTTAATAAAAGCTTTATAGTTTTTTTTTCCTTTTCCATCTAAAGCATTTTAAAGGGTGGACCTCATTTATTTTAAATATAGGTGAATATCTTTGCTTATCTACTTTGGGTTTGATTTAATAAAATTTTTACAAAGACTTTTTTTTTAATTATTGGAATATTTTATATTATATTAAATAATAAAATATAATTATAAAATGTTACAAAATAATATAGTTGAATAAATTATAGAAGGTAATTCTTCATATTCTAATACTAATCTAACATATATTAAGAATAAAAATAGAGATAAATAAAGCATACAAATAATAATTAAATAAAGGATGATACACCATAATGATTTTACCTCCATCAATTCAAAAAATAATAATGCACAAAATAATTACTATGAATATACATAAAATATTGCAAAGACACTAAATAAATACACACAAACAAAAATATAGATAAAAAATCAACCAAAATATTTATATAAAATATTATGTAAACTACATAATTACATACATAAAATTGAAAATGAACACAAAATAAATGAATAATAAAACACTAAAAAGAGGAACCCAAATAGAGTGACTCTTTCCATTTATTCCATAACAACAACCCAAAAAAAAAAAGAAGCTAATATTCTCCGATAGCATTTCAACTTATTAGAATTTTCACCAAATCAATGCCAAATCCAAATCCAAATAGTGCTCCAAATTCACCATTTTAATTTGTGTGGGAAAGCCCATTTTTAATTATTTCTTACCATTTAAAGCCAAGCCCATCATTTAAATATTAAAAATATTCACCACCTTTTGCTCATTCGTGATTTTATTTTAAATTTATAGAAGGGTGGGTTCCATCTATTTTAAATATAGGTGAATACCTTTGTTTACCCACGAAGGTCTTTGACTTAATAAAAGCTTTATAGTTTTTTTTTCCTTTTCCATCTAAAGCATTTTAAAGGGTGGACCTCATTTATTTTAAATATAGGTGAATATCTTTGCTTATCTACTTTGGGTTTGATTTAATAAAATTTTTACAAAGACTTTTTTTTTAATTATTGGAATATTTTATATTATATTAAATAATAAAATATAATTATAAAATGTTACAAAATAATATAGTTGAATAAATTATAGAAGGTAATTCTTCATATTCTAATACTAATCTAACATATATTAAGAATAAAAATAGAGATAAATAAACCATAAAAATAATAATTAAATAAAGGATGATACACCATAATGATTTTACCTCCATCAATTCAAAAAATAATAATGCACAAAATAATTACTATGAATATACATAAAATATTGCAAAGACACTAAATAAATACACACAAACAAAAATGTAGATAAAAAATCAACCAAAATATTTATATAAAATATTATATAAACTACATAATTACATACATAAAATTGAAAATGAACACAAAATAAATGAATAATAAAACACTAAAAAGAGGAACCCAAATAGAGTGACTCTTTCCATTTATTCCATAACAACAACCCAAAAAAAAAAAGAAGCTAATATTCTCCGATAGCATTTCAACTTATTAGAATTTTCACCAAATCAATGCCAAATCCAAATCCAAATAGTGCTCCAAATTCACCATTTTAATTTGTGTGGGAAAGCCCATTTTTAATTATTTCTTACCATTTAAAGCCAAGCCCATCATTTAAATATTAAAAATATTCACCACCTTTTGCTCATTCGTGATTTTATTTTAAATTTATAGAAGGGTGGGTTCCATCTATTTTAAATATAGGTGAATACCTTTGTTTACCCACGAAGGTCTTTGACTTAATAAAAGCTTTATAGTTTTTTTTTCCTTTTCCATCTAAAGCATTTTAAAGGGTGGACCTCATTTATTTTAAATATAGGTGAATATCTTTGCTTATCTACTTTGGGTTTGATTTAATAAAATTTTTACAAAGACTTTTTTTTTAATTATTGGAATATTTTATATTATATTAAATAATAAAATATAATTATAAAATGTTACAAAATAATATAGTTGAATAAATTATAGAAGGTAATTCTTCATATTCTAATACTAATCTAACATATATTAAGAATAAAAATAGAGATAAATAAAGCATACAAATAATAATTAAATAAAGGATGATACACCATAATGATTTTACCTCCATCAATTCAAAAAATAATAATGCACAAAATAATTACTATGAATATACATAAAATATTGCAAAGACACTAAATAAATACACACAAACAAAAATATAGATAAAAAATCAACCAAAATATTTATATAAAATATTATGTAAACTACATAATTACATACATAAAATTGAAAATGAACACAAAATAAATGAATAATAAAACACTAAAAAGAGGAACCCAAATAGAGTGACTCTTTCCATTTATTCCATAACAACAACCCAAAAAAAAAAAGAAGCTAATATTCTCCGATAGCATTTCAACTTATTAGAATTTTCACCAAATCAATGCCAAATCCAAATCCAAATAGTGCTCCAAATTCACCATTTTAATTTGTGTGGGAAAGCCCATTTTTAATTATTTCTTACCATTTAAAGCCAAGCCCATCATTTAAATATTAAAAATATTCACCACCTTTTGCTCATTCGTGATTTTATTTTAAATTTATAGAAGGGTGGGTTCCATCTATTTTAAATATAGGTGAATACCTTTGTTTACCCACGAAGGTCTTTGACTTAATAAAAGCTTTATAGTTTTTTTTTCCTTTTCCATCTAAAGCATTTTAAAAGGTGGACCTCATTTATTTTAAATATAGGTGAATATCTTTGCTTATCTACTTTGGGTTTGATTTAATAAAATTTTTACAAAGACTTTTTTTTTAATTATTGGAATATTTTATATTATATTAAATAATAAAATATAATTATAAAATGTTACAAAATAATATAGTTGAATAAATTATAGAAGGTAATTCTTCATATTCTAATACTAATCTAACATATATTAAGAATAAAAATAGAGATAAATAAAGCATACAAATAATAATTAAATAAAGGATGATACACCATAATGATTTTACCTCCATCAATTCAAAAAATAATAATGCACAAAATAATTACTATGAATATACATAAAATATTGCAAAGACACTAAATAAATACACAAACAAAAATGTAGATAAAAAATCAACCAAAATATTTATATAAAATATTATATAAACTACATAATTACATACATAAAATTGAAAATGAACACAAAATAAATGAATAATAAAACACTAAAAAGAGGAACCCAAATAGAGTGACTCTTTCCATTTATTCCATAACAACAACCCAAAAAAAAAAAGAAGCTAATATTCTCCGATAGCATTTCAACTTATTAGAATTTTCACCAAATCAATGCCAAATCCAAATCCAAATAGTGCTCCAAATTCACCATTTTAATTTGTGTGGGAAAGCCCATTTTTAATTATTTCTTACCATTTAAAGCCAAGCCCATCATTTAAATATTAAAAATATTCACCACCTTTTGCTCATTCGTGATTTTATTTTAAATTTATAGAAGGGTGGGTTCCATCTATTTTAAATATAGGTGAATACCTTTGTTTACCCACGAAGGTCTTTGACTTAATAAAAGCTTTATAGTTTTTTTTTCCTTTTCCATCTAAAGCATTTTAAAGGGTGGACCTCATTTATTTTAAATATAGGTGAATATCTTTGCTTATCTACTTTGGGTTTGATTTAATAAAATTTTTACAAAGACTTTTTTTTTAATTATTGGAATATTTTATATTATATTAAATAATAAAATATAATTATAAAATGTTACAAAATAATATAGTTGAATAAATTATAGAAGGTAATTCTTCATATTCTAATACTAATCTAACATATATTAAGAATAAAAATAGAGATAAATAAAGCATACAAATAATAATTAAATAAAGGATGATACACCATAATGATTTTACCTCCATCAATTCAAAAAATAATAATGCACAAAATAATTACTATGAATATACATAAAATATTGCAAAGACACTAAATAAATACACACAAACAAAAATATAGATAAAAAATCAACCAAAATATTTATATAAAATATTATATAAACTAAATAATTACATACATAAAATTGAAAATGAACACAAAATAAATGAATAATAAAACACTAAAAAGAGGAACCCAAATAGAGTGACTCTTTCCATTTATTCCATAACAACAACCCAAAAAAAAAAAGAAGCTAATATTCTCCGATAGCATTTCAACTTATTAGAATTTTCACCAAATCAATGCCAAATCCAAATCCAAATAGTGCTCCAAATTCACCATTTTAATTTGTGTGGGAAAGCCCATTTTTAATTATTTCTTACCATTAAAAGCCAAGCCCATCATTTAAATATTAAAAATATTCACCACCTTTTGCTCATTCGTGATTTTATTTTAAATTTATAGAAGGGTGGGTTCCATCTATTTTAAATATAGGTGAATACCTTTGTTTACCCACGAAGGTCTTTGACTTAATAAAAGCTTTATAGTTTTTTTTTCCTTTTCCATCTAAAGCATTTTAAAAGGTGGACCTCATTTATTTTAAATATAGGTGAATATCTTTGCTTATCTACTTTGGGTTTGATTTAATAAAATTTTTACAAAGACTTTTTTTTAAAAAAATTATTGGAATATTTTATATTATATTAAATAATAAAATATAATTATAAAAGGTTACAAAATAATATAGTTGAATAAATTACGATCTATACTTTCTGTTATAGGATAAAATCGGTTCAAAACATAAAAAATAGTTTGTCAACGTATGGCGAAAGCAATTACAAATAGTCAACTAAAAAATTAAGCATACACTGCTATCTCAAGAGGTGGAGGCAAAGAGTCATCCTTAGAAAGTACTGACCAAATAGGCATTATCACATCAAGAATCTCCAGAGCACTCCAACGATCTAGAGGGTCACCATGAATAGTGATAGGCCAACCATCAGTGGGTTGTGTAAGAACAATAATGCTTGTCTGAGACCATTGTGAAGGACCAACATCAGACTTTCTATGAGAACCCCCACTACCCCTTGGGGGAGGGAAAGGCAAAAAGTGGCCCTTGATTGAAACCAAATTTTGCTTCTAAGCCTCTTGGGAGGAGGTGATGGGTGATTTCAAGGCAAGCTATCAGGTGAAATTCTGCTCATAATGCATAGTGGAGGTCCAGTGTTATCTTCTCAACTTGAACTTGAATCTGCAAATAAAATGATAAAAATAACAACCACCTTTTCATTAACAAAAAAAAGAAATTCCACGGGCCTCATGATTAAAAATTAACATTATTTTTGGCTTTCCAGAGTTGAAAGAGGATGATAGCACAAAAGAATTGCTAGAGAAAAGCAATAGAAACTAGCTAATTAGAAAAGTCCCAAAAAAGTGTCTAACACCAAGAGAAAGGCTTAGGATGATAAGGTTAGAGTAATGAATGAATCCATCACTAGGCAAATTGAGTTTTAAGACAAAACCAAAATAGATGTTTAAAATATTTTGGTTGCTTGCAAGTCAGAAAAAAGGGCTAGGAAATGCAGAGGTAGAGTAGCCTCTCATCGAAGGGGATCCCCTAGTGAATTAAACACCACAAAAAATGAGCCATCTTAGACTCTAGGCCAGGGTACCACACACAAGCTAGATGAGCGAGATACCAATGCTTGTTGATCTTGTTGAGAGCCAGAGAGAATAGACTCATCACCTGATAAAGAAGCTTGAAAGAGTAACTTTTAAAGTGTGTATCATAGTTCCACCTCCAGTCTTTCCATGAGGCCTTAGGAGGCTATAGGCCAAGCTTATGAAACATAACATCAGGGAGTAATTCTTGAATGTGAAGGATGGATGGTAGGTCAACATTATTTAATTGAAACTTGTTTTTAAAGTACACTAAGGAATCTAGTTTTTGGAGGTAACCAAATCATGGATAGTGCGAATCCCTTTGTAGAATAATCACATAGCTTTAATACTAGATAATATAGACAAGGGAATGGAAAAATTAGTGAGAATAAGAGACTGCCATAAGTTATGATCATTAAAAGATAACTTTGTGTGAAATCCATCCCCTACCCACTTTAAGTGGGGTTTGACTACTTCAAAAGCCTTCCATATAATTTAACTACAAACGAGCCTGTAATCTTAATAGGCACATTAGTGATGAGGAGGGATTAAAAGATAATATTTTTCCAACTAGTTTTTCCATAGGGAGAGCTTGAAGAGATACAAGATCAGAGAAGGATTTTCTAAGACTCATTGCCCTCAATAGTTTGAATAAGCCATTTAACACACAAGGCCATACTTTGTCGATAAGTGTCAATGATGCCCATGCCACATTTATCATGAAGAAGGCAACAAATATCCTAGGTCACTTGATGAAAATCTTGAGCCCAATTAGAATTGACCCAGAGGAAATCTGAGAGAAGCTTTACTAGATTATTGTAAGAAGGTTTAAAGGGGTCCCAACAAGAAGAATAGTAAACATGAGTGGCAGCTGAGATCTTGGTACAAATCTAGAACTTGCCCACTAGAGAAAGAGGCTTGCTGATCCAATACTCAATCTTCTTTTCAATCTTGTTGAGTACATATTGCTAAAACTTAGACGATTAGATATCAAAAGTGAAGAGGATGCTCAATAACTTGAATTTTTCACCTCGAGTGATCCACTACCAATTAAAATTCTTAAGCCACTTAGGGACAAGCATCATGCTTTGACAAAAACATTAGGTTTTCCTCCATTAAAGGCTAGATCTAGAAGCCAAACAAAAGTTATCTAGGTATTGTATAGCTTCATTAAAAGTGGCATCTTGCTTTTCAATTATGAGGAAGATGTCATCTACAAAGTGCCCATTGATGAGTTGAGAGGTATGATTGGGAAACACAATACCACAAATAGGCCCTTATGAATCCTTAGAAGCCAAGAAGTAACCCAAGACTTTAGTAGATAAAACATAGAGTGCTGAAGCAAGGGGACAACCTTGGTGAATAGAATGTTAGAGCTCGATCCCCAGGGTTTGATGCCTATTGATAGTGAGGCAATCTAAGGCATCATGAAGCAAATTATGTACTACATAAATGAAATAGGGGTTAAAACTGAGAGCCTTAGGCATGGAAAGAATAAAATACCACTTAATATTTTCATAAGCCTTTCCAAAGTCCAATTTAAGAAAAATAGTTCTCTAAAGAGTGGAGTAAGCCTAAGCCATGCCCTCCCAGACCGCAATAAGATTATCCAAAATATATCTTCCTCTAATAAATCTTATTTGTTCTAGTCTAATAATGGTAGATAGGATTAGTCAAATGTAGTTGGCAAGAGATCTAGTGAGAATCTTGTAAGAAACATTGAGCAGGGTTATCAACCTCTAGCTAGTGAGAAGCTTAGAATCTCTAACTTTAAGAATAAATTTGATATTTCCTTGATTGATTATGGGTCTAAGAGGCTAATTTTGCAAGGATTTTTGGTAGACTTATATCCAATTAGGACCAATGAACTCTGAAGTGGATTTATAAATTCATAAGGGAAGCCATTGAGGCTGGGGGATTTATCATTGATCATAAAACTCAAATCCTCTATAAGCTTTTGCAAGGTGAGTGGAGCATCACAAATTCATTGATCAATCAGCTTGATCTTGTGAGGCACCACATCAAGGCAATTATGAAGAGCTTGGGACCGCTCAGCTATGAAAGGCTCAACATGGAAAACCAACTTGTAATGCTCAAGAAAAGTTGAGGAGATATTAGATTGGGAGGTAAGGTGGGATTGATCCACTTGATTGGATTTAATTTATCTATGAGCTTAATTAGATTTAAATGTTTTGAATAAGTACTTAGAGGCTTTGTCACCAATTATGAGCTAATGCAATCAAGTGTAGAGTTGGGTGCCTCTAGCTGCATGACTATCTACCACCTTGAGGTGGTGTTTGAGGGAGGTAGCCAACCACTAAAACTGTATGTTGAAAGGTTCAGTCTCAAGGTAGGTGGAGACTCATTTAAACTCATTGAGCATGGCTTCCTCAAAACACTTGTGGATTTAGGTGACATGTTTGTCATCATGGTGGAGGAATGAGATGGATCACAGAATGGCCTCATTCCACCACCTAATCCAAATAGTAGTGTATGGGGGTCATAGGGCCAGGTTCTAGATCCACTAGATGAGTTAGATGGTACCAGTGTGACTCAACATAGAGGTATTGAGAATAAATTGATTACATGGCACATTATACTACCTAGAGGTCCATTCCACTTTGTAAGAGATGGGTGAGTGTTCTGACAAAATAATACTTGAGTAGACATCGATAGGCTAGCCATCAATGCTGGAAAAGGAAAAAAGATTTTATATTGACATCATAAAGCAATAAAGTTGTTTGAGCATGTAGTTATCCTCAAATTAGTAGTTGGACCATGTAAACAAAGATGTGGTATTAAATGTCCACCATCAAATGAGAGGGTCTACCAACCTCCATTTATTTTTGAAATAGTACCAAGCCTCATATTCACCAACACACTAATGCATAGGGAGGGCCCCAAACTTATTTTAGGGGTGTTCAATCATATTGAATTTTCCACACACAAGCCACATGATAGGAGGTAGCCTATCTGCCAAAGATCACCAAAGCAGGGAGTGGTTAGGTCCACCATTAGGAGAATAGATGTTGAGGATAACAAATGGATGGCCATTAATCTCAAGCATAATCTAGACTTCCCAATGTGATGGGTCTTCCCCCATGGCAATGATGCCAAAGGAGATTTTAAGAATAACCAAAATACAAATTTCACCATGTCCTACCTCATGGAAGGTGGTAATTTGGGTGGCATCCAGTGAAATGTTGTGAAGGGACATCAATGGGAGAAATCTAGATACCTTAACTTATTATAGATAGAGAATATCTAGAAAACTAATCTACTAACAAGTAGAGAATATCTAGAAAACCAATCTACTAAAAAGTATCTTGCATAGAGTATTTATGGGTAGATTTTTCAAGACCCCTAATATTTCATGATAAAACATTAATAGGGAAGGATCATCCATTTGAAGCTCCCCTTGCCCATCCTTAAAATATGTTAGGATAAATAACGGAAGCACACAATTGATTACCAAGCAACTTAATATGTGGAAATTAACTAGAATAAACAAGTAACTAGAATTCAGAAATAACACATGATATGAGAGACAATACACAACTTGTATTAAAACTCTTTCAGAAGGAAATACAACAAAGAAGGCTGCCACAGTTCTTCTTCCTTACACACCTCTAGGGCTCCCACACCTCTAGGGCATAAATAGTAAATCTTCCCTCAAAGCTCTCTCTCTTAGGTCCCAACACACAACTCAAACACAGAGTTGGTGTTCACCTTACACCTGTGCTCCATGCACTCCACAAGTGCTCCACACACTCCACAAGTACACAAACATACTTCAAGTAGATCTCCCCTGAACCTGCAACAACTTGAACCTCAACAGACCTTACTTATGGAAGGATCTTCCTTGCCTTCCTCTTTACTCTCTTTCTGAGTACACACTGTACTCCAAGTAGATCCCACCTGATTCTGCTCCCTATTGTGTTGCTGTCCTATCTGATCTTACACACCTACAAATCAATTTGGTTCTGCACACCTGTGAACCTTGACCTTGCACACACATACACCTACAAATCAATGATCTTACTTACCATGTAGATCTCCTAAAGAAGCCATGCTCACCTAATGACCAAGATCATACATACGTGAAGAACCCTGCTGATTCTCCAATCCAACACCCACACTTGGTACTGTGGCACCAGGAGGAACACACCATTGCTCTCCTCTCTTAGAAGGAGCTTATGTTATTGCTCTCTTACTCTCTAGCACAAGTTTACAATAAAACCAATGAGTCTCTTAAATAGATCTCATGCAAACAATAATTAGACACCTAATTACAATAATTAGATCCACAGCTTCTAGTCTAAATTTGGCTCTTAACATGCAAACACTTGGTTCATTAGCTAACTACCCGTAAAACACTCATAGCTCGAACCACACATGTGACCGACGTCGGTCCCTATCTACCTAGGGGGTGCCGACGCCGGCTAACTTCTAACCAACGTCAGTTGCCTTCTTGTCTGATCCTGTCGACATCGGTTGGCCTGACCGACACCGGCGTCTATAACACTCAGCAACCTTCCTGAAACCTCCTCCTCTATTTGCATCAGTGAAGCTTTTAGCTCCACAACCTAACAATCTCCCACTTGGAGATAAATAACTACACTGTACCTATACTTGTACCCCATCTAATCTATTTCCTGGCTTGTATCCCTCTTCAAGATCAACCCTGAAGACCACCCACCACACAACCTGTGGTGCACCTCCTGTCATCCAAGTACCCTACCACATCTAAACCTACAATCCCATGTAGTGAAGTCTTGACCCTACATAGCATGAATCCCTGTTGTTGGTCCCTCTCACATCCCTGAGAACCCACTTCCCCGAATTGGCTCCTAACTCTCTGATAACACCCACTGCTTGTTCAAACTTAGGTCTATACCAGACCTCATGTGATTTTGGACACTAAACTATCCAGCCCTTAGTGTGCTCTAGCTCTGCATCCTATGTAATGAACCTTGCCAACACCTGATTCACATCAGCTCCCACTGGAGACAAAATCAACATGTGATCTTCCATGTCTCCCATGCCAAAGAATTTTGCTGCTCCAAATTCTTCATAGCAAACCACTAAACTAATCTTACCCTTAGCTCAGCAAAACCTTGTATGTACAAACCTACTAGCAAACATACCATCCACATATAGTAATAGGATAATGTCATGACCATCATCCCCCTGGTAAGACAAACCACAATAGTTACCCTAACATTGACTAAAGCCATGCTTTGTCATCCACCTGTCAAAACCTGTACCACTGTCCTACAGCTACCTCAAGACCATATGACCTGGTCTTCCATCTCACATGTCCATTCTCTCTATTCTTCAACTAAGGCATCCATTCATCTCTATGCTTTCATACCCACTGGCAACCCTACCAAGTCTCCTGCTTGGTTCTGCATCATATTCCCGCCATGCTCCCACTGTTTCCTAGATCCTTCTTGCTCTGCAATCAACAACTAGTGTAAAGAAAAGGAACAACAAATTTGAGGCTTACTTACCACCTTCAGTCCTCCATATGGGCATTTGAGACTCCTTGATAGCTTGCTGTCTACCCAAAATCTGTTACAGTGACCGACCTCAGTCACCACATAGTCTGCATCCAACTGACATCGGTTCCATGCACCTGTCCTGACTACCAACCCTGCCGACATTGGTGTCCCCCTACTGCTGACGTCGGTCCTCATGATCGATGTCGATCTTAACTACTACCAACATTAGTTTTCCTACTAACACCAGTACCTGTGTTCACCTGTGAGTGATGACTTTTTACCCGCGAGCTCCTTTGAATCAAAACCCATGTCCAAACTGCCCTGCCCAGAAGTATCCAACCCCATCCACTGGTCTCTGTGCACCATCTCCTCCATAAACACCAAGGCTTTCCAGTTCTTAAGCCTATCAAATATATCAGTCTTCCTCTTAAGAACATGCATCTCCTTCTTGCTCATGTGACCAAGCCTACAAAGCCACGTCTCCGTAACAGAAGAAGAATCAGTAATATAAATAAGTAGATAAAGAGTACCTATTTTCTTACCACCAGCTAATTCAAGTGCATCTGCTATGAGAGCTCTTGTGCATCTCTCATCACCCAATTTTTTTGAAGAAATTAGCCACATCTCCAAACTTGGGACTTGCATGACTTGCTTTAACACCCATGTGTTGTCCACCTGCAATTTCAACTTCACTTCCCCTTTGCCAATAATCTAACAAGGCTCACCAGCTCCTCTCCCTGGGGCTACATGGAAAGAGGCAACCAAATCTATAATCCAAGATTCAACTTTATCCAAGAAACCTCCCAGAGTATCTTGTGCAACAACACCTGCAACATCTGCATCTTCAGTTCCTTCATGCTGATCTGCTACCAACCAACAATATTCTTTTACCTGCTCTTTCTTTCCATAGGACCGTAAGTGACCATCTGTGCTTTTCAACTCCTCCATTCTTAGCTTACTTTCTTCTGCCATTGCTCTACTCCCACTCAATTAGAAACACTTGAGAGTGACCTATAACCAAACATAAAACTTGCTCCCTGCAACCTTAGCTCTGATACCACGTGTTGGGATAAATAACGGAAGCACACAATTGATTACCAAGCAACTTAATATGCATAAATTAACCAAAATAAACAAGTAACTAGAATTTAGAAATAACACATGATATGAGAGACAATACACAACTTGTATTAAAACTCTTTTAGAAGGAAATACAACAAAGAAGGCTGCCACAGTTCTTCTTCCTTACACACCTCTAGGGCTCCCACACCTCTAGGGCATAAATAGTAAATCTTCCCTCAAAGCTCTCTCTCCTAGGTCCCAACACACAACTCAAACATGGAGTTGGTGTTCACCTTACACCTATGCTCCACGCACTCCACAAGTGCTCCATGCACTCCACAAGTACACAAATGTACTTCAAGTAGATCTCCCCTAAACCTGCAACAACCTGCACCTCAACAGACCTTACTTATGGAAGGATCTTCCTTGCCTTCCTCTTTTCTCTCTTTTTGAGTACACACTATACTCCAAGTAGATCCCACCTAATTCTGCTCCCTATTGTGTTGCTGTCCTATCTGATCTTACACACCTGTAAATCAATTTGGTTCTGCACACCTGTGAACCTTGACCTTGCACACACATACACCTACAAATCAATGATCTTACTTACCATGTAGATCTCCTAAATAAGCCATGCTCACCTGATGACCAAGATCATACATACGTGAAGAACCCTGCTAATTCTCCAATCCAACACCCACACTTGGTACTGTGGCACTAGGAGGAACACACCATTGCTCTCCTCTCTTAGAAGGAGCTTATATTATTGCTCTCTTACTCTCTAGCACAAGTTTACAATACAACCAATGAGTCTCTTAAATAGATCTCATGCAAACAATAATTAGACACCTAATTACAATAATTAGATCCATAGCTTCTAGTCTAAATTTGGCTCTTAACATACAAACACTTGGTTCATTAGCTAACTGCCTGTAAAATACTCGCAGCTCAAACCACACAGGTGACCGATGTCGGTCCCTGTCTGCCTGGGGGGTGCCGACACCGGCCAACTTCTGATCAACGTCGGTTGCCTTCTTATGGTTATAACTATATGCATGTTCAAACACTATAGTATAGTGATCTCAATACATATACCATTGTACATCATAACTAACAAGAACCACTCTTAAGCTATGTGCTTCGAGTGAGACCTCGACATCTGTAACACTCAGCAACCTTCCTGAAACCTCCTCCTCTGTTTGCATCAGTGAAGCTTTTAGCTCCACAACCTAACAAAATATGCCAACACTAAAAAGTTATGTTGGTGAAGGTGAGAGCTTTCATTGATCATAATGAAATGATGTTTGGCATTATGCTTCTCCCAATGAGAGTTGGCACCCTCATAAGGTGGGATATGAGACTACCAAGAGAATGAGCCACTAGTTGAGATAACCTCAAACATAGGGATCTTGAGATTATGGGAGGTTAAAGAAATGATTTACAATTTGAGAGGAACTGAGTTGGTAGGGGCAATAGAAAAGTCCCTTGAGTGGGTGTGAGAATTGGAGGAAAATCCTCCTGAGGTGGCGGTTGGGGTGTGATTTGTGGCTTAGGTCCCAATGACTATTTGGGGGGTACCATGGTCCATTAATCACTTTGGTCTATTGGTTTGAGCTTATTAGTCTGAGGAGGTGGTTTAGGTGGCTTGGGACAAGCCATAAGAAGATAATATTTGATGTGGTGTTTTGAAGCTTGATAATAGAAGCAAGTGTTGGGAAGGTTGAAATAAAAAACCTTTTGTGACCAGTGGGTCTCCCTAACTTGGATTTTGATGAACTCATTCAACTCCTTAGAGAGGTCAACCTCCACATTGACTCGCTTGTTAGGACGAGGGGAAAACCACCTATCTAGTTTAATCTTAACCACACATCCTATGGGAGCAATGATTTGGGGAATAAAATCTTAGAGGTGAACTGAAAGATCAAGAAGCTCAACCCAGATAGGGACATGAAGGGTGACATTGTCAAAGACCTTAAAATCATGAGACCAGGCAGATAAAATCATAAGTTAGTTGTAAAGGAACTAAACATTGGACTTTATGAGAAGCAACTATGTCTTAGAGGAATCCTTAAAGGTAAACAAGAAAAAACCTTTAGTAAGGTTTCAAATTCTAAAGATATGGACACATAGTGGATCTCAATGGTTGTGGATCCAATTATATAGGTAATCATCTAAGGGGACGTGGCCAACAAAATAAGCAATGATAGAGCAATTTTTATACCACTTGCAACATTGTTCAACAACAATAGGAATAATTACCTTTGAAAGGGAGGGGAGGTTGAGGAATTACCTCATCATACACTTTTAGAACAAATTTTTGAGCTCACTTGGGCACCATTAGCTTCATCTCTTCCATCAACAGATGTAGTAGAGCACGAAAAAGCCATAAATATAGGGCCTACCGGCCTAAAGGGTGGTACATCAAGTGTAGTTAATGCATTGTATCCCTAAAAATCTCTTAGGCCTAGTGGTATGAACAATATGGGAAAAAAACACAAGCAAAAAGACACAAACCATACCCTAGTAGAGTGATTTCAAATGTTGATAAAAACTTTATATACATGTAATATATTTTTTTGCTTTTCAAACATTTTAGATAGATTAAACATTTGTCTAAAATGGTCGAGTCATAAAAATTAAAGGTATGCCTTACATTCCAATAAAAAGAGAATTAATATTTATGCTAGCTAAGGGGAATTATACATTATAGAAAAATCACACAATTATTATGAGTAGAAAATTGTAACATTTTTGGTAGCTTTTGGGATATCATACTATACAAAATTTAGAGAAAAACAGGGAAAAATAAAAATGAGAAAGAAGGGAAGAATGTTGGGTTATTGATGGATGTTAGGTGTTGGGGTATTTTCCTTTAGTTTATCATGACTTATCCTAGTCATGTTTCTAAAGAGAATAATAAGTCCAATGAGCTAGTGCACTAGCATATCATGTGAGAAATGATCTCACATGCTCACTCGAAGCACATAGCTTAAGAGTGGTTCTTGTTAGTTATGATGTACAATGGTATATGTATTGAGATCACTATACTATAGTGTTTGAACATGCATATAGTTATAACCATAAACATCATAGTATAACTAGTCCTAACAATTCATTCATTCCATAATTAAGTTATTCATCACATAAAAAGATAGGCATAAATTGAGAAAAAGAGTAGTGGTAACATTGTTTCCATAAAAAGATTATAAGAGGCATTTCAACAACACAAGTATTCTATTTCATTATATATCAAGGATAACCATACACATGTTGCAATGCACATCAGGGTTATGACTACACTCAAGATTCCAATTACGAAATCACCATTATGACAACTCTTCTAAGTAAAAATAAGGGTTATTTATACATGATTTTACCTCAATCATTCTATTACAATATTGTCATGGAAGTGATGAATTACTAATGATCATTTATAATAATAAGTTATTGGAAGCTATAACAATGAATTCCTATTGATTTAGGCCTAACTGCCACTATATAACCTCTTTATGTTAGATATTCATTATCATGTTCCTATCTTCTTGTGATTCAATGTTAGATTCATGCTTGACTATTCTCCTTTGAATTTTGCATGAATCATTTCCTAACCGTCTTTACCTTTCACGCCTTTATCCAAGTCATAGACTATTTTTTGAGTCTTCTATACTCATTTACTCCATTTTTTTCATCCTTATTCCTCACGACTTGTTTCTCCCATGCTAAGGCTTTCCACACCTTTTCTCTCCCATGCATAGGTTTACTTATGCACCTATATTTCTTGTGCCATCTTAAAAAAATACTTATAATAAATCAATACAAAATTTGGGGTATAACATCACCCCCACTAAGATAATAGGCGATATTGGATTATACACCATCCTCAGGTCCCTCTGATTTCAAATATTTAGGTCCCGCTTGCTCAACTTGGCACTTGACTTCCTCCTATTTGTTGAGGATAATCTACAATTTGGAGGTAATTTCCTCAACCTCACCCTTTAGTCATTTTGTCTCCTCAGGATGTTCTAGAAAGTCACCTACTTAAGTCATTAAAATTTTATGTTTAGAAGTGGTATCCTTGTAAATGTCTTCAAACTTCCTAACATTTCTCAAAACCTACACTCAGAGTTCCATAAAATTGGTATTAAGCTCATGGCAATGAGTGTTAATCTTATTTTCTAGTTCTTCCATAACCTAAAATGGTTTTACATGTTACGCTTTATCCTTTATTATTATTACATTCTCAACTATTTTTAGGCACCAGTATTTTTCTTGTTGAAGTCTAGCTTCCAAAATTTTAGTAGGTCATGCCAATTTTATAAAGATTCCATCCACAATGGGAGTTGTGGCACTAACTTTGGCCAAAAATGTCTTACATACTTCAACTAAATTAACATATTACTTCATGACCCAATTCTACTCTTTCTAGGGACTCACCTGGGCTTTGCATTTTTACAATAAAAGATCTACCAAGGTCTCTAACTTATCAATGAATTCACCTATAAAAGGGATCCCAAAGGCAAGTGCCAGCTCATTTTTCAAAATTATCTTTCAGAGTTTTAGAGTCCTCACTTGAGATGCCATTTTTTCTTCCTAATGGTGCTTGAGCTCTTCTAATTCATATTCAAGCCTTAACCTTTTAGTACATTCATGATGATACAGGGAAATAACCTCTTGGTGATTTTTCTATAACTAGCCAACATCATAACTATGTAGAACATTTTATGTAGTGACTGAAAAAGCCAACTTAAAGAGGGTCATGCCTACTTGGGATGGTGAAACACTATCGAGGATCCACCTAAAATGCCTTATGAAGATCCAACCCCTTTGGTGCTAGATATATGTTAGATGATGGAAGATCAAAGTGTCGTTCCTGCTATAAATATCCATGTAAATGTAGAGTTCATGCCAAATTTGATATGGGTATTCTTCCTCGAGGAAATACTCCCACATATACAATTCCTCTTCATGGATATTTTCTTGGAGATAGCCATGAATGGGGAGGTTATAACTCTTATTTATTTGTTGATGTTTAGATTCCTAAACAATCCCCTTTACTTTATTAAGATCATGCTCAAGTATCTAAATATCTAATCAATTTTTGTTGGCCACTTGGGCCAACATCTTGGTCACCAGTGTTCAAAGTTGCACCTCTATCTTCCCCTTCTTCACTAGTGGGACTTTTAATGTCTACCTATGTATCATCAAGTGCAACCTCTTCTTTATGTTTTGAGGTTTACTTCTCCAGCTCAAGGGTGGCTTATTCTTGCATCCTTTAGTTAGGTTCACTCTCATGTGATACCTTAATATGTCCCACACTTTGTTTAGATACCCCAACATTCAACACAAAATGCTCTTGTCCTAAAGGAATAGTTATCTATTGGTGGTATTGAGGCCCTCTTATTCCTACACCACAAGAATACCTTAGTATTTTAAAGGTGACAGGTTCATCCTTTTCATCTTAGGCTGTTCTTATTGCACTCTCCTAGTGACATCAACCCTGGACTCTTCTCTTATCTTTGCTACCTTCTTTTAGCTACTATTTGTGGTGGAAGGGAAAGATGTCTCTAGTGGCCTCATGGCTTCTTGAAGCCTTCTTCTTAGGATTTAACATGTGATATAGAACATGAGTGTGATCCCCCATGAGAATTTGGTGTGCATTGATATTGATGTTATTTGATTTATTTTTCTCCCTATATGTCTTCTTCCTTTGGTAGACATATAATTGCTAAAGATTATGAATCTCATCATTAATTTTATCAGCATTGATGTGCACCTTACATGCACCAACAATATGATTTATAAAATTCTTGAAATACTTAGTAATAAAAGACTATGGTAATTTTAGCCACCTTGACAAGTTATCTGTGTGCTCCATATAAATGTGTGTGAGTGAAGAATATTGCATAAAAATTAATTGAGATTGAGTTCCCATCTATGTAGGAAATTCCTTAGGGATGTGCCATTCATTTTTGAAGGCTTCCTTCATCCCTTCAAACCATCTTTTCATTTTCAGCTTGTGGGAAGGGAAGATGGCACCTAGATAGGTGAACTATTGGAACCATTTTATTGGGGATTTATGATCAAGTGGATAAACCTAATTTAGTTATTTACTGATGTATTCTATAAAACCAATCTCATCAAATACTAGTAAAATAAGAATCATACCCCAAGGAAATTTATGATTTGGTAGGTGGTGGGCCATGTCAACATCTTTCATAATCCTTTTAGCAAAGTATTAGGTGTAACTATAATTTTACCCCTGGGCCATCTATCTTATGACATGAGGTGTACCATGTCAACCTCTTTCCATATATCTCTACCCCCACTATTGGTCATAACCAAACACATAATTACCCAAATGGTGGGGTTTTGAAGGCTAGAAATGTATATTGCATGGCACTCCTTTTTGTACTTTATTGGTATCTCTACCTTCTCAATTACATGTTGTTCCTCTAGATCCACATTAAGGTATGCACTCAAACATTGTAACCCTATTACCTTTTTGATCTGTTAGGTACTGATTCACATCTTATTCCTTGTGAAGTAAAAATAGTCTTTGTGGATGTACAAGACCAAAATTCTCATCACCTCCATGGGATTTCTAAAATAAGGAAATTTGAGAAGTTTGTACACACTAGAATCATTCAATAGATTGAATACCATGAGGTCATAAGTGACCTCATTCCTAGCATTTTGGCACTCAACCTTGTCATGTTGCAAGTCTCCCTCATTTTTGGGTTGACAGTGATTGTAGTTGAACACTTAAACAGAATAAACCTTAGAGTCCCAATTTACACCATGCAAGACTAATTTTGGGTATTTCATTTATTCAAGTAAAATAAAGGGTGAAGATGGTGTTGTAGACTTTTTTGGCCCTTGTGTACCATTATTGGTTCCTTCTTGATGTATGTCTCTTTTGCTTGTTATGTTAGGTTTTATTCTTACACATAAAAATCATGAGGAACTTCCTCCTAGATCAAAAAAGGATGCCCTCCTATGCCCTCATAATCTTACTCTTTGTGAATTAATGATAGGTTCACTTTTCATGGCCTTGTGTTTTGTCCACGTCACCCCTTGGGATGCTCAAAGGTTAACACACATCCGTCTTGCTATCCTAAATGAAAACATGTTTCCTTCCTTTAACTTCCTTGGCCTTCCTATTTCATCTTCCTTTAATGGTAGATGATGATACATATAGCATTAAAATCTATCCAAAGTGTTTCCATAGTCATAATTCCACTCTTTTTATTTTCACATGATTTTCACCTCACTTCTTAGTTTTGAATTTGTCACTGTAATTTGATAACACACTCTTGTGGCTTGAAAATTCTTCACTCGAGCTCTGTAAATTTTGTAAATTTGAAATCTTTCAATAATAAATTTACCAAATGAGGACCCTATAATCATATGTATCCTTGAGGACTTTCTTACATTTATTATCTTATACGTTCATCCATCACTTCACTCATTAATATTCTCAAATGATATGACATGATGGATGTTTGACATGATTTCCATTGTGCTTAACATTTTATCAATTCAATTCACCTATCTAATCCTCACAATTTTATCATAGTACATGCCACTATAAAAATATTCAAACTTCTATTTTCGAAGTAATGGTCCAGGGGTGATCAGAGAAAGATTCAGGATTTATATTATGAACATATTTGACAAAATATGTAAATATTATTTTAGGATTCTAACTTATTTATTTTTATACAATGAATGCCTTTTGAAAGGAATTTAAGTAAGCTAATGAGGGTAACTACCCAATAGGTTGAGCCACTCGAACACTAACTAACAAGTAAATATACTAACACTAAAGAAAGACTAACACAACAAAAAACTTGGATCAAATATCCAACAAACCCTCCTTGATCTAAAGGGTTATAAATGATGAAGATCTAGAGATGTGAATATGAAGTCATCAATGAATCTCTACTACATCTACAAGTTATCACACTATACATCATGGTACTGATCAAAACTGATGTCTCTCCATATAGAAGCCCACCCAATGAGTTGTGGCATAAAAGGTTGATGAACATGATTAAGGTCTACTCATCCCCTATGATCATTGTACCATATTATAGTAAAACCTAATCAAAGCTTGTCTAACTACACCAACCCACATAGAGTCTCACATAGGAACCCATCCAAGTGATCCTCTAGTACTCTTTATGGTACATCTCTTGAATGCCCAACAATCACCAACATTACATACATGACTTTAATCAACACTCAAAATGCTAGAAAATCTAATGATGACTCGTACAACCACTGATGATTGATCAAAGGCCACTACATAATATCTTCCCCTATTAGGAAAGAGGTGAGAAGTTGTGTAACATAAAAAAATTTAAAATACTTTGTCTATTCTATGTCATGAATATCAGATATAGAAAGCCAAAAATGGAATTGAAAGCAAAAACATAAGCCAAAAGTTTTTATCTCAATAGTGAATCCATACTCTGAGTGAATAGTGAAATGGAGAAGGAAAAATATCCTCCAACCTCCATGGATCTTCCAACCTTCAATTGGCTCTATTTATTTTATTGGATCCTTAGGGACCTATAAATACCAAATGTAACACCATCATCACTGACAACATAATTGGTGGGACATGTTGTTATAATCTCAGTTTGATGTATACAATGCATTTGGAGAAATTTTTCAAAGATAGGGTGTCAGATTCCATTGATAATGCACCCATACAACATTATGTTCAATACATTTGACATAAAAATCACATAATGAGGCTTTAAAATAGAAATTTTACCATTCCAATGTGTCTAAAATGTCAACAACCATGAAGTTCGCCTGGTCACAAAAATGTTACAATTGCACCCTTATATCACCAAAGTCATTTTACAAAGCCTTTGAAAAATGAATACTCTCTTAAAAAAGAATATACCAAAAAAAAAAAATCTTCCAAAAGGGAGATTGGAACCCTTGTCCTCTTTTTTTCAAAGCTTTACACAAAATAAGCCCTTCCAATTACTCTAAGAGTATTCACAAGTCATAATGACAAAAAATTATATATAGACCAGATTTTTTGGTTTGTGTAAATTAAAAAAACTTGGGTATGGTAAATTAATTAATTTGGAAAGATTTTTCCAAGTAAAAAGAAATAATGCTTTGCATAGCTTGGGACCCACTCAAACCCTATATTTTGAAAATTTTAATTGAAAACTTTACTAAATCAGATTTTTATTATTTCTAAAAACTTCCAATGCTATATGGATGCCATGGATACTATGGAGGATTACATTGGAGCTTTATTTGTTGTCTATCATGCTTTTCTGGTCTTTTTAAATATATGGCATAGCCTTTTGTTTTGTTTTGATTTGATTTGCATAAGATCGCTATGATATACAAGTTTTCTCTATGCTTTTTATGGGATTTAAAAAGGTGTCTCTACCAGCACTTAAATGATTCTCAAGACCACTCTTTACTCATATATCTATCAACTTCTAGCTGTAAAATACTTAGGAATTACTGATAGCATGATGCTCTATATTATGGTTCCTGGTGCATGATGGCTGTTTATAAAAGACTAAATGGATGATGTGACCTTTTCTCTTGACCAAAAAATGCAAAATTTGATTCAAGACTATCAAGCTACCTCTGTGCCACCAATTTGGAAAATAACATAAGCAAAGAAACAAAAAAATGCAAGATTAAATCTTGAACCTGCATCAATGTCAGATTCTTTACACTGATGTTGTACAAATGCCAAGTTTATAGGAAGTTTTGCCATCACCATAAAATTGCATTGGTCTTTGAATTAATTTTTTCCTCCTTAAAAAAAACTTCTCTTCAATCTTTTGGTACCATGATCTGATACCACTAATGGCCCAGGGGCAATCAGAGAAAGATTCAGGATTTACATTGTGAAAATATTTAACAAAATATGTAAATATTACTTTAGGATTCTAACTTGTTTATTTTTATACAATGAATGTCTTTTAAAAGGCATTCAGGTAAGTTTCTGAGGGAAACTACCTAATGGGTTGAACCATTTGAACACTAAATACAAGTAAATAAAATAACACTAAAGAAAGACTAACACATAATAAAAATACTTGGATCAAATATCCAACATGAAGGTAGGAATTGCTTTTTCCCTCTTGATCCATTTGTATTAATTTTTTCCTTTACCATAAATTTTCCCCACTTCTGGTCATGTAATGCCTCCTACCTTCCTTATTTTTATTACGTGCTTTCACTTATGTGCCCCTTCTATGCATGATTCCTCATAGCTCTATCATTACTTTATCATCTTGAAACTTACCCCACATTAAAATATGTTTGTGGTCCTCCATTAGCATGACCAAATGAAGTAGTACTAAAATAAAAGAGAACCATGTGATGAAATAAATCTAAACAAAGGGTGCATAAAAAATGCTACATTTTATTTGAAAACAAACCAAAATCCTAAACTATTCTAGTGGCATACACCTTATTAAGAAAATTTTAAGTATTACATAGAATGGTAGGGTCGAAGCTGACAACCATTAAAATGGCTTGGATGAAATTGGCCATCTAACCATTTTAATTTACATGTGCATGTGGAATGAATGTTTTGAATGATAAATGAACCATCTCAATGTATTCAAAGTTTATCAAAGTGGTGCATAAACTTGTAATCATATACCAACACATGCATACCAAGATATAAAGTTTTATTTTTGAGATGTCTATCATGTCAAGATTTATATTTCTGATTTTCAACTCTTTGAATCTAATGCAAAATAAAATGTGTTAATTTGGTTCTAATAAATCACCAAGACATGTTTTTATAGATTCATCATCATCTAGTTGTCCAACACATGTAATACATAAAGGAGGAACAAGGAACTCCATTGATAGAATTTTTTTAGTACCAAAGACACGATGAAAAGGAGTACTCTTGTTCAATATTTTATATGTGGTTTGATATGACCATAAGACTATATAAACATGACCTTCCCAGTTATTATGAATGATATTATAAATCTTCATCAATGTATTACCCAATAATTTTTTAAAAGCTTCAACAATGTCATTAGATTGAGGGTGGTATGGAGTGGTCTTATGGTGCACAATCATGAATTCAGCTAATAGGATATGTATCATCTCATTGAGGAAGTGAGTTTCAAAATCACTTGTGAAAATTAAAGGGCATACATACTTAGTGATGATATTTTCCTAAAGGAACCTGGTAGTGGCCACAATAATGCAATCATGTGTGGGTGATGCTTTAGCAACATGTGAGATAGTCTATGGCAGCAATGATGTAGTGTGAACTGATTCATCTTGTAGTTGGGTTAATGGTCCCAAAAAATTAATAGCCCATTTATCAAAGGGTTAATGAGAAATTATTGTATTAAGGGGCATATCACCCCTTCAATTTGGTTTGCTTGTGCACTAATAGATATCACATTGGTGTGCATAATATTTGACATCTTTGAATAAGGTGGGCCACCATAATCCATCTAGGAGAACCTTTCATGTTGTTACATCACCAACACAATGTCCTCTAATGACACCCTCATATAAATCTTTAAAGTATTTTGCATGCTCATGTGCTTCACACACCTTCAAAATAATTCATCTCAACTAAAATTGTATAGGTCTCCACCAATAAGCTGAAATAGGGTAGTGTGAACAATAATTTATTTCTTCTCCTAGGTGATAATATAGTATGGCATTAAACCTATTGTGAGAAAATCAACTATTTCTTCCAATTCTTCATGAATGCACACAACTTAATTTTTTTTTACATTAGGTAAGTCATCTTTAATTATTTACACTGGTTCACCGAATTTAATACGTGATAGATGATCAGGATCAAAATTAACCTTGCTAAGTTTTACTACAATAGAGAATTATAATTCCTAGAAGAGAATAATCCATCGATAAATTTGTCCATATAACATGGGTTTATCCACAAGGTACTTGAGAACCTTATGATTGGTAATAAAGTGAATGGAGTGGCCAAAAAGTATTGGTGGAACTACTATAATACATATACCATGGAAAAGGCTTTTTGTTTTATAGTAGAGTAATTTCTCTCTAATGGTGTTAGCTTATGACTAGAAAACTATATAAGATGGTCAAGATTCCCTTTGCTAGGTTATGAAAAGATGGCACCCACCACCATGATAGAATCATCAACATGTACATGAAATGGTGTCATCCTATTGGGGAAGTGGAAGATGGGTGTAGTTACCAATTTTTCCTTCAAAGAACAAGGCCATTTTTTTGAGCAATTATTCTAACAAAGCTATTATTTTACAATAATTATCAATAAACTTATGATAATAGCCTATGTGACTAAGGAAGGCATGGAACTCACACTGAGTGGTTGGGGCTGAGAATTGAACAATAATTGCAATCTTGGTTGGGTCCACGAGTAGTCCATCTCGATAAATGATGTGTCCTAATAGAATCCCAAAAGTGTGGCAAATATTTAATTTTCAAGGAAAGCTAAAGTTGTTGACAATGCTCGATCATGAGGTGTAAATTGGTAAAATGGTCATGCACTAATCTGTACATGGTCCAATCATTCATATACACTTGAAGGAACTTATGGATGAAATATTTAAAGGTTTATACCATAAGGTGAGAGAAGACTAATGATGTGTTTTTTAATCCAAATGGCATAACATTGTATGTAAAAGATCCCCATTTAGTGGAAAAAATGGATTTTACCTTATCTTTCTCAATAATTTATACCTGATGATAGCCTAAAAAGCCATTAGTGAAGGTATAAATTTGACATCCAGTGAAACCTAGAATATCATCCATGAATTATGTTGGGAATGGGTCAATGACACACATAATATTGAGCTATCTATAATCCATGTAAATGCATATTTGAGCATCCTTATTAATTATGATTACCATGGTGATAACCCATTCATATTCATCAATGTGAGTGATAAACCTAACATGTAACATGTCATCAATTTCATCTTTAATGCATGTGCACATATTAGGATTCATTCAATATGGTTGCTTCCTAAGTTGTCGAGTGACCTCACTAATTGATATGCATTTTTCCCAATGCTAGATGCACTCCTTTCATCTCTATGTAGTTCCATGGGAAAATGTCTACATACTCCTATAAAAGTTCAAATATTTTGGATAATTCTACTTTATACCAATAATTTCCTATAGTGGCCATTTGGGTGCATATTTTGTGTCAATATTGTACTAAACCATTTGGAGTGGCATAAAATATGGGTTCTACTCAGATTGCATATTATCTCTAATATTATTTTCCTTGTATTTTATGGGTAAGTTTGGTAGAATGCTAGATCTAGTGGATCAATGCTAGTATCCTCATCAACTTGACACAAAAAATTTTACCTACCCTTCTAGATTTATTCCCTATGGTCATATTTGGATTGTGAGTTAGGTTCCAACAAAATCCTTATAGGAGTATTAGGTTCTTGGAAGATGGACAAATCATCCTCAATTACACCATGCATGGTCCATATTATACCTTTAACTGGTGCTTAATGACCTACTATTGTTTGATGGATTACTTGCAAGGATAAATTCAAATTTGATCATGGTGAATAAAATGTAAAGGTGGCGAGTAGACCAAATTTGATGCATTCATATGTATCTATATCTATATGTGTTTCTTTATGAATATACCACATTCTATCCCAAGCATATAAAGTGACATAAAATGCATGTACCCATAAGGTTTTTGGTAAAAATGTCTCATTGACATTTTGAAGATTCTCATAGGTAGCTATATGGTCATGTGGGAACTCAACACCATTATAACATAGTGTGGCATGAACATGATTGTCATGGTGAAAGTGATGATGTATCATAGGACATTCTTGTTCCCATTTTAACAACTTATATTGATGAGTATCCCACCAATGAGTAATTATTCTATGAAGTACAGTATGGAACACAAGCATATGTTCATTTTCAAAACATAATAACCCTCCAATAATTATAAGTACTCCCAAACCTTGATCTAACCATAGAACTTGGATGCTTGGTCCTACTAGGAGGGTAGTGCATTCATCAATCATCCACTAATAAGTCAAACAAACTTATAACACTTAACCAACTTGTGTGGAGAATTTATTTATCAACCAACTACAACACAACCTCATCATGTTAGATCATATTCTCCATGTGCCTAGTGTTCATAAGCAATTTTGGTGGTATCAAAGATGGATTTCACATCTCCCATTAAATAATACCATTAGGAGTAAGATCTAGATGTTTATTTCCTTGTGTCATGATGTTATAAATGTGATTGAGGTCCTTGTCAACATCAACTATTTATATAAAGGGGGCCTTGGTCAGTATTAAGAATAATAACTAGGTACTGGGTATCATTCTCAAAGCTAATGTAACACTTATTGAAACATACGTTGACATTATTGGCATAACACCAAGGCTGACCCAATAGAGATAGAAAATCATCATCTTCTACTAGTTTAATTACTTCAAAAAACACCTTTTAACATGACACCCAAGATGTCGATGTTGACATTCTTAAGAATGCTTATAGCCACTACCTGAGTGTTATTATCCATGAATAGAACATGTGAGGAAGGTTATACAGTGGGACTTACCATCTTCCTCCAGGCATCCTTCATGAGAAAATTAAGTTCTAATTGGTGTTTACTAATATATCTTGTATCATCCAACTATCAATGGATGCATTCATAATGACTTATTTGTCACATTTAAGATTTGTTTGGACATGAGTCTCTTATCTTTGTGCATGGTTAAAATGATGATCCACTGAAGTTTTGGTCATTTACTGTCTTAGCTAGTTCTTCAGGAGCATGATGATGTTCTCACTAAGAAGTTTACAGAGTTCTCAAAATTCATCCTAACCTGAGTCTATTGAGATCGTTTATCTTTGAATCTCAGTGTGCATGATAGCATCCTTATCCTTTAAAAACTAATTTTTTCCTTCTTGTTCATGTACCAAGGCCATCATGTCATATAACACTTCTTTTTATTTATGATAATTGGGGTAGTATTGAGCACAAGGTTTTTCACATTGAACCTTCTTCATAGGTGGATTAGAAACTAGATGGGAATGTGTGTTACTCTATGTCTTAATATTAACCTTAGGTCTAGATAGTGGGGTGATAGGGCATGGTATCCACTGAACACCTAGATTTTTTACAACATAAATCATTCCAACACCCTTCTCATTATGTTCTTTGGTGATAGTTACATATAAGTCAGGGCATTCTTCCAAACAGTGCTCATTCTTACAAAAAGTACAAGTTGGGTAAACTAGGTAATCACATTAGTAGTGACCTAGAGATCCACAATTTTAATAGGTCTTGGGTGAAAATGACCACCCCCATGTCTATTGCCACATCATCGAAATTAAAAATATCAACCTCTACTAGACTGCTAATTATTAGCAATATAAGTTTGGTGAGTTCCTCTCATGCATGCTTCATGAATCTCATTGATGAATTAACAATCATTATTATCATGTGTGTATGCATCAAATATTTTATATTGTAGTGAAACTTTATCTTGGGTAGTGTGTAATATAAAAGGATAACTTCTTGCATCATGATCCTCTTGGTAGATTTCACAAGACTATTTTGTCATAGTGCAAACATTCCTCCATGGCTAGTTATTCCTATTATGGCCCTCTACTTCATAATCAACACACCATATGCCCCTACATGTGTCATGAGAATTATTGGTCATTAAATTATATAAATGAGAATCTATAATAATAATATTAGCCTCCATAAAGGGGCTGATCCTTGTATCTATACTTCTTGTAGATTCATCATAGAGAGTGAATTATAGTGCTTGCATGGGTTCATAAAGGTCTTTTAGGATAGAGCTTGATGAAATAGAAGTAACAAGACTCATACAAACCATTAACCATGTTATGTTGGGTTATTATCAAATGATATTTTTAAGAGAAGCATTTTGAAACATGCATCATACTCACACACTCTCTCAGTGATCTCTATATGATATCCTTTAGGGTAGCGTTACTTTGTTGTTCAAACTCTGGGATGTCAAATTATTGTATAAATGTAGTTTCCAAAAAATCAAAATTCACGAAGACTTTTTGAGGGTCAAATTTGTGTACATGTTTCAAAAAATTAGTGGTAAATTAATAAGTCTTTTATTTTGAATAAAATTGATACCCCTCGCTCACCAAATGAGTCATACTTATGGACATGTTCTACTACATTTTTTAAACATTGATATTTAGGGAGATGAAGCATTATATAATAATATACCATAGGTGCACTTGATGGTTTTAGTTTACCCTATTATGGTGTGACTCCAATCCCTCCTAAACCCTATGGTGGAGGTCCACTAGCACCTACAACACTGCTACCTAATCTTTCTCCACTAAAATCACCATATGTACTTCCTCATGTGCCTCATACAGTAATAGATGCACCAAAAATAATGGGAATTAAGGAAGTTTGATTTGATATGGTTGGGAATGTATTTTCCCCACTATTTATATTAGGTCCACTTGGCATTCTAAGGTGAGCCATATGTCATAATTGCAATGGAAAAGTAATTGTTAAAGGTAAATTACTATGAAATTGCACTCCCAAAGATTCCTCTACTAGATTGACTTTAGATTCTTCATAGTTTGCACTTTCAATATCCCAATTTATTATAATAATTACATCAAACTAAAATGCATGAGCATGTGCTATGGTGTGGAAATTAGGTCTATCTATATTGGGTTTCATTATCAGTACTTCTCTTACTTCTTTTGTATGTAGTTGCACTATTGAAGGGTGTAGAACTATGGTTAGGGTGTAATCATTATGAATTTCTATTCTCTTGTGGATTCTAACAACACTTATAGTATCCTCCTATTGACCCCCTAGCTCTCTACCTCTCATCACACTATGCTTGACTTCATAATACTTTCTCTTCTATAGTTTTTGCTACTTGACTTCCATACTAAAATCCTAATCTCATAGAAATGTATACCCCTCCATTTCCCCACCAGTCATGAAACTCATGTGTGAGAGAGTTTAGCCAACCATAGTAAAGTTTTCAAGCCCTAAATCAACCATAATATTTTTAATTTCTAAAGGGAATTATTTGATATATCTTATGTGCAACTCTCTTAAGAATTTGAATTATGCTTCTTTTGGAAAAGAATATGTAGAGACCACATACTCCAAAATATAAATTTTAAGCATTCTTTTCCACTAGATGTCTATTGTGTGTGTCTAATAAGTTTCCAACTTGGCCAAAGTCATTTGATTCTCTACCGACCAGGAAGCCTTCCACCCATAATCTCTTGAATGGTTTTGTGAATATACCAAAATCCAAGATTGTAAGTGCATAAGTAATTATACAAAGAGTGATTCATATAGAGAATTATATAGATGTTGTTATACCAATGTACATGTATAAACTCCCAGTTTAAGATATTGGAGTGCAAATTTTTCTTATACTATACCAATCCAATGCTCAATATTTCCAAATAAAGTTACTCAACCATTTTCCTACCATCATGCTAACAAGTGCTACAAGTCCTAGAAACAAAACCAAAATGTTAGGGTATTTTCATTTAGTTTAGCATGAGTTATCTTAGTCACACACCTAAAGAAAATAATAAGTCCAGATAGATATCACATTGACATATCATGTGAGAAATGATCTCACACACTCACCCAAAATACACAAATTAAGACCGATTCTTATCAATTCGATTATGTGATGGTGTATGCATTGAGCTCACTATATCAGGGTGATTGAACATGCACATATTTATAACCATAAAAATCATAATATATCTATTTCTAATAATTTTCTCATTCCATACTTAAGCTATTCATCACAAAAAAAGATAGGCACAAATCAAGAAAAAAGTAGTGGTACAATTTTTTCCATAACAAGATTACAAAAGTTATTTCAACAACACAAGTATTTAATTCCATTACATATAAAGGATCACCATACACATGTCACAATGCACATTAGGGTTATTACTAAGCTCAATATTACAATTAAAATATTACCATTACAACAACTCTTCCAAGTAAAACTATGGGGTATTTATACATGGTTTTACCAAAATCATTCTGTTACAATATTGTCTTGAAAGTGATGACTTGCCAATGACCATTTACAATAATGAGTCATGGGAATATGTTACAATGAATTACTATTAATTCATGCCTAATAGATCCTATGTATCCTCTCTATTTTATATACTCATTGTCATGTTCATATCTCTCACATGTCAGTGTTAGATTCATGCTTGATTATTCTCCTCTGATGCTTGTGCAAATGATTTCCTAACCATCTTCACCTTCCATGCCTTTATCCAAGTCATATGGTATTGTCTAAGTCTTGAATCCTCCATTCCTCTATGTTTTTTGCATCCTTTTTTCTCATGACTTGCTTCTCTCATGCTAAGGCCTTCTGTGCCTTACCTCTCCCATGCCTAGGTTTACTTACATGCCTATATCTCATGTGCCATCTTAAAAAAGTACTTAGAATAAATCAATATAAAATTTGGGATCCAATAGTAGAAGGGTTTAAGTATATCCATGGAATGTAATAATCCCATAAAATCATTTGTAAATTTGTGGAGATGTGTATTATATTCATTGTAATAATCTATTGAATACAATAAGATGTTATGTTTTTTAATTCAAGTCTAAATATGAGTAAATGTGTGTCCATGGAACTGTGAAGCCTTCAAAAAATGAGCATAAAGGCTATCCTTAGTTGGAATCCCTACATCATGCTTGCATAATTTTGTATTAGAGAAGGTATTTTACTTGTGAGTTGTGTGTCAAACTCCCGTATGAGTTTATTGTAGGTCGTGAAAGAAAAGTCTGTTGAGTATGCGATAAGTTATGAAAGAGAATCTTGCATAATATTATTTTAGGTGTGAGATAAGTCATACAAATGTTGAGAATTTAGAGAGGCTCTATTTTGAATATTTTTCATATTTATAAAGAGAATCTTATTGATTATGGTGAGATATGGCACATACGAGAAAAACACAAAATGTGGAAGACTTGACAAAGATGTTGAAAGGATTCCTAATGAGATTGGAAATAATGGATATGACTACACAATGTGGAGATGTTGTAGATGTAAGTGAGGATAATGAAGAAGAGATGTTGATAATGTTGTTTTCCATACAATCAAGGTTAAATTCTTTGGAGGGAGGCTAAGTAAGTAAAGGAAAATATTCTAATATAAGAAATAGACTAGTAGAAGTCAAGATGAAGGAAAGAGGTAAATCTCCTCATGATTTTTTTTTTGGAAAAAAAAGTATAGAATAACTCATGGAATGGATAATGTAGACACTAAATATGACTTATATATCACCCCAATCTTGTATACTTGGTAAGTACTTCTCATGATTGTACCCTTCAATTTTTAAGACCTTCCTGCTACCAAAAAACTTGCATCTACTATCTCATATGCTTATTACTTATCTCTTAGTTTGACCATATGTTATTATAATGACCAAGCCTTATATATTATTAAAAATTCTATAAACCTACTTACTATCATCATTTAAAATTCTTGGCCCTATACTTATTTTCCAACTTCCTAAACACTTGCATCTTAGTTAGACCCTTATGTCAATGCTAGTGTCTAGTGCCAAACTAAGTGTCCAGTGCCCTAAAGTCATCAAATTTACAAATGAAATGTATCCTAAAGGTTAATTTAAATGATTTAATGTAGTATATATTACCTTGTGATTTTCTAGGTATATGTTATGTGATGAATGAATGAGGTTTGATCTTGTGTGTGTGTGTGTGTACACACACACACACACACACACAAAAGATCAAACCTCATTCATTAATCACCTAGCATATACGTAGAAAATCACAAGGTAACTTACCAAAAACATTCAAGTGGGCAAAGCTTCCCTATTTTTTCCCATTTCAAAATTAGTCATATAGGGTTAAACCATCTACAAGTCTGATGTATTGAAGTAACATTATATGAGCCATATTTTACAAGTTATAAACTAGTTCAATCTATGTATTTATCACACATTACGTATTAATACACACACAATACACCATATAGGGGAGAACTAAATAAATATGAGGCCCTCTTCAGATATTGGCTATGTAGGTAGTTCTCACTGATAGAGGGGTCCTTGGGGCATCTTGACACCATGTTCATACTAACCCATTTTTCCACATTCACTTCAAGGGTAAAAAATTTAGGGTTTGATCATTTGACAAAGAGTGTCAACTTGTGCATGATATCTTAACAAATTAGAGTAAAGAAAATAGAAAACCCATAAGTTTCTAGGTGGTCACACTCAAATATAGTTGATATTATGTATTAGACACAGGCATTTAAGTTAGATAGTAGCATTAACATAACCATCTAGATCTGACACAAGTGTATGAGGCCATGATGTAAATTTATAGAATATGACAATTGTTACATGATTATGATCCTATCCACTTTTAGCCTATTTTAGCCCTAATATGCATGCACACAGTAAATAAACTAAGTAATCTTATTTATGATTTATTATAATATCAATCAATAGTTATAATTTCCATTTTTAGCATATCTCAACATTTAAATTTATAATATTTTTTTATCTCATTTTATAATTAATTAACCTAATATAGATCTATTTATCGCCCTTGTGCTTATTCATTTATATATTCTTAACCTTATATTATATTTAACCATCTCAATTTAGGGTTAAAAATTTGGTGAACCTGGCCTTTGGTCCCCAAAACCCTAGATTTTCATCTAGGGTTTTCTAATTCTCTCTTTCTAATTTTTTATTTAATAAGATTTTACAAGTTAAAAATAAGATTTCATTATGTTACAAATATGTGAAATATTGATGCTTTTATAGCCCATTTTGGGCTCCAATTTGTGATTATAGTTGTAAGTTGTTATTATAATTACTTAATTAGACCTATCATCAAATGAAATGTAAAAATTCGTCAATATAATGAGAGGGTTTTAAAATTAAAGTAATACTTTATCTCTCTTCATAATTCATTTTTTAATATTATAGATCCACTTCCTTGATGCCAACATGCATGCTTTAAACCATTACTCCACCTAGATCTTATCTAAGTGAGAGTCACTATCCTACACCCATTATTCACCCATGACTTATATTAGATTCCACAATTCATGCTATCACTAATTGAAAAGTTAAAAGTGTCCAAATTAATTCTCCACTTGTTAATATACAATAAGTTCCTCCTAAGCCAAAATTATTGATCAAATCTAAGGGATATGATCTTGTTGACCAACTGAGAAACACACATACCAAGATATAAATCCTCAAACTTCTAATCAATCCATTATCTATAAGGATATCCTATATGAATCATTATGTGATACCCAAGTTCCAAGTGATATTGAACTAACTTAATTTGTAGATATCATGCAAGACCTCAAAAATGATGTAAAACTCATTACCTTTGAGCCAACACATTTTCCATCCAAATATATAATTGACCAAGATTTGCCTTTATTCATATAAGTGATTATGGATAACAAAGGAATCATAAGGGTGATTGTTAATAATGGATTAGACCTAAACATCTACAACACAAATTTCCTAACCACCTTGGTTATTATCACCAATATTATTAAAAAATTAGTTATGCATATCAAGGGATTTGATAATTCACATAGCCCTTTGATTGGAAAAATCATATTAGATGTGACATTGGGGCCAAAAGTAGTTCCAACTAATTTTAAAGTAATATCTCAGTCATTACATTATATTTTTATTTTGGGTAGACCTTAAATACATATAATAGAGGTCATCCCATCTACACTACATCGATGTATAACATTTATACATAATGAGACCTTATTTTCAATGCTTACTAAAACCTTTCAAATTTTTAAATGTGATACATTTTGATACAAAAGGAATCCCTATGGTGGTGCCACCTAAACAATGTATTTTACTTGATAATATATATAATTTTAAAATAGGTGAGTCGAGTACAATAGATCCTTTATCTCCATATGCAAACAAATCACCACACACCAAGATGTACATATATGCACATTAAGAGCAAGAACCATTTCCAAAGGAACCAATGATACCAAAAACAAAATAAAATCAAACAATTGAGCTTCCTTTATTGGTCAATACTAATAAAAAATATGGACATGTTTTAGATTACTATGATAGTGATGGTGATTTAGCCCATGATATGACAAATGAGACATTGAAAAAACTAAATTTTGATCCACTTGACCATGTTTCACATAACCTATTCATACCAATAGATCATAGTACATATAAGCTAAATTCACCTACAAAGGATACAAAACCAAATCAAGATAAATGCAAAGAAAATATAGTATATGAACATGTAAATGATTGTTATTCCATACATCCCTCTTGGATACACACATTAAGTCAACCTTAAAAGGTTCAAATGCAGATACATCATGTAAATAATGTGGAGGTCTCTCATAAGACTCCACAATAGACTCTACATATCACAATAAACCAAAATACTATGGATACAATAATTTCTATGTTACTTAAACATAAGATGATATATTTACCTCCTAAAAAACATAGATCAAGTAGTATAATTTTTACCATATAAGTGTTATCATATTTTAAGTATCATTAGATCATTGGTCATTATACAAATTAATGTGAGTCATTACAAAATCAAATTTATAAATATAAGAGTGAGGGACACATATAAATTATGCTTGACCTATGAAAAAGACATAATACTTCCAAAGGTTCATAAAAAAACCATTCTTCAAAGTGACCAAGGCATGCAAATCTAAATATGACTACTAATACTGATGGGGTCTATTGTCAACATATCATGTTTGATAGGTATAATTAGGATATAAATTATAGCACCACATTTATTCAACAATTGGGCCATAATATAATTGAATTAACATACACCCCATTGATGCTATAATATCATGGGTACATTCACCTAGCAATAACATGTGGATCATAGGTGGTACACACAATCATATGGATATCATATTGGGACCTACATTTGACATTAAAATTTGGACAACATTGGTTCATTGATTTTAATGCAACATTGAATATTATAGATTTGTGTATCACCTTTACTATTAGGGATAGGGAGATTTTCCTACACCATGATGGATATGGCCACCCCTCCCCACTGATGGCTTTCAAAAAACCATTACATAGAAACATTAAGGAGGTGACCATGTGTCTCTATAAACAAATATTGAAAAATATTTCAAGTGATGATCCCATACCTTTTTATGATGAAGACTTATTCGATTAGTCCTTTGAAATATCCCAAAAGTACCAAAAAAATTAAAAATCCAAAAATGTTTTTAGCTTTTACATGTTCTATTAGATCATTGGAATCTATGTTGTTTTCTAAAATTTCTAGATATCATATCATCTATTTATATGTACACATGTTTCACACATATTTTGAGTGTGATATAGGCATACCCAGGCACATGATCTATGCATTTTTAGATGTTGGACCCTCCCTCTACTCATGTCATTTGGACATTGAGAGCATATGTTTCTTTGATCATAATACATCTAGGTTATATCATTATATCATCATTTTACATTATAATGTTTGAGATTATATACTTACACATTCCTTTATATATTTTAATATCTTTCATAGTATAATTGATATGTTATGTACTTAAATTTTTTGCTAACACATATATCTAGGGACTAGTATGATATGTTGATGTTGGTTTCTCATGTTCCATGTTTTCCATTTATTCACTCGTTGTCTCTAAATCTTGTACCCTAGAAGAGGGTTGTTTAGGCCTCCTCCAGATTTGGGCAACATTGGGACATTTCTAGGCCTGTGGGTATGCCTATAAGTGGAAATGAACTAGCTCCTTGTATTAGCTTTTTGTGTAATAAAATTATTGAACTAGTTTGTATGAGTGAAAAGAGTCAGAAGTTTGCATAAATGAAAATCCTATTCTAAGATGGTGATACACCAAGAATTAATATCCATTGTATGCCCTATAATTATGAACAATATAATATAATATAGTCTACAACTCAATCTCTAGAAGATTCCAACATAATTACTTCAATGTAGAGATAAAATGAATGAGAGCACACAAGGTAAATAACTAGAAAAGACAACCTATATAGTCTAGAAAAAAGGTTACACATGTGAAAAATCTCATATAGCTAGAATGCACTCTCCATGACCTATTGGATCAAACATTTTCTCAAAAAACATGAAAGATAGAGAAAAAAGGGTAAAACATCACTTGCTATCACTCTATGTCTCTTGCATGCCTAGGTAAATGTCTAAAAATTAGAAAGAAAATAGACTTATGCTTCTTTTCTCAAAGGCAAGAAAATGGCAAAACATTCCAATAGGGATTCATCGTACTATCTATGGATGATAAAACAAGATCCCAAGGGCCATATTTATAGTAAAAGAGGGAGAGAAGAGAGAGCTCTTAGGTACCAAAATAGAAGCCTCCAAAATAGTTTGTAGTCACCATCTTAGTGAAATTGATTCCAACTGTTCTCTCATTCAATTGGAGTTTGTCCTTCTCTTTGATTCACCCTCTTGAAATGACTAGGATCACTACAAAATCAATGGTGAGATGACCCTCCACAATAAATGGCTTATATCACTAAAAAATCAATGGATTCTTCCTGAGAACTCCCATGTTTTGCACTATAGACCTATTCGGGTTTTCCAAGTGACTTTACTTCTACTTGCCTCTTTAGGTTCTTTGATTACTTCTACTTGTAAAAGTCATAATAAAATCTCTTTTTAAAACTTGAAAATCATTGTCTCTTTCTTTTTAGGCTTCTTGATTTATTTTACTTGTAAAATTCATAAACAAAGCTCTTTGGGAAACCCAATTTGCACTATCCTTCCTTAAGACCTTGTCAGGTTCTTTGAATGGCTTTACTTCTTGTTTGAAGACTTTAGGCATGAATTTGACATCCTATGACACATCATATTTGAATTTCAATGTCTAGTTATCCACCCTTAATTTGGCATCCTATAACATGTCATGCCTTTGAATCCATATGGCTAGTTGGTTGTATGAAACTTGACGTCCTGCGACACATCATGGGGATCCATTGGGTTTATATTTTAGGCACTTTTCTTGAATTAATTCCTTTAGATAATTTTTATGAGGAATTATTTTAGGGATTTTGATTGAAATGCAATGGTTAGTTCCTTAAAGAAATTTTCTCGAAGGACACTTGGGAAAGTGTCCTTTGGAAAAGTTTTGAAGGACACTTGGGAAAGGCACAGGGTCACTTTGGAAAATTTTGAAGGGAATTTCCAAAGGAAATGGCCCTTACAATTTTTTATAAAGGGCATTTCCAAAGACAAGGTGCCCTTCAAAAAAGTTTTAAGGGTCACTTGGAAGAAAAGTGCCCTTCAAAAAAGTTTGAAGGGACACTTAGGCTAAAAAGTGCCCTTAAAAAAAAGTCCTAAGGGTCACTTAGAAGAAAAGTGCCCTTCAAAAAAAGTTTGAAGGGACACTTAAGATTAAAAATTTCCCTTAAAATTTTTTTTGAAGGGTCACTTGGAAGAAAATTGCCCTTCAAAAAAGTTTGAAGGGACACTTGGGCTAAAAAGTGCCCTTTAAAACTTTTCTGAAGGGTCACTTCAAAAGAAAAATGCCCTTCAAAAAATTCCAAAGGGACACTTTCGAAAATAAAGTGCCCTTCAGAAAATTTTGAAGGGACACTTGGGGGAAAAAATATCAAGACCATTTTAGGTTTTCTAAATGCTTTTGCTTATAAAAGTCATTAGACTTACTCCTTGAAAACCCTGAAGTCATGCATCATTGAAAACTCGTAAAGCATTGGAAGGAGTAATTTGGGTTTGTAAACTTGGATTACTTCTACTCATGAAAATTTTATAAGTTGATTCATTCAAAGAACCCAACTTGGTATTGAAGAGTAACTTAGGTTTATGAGAGGCCAACACTTGACTTGTGGAGAACCCGACATACACTACAATGGAGCTAAAACACTTTAGCCTCCTTGAATTGCAATTTTGGACCTCTAAAATGACCTATTCTTGTAATTTATATTTGTCTCTCTTTGAAAATGGTTAAATAAAATGTAATATTTTGAAATTTGGTCAACATCCTTGGTGATTCTGAGGGGAGGCATGCCTGCTATGTCAAAGACTAGTTTCCTAAATCCTTCCATTGGGCATGGAGTCATGCATATAGGCACTTCAAAGAGAATTAAACAAGTTTAGGTTCAAAAACACACTAGCTAGGTTGGTTACACACACAAGGTAGAGATGCACACCAAATAAAGGGAAGGAAAACACACCTATAATATAAAGCACTCAGGGAAAACAAACACAAGGGAAATACACCAAAACAAAGTTTATACAAGACATGGCCAACAAGGTTCAAAATCAAGGCTTCAAATGGATTCCATTCACTAGAATAGGTAGCTCTTCTCCATCCATTTTGGATATCTAAAAGGAGTTTACTTTCTTTCACTTGATGATGATATAAAGACCACTCCACAAGGTATCAAACTTTGTATGTTTACCTGCTTTTGATCTATCTTCATCCCATTTCAAGACCAAGTCACCTTATTAAACACTCTTGCCCTTACCCTTTTATCAAATGAATTCTTTGTGAAAATTTTATGGTATTATAAATCTTTGTGTGCATCATCTCTTGCCTCTTACAAATACATTAATTATATCAATCTGACCTCTATGGGAGTGTTTTCAAGTAATTCCAAGTATTGTGCAAGTTCCAAGGTAGGGAGCTCTTATGATATATATAACCTAGCTTCTCTCCCATAGATAAGTACAAAGGGAAAATTACCAATTGACTTCTTGGGAGTGATTCTATCTACCCATAAGGTTGTCTTTAGTTTGTTATGCCATGCTCTTTGATTAGTTTCCAACATCCTCTTGATGATCTTAATGAGGTTCTTATTGGTAGACTCAACCAATTCATTACCTTGAGGGTAGTAGTTGGATGAGGTAATCAAATGAACTTCACTCTTTTATACCTAATCAAAAATTTTAGCACTTATGAAAGCAAGTGAATTATCTAAGATGATGACATGAGGAGTTCCAAACTTTGTTATAATGTTATCATAGAATTCCAAGATGTTATTTTCATTTTGTTCCTTCAAAGCAACAACCTATACCCATCTTGTGAAGTAGTCTTTAGTATTCAATATCCATTTGTATCTAGCACTTGATGGAGGGTTGATCATGCCAATGAAGTCAAGGCCCCATTTCATGAAAGGATGGTCCACTTGGATATAATTCAATGAAAGGGAAACAAGATTTTATTTTCCAACAAAGAAATCACATTGAGGACAAAAATTATCCCAATGATAATAGTCCTTAAAAATACTAGGTCAATAGTAACCATCTCTCATTATTTTTATAGTTGTTGTTCTAAGAGAGATGTGACAACCATCTACACCACTATGTAACCTTTCTAGTAACATATAAAATTGGTTATTGTTAATGCATCTTAATAACACATTTCTCACATCCTTCTTAAAGGGAATGCCATCCATAAGACAATAAGGAATAGCTTATATCCTAAAATACCTTGTTTGAGATTTGTTCAAGCCATTGTGATACTCAAAATTTTTAAGAAAACCAATGATGTCTTGTTTCCAACTTTGATTATACATTTGATCAACTCGCTGGTCTTAAACTCGATTCACCAAGGCTTACATTTTTGGCTCTTAAAAGTTAGATGTTAAGCACTCACATAAACCTCTTCCTCTTACTAGGCTGGTTACCTTGATGTCAATGTCATATTCCATCACCTTTGTGATCCATCCAACCCTCTTCTCATTGAGATCCCTATTTAGGAGAAACTCCTTGGTGCTAGGATGAGAGACCATGACATGGATACTATTGTTGGAGACCATATGCCTAAAATTTTTCAAACCTCTAATGATGGTTAAAGCTTGTTTCTTAATATACTATTGTTGGAGACCATATGCCTTGGTTGAAGAAAGCAATTGGCTACTCAACATCCTCATCATTCTTTTGAACAATCATGGTTGAGATTGTGTCTAGGTTAGAAAAAGTATAAAAAATTAAATCCTTAAAAAAATTTGGATTTAAGATAGTGGGAATGCTATAATTACTTACTTGATTACCTCAAAGCTACCTTTAACTTCCTTTGTCCAAGTAAGAACTTAATTCTATTTTAGAATGGCTATGATAGGCTTTACCATAGTTGCAAAGTTTGGGATAAATCTCCTTACAAAGTTTATTTTTCCCAAGAAACTTTATATCCCTTTCTTGTGTTGAGGCAAAGACAAGACTAGAATAGATTTAATCCTTTTGGGGTCAATAGATAAGCCTTATTTTGAAATAATATGACCCAAAAGCTTACCATCATAGACAGTGAAGATACACTTCTTTGGATTGAGGTATATGCCATACTCTCTACACTTCTCAAACACTTGCCTTAGATGTCCCATATGATTAGTAGAATCCTTTGAAAAAATGGTTATATCATCAAGGTAAACAAGCAAAACTTTATTGATCAAACCTTTGAAAGCCATGTCCATTGCCCTTTGAAATGTAGCTCCAACATTAGATAAACCAAATAGCATCTTGTTGTAAGCAAAGGTCCCCCACTTGGTGATGAAGGTTGTCTTGAATTGATCCTCTTCATTTACCAATATTTGATTATAACCTGAATAACCATCAAGAGGTGAGAAACATTGAGAACCTAAAATAACTTGTAGAATTTGTTCCATGGAAGGGAGTGGGTAATGATCCTTGAGAGACACTTTGTTTAGATCATGAAAATCCACACAAAGTCTGATTTCTCCATTCTTTTTTCAAATTGGCACAAGCTTGGCTACCCAAGTTGAGTGCTTGATAAGAAAGATAATCCTAGACTCAATCAATTTGATCAAATTTTTCTTCATGAGTTCTTATACCTTAGGGTTGATAGGCCTTTACTTTTGTCTTAATGGTTTAGCTCCATGCTCTGACTTAATGGTGTGATGAGCTAGACTTGGGTCGAAGCCCTTCAAGCAATTGTATTCCTAGGCAAATATGTCATGAAAATCTTTACATAATGTAATAAAAACTTGCCTTTCCAATCGGGAACAAGCCTTGCCAATCTTAAAAAGTTTGTCTTTGAAAATCAAAACTCTCTCATAGTTCTCTTCTTTTATTGACATGCTCATTATCTAGTTTTTCTTTTGATCATACTTGTTGAAGACATTCTCCAAGGTAATCATCCCCTTGGGTTTTTTTTTTGTCTTCAACTATATAATTTTCTCTTCATAATGATCATGCAACTTCTTTTGATTTCTTGAAGAGAAGCCTGCCTCATTTTACAAGAAGTGTGCAATGTGTTCATCACTTTCAAACACTTTCCATGACACTTCATTATCTAGAATGGAAGGTATCACAATGATCTTGATATGATCTTGATATTTCTCTTGTTCAACACCAAGAACTGAGTCAAAACATGCTCTTATTGCAACCAATATATCAACGTGCTTGTTCAAGTCTCTTGGTATGGGCTAGATGTTGAAGGCATCAAAATCCTCAAGTAGATCCTATACCCTATACTTGTAGAACTTGACAATGGTTTCTTGGTTATAGATTGATTTATCACTTGATGAATGACAAGATCACTATCCCCAGAGACTTTCAAAAGCTTTATTCCTCTCTTCTTTGCCCATTGGAGACCATAAACTAAGCCTTCATATTCTGCCACATTGTAAGTATAGCTGAAGTAAAACCTATAAGAAGAGTAATAATGATTACTTGATGGGGAAACCAACATGACACCAGATCCTACATGTACTTTTATCTTTGAAACATTGAAGAACATTTCCCACATGCAATCAAGCTCATGATATTCACTGGTGAGTGAAGGAATTAGGACATTTTTATCATGCATGTAGTAAAATCCCAAATCAATTTCCTCAATGAAAGTGTGAGGATCAAGGCCATGTGTTTCAATGTTGTACTTGTCAAGATAGAGGTCAAAAAAGAGATTCAAGAGGAGAAGATGTTTCACTATTCAGGACTACCTCTTCCTCCTTACTGATCAGATAATTTTGATTTGTCATTGTCTCCAAGTATGTCTCAATATGGAACCTTGCTAAGGGATGAGTCCTTATGGTTACCTTAGTTTCATACCTTATCTTGAAATCTAAAAAGGACCAATATATAGAAAGGTATCCTCCTATCTTGGCCATAATGTCCCTAGACAAACATATAGCAAAGTGTGCAGAAGGTCCACCACCATAATATCTTACATGATAGGAAAGCTTGGGCAGCCATGTAAAAGAACTTTCAAACCTTTGACCAATCCTACCATCTTGGTTGGAGTTTCATCTAGTTGCAATGTGCCTTTACTATGTCGCTCATAGTTCAAACCCGGCTTATCAACCACTACTTTAGGCATAATAATAGTGTTTGCTCCACTATACATAATACAATTGTAGACCAACTTATCTCCTAAAATGAGTGTGAGGTAGAAGGGTGGAGGCTTTCTAGCTTTAGTGGAAGGCTCCAAAAGATGATTTAGAGAATTTGTGAGAGCCAAATTATGATGCCTTGAAGATTAAGGAGCCACCTGCATGCTTGCTAACTGCTCTTGCAAAAGCTCCTTTTGACCAGGTATATGTAAAACCTACCAAAGGGATATGCTTTTCTTAATGCTCTTTAATCAGTCCAAAATATTTAGAGATGGAGTATTCAATTTCTCATACATTTTTTATGGTAATAAAGGAGCTATTTCCTACTATGTTGCAATCTTGATAGCTGCATTTACATTTTGATTTTGTTGAAGAACATGGCTTTTAGGTGTAGCACTTTAATTGACATTTTATGGCCTTAGAGAGGCATCACTTGGAACTATTCATGGCTCCTAGCCTTCTCCCAAGGCTCTCTTATTAGACCTTATATTAGCTACAATTGACATGCCTCGAGTCAACACAAAATCATCCTTTTCTTGAAATTTCATCATCCCCACACTTAGGCAACTGCTTTCTCCATGATTATCCCTTTGCTTGGGACATGATTCTTCTACTATCATGTAAGGAGTAGCTTCTTCTTGTGTAGTAAAAGCATAGTTGGTTCCTCCATCATCATGTAAGAAATGACCTTGAGGCTTCCCCCATTGGTCCACATGATCTTCTCCTTGCACTAGATTTATATGAGCAAGAACAACCTCTACAAGAGGAGTAGAATTTGGATTATACACATTGGGATACATATTGTAACCTTGTTGATTTTTTCCTCTCCCTTGATAATTGTATTGGGATGGGATCTATATCCTTGTTGAGGATAATATTGTGCATTATGAGGAGCACTTGCCTGATATTGAGATTGATTGAGCTAAGCTCTCAATGATCTAATTTCTTTATCCTTGTCCACAATGTTATCCACCTTGTTGGGAAAGACTCTTGGCTTCACATTGGCATTGGGACCCTGAGACATGCTTGGAGCTTAAACCAAATTGTGGGACAACAAAGGCATGTAAACTCTTGGAGGGAGTCTTCCAACCTGAATCAAGCTATTCTCAGCCTTAATTTCTAGCTCATATGCACCTAGAAGAGTGAATCTTCCCATTGAATACAACATGATAGTAACATAAATACCAATCCCTTTGAGGTATGTTGGGAACACAAAGCTAGGAGGAGGTATCATGATTGGTGGCAGGCTATACCATGTTCTTTAAAATCTCTCATTGAAATCTCTTATGGATTAATTTGGACCTATTCTTATTACATTTAGCTGATGTATTAGGGGAGCAAGATCACTCTTATTTTTGAATCTTGTCACCAATAGGTCTCCAAAACCATCCTAACTTGTAATGCATTCCCCTTCCAATGTTATATATCAGTCAAGTGCTTTATAGACATAATAAGTAGCCTAATGGCTATGTTGGCCCTAGTAACATTATGAAAATTGCATAAATTAGAGATGTCTCTAATATGTTAAGATGGGGTAATAGGACCCTCTCCATTGAAACTAGGAAGATTTTTGGTAGCATTTAGAGGGATGGGGTCATATGTAGGAAGCTCTATTGGGTTTTGTGTATTAAAAGTAGGGAAAGGTTAACACTTATCTATCTCTCCCTTTCTCCCATTTCTCTTCTTCCTCTATGATCCTTTATTTATTCTTCTTTTTAACTTCCTCCTCTCCTTGAACTTATTCAACATCTTTTGATTCTTCCCCAAAACCTCCTTACCAAGGATTTAATAGGGCTAGGAGTGGTTCATGGAATTTTTCTTTAGGAAATCCTTCAGCTGAAGGGGCTTGGTTATAAAATCTTAAGGACCTTGTGAGGACCATGTAGGATAATGTATAAAACTTGGTCTAGAACTAGGGATTCACACCCTATTAGAGTCACCAAATGATAGGTTAGGGGTATTTCTACTACTTAGGCCTATCAAGACTAGCATTCACCTTGAATTAGAAATAATTTAGGTCCCATCAGGTGTGATATAACTATTGTCTCCAAATCTTGCACCCTAGAAGAGGGCTATTCAATCCTCCATATTTGGGCAATGTTGGGACATTTCTAGGCTTGTGGGTGTGCCTATAAGTAGAAATGAACCTCTAGGTTGAAAGGGATAGCTACCTATATTAGTTTTATGTGAAATAAAACTAATAAACCAATTTATATGAGTGAAAAGAGTAAGAATTTTGCATAAATGAAAATCCTAGTCTAAGATGGTGATACACCAAGAATTAGTATTCACATGTATGCCCTATACTTATGCAAAATATAGTATAATATAGTCTATAAATCCATCTCTAGAAGATTCCAGCATAAGTATTTCAATGTAGAGACAAAATGAATGAGATAACACAAGGTAAATAACTAGAAAAGACAACCTATATAATCCATAAAAAAGGTTACACATGTGCAAAATCTCATACATCTAAAATGCACTTTCTATGACCTGTTAGATCAACTCTTTGCTCAAAAAACATGAAAGATAGAAAAAAGAAGGGTAAAACATCACTTTCTATTGCTCTGTGTCTCTTGCATGCCCAAACAAATGTCTAAAACTTAGAAAGAAAATAGACTTATGCTTCTTTGCTCTAAGGCAAGAAAATGACAAAACATTCCAGTAGGGCTTTATCGTACCATCTGTGGATGATAAAATAAGAGCCCAAGGGTCATATTTATAGAAAAAGAGGGAGAGAAGAGAGAGCTCTTTGGTGTTAAAATAGAAGCCTCTAAAATTGTTTATAGTCATCTTGGTGAAATTGATTCAAACTATTCTCTCATTCAATTGGAGTTTGTCCTTCTCTTTGATTCACCCTTTTAAAATGACTTGGATCACTACAAAATCAATGGTGAGATGACCCTTCACAATAAATGGTTCAAATCACTATAAATTAATACATTATTCTTGAGAGGTCCCACATTTTATACTATATATCTATTTGGTTTTTCCAAGTGACTTTACTTCTACTTGCTTCTTCAGGTTCTTTGATTGCTTCTACTTGTAAAAGTCATAATCAAAGCTCTTTTGAAAACCCAAAAAGCATTATCTATTCCTTTTCAGGAATCTCGATTGCTTTTACTTGTAAAAGCCGTAAGCAAAGCTCTTTGAGAAACTAGATTTGTACTATCCTTGCTTAAGACCCTGTCAGGGTCTTTGAATGGCTTTACTTCCTACTTGAAGACTTTAGGCATGAATTTGATGTCCTATGGCATGCCATCTTATAATCTTAATGGCTAGTTGGCCACCCTAAATTTTATGTCTTACAACATGTCATGCCTTTGAATCCTAATAACTAGTTAGATATATTAAACTTGACGTCCTCTGGCACATCATAGGGATCCATCAATTTTATGTTTTGGGTAATTTTCTCGAAGTAATTCCTTCATAAAATTTGTCTAAAGGAATTATTTTGAGTATTTTTCTTGAAAAGAAATGACTAGTTCCTTAGGGAACTTTTCCTAAAGGACACTTGGGAAAGTTTCCTTTGAAAAAATTCTGAAGGACACTTGGGAAAGGCACAATGTCCCTTTATAAAATTCCAAAGGGCATTTCCAAAGGAAATGGCCCTTCAAAACTTTTTTGAAGGGCATTTCCAAAGAAAAAGTGCCCTTTAAAAAAGTCTAAAGGGTCACTTGGAAGAAAAGTGCCCTTCAAAAAAGTTTGAAGGGACACTTGGGTTAAAAAGTGCCCTTTGAAAAAAGTCTGAAGGGTCACTTGGAAGAAAATTTCCCTTTGAAAAATTCTAAAGGGACACTTGGGATAAAAAGTTCCCTTTAAAACTTTTTCAAAGGGTCACTTGGAAGAAAAGTGCCCTTTAGAAAATTCCAAAGGGACACTTGGGCTGAAAAGTGCCCTTTAGAACTTTTTTGAAGGGTCACTTAGAAAGAAAAGTGCCCTTCAAAAAAGTCTAAAGGGACACTTGGGAAAACAAAGTACCCTTCAAAAAATTATGAAGGGACGCTTGGGGGAAAAATTATCAAGACCATTTTTTTTTTAAAAAAAAGTGCTTTTGATTATAAAAGTCATAAGACTTGCTCCTTGGAAAACCCAAAGTCATGCATCATTGAAAACCTATAAAGCATTGGAAGGAGTAATTCAGGTTTGTAAACCCATATTACTTCTACTCATGAAACTTTTATAAGTTGAGTCATTCAAAGAACCTAACTTGGTATTGAGGAGTAACTTGAGTTTATGAGAGGCTAATAATTGACTTGTGAAGAACCTAACATACACTACAATGGAGCCAAAACATTTTAGTCCCCTTGACTTGTAATTTTGGACCTCTGAAATGACCTGTTCTTACAACTACTATTCAGCTCTCCATGAAAATGGTTGAACAAATTTTACTGAGGATAAATTTGGTCAACAACAATTACTTGAGTTTCTTGTCTTTCATTGTATATATATTTTAATCATTTGAATATTTTCCATTGTTTGTGGCCCCCATGCTTATGTTTGCTTACTATGACATTTACATATGTCATAGTTTCTTGTATGTTGACATTTAAATATGTCATTCCTTACTTTGTAAACATTTGACTAAGTCATGTCCCTTTGATTGTGTAGTGTTTGAACATGCCCCTTGTTTGAGGTCTCCTTAGATCATTGTCTTTTGATTTTCTATTGAATACTCTTGTGTGTGTGCTTGATTTATTGTTGAGCTTGTATTGTTATTATCTAGACATTTCCATGATTTAAATCAAGCATATTAGTACTTTGATATGATCACATATTATGTACCTCATCACTATATATACCTAGACATGTTACTCTTATATTATACATGATAAATTTATAGATTATACAATTATCTTATCCTTTTGAGGTAAGGTGACTCCCAGTTTCTATTTCCCTTCAACTCAAAAGGGGGGGCGGTTATCAATTGGGGCATGTTGTAGAGGCATGGATTCCACACATTCATAGTTTTAAATTTTAGTGGGGGCATGCAAAAAAGGGACAAATTCCACACTTATTTAGTATTTAACATTTTAAATTATAGTGGGGGAATGCCATGGGGACATGTCTTCTACACTTGAAATTTTTCAAAATTGGCCAAATTTAATAATTATATGATTCAAATACACACTTATTGCAATAATATATACATAGGTACCATTATTAAACCCATGTTTCATCTTGAGACATATATGAGGTGAATATGCCATGCAAAAGAGAACCTTAAATTACAAAATCAAATTAACTTTTAGATTTGAAATACTTTTACAGACTTTGGCCTATACTAGGATGCACTTTTATGGATTATTATTAAGCCTAATCTACTACATTAATTGGTTCACTTTTTAAAAGGTTAAGGTGATTAAATTACTCAATCTTACCAATTTTATAGGATGGAGTGATCAAACCATCCACCTGCACTATATGTATAGTGTGAGTTGATTTATATCACTCACATTCACTAGGTTATAAGTATGATTGGGTTGTATGATGGAGCTAATATCAAGGTAGAAACTCACCTTTTCTCCAATATTGGGGGAAAATTTCCCTCCAATTTTTATATATATTTTCACTTACATGTTTTACTATTTTCCTAATCTCATTTTTGAAGCTTCACAATAAAACATCTCTTCAAATAAAATTGTCCAAAGGAAATACGATTGCATTGATGCACAAGTGTACTCCTAACCTTGCTCTCTTTCCTTTCAATAATTTCAAATTATTTAAATTATAGATTATATTCATTGATCATATTTTGTAACATGTTCTTGGTTTCAAGTCAATCACCAAAAAATCACTCAAGTAGGACTCACACAAAGATAAAGTGTGTTATACATACCTAGGTAGACATTCTTTTTCCTTTAAACTAGAAATTTCATTACTAGATTAAAATTGGGACAAATGTAAACACTAAATTTGAATTATATAACACCTCAGTATTTTATACTTGGCAAGTACTTCTCATGGTTGTACCCTTCAGTTCCCAAGGTCTTCTTGATGTCAAATGGCTCACCTTTTCTCTCTTTTATGCCTATTAATTATCTCTTAGTCTAACCACATGTTATTCTAATGACTAGGCATTATTTAGTACTCAAAATTATATATTCTTGCTTATTATCATCCTCTAAAAGTCTTGGACATGTACCTATTTTCTAGCTTCCTAAACACTTAAATCCTAGACGGATGCCTACGTTGATATTAGTGTCCAATGCCATAAAGTCATCAAATTTGAAAATAAAACATATCCTAAAGGTTGGCCTGAGTGTTTTAATGTGAGATATTTCCAATATATATATATATATATATATATATATATATAAGTTCAACCCTTATTCATTATTCACTTTATATAGACTTAGAAACTCACAAGGAAACTTACCAAAATCATTATATCAAACATTCAAGTGAGAAATTTCCTTATTCTTTCATATTTTAGTATCAATCATAAGGACCAACCATATATAGGTTTGATGTACTAAAGGAGAAGTCCATGAGCCATATTTTCCAAGTTAGAACATAGGTCACTCTATGTACTTGCCTATCACATGTTGCATCTTGATACATACAAAAAACAACATGTAGGTTAGAACTACATAAGTTTGAATCCCTATTTAGAGTATTTTCTATGTAGGAAACATCCATTGATAGAGGGGTCTTTGGAGAAACTCGACACCATATGCACATTAACCCACTTTCCCCCAATCACTCCAAGAGTGGTAAAGATAAGGTTTGATTATTTGACAAAGAGGGAAAACTTGTGCATGATATTTGAACACACCAAATTAAAGGAAAAAAAACTCAAATTTCTAGGTGGTCATACCTAGATAAAATTGATATTCCATACTAGATACCTATATCCAAGTCAGACATTAGAGTTGATGTAAGCATTTGAGGCTACATAGTGACAATTTGTATAATATGGTGACTATTCTAGGATCCTAATTTAATCCACTTTTATCTAATTTTAGTATAGATCTACATTTGCATAGTAAACCAACTAAGCACTCATATTTTTGATTTATTACAATATCAATCGATAATTTTACTTTTCATTTTTAGCATATCTCAACATTTAAATTTATAAGATAGTTTATCTAAGTTTATAATTAATTGGCTAGATATAGATATGTTTATCACCCTTGTGATTATTTACATATATATTCTTAACCCTATACTCTATTGAACCATTTCAATTTAGGGTTAAATAAATAGTTAAGCTGGAAATATTGTTTGAAGAGGAGAATATTGAAGTCCCCATAAGGGTAAAGGTTGAAAGTAAAAAACTATATGGAGTTGCATTTGAGTATATGAGATTTATTCAATATAAGAGAAAATAAAAAGTAAATATGAAGATAAATAGATGGAAACATATGGTTTCCAAGTTGATGGGTCAAGTTGTGCACCCAAGAAGGCAAGTAGAGTGGATAAAGAAGCTTCATATCTCAAGGATTGAGAGAGAAGAAAATAATAAGATATTCATGAAAGGCATATGAGAGGAAATTTTTCATTTGAGTAACTAAAAGTTATTCTAAGTAGTTTTAAGGAGAAGTATATTTACACAAATAAGAAGGTTGTCTTAGAATAAAACATGAGAGGGAGGTTTCCATGTGTGAAGCCAAAATCTAATTTTTAGAAAAATAATGAGAAATAAAGTTATGAACAACCTATATAGGAATAAATACTCATGCAAGAGGATACCCATTATTTGTTGATTGGAATCTGTTTGTGGTTTTCCATAAGTGGGGAAAATCAACATCATCCTTGATAAGTGAAGACAATGAATTTATCTTTTCTCTTTTGGAGTGTATAAGGTTCAAGGAGAACTGAGGAAATTTATAGCTTTATATAAAGTAAACAATGAATGTGAATGAATAAGAAAACCATGAGAAGCTACAAGTTATCACAAAGGAAAAAATAGAGGTGAATGAAGAGATTAGTCATGACGAGTCATAGGTTTCCATGATGGAAATAATACAGGTCATTATTGTGGAAACTAATGCACACAAGGAGAGTATGGTTACAAACCAACCTTGTGAATGAGATGAAAACATAAATAAGGATGAGGAGAAAAAAACCATGAAGGTTATTGATATTAGGCCTATGAGAGTCCATCATGTGAGTAGAAGCCATGAGAAACATGTAAGTGATGAAGAAGAGTTGGACAACATGTCTTTGGGGGCATGATGGAGTGGTTGATAAAGTGTTTGTGGGAAATATTGATTCCATTAATGCATTTTTTCAATGTGTAGGTCAAATAATGGAAGAATTTTCTAAGAAAAAGATAAAGTGTGGTTTAGTCCCACATTCTCATTTATATGAGAATCAAAGTGAATAAGATGAATAAGAGGATAGTATGGCATCGATGGTTGAAGAGTTAGTTGGTGATGATATACCAACAATATAATATTGTCTTTAGGTCATCATGGAGACAAGAGAGGGTTGGAAAGTGTGGGAACAAGATTTTTCTCAAGGAGATACACATGAGGGAGCTCATTTGAAGTATTTAGAGGTGGGATAAATGGATCTCATAGGATCAAGTGAAGGATATTGACAAGAGGAATGTGAGCTATCACAAGAACACCTAAGTAATATTTCAAGGAGTAAGCTAGAGGATAGATTATTTGATAAGCCCACACTTGAGATGAATCAAACTTATAGTGTGGAGATGGTGGACATGCTTCTACATATTAAACCCTAAATTTAGGTATGGGGGTATATAAGGTTAATAAGATTAGATTATATTTTACACAAGGGTGGTGAACTAATCTAATAAACATGCCAATTAATAAAGAACTCATACAAAAAATATTCTAAATTTATACAATTGAGATTGATAAAAATAACAAAGTACAACTATTGATAGATATTATAATTAATTGGACATAATGATACTTAACTGGTTTACTATGCATATATAGGTCTAATCAGGAATAGAATGGAAGTGGAATAGATGATGATCATGTAATAGTCATTAGTTTTTGTAAATATCTCTTTTTGGCCTCAAATACTTGTGTTAGATCTGGATAATTGTGTCAATACATGTGTCTAATTCTATTAAAGGTGTCATGTATGGAATATTAAGTGGATATGGATGTTACCAAATAGATCCTTTTAGGTTTTTTTTTCACCTTCCTTATGATATATTTAGGTCGTGTGCATAGGTTATCACTATTTTTCAAACGATTAAACCTAAATATTTATCCTTGGAGTGAATGTGGAAAAAATGGGTTTGTGGGCTTATGGTGTCTAGTTGACCCCAAAGACCCCTTTATCAATGGGTGATGCTTACAAAGCCAATACTCTGAAGAGAGACTTAAACTCATGTAGTTACCCCCTATATGTTGTAATGTGTGTACACAAGGGTGTAATGTGTGATATGTAAAGGTATATAATGACCTACCTTGTAACTTGGAAAATATAGCTTATTAGATGATCTTTAAATGTTTCAAACTTGTACAAATATTTCTCCTATGGATAATATGTAAATAGGGACAAATAGGGAAAATTTGATCGCTTTAATGATTCATTAAATGCTTCTTGGTATATTACCTTATGAGTTATATATGATTTCTAGGTGAGGAATGAATGAGGGTTGACATTGTATATATACCAATCCCTTTTGGAAATATCTCATATTAAAGCATTTAGGCCTATTTTTTGGATATATTTCTTTTTCAAATTAGATGACTTTTGGGTACTGAACACTTTGTAGGAAAATGGATAGTTGTGTTGATGCATAAGTCCACCTAGGACACAAGTGTCTAGATAACTATAAAATAGGTATAATTCCAAAACTAATAATGAAGGATAATAATTAGGTTTAGATTTTTTTCATAGTATATAAGGCTTAGGTCATCAAAATAACAATGGTTAGACTAAAATATAAGCAATTAGGCACAAAGAGAAACATGATCCTTTAGACAATGGGAAGGTCTAAAACTAAAAGGTAATGCCATGATAGGTATCTTCCAAGTATAAATACTAAGGTACTATAAATAATATTTTAGTATCTACATTTACCCTAATTTAATCTAGTAACATTGAGTTATCTAGACACTTGCATCCTAGGTATAGGTCTAAAATAGTATTTAAAATCTGGATGCACCTCATATATGTCTCAAGCGTATATCTATATATATATATATATATATATATATATATATATATATATATATATATATATATATATATATATATATATATAGTACTATAAATAATATTTTAGTATCTACATTTACCCTACTTTAATCTAGTAACATTGAGTTATCTAGACACTTGCATCCTAGGTATAGGTCTAAAATAGTATTTAAAATCTGGATGCACCTCATATATGTCTCAAGCTAATGTTTAGAATACTACCAAAAATATGTATCTGAATCATATAATTAAATGTAAAGAATTGTAAAAAATAGTGTTAATGTAGATGACATGTTTCTATGACATGCCCCCATTGAATCTAGAGAATTTTAGAATTGATGTATATATAGAGAACATATATTTATAAAATGCCCCCATTTTAATATGAAATTATGAAAATGTTAAAGTCATTCCTCTATTACATTCCCCCACTGATAATCCCCCCTCTTTTGAGGTGAGGGGAAGTAAAATATGGTAGTTACCTTACCTCAAAAGGATAATATAACTATATAAGATATGTATGGACCATGTATCATATAAGAATAATATGTCTAGGTTGATATAGCATTGAAAATCCATATTCAAATTCAAATGCTTAAACATCTAATACAATACAAGATGATAACAAATAAGGAACACACTCAAGAAAGTGCATAAATGAAGGCATATGATAAAAACAACCAACATGAACATAACATACTAGTTCTTACAAATATGTTCTAGCAAAAATGTTAAGTAGATAGTATATCAAGTACATTATATAAAGACATGAGTAAGTATAGAAACTCAAAAAAGATAATGGAAATTTATCATATAATACTATAACTTGGGTGTATTGTGATCAAATAAGTAGATGCCCCCAACATACTTATGACATGAGTAAAGGGAAGGTCCAACATCTATATGTGCATATATCACTTATTTGGGTATGCATGTATCACATTCAAATGATTCATGAAACATATGTGTGTATATATGGAAATTAATAATACACTATTTACTAACAAGGAACAAACAACTAAGTTTAAGAAATATTACAACTATAAACATTCTGAATGTTTTTGGTATTTTTGAATGTTTTTGTATTTTATTAAATGTTTGATTTTTTTGGATTTTTTTAATTTGAATTAATAACCACATAAACTATGGATAAAGTAAAATAATTAATGTAATCCAAGGAACTCATTAAGGGGATGCCTCTGCAAAGGCCCTATATCATGTGTGCCATATTCATATGTTACATAATAAACATGATTAGGACCATACCATTATTCTATATTATTAGGATCATAATATTCAATGTAATCATTAGTATAAGAGACATGTAACTTCTTAGGTTGTTATTAAACTTGTGATATATCATTTTGAACATCCGTGTATGAAAAAACAACCATAATATAGATTACAATTTCCTTCTTGTAATTTTTTTTCTTGAGTATGTTTTTCATTGTCAAATGGTTGCATCTCGTTATGGGATAGAGAAGATTCATATATGTTTTCTTAAACACTAGGAAAAGATGTAATTTATTCCTTGACTTATTTATTTGACAATGAAAGCATAGACTTTGTAGTAATACCCTTAATTGTTTGTTCCTCTATGCATGAAATATATATGGTGTTTGGATCCTTATCAACCATATTTGTATCATTTGATTTTGTAGACATGATTTGGATTTGAAAAATCATTTATTATAAAACCTCTTTTTAGAATGTTTGTTTGTTTATCTTGAATTTGATTTTTCAACTTTTGTTCTTGCTCTTTTTTTTTACGTTGTGTTTTTAATCTTTTATTACTCTAATTATTTCATTTATAATTGTTTTTGTGTTGAATTATCCTTTGGTACCCATACTTATTTTTTCATTTGTGTTTTATGAGAGGTACTCATTATGTGATTGGGTTGCTTGATTTATATATCAATGATATTATCACCACTATCATTTATCTTTTTTATTTTTCTCTTTAAGGAAAAACAACAATATATATGATGCCTATGCATTCTATGATATGCACAATAGTATTTTGAATTTATAATAAAATGTATAGAAAGTAGTTGGATCACTTTGTTTAAAATCATTTATCTTAGGATTTCAATTAGACTCTTATTAGCATTTTTTTTCATTTTTTGAATCACTTATTTTAGATGTATTATGTTGTAGCTTTTCATTTGGATATGAAACCTTATTATGTATAACCTTACTAGATGAATATGAAAACACATGGTTAACACTAGCATATTTTGGATTCTTTAGGTATGTAATTTGATTTTCCAATGATGTGAGTTTTGAATTGAAATATTGGTTTTGATTTTGTAACTCTTCTATTAGCTTGCTCATATTGATGGTTTGATCTTTGAGGGTTTCATAAGCCCAAATACTAGGTAATTGAGATTGAATATTAATAAGCACATAATCTAAATGAAATGTGGGAGGTAGAGTGGTTTTATCAAGGATAGGTATAATATGATGGGATACCATACCCCTTAGAGTAGTGATAACATGGATTTGATTAGAGGAAAGGGGATATCACCCTCCTTCAGGTTAGGAGGAGGAAGATGTTCCTTTTTACCCATTTAAAATTTTTTAAACACACCCAAAATAAAGATTATGAAGGCTAGGGAAATAATAAGAAAATATATCACTTATACTATGCTCACACAAAAATCACATCTAGAAAAAATAAATGCAACAATCTTAAACCCTATAAATTTAAAACCCTAGATCAAGTTAGGTTTTGTAAGTAAAGACTTCAAGGCTAGGTTCAACAAAATTTTAACCTTAAATTTGGATATGGGGGTATATAGGGTTAATAATATTAGATTATATTTTACATAAGGGTGGTGTACTAATCTAATACAGGTGGTTATCAATATTTTGAATTTATAGAACTCAGATTATTAAAAATAGTGAAGTACAACTATTGATAGATATTGTAACAAATTAGAAACAATGATACTTATCTAGTTTACCATGCACATGTAGGTATAAGCAAAAACAAGTTGGAAGTAGACTAGATAATGATCCTATAATAGTTATTAATTTTTAAAAATATCATTTTTGTGGCCTTAGATGCTTACATCAAATTTAGGTAGTTATATCGACTCATGTGTCTAAATCTACCATAGTGTCCTATACAAAATATTGAATAAATTTAGATGTGATAAATTAGAGCCTTCTATGTTTTTTGTCACCTTCCTTCTAAATTTTTTACATGATGTTCATAGGCTATCACTCTTTATCAAATGATCAAACCCTATATCTTCACCCTTGGAATGACTATGGGAAAAATAGGTTAGTGGGCTCCTGGTGTCGAGCTAACCCCAAAAACTCTTATATCAATGGACACTGCCTACATAGGCAATACTCAGAAGAGGGACTCAAAATTATGTACTTCTCGCCTATGTGTTGGCTTGTGTGTCCACAAGGGTGAAATGTGTCATAAGCAAAAGCATGAAATTCCTTATCTTTTAACTTAGAAAATATGGTTGATGGGTTGCTCTTTAAATGCTTCATACATGTAGAAAGATTGATCTTATGATTGATATGGAAATAGTGATAAATAGGGTATATTTGCTCACTTGAATACTTGATATAATTCTTATTGGTATATTTCATTGTGAGTTGTATGTGATTTATAGGTGATTTTCTAGTGAGGAATGAATGAGGGTTGATATTATATATATACAGATCCATTTTTGAAATATCTCACATTAAATAACTTAGGCCAACATTTTTTATATGTTTATTTTTAAAATCGGATGACATTTTAGTATTAGATACTTTGTAGGAAAATGTAAATTTGTTTAGATGCATGTGTCTACTTAGGATACAAGTGTTTGGAGAGCTAAAAAATAGTTACAGGTCCAAAACTAGTAGTGATGGATAATAATCAGGTTTAGATATTTTTTCACAACATAAAAGGCTTGGGTCATTAAAAAAATAATGGTTAGACTAAGAGATAAAAAAATTAGGCATAAATAGATAGTGAATGTGATTTTTTTATTAGTAGAAATGTTTATAACTAAAAGGTTCATCCATGATAGGTATTTTCCAAGTGTACAAGAATAAGGTAGTTTATAAATCATATTTTAGTATCTACACTAACAATAAGAATGAATAATGAAGGTGATGTTTCACACATGGGAGTAGGCCATGCAGATATTGAGTAAGATACTTTTATTATTAAAGTTATGATTTTTTCTCATAGGAACAAGGAGAGTGAAATTTTATTTGCATATGGCATGGAAGTGGTGAAGGAAGAAGATATCAACCAACTTAGAGATAATATAAAGAGGATGAGAAATGAATAGGGTGAGATAGATTAATTGAGTTTATTATCAACCCAAGAAGTTGATGAGGAGAATTGTGTTATAGGTGTAGAAATGAGGGAAAATGTGGCATTTAGAGAGGCTTTCCAAGGTGAAGAGAGTGAGTTTATTGAGCTCACAAAATGTGAAGAGGAGTATCTGATTTTCATATTAACTAGAGTATGTGGAGGAGGAGAATTTTTTTTAGTAGATATGGATAAGTTTATTATCATAGTAGTGAGGACAACAAATGATGAATAAGGAAATACTATCCCATAGATAGTACTAAATGTTATGGGTGATCATTTGAATTCCCAAATCTATGTTGAGTTTTTTGAGATGATATTGGGAATGAAATAAGAGATGAAATCCATGAGAGAGGAGATATAAAAAATGAAGAGTGATTGAAGTAATATTCTAAAAACATGTTAAATAGTGAGTGAATAAAGCTAAGAAGGATTTAGGAGTAGGTGGCCAGCCAACAATGGGTCTAAGCCCACAAGATAAATAAGGATGCAAGAAAGAGTATCTTGGTGGAAGTGGTTGGATGAAGGTGGGTTTAAATCCACATATGAATAGAGAGAAAATTAGATAGATTTTTGGAAAAGGAGGAAAAAATATGGTGGATGTAATCCCATGAAGGAATAATGAAGGTGGATAGATGTGAATAAGTCCAAATCAAAATCAACAAGAGAGAGAAAGAAATAGAGGAAACAAAGTGTTAACTAAAGAATTTGGTATGATGGAAGGGGATGCCATGGCCATTATGATTTGTTTTCAAAAGAGTGGTTTTGCCACTTATCCCATCTATGTGAGTAATAGATCACATTTTAAAAACCTTGGGTGTAAGATTTAGGAGCATCCAAGGGTTTATGTAATCTTTTTTCAACAAAATAAAAGAGTGTTTGTGTTATTTATTTTGTTTGTTTTTTGTTTTGGCATGGTTACTCATTCACCAGTAGTTTTTGACATTTACATGAGCTTTCACAAATTTATTTGTGTATGTATTGGTGCAATGATACAATATTATTCAAGCTTATGTTTGTATATTTTAATGACCACCCATGTGACATATATGTTATGACATGAATAAAATAATTATGAATGTCCAAGTGGAAAGAATGTTATGACCTAAGACATTTTAGTATGGAGAGGAGGTTTTATCAAGTAGGGGAAGAGATAATTCAAAGAGGCATTCAACTTAGAAAATGTTTGAGGAAGTTATTCATTTTTTATTTATAAAGATGATCCCGTATACGTGGCTATCATAAGGCATATTTTTGGAAGACATTTTGATGATGGAAGGTAAATGAATGGGAGCTGAACAATGTTTTGGATAGAATTCAAAGAAAAATAGGTCATAATGAAAACCATAAGGAAGGGAATAATGTTGGGTTATCAATGGATGTTTGGAGGGTCTGATTATCTCCATGGAATGTAATTATCCCATAGAGGCATTTTTAAGTGTGCAAGTATGTGTATTTTATTCATTGTGACAAACTATTGAATACAATAAGATGTTTGTATTTTTGAGTCAAAGTTGAATATGTGCAAATGTGTGTCTATGGAACTATGAAACCCTTCTAACATGGGTGTAAAGGCTATCCTTAGTTGTACTCCCTTATTTGTGCTTACATTAAAGGATCCAAGGATTCATTTTATGTGAATGCATTTTCTATTGAAACTAAGAAGTCATCAATGTCCTTTACCTTTATGAGTTCATTTATGCTTAAATCTCCATATTTATGAAAAGGATTGGTTTATAAAATAATGTATATGTCACTATATACATATGAATTTGATATTAGAAACTTTAAAATATTATTTTTGATCAATCCTTAACATACATAACTTGGGCATTCATAATTGACTCTTACTCACTTTCCCTTCTAGCCAATCTATCTATCTATGTGCTTGGCCTTTTTGATTTGTCGCCATTCATATATAATATATACCTAGTATATGCCTAATTGTTCTATTATTGTAAGATTTTTTTCCATTCTTCATATCATAGTTGTTTCCTCCATCATGGACAATGTTGAAAACAATCAAATGATGATTTTTATTACCAGTGTCCCAAGTTATCCAAAAGTTTATTTTTCAAATTCAAACCCTCCCCTTGGGTTAGCCTACATGTTTAAAATTTTATTTATGGAGGAAAATTACTCAAAGAGTCTTATTTATATAGACATAAAGCTAAGGCTATTCCTATCTAGCAGCTATCTAAATCCCATTGGATATCATTTAGAAAATCACTTTTATCTATTTACAGACCATTGAAGCACTATTAAAAAGCATCCAAACCTAAAATCCCTTAAAATGAATACTCCATAAGCCAATTTTAAATACCTAAAATAAGGTTCAAGATGAATATTGTTAAATGTCAAAATACAAACAAGTTTCATATATACTAGCGGATTACTATGAATATGCATATGAATTATATGGGGCTATTCATACATATAATAATTTTGTGCCTCATAAGATGGTTACTCATGTGACACCATCCATTGTTACATAATCTATTATGACTATACCTCATATCCTTCTACAAACTATCATTGATATTCAAGCTAAACTTTATAAATTGGAGAAAAATTCAAATAAAATTACTACATAACCCATTATCCCCAAAAATATTATCTTATCCCTTACAATATTTTTGGCACTTAAGCTTACATTATATGATGGTAAAGGTGATCCAAAGCAACAACTCTAAGCCTTTCTTGCAACATGTTTAGAATATGAATCAAATTACATGTTTTTCACCAAGTTGTTTCCATAGTGTCTTAAGGACTATGGTTTGTGATAGTTATATGACCTCCCATTATAATAAATGCATGATTTCAATCCTTTTGTTAATAAGTTCTTAGCACATTTTTCAATCAACATCAATGAGAATATGTTTTATGATCAAATTTTAAAACTTAAGAAATGACACAATGGACCAATTAGTGATTATGTGTTTTGTTACAATAACATATTCTTGAATATGACAAATCATATGGTTTATAATGAGATACAATAAATATTCAATCAAAACTTGATGAATCCAATATACAAGTTTATTATGTTTAAGTGATTCTAATATTTTGATGACCTATGCCATATATTCAAGGAATGTTAAGTTACATTGCTATGAATAAGTTAACATCTTGGTCCAATCCTCCAATTACTTTTAGTGCAATATTTTAGAGTAAACCAACTTTCAAATCTAAAGAAAAAGATAGTAAGAATGAAGCAAACTTCAAAATAAAAATAATTTCATATCATACTAATTATCTTATACTATCGAATTCTCATAGGAAGTAGTTTACACTATTATCCAAACCTCCTCATAACATACTAAAAATTTATTTGAGTGTAATATCATATATCTACCTATAAAAAAAAGTTGATTTGAGTAGGGAACCATCTAAGCGAATCAACATCAATGCATACTGAAATTATCACAGATTCATGAGACATTCTAAAAATAAATAATTTGTATTAAGACATAATATACAAGAAATAATCGATGAGATTATTATTAAAATCACCTATAATATTAAATCTATGAGTGATTAAGGTCAAAACATAATGGGAATGTGAAGTTGAAAATATTTTAAGATCCTTTTCCAAATCATGCAGCATAGGAAACCAAGACTAATTTTTAAGTGCATATGAATTAAAAAATATGTTCTCCTCCTAATTCATATGTTTTAAATATTAAATAATAGGAAAATCATACGGATGGTATTACTATTAAAATTAAGGACACAAATACATAGATCTACTATCATATTCAATAAGCAAGATATTGGTGACAATGATTTTATTAATGCATCATTATTTGTGCACACCTACATTTAATCACATCATGTACACATTGTTATGGTGGATAATTGGTCAAGTTAAAATGTTTTCACTATGAAAATAATTACCAATTTATGATACACACATGAGGATTTTATTAGTATAACAAAGGAAATGAAAGGATTCAATATAAAGAGACAAAATCCTCTCGAAAGCATTATGATACCACTTATCATAGGACCTAGGGTAGTTACTACATTTTTTTTGGTTCTACCCAATGTGAGGGTATTTTAAATGTTGTTAGGATGAACTTGGATACATAAGATACATGTAGTATCATCTTTGGTACACTAATGTGTGAATTATATATATATATATATATATATATATATATATATTGAGTAGTCATAGTTCTAAATATACCATATGAGTATCTTATTAAACCAGAGACATTTCCTCAGAAACATACCCCATAGCCTATTATACAAAATGTATAGGTTCATTACAATAAGGTTGTTTAGAGACAAGTAATTTATCATCCTCAAATACTTGTGCTTCAACATCCATTACATTAAAAGGTTTATTCAGGTTATATAGTAAATGTTACCAAGTTAGTCATGTCATAAGTTGGTTCTACAAGATGCTCTATGTGTTTAGCAATGAAAACTATCTAATAATTTTTATAGATATAATAATTCACATGATACTATGGTTTAGAGATATACACATGGTATAAAGGTGCATGCAAGTGATGATGACCATGATGGATATGTTGTAGCACATGATCACTTCTCAAATTTGGATACATCTATGAATTACTACTCACCCAAATCTAGTAAAATTTTACATGATTGATCCAAGGCCTACATATGAGCATCCCATTTATGGAATTATTGGTGAGCATGAACATAATTAAAATTAGAAAATATAAAAAAGACATTAATTTTTTTTAAATCAGGACCTATGCATGACATGTGTTGCTAGTTTACATGATTCATTAATGTTATTTATCATATATATGATATATTACATATATATTCTCTATGTAAATGATTTTAATGATATACATGAGTGGAATACATGACATACATGTTATATATGAAATGGAAATACAAATGTAGGACATTCATACACTTAGAGGCCACCTTTATTTATTGGGAGCATGCTTACATTAGGGAATATTATACACTATATAGGTTCTATATTTTTATGACTATTACATTGATTATCCATGAATTACTCTTATGTATACTATCTATATTTCTATATACTATGGATAAGGTACTTTGATATGTGTGATAATGACATGAAATGATTGTGTAGAATAGTTTTGCTTGTCCTATACATGTTTTATGTTGATGAGTGTTACATGAGGTGATACTTGATTATGTATTAAATTATGTGATGATTGATGTACATAAAAATACAAGTTATATTGTGTGTTACATTACATTCCTCTATGAGTGACTACTAATGAATGTTACATTATGTGACCATTGATATGTGTGATATTGACTACTAGTTTTTGTGTTTATATGAGTCAATTAATTATATATTATCACATCATGTGTCAATTTTCTTGAATATCCTCTAGTATATATTACAACCATATTGTCTATGTTAAGTTAAAGTCATTCCATGTTTTTAGTGCTTGTGTGAGTCATGATCATGACAATATGCACATGTGTGTGTGTGTATCTACATGATTAATGGGCTTGTGTGTCATGATTCATATCATGCATATTTTATGTGTCATATGACTAAGTGATTATATATGTAATGATCATTGCTTTGATGACTAAAACAACATGCCTAGTTTATATATATATATATATATATATATAAATATATATATATATATATATTTATATATATATATATATATATATATATATATTGACATGACACTTATATACCTTAGGATACATGTTTCATATATGCACAACTGGTAAAAACATTTGTATAATGATATGTTATAATCATGTCATCACACATGCATTAAATTTTTACATATTTTATATATAACATGATGCATATAAATGTTTTTGTTGAGATAAGTGATTTGTATGTTAAATTATTTACCTTAAAATGAGATATATTAGTGGGATTGTCATAGATATTCAAGATTTAATAGACAAATAATTTATATTTTGAGTTAGGTTATATTATTAAAATTATAAAAAGGAAAAATTATGATTTATAATGGGATAAATTATTATTCAAATTTGAAAAAATTGATAGATTGACATATATGCAAGGCATATGTGGGGCGTTTTACAAGACTATGAGGAATACATGACAAATTCTATGTTATGATGAGACATATTACATGGGTCAAATTATCATATTGGGGTATATTATTAGATTTGATAGAGTGACACATATATTTATGGAGTTCTATATCAAATTAAGGTATATGTGGATCAAATTTGGGGAATGGATGTTGTTTATGCATGTACTTTTCTATTTTCTATGATGGTAATAAATGTAACTACATAAGTACTTTGAATCTAAATTTTCATTGTAGCAATTGATTTAAAATTTTAGATTTACATACAAGCCTAGTTTGGGGCTCCACATTGGCATATAAAATTGGTACAAATTCCACCAAAATAGCTATGATGAAATTTTACATTTCCTTGGGGCATAATCACCCCATGAAATTATCCAAATAAGTACAAGTGATAGCTTGGTTCACATACTTATAAGTGTATTCATTCCTTAATTTTTAAATTTAAAGTATTTCATTGATATATATGGTTTCCAATTTATATCATAGGTGGACATTGATTTACACATGTTTCATTATAGATTTTGTATTGAGAAAGCTATATATTCAAGGCATACATAAAGACACCAAATGTGGTTACACTCAAGTGAAATATTTCTTAATTTCTCATTTTAATATAGAATTTTCACTACTATAATTAAAGCGGGGATTTTTAGGCACATAAATTTGGTATTAGACACTTGAAAGTATTATTTTTGGTCAATCCTTAACATACATGAGTTGTGCATACACAATTGAATTCTTTCACATTGTCTCCTAGCCATTCTATCTATATATGAGCTTGGGCTTCCCAATTTTTTTCATTCACATATATCCTTAGTCTATTCCTAAATATTCTATTATCCTAGGCATACTATCACCATTCTCTAGATCATTATTCCCCCCATCTTGTATGGTGCTGGTAATAGTCACACAGTGCCATTTATCAACAATGCTTGCTTTCACCGATAATGTCCCAGGTTATTTAAATGGTAAACTTCAAACCCTTCCCTTGGGTCATTCCAAATGTTTCACATGTTATTAAAGGAGGGAAATTTTAAAAATAGTATTATATATATACACATAAATCCTAAGGTTATTCCTATGTAGAATCAATCTAGCTCTCACTTAGAGATCACATGGAAAACAAGTTGCTTATTGAGAGATCCATTTACACACCATTAAAGAAATATTATAAAACATTAAAATATAAAAATTCATAAAATTAATAATAAAAAAACCAAGTTTAATTTTTCATATTATCATGTGTCAAAAGTCAAACAGGTTGCATACATTATAACAGATCACTATTTAACATTGATAAGTTATTTTAGTGTGATTGTTACATGAGTTAGTTAGACTCACTATCTTATGCTGAGGGATAACATAAGATTCCTTATTTTAAGGGGATTAAATCCCTATATGTTTTTATGTTATTATATTATTAATTAATTCAAATAATTCATGTGTTAATTTTTGTGTGTGGATCAAACCTTTCATTTGGTACCAAAGCTAGTCTATTTGAGCCAATGAGATTAAGAGATGAAGAAATAGATAGAACATAGGGATGATGTATTACTATGCATTTATCCAAGATTTTAATAAATATTTATTAGGAAAATTAGATTCCTCAGTTTATTTTGTTTATCTTTGTGTTGTGAGAGATTTGTAGTGTTTTTTCAGGTTAATGCCCCTTGTATATTGTTTGAGAACAATATATGTGAAACTTAATTGATATGAAAGTAATAGGGTCATACATTGGTATTCCCCAAGCTATTAATGTCAACATCATCATAGAATATTAATAGCTATTCACCAATTGGGTGCATCATTCTACAATAATTCACTATTTTTCATAGCGGTCTACTAATGATCTCAGTAGTCTATTCACACATTATTTGATCTTATGATTTATGTAATCAGTCCTTTAATACATACATACATACATACATACATACATACATACATACATACATACATACATATATATATATATATATATATATATATATATATATATATATATATATATATATATATATATATATATATATATATATATATATATATATATATATATATGAATTACAATTAATCTTAAAAATCTTGATGACCTACCTATAATGCACCAATCGATCTCCACATCTCCTGGTTAATTATATTCTGTTGATTCATCACTTCTGCCATAAAAAAATGACTTTTATTTATGTGTGGAATTATAAATGAAGGTATTTTGTGTGTTGTATCTTCCTAAGTTCACTATTTTTATATGCATGTGCACTTTGGAATATTTTTCATTGTCATAAGTGTTGATATATGGAGTTATATATTATAGATTTGGTTTACTCATTAATATTTGTTAGTTATTATTATAGTTTAGCTTATATAATGAAAAAAATTGACTATAATATGTTGTCAAAATATTTTAGGTTGTTATGTTAAGGGTCCACAGGGCAAATCTCAAAATAAAAATGGTTTAAGTTCTAAGTTAATAGTTGTATTTTTATCATCAAAAGTCCATAGGCTAGGTATATAGTCAATATTTATTATTTTAAAGGACACATTATTAGTTGAATCTAACATCCTGTATCTTTAATTTTATTCATCCTACTAGAAAAGTATTCTAGTCTTAATTTTAACACTCGGAAGGTGAAACTCTAGACGCAATTGATGAACAAAAACTTATGGGGAATTGTAAGTGGAAAAAAACCCCACCTACAAAGAATAGTAATTTATTGAAATGGTAGAGTAGGGATGATAAAGCAAAGGCCATTATTATTCTTGCTCTCTCATATTCTAAGCTACATTATGTAGACTTGGAAAAGCCATCCATAGAAACTTGGGATAATCTAAATAAATTATTGGGAACAAAAGTAGTAAAGGAAAAATTCTCACTAAAAATCTAGTTATTTATATTCACTATGGTTGATGGACATTCCATGTCAAGTCATATAAAAAATCTAAGGTATCTCATTAGATAACTATTAGAAGTCAAATCTACAATAGAATATGAAGATGCTAAATCAATCCTGTTAAAAAGTTTATCTTCTAAATACAACAAAATTATTTTCACTCTTGGAAATATGCCTTCTCAAAACTTGGAAGACATGATTTCAGATCTCTTAGTTAAGTAAAAGAGAAAAAGTTTTGAAGACATAAAAGAGGAAAGTGCATCAATAACAAGAAATAAGGCTATCTCATCTTTTCAGTTAAAAATTGTTAAAAACAAATATTCAATATCAAAGCTTCTTTGTCATTATTTAAAGAAACCATGACATATTACTATGTAATATAATAAAATATCACAAGATCTCATAGATTATAAACTAGAACACAAATCCTTAATTATTGAATAAACTGATTGGGATGAGTATCTTCCCTACACTAGTGGTGAAGATTCTTCTCAACATAGTGATGAAGATTATGTATAATAAGTGTGTGTGTGATTGAATAAGAATAGAATAACATTCATGTTCACATGTGTGGTATGAAATAAATAAATCATTGTATCTCCTTACTATGATGATAGTGTTAATGATCATCCTATAGTAGAAAAACATACTAGATGATGTGTTTATATGAGTTGGATGATGGGTCCCAATTCATAAGACATGTATTCACATGAAAAATTTGATGGGCCCATATTCATGTTATATGTATTTCCCATAGTCTATATTTTTATCATGGTCATGTGCAAGTTATGTGACTGCATGCTACTATTCATTAGTATGAATCTTTGATGTATATTCACACTAGGGGAGGTAATGATAAGATATTTTAGTGTGATTATTATGTGAATTTGTTAGACTTGATATATTAGGCTTAGGGATAACATATGATTCCTTATTTCAATAAGATCCAATACCTATATATTTGTATGTTATTATATTATTGTGTAACGTAAATAATTCATGTGTTAGTTTTGGTTTATCCTAGATCAAACCTTTCAATCACACATATACATAGGTGGGATACCTACATGTAATTTGAAATTTATTATAAGTATTGAAACCTAGGAAATGCTCAACCGATCAATGGACATGGTTACGGTTGTCTACCCTATATACACATAATATTTTCAAATTTTATCAATCATTTGTGCTTTCTCTCTTGTAAAAACTTATTGAGTTTCAATCTCCTTGAGTGCATGTATTAAAAGGTGCTTTAGTAAATGGGTGGGTAGGTTTTTGGTGTTTTTTAAGAGATATTATTGATTATTTATCAGGCCTACATCCATTTTATCTTCCACATATTTGATATTTTAATCTATCTACTCCCATTTTGCATCCTCTAACTCTATCAAGACCTATAATTTATAGCCATATAAGTAAATTCAATGTAGTATTATCCATCATCTATCCCTTACCAACTACATCAATCAGATTGATGTAACTCTAAATGTTATGATGTAGTCTTCATAACTAAGTCCGCATGGTTGACCTAGTTTAAGATTAATTGACATGTTTAAGACTAAATCAATTTGGATGATAACATTGGATTAATATTTAGGAGGGATTAGGATCATTTACTATTATAAATATTAGTTACCATTTTAATCCAATAGAGAGGAACATTCATTTTAAATTATTATTGCTCACACCTTTGCCCCGAGTCTACATTTGGAGGAGTTACTACTTATATCTTCTCTTGGAAGGAAATATTAACTTATGGAATCTTGGATGCAATAAGAGTACTTTTAGCCTAAATCTTGATTTATCCTTTGAGATACTTACAACCAAAAAAACCTCTTGAAAAAAACTATTGGATAAGGGAGATATCAAGGCTCAACAAGTCTTGGTCAAGGTAAGTATATTCTAACCCTAGATATTTCATATGATAGATAGAATTTGCATAATTTATTAGTTAATGAATGTATATCTCTTTATTTAAAATTCTCTACACTTATACTTAGTGTGGCTATAGGATTGTTATAACTTACCATTTATCCACTTTAGGTAACCTAGGCCCCATTTTCATACCATTCTTCCTTACCCATTTTGATATGTTTCTAACCCTTCCTTTACATTGATTGTTTACTATATTTGCTTATAACAAAAGAGACCTAGCTAGAGATATTTCATTGTGCTGATTACCTAGATGATTTAGAACCCTTTCTATTGACATTATGTTGTAGGTGATCATCTTGATGGGCTTAAGGATACATTTGGTCATATCCTTATTCATTAAGTATTAATGGAATATCTTTGAATTACCTTATATTGAGGTCAACATACCCCCATTTTTGAAAAATAAGGACCCTTGTTTCAAATTATGCAAATTTGTACCTTAAATTTGAAAATTCACTTGATCAAAGTACCTTTGACATGTTTGTAATTAATTATTTATTTCAAGATCACCCAAAAATAGTTTGGTTAGCATATTCATTCATAATTTTGGTTTCATATTACCTAAATTTGCTAACATTGGATCTCTATGTTTTAGGTTGTAGGTCTAATGGGGTCCATTTGGAATGAGCAATGTCTTGAGTTCCATATCTTAATGTTAATTTGATCTTTTAATAACCTTTGGTATATTGAAAATAAAATTTAAGTAATGTTTAATCATCTTGAAACCCTCATTCAAATTACCCTAGCTTAGGTCCCTTTGAATCAAATTCAAATTTATGTGGGAATGATTAATTAAGTCATAAACCTAGTTTGATTTTTATCCTAAGGTTTAGTCATGTTTATCAACACAACCAAACCTTAGCCTAAAAATTTATACTCAGTCCTTTATGTATTGAGTCCCTTTTGTTCCTCTTATCTCTGCATGATCTAATTAACTGTAGGGCCCCTTTTCTAATGTTCTAACCTTAGGCTACAACTTTATGCCTTGTCTTTCATTATTCATGAGGTCTGATTTATCATGTTTTAAAAATTAGATTAAAGATTTTATCCTTAGGTTTTATCATGTTTATCAACATGAATAAAAGCATAGTCTAAAATATTTAACCTAATTCCTTTATATTTCCTAAACCTAACTTAACATTCTTTATTATTTGCAAGGTCGACAGTTTGCATTTGCTAAGATGATTAAGATCTAACTATGTGTATAAATATAATAAGTGAAGCATATCGATCAATGGTTTGCATTAATTTGAGTGAAAAATATCCAATGATGTATGATCAAATGTGATAATTCAATCCATAACCCCAAAGTTAAAGTCCTAACATATCCCCAAAGATCGATGGTACATGACCAAGCATACACATTTTGACCAATGATGCGTATTAAGTCAAAGCTTCAATGGAGCCTCAAGATAGTGAGAAGGTGATAAGTTTCACACTCATGGCTAAAGAAAACTTAACAAATAATGGTATTTGACCTTGTGAATCAAGATCCAATGGAATGAATTTTCTCGAGTGAAGAGTATCAAACAATACATAGAAAATGTTGAAAAGTCAAGAATGTTGCAAACAACCATGGAGATGATAAGTGGCATAACCATGTACCATGAATTAAAGTTTGATCATCTTCTATAGATCAATGGTACATGACTCATGTATATATTATAATCAATGGTCCCTGAAGTAAAGGGTATAATCTAATGGATCAATATCAATGGTGCACATTTACTCAGACATAAAAGATCCAATGGTGTGAAATTAAGGTTGATAATTCAAAGAAGTTGAAATAAAAATGGTGGTGACAAGTGTCATAATTTAAAGAAATTTCATAAAATGGCCAATGCTATTTGATCTTTTAGATTGAGATCAATGGTCTACACTGATCTCTATAAGGATGATCTAACAATGTGAGATCGAGGTGGAATTTTCAAAAGGCAATGGTAAATTTTTAAATATTAATGATCAAAGTGCCATGAAAATGCCATAGGGATGACATGAAGATGACATAACCCTAAACATTGGAGATAACAACTGGTCCAAATTTTTTTGGACTATTAAGGAACAACCTACCATTACCAAGAAGAGGAAAAAATAATGGTTTCCCTAAGAGCATTAGGTGGAACACAAATAAAAACCCTAGTTCTAAAAGTGACTCAATCATCAATGGGGGTTCAATTTAATCTAGAGACAACCAACCTAAAAAGAGTGACAAAAAATAAGGCCATGATTGCAGGAGAGGAATTCACCTTTCAAAAAGTAGAACCATTTACTAGATTGACTATAGTGAAAAGGGCCTGGTGAGGTTCCTATCTTTAAAGAATACCCATTAAAGCTAGCTCAAGCATGATATGATCAATTATAGGTTGTCATCAAAGGCATGATGAAATAAAAAAAAATTAGAAGAGACTACCATCTTGTCAATTAAATAAGATAGATTCAAGCTATTTAAGGACAACATAATTGACTTATTCAATTCCTTAAATTTAGTTAGAACCAAACAAGAGGCAATAAGTAAGCAAAATTACATGGCTATAGGCTAAGTTGGCCAATGTCAAGATTTAAGATATCAAGTGAAAGACTTGATCAAAGCCTTGACCAAGAATCAAGCCTTTAAACTCATGATAGTCAGCCTAGCCCATTTAAATATGGATATGGATATATTGGTGGGCCCTGAGTAGATGGTCTATGAAGATGGAGGACATTTCCAAGGACCTCAAATTAGGAAGATAAAATGCTACACATATTGGACAACTTAATCAAGAAGCCCACCTCACTTAGTCCTTTGGGCCTTATCACTGATGAGGAGTTCAAGCATAAAACTTCTCAATTTATGTAGGAGGTGAGGAAACAAGGTCAAGGGAAGATAGGGGCTGATAATAAGAAGATCATGGGCCTATTTTTGTCATCTAAGGAGAATATAGGAGATGATAAAAGCATCAAACAAGCTTTGGAAAGAGTTGGGAAAGATCTCAATAACTTAGGAGATCAAGAAAAAGAGCTATTCATGAGACCCATTGTTGACCTCCAGCTGATCAATGAGAAACATTATAGAATGAAGATCTTGTAAGAAAGGCAAAAGGCTACAACAACATTAGGGTCTCATAGTTGGTTGGATTAGGAATATTCTTTTATAACTAACATTATATGATATTTTAAAAGGAATATTCCTTTGTAAAAGAATGTGCATTTGTGAAACACATTGCCTATAGGTTATTATATGGAAAAGGCCATTTTTTTATAGAATGTAATAGAACTGACAACTATCCTAGACATATGTAAAAATGTAATTTGACATTATTGACTGGCATACATAATGAATGGTCTATGTAAAGAGGTATTTCCAATTGTAAATGAGAGATTTTTTGAGCCAAAAGCTATTTCTTGTAACTTTTGAGCAAATTCATACAAAGTAAAGAGTTCTGCAAAGTTTGTCCATTTTGCTTGTGTGAATTGCTATTATGGTTTCTCTCTCATTTGTCTAGTCTAAATCTTAGATTTGAATGTTTCTTGTGAATTATAGACGTGCATCTTTAAGTGTAGAGTTGCTAATTTATGCTTATGCAAGATTAGTTGAAATTTCTAAGGTTTACTTCATTTTCTTTATCATTCTAACATACGTGTTAATGTTGTTTACTTGTAGGGGTGAATCTTTAAAGTAAATATGGTACTTATTTACACTATTTGATAATATCCTTAGATATTTTCCTAATATTTGATAGGATTTTATACCATGCTACTTTATGTCATATATTAGTTAAATGCATGTTTAGATAGAACTGAAACTTTGTCATGATGTTTGCATTAAAGATTGGTAACATATCTCTTCTCTGCCCTACCCTTCTTTTTACTTATTTTTTTATCAATTCACTTTAGATTAACTTCATTGAGAATAATTCATCTTAGTTTAGCTTTAGACTTAGGTCTGATCATAATTAACTCTAATTAGTATAGATTACTTTCATTTTCTTAAAGATCAACTTCAGGACATGGTGACTCCCAACCACCAACTAATATAAATTTGTGAAACAATTCATTTGCTTTGCCTATATTCCACCAAAGATAGTAGGATAATCAAAACATGCAACTCATGCAATAGACTCTTTGAGTTTAGAAATGATAAGTGTTTATTAAACACATTAGACCACCTATGATACACATTTAGACATCAACAAAGAGGGTGTTCCACTGGTGCTATAATGAGGGCCATTATATCTTTGAAAATTTTAAATATCTTAGCTCATTTTTGTGATTTTTGCTTAAATATCAGTATATTATTTACATATTTGTTTTTTTAAATCATATTTGTGTAAAGATCAATGATATTTATGGTTTATGACCACTCTTTATGCTTATTTAGACAAAGATAGATGTTCTTTAGATTTTGATGATTAATTATAGTAAAGATAGCTTGATATCTATGAATCTAATGAGTTTGAGGTTAGTAATAGCTATTTTATTGAAATATTGATAGATCCTTTGAAAATTTGAGTTTATTTAAACTTAAAAATGTAAAGATCATTCATATTTACATATTTGGACATATCTTTGAGCTAATTTAGTTAAAATATTGATGTCCTTTGCCATCCTTTATACATATTTGTACAAAATTTTCTTAATGTGCAAGTCAAATCATTATTCTTTGTAAAGATAAGACTTACACATCATATTTAAAATAGGGTTCAAACATCTCAAGCTAGAATTTCCAAGGATAAGAACTAGTTCACATTCAAAGACAAGGGTTCCCCTTCTTTCATTAGAAGTTCATAGGAGAGCTAGGCGAGATAAAGGTAAGAGTAGACTTTCAAATTCTCAACTAACTTCACCAATTCAAGGTGCTCCTATGTTTAGTCCCTATCTAGGTATGGCTTGGCTAGGTGGTTCTTCAATCAATGTGCCAGGTGTGGTACATGACCTTCCTCATAATCTTGAAAAATATTTGCTATCATTTAGACCAAATAGTGTTATCACAGTTGAAGAGCACATTAAATCTTTCAAATCTGCTTTAAGATTGCTAAATGCAGTTCATGAAGATATAACATGTAGACTATTTCCATTTACTTTTAAAGATGTTGCATATGAATGGTTATTCAATCTTCTAAAAAATTATATAACTAGTTGGAATGATTTTAATAGGATATTTATTGATCAATTTGGTAAAATCATTAGTCTTTATATTCTTTACTAACAATTCACCACAGTGAAAAGAGATTCTAGTGAAACAATTAGAGCCTTTAATGTCAGATTTAAGAAAATATTTAGTAAAACCATAACTCCTTATAGACCTAATGAAGCTTTAGCCTTAGAGATTTGCAAGGATGCCTTGGATCCCATTACTTCTATGTTTCTCAAAATATTTGCTCAGGTCATTAACACATTAGCCTTAGTATATGTTGAAGCTTTAATCATTAATGACTAGATGTAAGGGCCAAATGGTCTAAAATATTCCCAATATTAATTCAAATTTTCCCATTTAAAATTTCATACCCAATGTAAATTAGAATATGCCTACCCTAAACCAACTTCTAGTTTTGAACCAATTACCTTTAAGTCATGCTCATCCTGATCAAAGCCTAAGATTCTTGAATAATGTTGCAAGTGGATCTCATCCACAAGATCAAAGAGCTCTAGTAGCAACCATTAGGACTAGTAACACTCAAGTTCCTAATTCTAAGGCCCCAAAAAATTAAAATGAATCTATCTTAAAGATGGTTCTAAAGCTGAGTACTAACTTTCTTCAACTACAGAAGCAAGTTGGTAATACTAGGGAAAGTTCCAATAGAAGTTTCTCATATCAAAGGTTCTATAGGCCTACTAAAAAGATTCAAAATGGTAATAATAATAATAATAATAATAATAATAATAATAATAATAATAATAATAATAATAATAATAATAATAATAATAATAATAATAATAATAATAATAATAATGAATCATCAGGTAAGAACAATAACCCTGAGATTAATATTTTTGATGTTGCATTAACTAAATATTATAAGGTCCACAATACTTCCAAGCATGGTGAGTTGGAATGTCTTTAATTCTATAATGTTTTTGAGTTATTTCAAGATGAGTTAGATACTCCTAAAATTGGATCTAATACAGTCAGTTTTATGGGTACATCTAGATCTTCCAAGTCATCCAAATCTATAGATACAACCCTAATGACGGAGACCTTTAACTTCTTATTCGAATAAGAGAATAAGCCTGAGGATACTCCTAAGGAGGTGCATGTCTTCCAATAGTTTTTTAAGAAGAATTATCCTTTGAGGAATAGGGAGCAAAATTAAACCTTGAAAACTTTAACTCCACCCAATAACTTTGACACTGCTCTAGATCCTACAGCTGACAACAACCCTTAGCATCCAAAGGGAAGTACCTCTAAACATAATGTTGATTCACCTAGTTATTTTTCCAAGGGTGGGTATAACATAGTTGAGCATATGAAGAGGGTTAAAGCTAACATCAGATTATATGTTCTGAGTCAAATCACTAAGCAGAGAGGCTTGTTACTTGAATCTCTATCAAAGAAACATGTTAAGTCACCCAAGAATGCAAACGCTAATGTTTCTATGCATAAGAATAAAGTAGATGTCCCACCTTTCTTTCTAATAGTAAGAATATTTGGTAAAAAATTGTATAAATATTTAGTATACTTAGGTGCATCTGCTAACACCATGATTAAAGCTATTTTTGAGTAACTTAGTTTGACTCCCATTAAATATGATAGAGTTGTGACTCAATTAGATAAGTCCAGGGTGAAAGTAATTGGTGAATTTTTGAATATTCACATGAAAATTACTTCTAAAACAAGGATACAATAATTAATTAACATCAAATTGGTGGATACTCTTGATGCATATGGGATTCTACTAAGTAGAGACTAGACTAGATCTTTGAATGGCTACATGTCTACTAACTATTCCCACATGTGGCTTCCATAGAAGGGAGTTCCAAATCAGATAAGGATAAAAAGATAACCTAAAATGAAGCATATGATTATTGAATAAAATTCAACCAATGATAGGGTCAATATGGTTAACTTATATTTGGGTGTTTACACTCTTGACACCCCTAAGGTATGTGACTCTAGAGAAACTCTTATTATGCCTAGGATATGGAAATTATATTTCGATGGTGTAAGATGTAAGTCTGGATTAAGGGTAAGAATTGCTTTAATCAATCCTATTAGGGAATAATTTAATATTTCTTACCAACTCCAATTTCATGCATTAATAATCTAGTAGAATATGAGGCTCTAATCTTAGGTTTACAATTTGCCATCAAGCACAAAGTCAAATAATTGCTAGTTTATGGTGACTTAGAACTAGTGGTTAACCAAGTAAGAAGTAAGTACCAGTACAAGTTATCCTAAATAAATAAATATAAGTTTAGATCATGGAACTTGATAGAGTACTTTGATGACTTTAACATTGTCTCTATTCCTAGGGTAAAGAACTAAGATGGTGATGAGATAGCCTCAACTGTACCTAATCTTATGCCCAACCAAGACTCTAAACTAGGAAACCTTAGTGTTGATTTGGTTCTTTGTATTTTAGTCCTTGATAATATCAAGCATTTTTAGGTGTTCAATGATGACCAATAGATATTATACTTCATGAATAGTTTAGGAGTGTTTGAGGCCCACATCATTGATGAAGCTAATGAAAATACCCTGATAGAGTTAATATTGATGATAAGATCATCCAACTAAATGATAATAAGATTCATAATAGAATTATTACCCTAGAAAGATTATTTTAGATAGATAAACTAGCTAGGAATATCAAGGTTCATAAAGTAAATGGGAAATATTACAATATTATTGACCTAGGTTTCGAAGGTCAACCCCAGATAGTCAACATTAGTACATCCATAACTAGTGAAGAGTTAAGGAGAGCTAAAGATTTTTTGACCAAGTATAAAGATGTTTTATCATGGTCATATGAGGAACTAAATATATTTTATCCTAGGGTAATAACTCATACCATACCACTAAAAGAAACCTGCAAGCCTTTTAGATAACTAGTGAAGAGTTAAGGAGAGCTAAAGATTTTTTGACCAAGTATAAAGATGTTTTATCATGGTCATATGAGGAACTAAATATATTTTATCCTAGGGTAATAACTAATACCATACCATTAAAATAAACCTGCAAGCCTTTTAGATAAAAACAAAGACTTGTCAACCTTGTCCTAGAACCTTTATTTTATAAAGAAGTCAAGAAATTGTTAAATGCAAGGATAGTGTTTCCCATTCGGCACTCTACTTGGGGAGATAAAATAGTGCCCATCAAAAATAAAAATGGGGAAATCAGATTGTGTGTAGATTTAAGAAATCTAAATAGAGCATCTGAGAAAGATAACTATCCTTTACCTTCTCTTGATTAGGTAATTTAGATTGTTAGTGGTTTTGTAATGATGTCCTTCATTGATTGTTTTTTAGGATATAACCAAGTTCTTGTGAACAAGGAGGATAGACTAAAAATTAAATTCATTACTAAGTGGGGCACCTTTGCCTACAAAAGGATGCCCTTTGGACTAATCAATGTAGGTGCAACCTTTCAAAGAGAAATGGACCATGATTTTGAGGGGCTGATAGGTAAGTGAATTATCATTTACATGGATGACTTAACCATATTTTAAAAAATAGGGAAGATCACATCATGAACTTACAATAGGTATTTGAAATATGTAGAAGGTATGGAATTTCTCTCAATCCCAAGAAAGGTATTTTTTGTGTTATTGAGGGGAAATTATTGGGACATGTTATAACTAAGAAGGGGATTTATATAGACCCAGATAAAATAGATGTCATATCTAAAATAGAACCGCCTAATATAAAAAAAATCAAATCTTTCTTTGGGAAGATCAAATTTGTGAGGAAGTTTATTTTTAGTTTTGCATAAATAGTGAGACCTTTGAATAACATGTTGAAGAAAGATGCTAAGATCACTTGGAATGAAGAGACAAAGAAGGCCTTAAAGGAAATCAAAGAAGTAATTAGACAATCCCCTATGTCGATAAGTCCAAACTTTAATAAAGACTTCTATCTTTACTCTTTTACTTCTAACCATATAATTACAATTGTCTTAACTCAGAAGATAGGTGGATGTGATCATCCTATTGCTTTCATGAGTACTAATTTTAAAATTGTTGAGTTGAGTTATTCTCTTATTGAAAATCAAGCATGTGATTTGGTCAAGGTAGTGAATAAATTTAGGATTTATATCCTTAGAAATAAGGTACATGAAATATTACCAGACCCTGCTACTAAGCTCATGCTTAGTCAATATGAACTTGGAGAAAGGAGAGGTAAGTGGATGTTTATTCTCCAAGAATATGATCTAGAGATGAAGAATGCTAAGTTGGTAAGATGTAAATGTTTAATTTAGTTAATTTCTAATACTAATCCCAAATTGAGTGTTATGAAGGTAGACCAACAAAGTATTCAACCCATTGATTTGTATGATCCTATTGTTCATTTACTAATCAATGTCTATTGTCCTAGAAGATTAAGTAGAGAGCAAAAGAGAGATTTAAGGCTCAAGGCAACCCACTTCTTTATCAAAGATAGAGTGTTGTATAGGAAGAAATTTAAAGGCATTTACCTAAGGTGTGTTTCTAAGGAAGAGGTGGCTAAGATCTTGAGCACTTTTCATGAAAAGCTGAGAAGTGGACATCCATCTGGAAGGACAACAACACATATGATCCTTAGGGATGGTTATTACTGACCTACTATCTTTAAGGACACTCATAAGCATGTGAGGAAATATCATACATGTTAAGTCTTCAAAACAAAAAATCCAAAGGCATCCATGCCACTTAAACCAGTGATGATTGATAAACCCTTTACCCAATGGGGACTAGATTTTATGGGGGTCATTAACCCTAATTCCTCTAATGGTAAAAAATATGTTTTGACTAATACTGACTAATACACTAGATGGACTAAAGAAGTGGAAACCAAGTAGTATAGGACTAAAGAGGTGATTAAAATTTTAGAAGAAAACATATGAACAATGTTTGGGACACATGTATTTATAGTCTATGATAATGGATCTACCTTTGTATCCATTGAGATGACTGAGTGGGCATATGATAACAACATTGTTCTCAATTTATCATCAAAACATTATCCTCAAGGTAATGGAGCATCAAAATCAATAATTATGAACTTGGTGAAATTCATGAAGTATACAAATAATAAGCCAAAGACATGGCACAAGCTACTTATGTATGCCCTTTGGTCAGATAGAACTAGAATCAGGCATGATCTTAAGACATCACCATTATTTATAGTATATGTTCAAGAACCTATATTTCCCATAACCTTCAAGTTACCAACCTATAAATTTATGCAAGAATACATGAAGAAGGATCAAGCATTTGAAATTTCAAGGTTTTTGGGCATCATACAGATGGAAGATGCAAGAGAGGAAGCTTTTGCCAATTTTAGTAGACACCAAACCATAGTCAAGATGTGGTTGATAATCATTCAAAGATAAAGGTGTTTATACAAGGATATTTATTTCTTCTTTGGGATAAAGCCTTAGAACCAAAAGAAAAACATGGGAAGTTCACACCCTTGTGGATTGACAAATATTAGATTACTAAGACCCTAGGAAATAACACCTTAAAACTAAATACAACGAGTAGAGTTAATTTGACAACTAATGGGAAATACCTCAAGAAATATTTCTTTATTGTCCCACCTAGAGTCTTCATGGAGTACATTTTAAGAATAGTTCAAGTTAGTGTAGGTAGGCTTTAGATTAGTTTCTTTCTTATTTCTTTCCTTCCTGTCCCTTATTTGTGCATAGTGTTTGTATATATTTATTTGCTTATTTTCTTTGTGTTTGGTTTTTTTGATTTATTTAATTTGTTTATTGCTTTCAATAAGTCTTTTTGGATATTACTCATCTCAAAATACATTTATATTCTCAAAAGGAACTCCACAATTCAGTAATGTTGGTATGTTTTCTCAACATTGGTTGATAATGGATTATTGGAATATGAGCTTAATGTTATAGTTTGGATAAAATAGAAAAGACTGATGGTTAGGATAATTGTTATTTTGGATTTTGAGCATTGTTATGATCTAATATTGGTTTTAATAAGGATTTCACATGTAGGATGAAATCTTAAATTATTAGGATACAGTAATGTTTGCACCTAATAAACATTATTACCTAGGATAAGGTTATAACCAAGGATGATTGTATCAAGATCAAACACTTGACTAAATCCCTAAACCTAGCTAACTTGGTTCCCAACCTTTTCTAAAAAGTCAAAATGATCTAAAATTTTACAAAAATAAGAGTTTATTTCAAAATCAAAGAGCATTCTAAGCAGAGGTGATTCTAGTAACCTCCATCGAGGCTATGGACACCTAATTAGAAGTGGAACAAGGCATATATTAGAGCCAAAGGCATCTCTATTAGGGTTATGGATGCCTGGATAGTAGGAGAACAATGCCCAAGCCTTCCCTAAGCTAAATCATGGTTCTTAATGAATATCTAAACATGTTGAAAGTCAGTGTTAATGATTAAAGTCATGAAATCTAGAAGTTGTTTCCCCAAATCCCATGACGAATATTAAATGGAATAAAATTACACACACAACATGATTGGGTCTTGATATTTGACCCTAATTTTGCATGTGAAAGATGTTTTTCAACCATAAATTGATCTCAATGGTACTTGATCAAATGGATTAAATAAATTAGTTATTAGTCTTAATCAAAGTCTCTGAATTCTAACATATTGTTATGTTCCCTCAAAATTCACCATTTGTTAAGGTTAACATACCCCCATTTCTAAAAAATAGGGACCCTTGTTTCAAATTATGCAAATTTATACCTTAAAATTTAAAATTCACTTGATTAGAATACATTTGGCATGTTTGTAGTTAACTATTTATTTCAATATCACCCATAGCTAGTTTGGTTAGCATATTCAGTCATGATTCTAGTTTCATATTGCCTAAATTTTCTAACATTATATCTATATGTTTTAGGTCTAATGGGTTCCATTTGGAATGAACAATGTCTTGGGTTCCATATATTAATGTTAATTTGATCTTTTACTAACCTTTGGTCTATTGAAAATCAAATTGAAGTCATGTTTAATCAACTTGAAAACCTCATTCAAATTACCCTAGATCAAGTCCTTATGAATCAAATTCAAATTTACATAGGATAAATTTACATGGAAATGATTAATTAAGTCATAAACCTAGTTTAATTTTTATCCTAAGGTTTAGTCATGTTTATCAACATGACCAAACCTTAGTCTAAAAATTTATACTCAGTCGTATATGTCCTGATCCCATTTCATTACTTTTATCTCCACATGATCTGACTAACTATAGGGCCCCTTTTATAATGTTATAACCTTAGGCTCAAACTTAATTCCATGTCTTTCATTATTCATAGGGTCTACTTTATCATTTTTTAAAACTTAGTTTAAATATTTTATCCTAAAAACACAGTCTAAAATATTTAACCTAAGTTATCTATATATATTGAACTTGACTTAACATTCTTTATTATTTTTAGGATCGACGGTCTACATTTGCTTGGGAGATTGAGATCTAATAGTGTGTATAAAGATAATAAGTTAAGCATCTTGATCAATGATGCACATTAATTTAGGCAAAAAGGATCCAATAGTATGTGATCAAAGTTAAAAATTCAAGATGCAACCCCAAATTTAAAGTCCTAATATATCCCTGAGGATCAATAGTATGTAGCCAAGCATACACATTATGTTTAATGGTGCATAATAAATTAAAGCCTCAACAAAGACTCGAGATAATGTGAAGGTGACAACTGTCACACTCATGGCTAAAAAACACTTAGTAACCAATGGTGTTCAACCTTACAAATCAAGATCTAATAGAATGCATTAGCTTGGGAAAATATGATTGAAGGGTGTGTAACAAACATTAAAAAGTGATGAATCCTAAAAACAACCACAAAGATGACAAGTGGCATTATTAAATGTTACGAATTAAAGTTCAAGCATATTCTAGAGATCAATGGTATGCAACTCACATGCACATTTTGATCAATAGTATATAGAGAAAAGGGTATAATCTAATAGATCAAGATCAACAGTGTGCATTTGCTCAAACATAAAATATCCAATAGTGAAAAATGGAGGTTGATAATTCAAAGTAGGAACAATTACAGTGGTGATAAGTGTCATAACCATGAGAAATGTCACAAAGTAACTGATGACATTTGATCTTTTAGATCAAGATCAATGGTTTGCATTGATATGCGTAAAGATGATACAAAGGTGTGAGATCGAAGTGGAATTTTCAAAAGGAAATGGTCACTTTTTAAATATTAATGAGAAAAGTGATACAAAAATGCCACAGGGATGCCATGAAGATGCCACAACCCTGAACACCAGAGACAACAATTGGTCCGAAAAAATTTGACCATTGAGGAGCAACCCACCATTACTAAGAAGAGGAGAAAATAATGAATACCCTAGGAGCATCAGGTGGAGCATAAATACAAACCCTAGCTCCAAAAGTGACTCAATCATCAGTAGGGGTTTAATTTAATCCACACACCACCAGCTTGGAAAGAGTGATAGAAAATAAGGCCATGATTGTTTAAAAAGTGGAAAGATTCATTGGTTTGACTCCAATAGAAGGACAAATCCCTGGTGAGGTTCCTATCTTTAAATAAGACCCATTAAAGCTAGATCAAGCATAATCTGATCAATTCTAGGCTATCATCAAAGGCATGATGTAATTATAGAAGAATTTAGAAGAGACTACCATCTTGTCAATCCAAGAATATAGATTCAAGCTATTTGAGGATACTATGATTGATTTATTCAATTCCTTAAAGTCAATCAAAACCAAACAAGAGGTAATAAGTAAGCAAAATTCCATGGCTATAGGCCAAGTTGGCCAATGACAGGCTTCAAGATATCAATTGAAAGACTTGATCAAAGCCTTAACCAAGAATCAAGTCCCTAAATTTAGGATAGTCAACCTAGCCAATTTAAATATAGCTATGGCTATATTGGTGGACAAAATCAAAGCCCTAAATAGCTAGTCCAAGCATATGGAGGACATTTCCAAGGACCTCAAACAACAAAAAGATAAAATGTTATACATACTGGATAGCTTAATCAAGGAGACCACCTCACTTAGTTTTTTGGGCCTTATCACTAATGAGGAGTTCAAATATAGAAATTTTCAATTCATGCAAGAGGTGAGGAACTAAGGTCAAGGAAAGACAAGAGATGATAATAAGAAGATCATGGGCCTACTTTTATCATCTAAGGATAAGATAGGTGATGTTATAACCATCAAACAAGCTTTGGAGAGAGCTAGGAAAGATCTCAATAACTTGGGAGATCAAGAAAAAGAGATATTCATGAGACCCATTGTTGACCTCTAGCTAATTAATGAGAAACATTATAGAAAGAAGATCCTACAAGGAAGGCAGAAGGTTGCAGTAGCACTAGAATCCCAAAGTTAGCTAGATTAAGAATATTTTTTTATAACTAGCATTATATGATATTTGAAAAAGTAATATTCCTTTGTAAAGGTATGTGCATTTATGAAACACATTGCTTATAGGTCAATTTATTAAAAAAGGACATTTTTTCTAGAATGTAATAGAAAGGAAACTATCCTAGACACATATACAAATGTAATTTGGCATTACTGACTGGCATACCTCATGAAGGGTTTATATAAATAGGTATTTCTAATTGTAAAGGGGGGATTTTTTGAGCCAAAATCTGTTTCTTATAACTTTTGAGCAAATTAATACAAAGCAAAGAGTTATGAAAAGTTTATCCATTTTTCTTATGTGAATTGTTATTATGGTTTCTCTCTCATTTGTCTAGTCTAAATCTTAGATTTGAATGGTTCTTGTGAATTCTAGATGTGCATCTTTAAGTGTAGAGTTTATAATTTGTGCTTATGCTAGAGTAGTTAAAAGTTCTAAGGTTTTCTTCATTTTATTTGCTAATGTTGTTTGCTTGCAGGGGTGAATATTTAAAGTAAATCTAGTCTTTATTTTCACTATTTCATACTATCTTTAGATATTTTCCTAATGTGTGATAGGATTTGATCCTATTATAATTCATGTCATATATTGGTTAAATGTATCTTCAGATAGAAATGGAACTTTCTCATGATGTTTGTATTAAAGATCAATAACATATCTCTTCTCTGCCATACCCTTCTTTTTACTCCTTTTTTTTATCAATTCACCTTAGATTAGCTTCATTGAGAATAATTCATCTTATTTTATCTCTAGATTTATGTTTGATCATAATTAACTCTAATTAGCATAGATTAGTTTCATTTTCTTAAAGACCAACTTTAGGCCATGGTGGCTCCTAACCACCAATTAATATAAATCTGTGGAATATCTCATTTACTCTACCTTTATTCCACCAAAGATAGTAAGATTATCATAATATGTAACTCATGCAATGGAATATCTAAGTTTATAAATGACAAGTGTTTATTAAACACTCTAGACCACCTGTGATACACATTTAGGCATCGACACCTTTTCCAAGTTTAGATATTCAGATAGTATAGTTGCAGGTAAATGCTAGCTCATTACATAAATTCTAGTGAACCCAGTATGAAGATGACCATTGCCTTTAATTATTTATCCAATTGTATTGAATAGATCAATACAGTTCTATTCATGCAGTTTTAGTAAACCATTTCAACCAAAATGATATAATTTTACATTCAAATTTATTTTTAGTTGTATCAAATAGATCAACACAATTTTATCTTAGCCCTTTATACTAAATTTATTATTAGTGAAATATATTGAACATTTTGATATTATTCTATTTATTCATATTCTCAACAAATTATTTAGTCAAGCGTCATATAATTTTAACCGAACATCTCAATTTTTATCTAATAATTTATATTGAACAAATCAATATAGTTTCTATCAAACCCTACTTCTAGTCAACTATATTAATATACTCAATACATTTATATATTTTCATTTTCACTACTATTTAAAACTTATTCTAGATAACTATATTAATATACTTGACATAGTTCTCTATTTACACTTTAGTTTGTCTAAAAATTTCTTGTCATTAAACTATATCAACTAGTCTGATTTAGTTCTATTTTTCAAATTATTATAATAAAATTTATCAAGATATTCGATTTAGTCATATATTTATACTTGAATTATTTTTTACATAGATTGTATCAATCTATTTTATACAATTATATTCTATATACAACTACATTGGTAGTGTTGATAGAGTTCTATTTGTTTTAATTTTCAAGCATAAGCAAGGAAAATTAACTTTTCATTTCAAAATCTAATCACACATTTCATTTTAAGTTGACCATTTTTTTTTTAATTCACTAAAGCTAAATATTACTTTTTTTTATTGATTTTTTAAAAAATATTTTTTATTCATCTGGATTCCCATAGAAACTATGATTCGGTAGTTTGTAAACTACTTAGTTTCTAGCGTGAAAGGCTACACAGTGTTCTATTTATAATCCTTGTCTATTGTTTATAAAAATTATGGTGTGAGGGCCTTTCCCCAATACTCATAGCTATAGTACTAATCTAAATATATAATTTTGTTTTTATGTGGCTCATAGTATATAATAAAAACCTAAGATTTCCTTTTTATTGAAATTTAAGAAGATATCCATCTATTTGATTATGTAGTACACTGATTAGTAGTTAGCATCAAGAAGTTACTCTCAACTTACCCTCTAGATTGGGTTTAGTTGGATAAGGTCATGGTACTTCTTTCGTAGTTATTACTTTTAAAAATTTAACCGATATTATCGAACAGATGAGTCAATATCTTTGAGATCTTACAAATCAATCAAATCTTGTAGAACATCTACTTGATCTTGTTTTAAGAAAAATATTTAGCAAAATAAGTAGATTTTAATTTTTTTCTTGCTATTATATTTTGTGTTACAGATTGTACTAGTTATCATTAATATATTTATGCGTTATGAGTTATAACTACATAGACCACCACTAATATAGTTACCTATTATGAAGACTACATCAACAAGCTCAATCTAGTCTTATGTGTTTGCATCTATGACTGCATCAAACAAATTAAAGTAGTATATTTCTCTGTATCCCATATCTATAAATATTTTACTATATAAGAGCACTTGATTTAATTCAATTGAAGTATATTTCCCTTCTATACTACATCAAATAGATCATATAGTCTAGTTTATGTTACCCTTCATTATCTCAGATCAAACTAAATCTACCACCTCTATACAATCTATATCTTATCATTTGTCTATATGAATGTATCAAACTACTTGACATAGTTCACTCTCAGTATATTTTCCAAATTTCTTATCAGACTATCTGAAATAGTTAGATATAGTTAGTTTGACCCAAACCATCATTTGTGTCATGTTTCTTATCATATTATATCAATTTGATTGATACAATTTTATCCTAATTTAATTCAAACTAACTATATCGAGTTAGCTGATATCATTCATTTTATAAAATATACCCTTTTATATCAATCTAATCAACATCATGAAGTCACCTATTAATATTTTTTTGATAGCCTTAACCCACTCAGATATTACATGGGTTTGTATTTTCTACCTTATCCACCACTGAAGACAACATTTCATGGTGAAATTATTCCCAAAATACACCTAGATATATCAGATGTAACATGGTTAAAATCACTCAAAATGATGATCTAGATAATTACATCATCTTTTAAAACATTGATGATAATAACATTTATAACAACAATGGCAATTTATCTAAACTTCCTTATTTCCAGGTTAGAATAATTGATACCAATATTTAAAGTCCTCTTCCCAATACCAATACTGGTAACCCCCTCCTAACATATCTAATCAAATCCCAAATATTAATACAACTCAACCCCTTGCACAAATGGCTCAAAAAATGAGCACCATGTAAATAAATAATAATTTCCAAATATTTCAAATGCAAAATCACATATTAAAAATGGCTAGCCAACTTTGAGTCATTATGTCTCAATAAAATAATTTTTTTGTTCCCCCTCTTTTTAGAGATGTTAATGAGGATATCATCTCTCACCCTCCCATACACAATAAAATTCTACAACATCTTCAAAATGAACCTTTAACTCCATTCATTATGTCCATGGACACTGGAAACTTTTCTTCAACTACCACATATGATGGGATTAAAGATCCTAATATTTTCTTAAATATTTTAGTATTCTATATAAGGAATGGGTCCAAAATAATAGATTTAATACTACTAAAATTCTTGTCAAAACCTTCATGGGAGATGTGTTAGAATGGTATAACCAACTCCCTAAACATTCTGTTCTACAACTAGAAAAATTGGTCAATGCTCTAGTTAAGGAATTTCAACATAATGATCTTCTTGAAAATAGCCTTAGCCAATTAATCAATGCCAAGAAACTTCCTAACAAGTATGATCACAATTTTATCAAATTGTTGCATTCCATTTTTTTCCTATGACTACTTGAGACATTATTCAGTAGATTTCATGTTGGTTATTAGTAGATTTGATGATAATTATGAATTGAATCAGTTATATTATTCTAATAGTAGACATATTTTCATTTATGAGCTATTATATTATGCTTATGATCATTATTTTTAGTGATTAATGATAATCAATAATTATTATGATTTTATGTTGATTTTTATCACAGAACGGGCTAACTACATGTTTGTTTGGTGAGTTTGATGTAGGATATTTTCCACCTTTAGTGATAGTGTGAAGGAAGGGTATTATCAAAGAGGAGGGAGCATACAGTTAATTTTGGGGGTAAAGAGAAATATGAAAGTAACTCACACACCATATTAGAAATAGAGTGAGTATTTGTTTTATTGTTAACCATATTATTGATCTATCAAGTTAAATGAATTTAATTTTGATTGCTTTTTATAACTATCTTTAATAATACATGATTACATTCTCCTGGATGATATTGACATGTATGTTTCTTTCTAATTAGTTTATGTAGTTACTTAGACATTATATTACTTATTAAATGGGGTAACCTTGCCATGTCATGTTTTGGATTTCACTAAAAACCATCATTTGAATCTAACTTGATAAATGGTAACTAGTAAGACTTCCATATCTATTTATAGGTGTGCAAACTATGATGTTTTAAATGGTCTTAAAATAGTTTAATTATTTTAAGGTTTTGTTATGTTATATCCCTTTGGGTCTTATTGGAAAAAATGGTGTTAGGGGAAAAGATCCCCCTATAGTAATTGTTATTATTTAAAATAAAACTTGGCATTTAAATAATTTTGGGTTTGAATAAGTTTTATATGAAAGTTTTGAGACTTTTAAATAGATAATGTGATTTTATTAAAAAAAAAAGAATTCAAATTAGGGTTTAGTTATGATGGTTTTGGTTGACTTGGTTGTATTCATGATGGGTTTGGCCACCAAGCTCCCATGCAATGGGGACTAGGACTACGATTAGAATGGAGAGTGGGGTTAGTCATTTATGGGAGAGATTACATATGGTGGAGAGGTCATGAGAAGGGGAGTCAATTTTTTGACCATGAAAACATTCATAAAATGGGGAGAAAGATAAGTAGGTAAATTTGGAGAAGGAACATCATGGAGGAAGGAAACAAATATAATAATAAGGTTTAGAGAGCAAAAGCTACAGGTAAAAAGGAAGGGAATTTGCATCAGAATTCAAACAATAAAAAAAGTAAAAATCTAGATAGGCTAAGTTAAGATTATTTGGTAATTTATATATCTTAAAAAAAGAAAAAAAATAAATAGGTTCCATGATAAATTTAATATATATCTGGTTAAGGCTTGGATAAAATTGAGCCATTTGATTTTGAATTTAGATATCCTTTCTACCTGCTATGTATATTTATATTGTAAAGGGTTTCATCCCTATTGACTTGGGGATGGAATAAATATTCTATCCATAGGAAAATAAGGATGGTAATAAAACATATAAGCTAATAGGGTTCCATTTAAGTCTTTGGCATTGAAGACCATTAGTTACAAATTACACTATATGAAGTAGTAAAATGTGGTATTTTCATGGATTACCTAAAACTATTAGTTTTAATGGAATCTTGCTTTAAATAATTATTTATTTTAAAATAATATATGCATATATACACATAACCACTCATGAAAATATATATAGACACACACACACACACACACATGCATATACCTAACCTATTAATAAAAATAAGACCTCTTTTGACAATAGTCAACTTGCTATGTTTCTATAGTGGTCAGTAAAAATGGCTATATTTTTAGGTTTTTATTTATGTGAGAAAATGTGACTAGGTAGTTATACAAGATGTGATTGTTCATTTATTATTGAGTTATAATCATTTTAGATAGTCATAAGGAATTTATTTTATTAAAGATATAAAGGTGTAAGAGATTTGGGAATTTTTATAACATGAATTTAGTAGGTTATGCATGTGGTTCAACATTTCTACAGAAACCTAAATGGGATGTATCCTCTCTACCCTCTGAATTTTGACTATGGAGACCTGTATGTGAAGTAAGGTTGTTTGTAACTCAAATTATATTAACATAAAACTTGGTTTAGTTCTCTTCATAAAATCTATAGGTTTCTTCATGAAAGGTAGAAGGGTATGGGGATTATAATACTGGGTGTGTGAATGTTTCATTTTACAAATTTAATCATAGATTATTTTATGTGAATATAAATATCATGAGATATAACCCTGTGTAGTTGATAGTATAATAAATTCTCAATTTTAGGTAATATGTAACTAGCACATGAAGAAGTATTAACATGAGAACATCTATAATATATACCATGATATGAAGGTATGATTAAAATTTAGGGAATGGGTTAATGAATAATTATGTAATAGAAAAATAATGTTTCATGTTTGAATTATTATGAAATTGAGATATGTTTAAGCCTTGAAGTAAATATTGGAAAGAAATACCTAAATAAGGTATGGGCTTTCTTTGTAGTATATAGTAGCATAGATATGATTATAAGATTTGAATTACAATAAGAGTGACCTTGAGAACATTTTAATATACTTGGATGGTGACACAATTATTGTTGGAATTGATTGTACATTTATGTCTATAGTATTTTGACTGCACAAACCTAATCTAATATGACTAGAGGAAAGTACAAGTAAAATAAATATTTAATATTTTGTGTCATGAATTAAATTCATATATGAGGATTATGATAGAAGTTGTTAAGCATTATGTATATGAAAATTTATGATTGAAAGGTATGTTAAGTATAAACATAAAAAGTCTTGATTGTCATTCTTGCTTGTTAACATATTTGTATAGGGTATTTAGTTGTAAATTCATGTATTTTCACTATGGCATAGTATTTATAAACTGATTTTGAATATTTATTTTCATTTGGTATGTGGATAATAGGAAGTAAATATATGAGTACACTAATGGGTTACTTGTATACGTACCTCCTGATATCATCTTGTATGATTCATTAGTAGAGAATTCTGTGTGAGTGAAAACGAGTTAAATGTATATCTAAAATATATAATGAAAATTTTGGCCAAATTAATGTTATAGCTAAGACATTATCATTTCACTCTAGTACTAATTTATATGCTTGTTATTATCATTTAGATAAAGGATGGATTCCATGGTCTATTTGATTTCTACATGTAATAGTGTTAGTACACACATGGGTTCCAGTTGTTTTTTGATATTCACACTATTTTTATCTATCCCTCCACAAAAAGTAGGGCCACTCCTAAAAGGTAGGTGTGTGGGAAAACATTGGTGTGTAGTTGGAGGTAAATCACTTAGATGATGATCTCCCTCTTTAGCTAATTTAACTAGGTGGAATTACACTTAGGCTACATGATGCATCATAGAGCTTATTTTTTAGCTCATATTGTACTTTTGTACTATAATTATATATGTTGATATTTTAATTTATTGTACCTCATTTATGGATGTATAATTACCATAATAGTGGTGGTGTACTTTTATAAAACATTTTTATTTATAAATAATAGTATTCTCAATTGATTCATGATTTGTATCCACATTTGAAGTTCTTGGTATGCCTTAATGTTTAGATGATCAGTTTCACAACTTAATATTATGTTTAATGTTTATTACTAAGTGATAAATTATATGCCAGTGGGATGATGTGTTACATACATTTACTATTTGAAATTTATTTAGTTATGAATATTAAAATAATGGTTGTAACATATCCTAATAGTGAGATTTATTATATTAAAAAAAATTAGTATTATCTGGATTAGAGCTAGTTGGGTCTAACATTGTGGTATTAGAGCTTAAGGTTTAGATTTTAGACCTAATGAGTATGAGGGAGATTTATTGGTCACATTCCCTCTAATGTGAACCCTCGAGATGATCCTATTCGGCTAGCAATAGAGAAAACTCTAAAAATTGAATAGATTATCATTGTAATGAATTATTCTTATGATCTATAAAAAATCTTGAATGAGAGGTTCATGGTCTTGAAGAATAGAATGAGAAACAGTCCCCTTAAGAACACCCTATTTAATAGGAAGTATATTAGGAACATAGGCATGAGGAAGTGCATCAGGATGCTAGAGCTCAAGTATCTATTGAGATATCAAGAGACATGAAGAAGGTTAACCCACCTAAATTTGATGGAACTATTTTGAATGATGGATTGAAAGCTTGGTTAATATAAATGGAAAAGTATTTTGAAATTCAAAATTACTTTGAGGTCAGTAAAGTTGTATGGGATGCCTAAAAATTAACTCATGAAGCAACAACTTGGTGGGCTAATAAGAAGCTAAAAATGAATCAAAATTATTCTAACACCACCTAGGAATAGTTTATGGCTCTTTTAAAATCATGATGGTTACCTCATATTTAATTTTATTGGAAGTTGATAGAATTTCAGAATTTGAGGCAAGGAGGCATGTTAGTAAATGAGTATTGGGAATGGTTTACTAAGATCCTAAAATATGTCCCACAATATTAGAAGGATGAACATTTACATATTTATAAATTCATTATGGGACTCAGATTGGATGTGAGGTGGATGTACATGGGCAATACACTATGGATCAGGTGTTTGAAAAAGCTATAAAATAGGAGCAGAAGATGAAATATTTTACATAGGTCAAATAAAATTATAATAATTTTTTTTGGTAGTTATAAGACTCCTTTTATTAATAAGAATTTGAAGAGGAATGGAAACTCCAAGAACTAGTTTAACAATCAAAATGCAAGGTTTGAAAATACCTTAGGGAACTGAAAACTAGGAGGAAATTTTAGAGAAGATTTTAAGGGTGCAAATTAGTTTGAGAGTAATGGACTTCCAAGAGGATGTTTCACTTGTGTAGGAGATCACTATGCCAAATACTATCCTTGATTTAATATATATGGAAATAATTAGAATGCAAATTCTTCACAATAGCGAACCTTTCAACAATTTATCTATGCAATGGTAGATAAAAAACATGCTAAATGTTAGGCCTCTCCCATTGAAGAGTTGGGTATTTTTTTTGGTCATCTAATTACTGTTTTAATTGACACTAGAGCCACTAAATGTTTTATTTCTATTATAATGTTGAATAAATTATCTAGGAAAGCTAGTTACATGGAAAATGCATGGTTGGTATAATATGGGAATAAGTCTAAGGTCAGGGTGGACAAATGTCTCATGGAAGATAAAATTTATATGCTATAATTCACTATAATTATGGATATATATTCAACACTATCAGGGTTATGCGATGTGATCCAAGAGTGAATTGGCTAGTTAGGCATAAGGCCAAGGTGGATTAATTCCTAAAAAAGGTGGAATGTTAGGATGGTTTGGGAACCTTAACCCAAATCTAGGGAAACTAGAGAGAGTTAAAGCTCAAGAAAATCTCTACCATTAAATTAAAAAGGGATAAACACAAGGGATTCCAAATATTCCTTGTCAAAATAGATGAAATGTAGAATCCAAGGAACCTGTATACAAGGGAAAGTGAAGCTGATATATAAATCAATCCTAGCTTGAAGAAGATAAATGAAACTAGCCCTTCTACTTGTTGGTACATTTAGATAATTAGGGTCATGACCAATATGGATCAATTAGACATAAGTAAAGTGTATCTTACCACATAATATCACTAGAGAGGGTTCTAAAGCCTCTAGTCAATCAATACCCCATAATAACCCTAGTTAGGTCCTATGTTTTCTAATAAAGTAATAATAATGTAAAGTGAATCTAATCTAGTAGTCACCAAAGCTTATGTCATGATTGGGGGATAATAAACATAAAAGTAAACATGAAAATAACTCTACTCAAGTAAATATATATGTAATACTAATGTATGGAGAGAGAAATACATTCATAATCCATTAATTATGCAATTCTATCTACCAAAATAGAGGAGTGAGAGTTAGGAATACTTACCTTGAAGATAAACCCATTGAGGCTCAGTCTCTCCCTTGGCCAATGGTATTTTACAAGAGGTTTTTGTGGTTCATAAGTATCACAAACATAGGTCATATCTAGGCTATAATAATTCTCCTATGCATCCAAGACATTTCCATAAGACAAGATTCTTTTCTCCAAGTGTAAAACCTCAGCAATGACTCCTCAAGTATAATGGTAGAAGAGAATATTGTAAAGAAGTGAAAATGAATGATTATATATATCTATATATTTGAAAATGGGGTTAATTATGTGTTTATATAGTTAGATCAAACCCTAAACCCTTCCAAATTTTTAGTCAACATAGTTAGCCTAGTCGACCTAGTTGTTTATAAAATAGAGCATTTAGGTCCCAAACTAAGTTAGTTAGGGTAACTTAGTCCCATATTGTGCTCAATTACTAGATTTAAAATCTTAGGTAAATTTATATTAGGGAATGGTGTTTGTTTTAAGTGGTGGTATAGGGAATAAAAATTATTTTCAAGTACCAATGGTTTACCCACACCTTTCTCGATGCACCCTTTAAGGCATGGACTCAGAGAGATTAAGACTCAATGGGTTCCTTCAAGAGAGAAAAGCATCAATAATCGATAAAGTTTAAAAATATTGTGTGTATACATATGCTTTACTCAAATCTCATCAGTTGTCAAATATTTGTAATAGGGGTGGTGATTCAAAAAAGGAACATAGAAACACAGAACACTAAGTTAAGTAAATTATAGTATTTTAAAGCATAAAATAACTAAAATTAAATTATTGAAAGTAAATAAGTAATGTATGCATAATTTGACTTAACTTTATCATTGAATGTTTATCTACTGTATTTATAGTTTTGATTGTGGAGGGCACAGAGACTGCTTTAGACAAACTATAAGGATAGAAAACTTAAACGAGAAAAAACAAACAAATGTAAGAAAGTTGAGATAACTAAAATGTGTAAGCATGATGTACTTGTAAATTTGGTAAGCTAGGGTGATAAATGATAAGTTAGGACCAAATTACTAAGCCAAAATTTACATTAAATTACGTAACTAAAAATATAAGGATACTAAATAACTGAAAGACTCAAAAAAGTGTACCTTATGTAACAAGGGTTACAAACCAAATAAAACTAAGGATACATTAAAAATGAAAATATAACATCAATGTGAAAGTATTAACAATCCTTACTTAAATAGAGATGGGCTAGAAATGGTAAAATAACATTGATGAGTGAGAAGTAACAATCCAAACTCAATCATCAATGGAAAAATTTGCATGAAAGGGAAAATAAAAATTGTGAGTGAGAAGTAACAATCCAAACTCATTAAATAATGGAAAAAGTATGGAAATAAAAACAACATTGGTGAGTGAGGAGTAACAATCCAAACTCACTCAACAATGGAAAAAGTACATACATATAAAAATGAACATAGTTGTCTAGAAAAGGGAATAGAATGATTTATTTTCAAATGAAACCAAGGAAATTATATAAATGTAAAGCAATGGTGTAAAAAAATAATACATAGTCACTCAAGTATACTATTTTATTATAAATATAGATAAAACCAAAACAAAGTAGTGATAGAATGTTTTAAGATGTGAAGAAGAGGGAATATAGAAGTGGGGAAACATATTTAGAATCAAACTTGACTATAAAGGGGGAAATGAAATGGGTGATGGGGTAAATGTAGGAAAAATCAAGGTAGAGAAACTCTTTATCAAGGTTAAGACACTAAAATTAAGTTTGTCAAAAAAAAGGACTTTTGACATTAAGGGCTCTATAGAACTTATCCTAACTACAAAAATCTTGGGTTATTAAGTGGAGTATGAATATCATAGCATAAAGGCTATATGCATGAAAATTAAAATGGACCTACTTTTTGCCAACATGTTCTGCATTATTTAGGACCCCTTATAGAGCCATTGATCTACTATGAATATTGGTTACATATGTGAATAAATAGGTAACATTATAGATAATTTTGAATTCTCTTATCCTAATCTAGAGGCCTACTACACCTTAATGGACCTTAGCTCTATTATCAGGCTAATTATGGAGTTTTATCTTTGGTTGGAGATAAGAGATATGATATGAATCACATATTTTGTTGTGATGTTGAATTTTTGATATTTATATTTATTTTTGATCATTTCATTTTGTTTTAAATGATTTGAATTTTAACATTTTGATGGTTTTTTTTATTTCTCCTCCATACAGATTTAAAGAACCTATCATGGATGAGAAAAATGACTATCATTTGAAAATTTTGGACTTGATTGCTAAGAAAGAGGACTTAGAGGGCACAATGTCTATGAGTCTTGTTTATTTATGTGAAATAAAAGTTTTATCTTGAATTTGATCTCCTTTTATCCAATGTGGAATGAAAGGAAAGGAAACAAGGGGAAATAAACATGAAACAATTTGAGTTACCTCAAATAAAAAAGGTGACAATGTAAAAAGGGATACAATGATAGGTAAGTGTTATTCCTTATCATAAGAATGCATGTAAGTGTAGGGAAACATGCTAACATAGTTTGTTGTGCAAGTTTTATCTACAAAAGAAACAAAAACTAAGGATGAGAATATGGAATCACAAACTTGTAACCATTTTTGAACATTCTAAAAGAACATTTGATTTACAAAAAGGTTTGAGATAATATGTAGGTTTTATGATGAGAGCCTGGTTCTATCCATGGTCTTACACTACAACCCATAAAATAAAAACTCAAGTGGGTGGAAAATGTGAAAAATAGTATTTATGAGGAATGTTTGGTCCTGTCCATAGTATTACACTGCAAATCATGAATGAAATGAAAATTAAAATCAAAGAACCCAAAGGAAGTAATGGTGTTATGAAAATGAAACTAAATGAAATTAAGTCCAAAAAAATAAAGAAACATGAGATAAACATAATAAGCAAAATCTATGCTAATGTCTATGTCAAAGATGAGAATGTGAAATACAAGCCTATGTGTCTCAGAAGGTTTATTGAAGTTGAATTTGTTTGTTATTATGAAATGTGGAATAAGATTGGGCATTTTAATATGCCCCAATTGGTAATTGGATGTAGGTATGGGCATACTAATATGCCCCAAAGGCTAAAATGATATGTGGATGGGAAGTTTGGGGGTTATCCACTTTGACTACTCCTATTTTTATTTGAGGAGGATTCTTAGAGACCGCATTAGTGAAATTTTGGAAATATCCCTTGATGGATTTAAGTTTGGGCTCAAATTATTTCATAATAAAGTCTTATCTTTTAGCTTGATAAATTGCATCATTTAGAGTTTGAGGAGAAAAAGTTTGGACCTTATATTGAAGGGAAGGTGTTAAGGTGGTTATAAATAGTTTAAATAAGTTGTCATCAATCATGTTATGATCAAGTTTTTGAGCCAAATATTTCCATCGTTTAATGAAATCATGAGTTGATTTAGAAGGGGTATTTTTAACATTGATAAAATGACTAAGACAATTTTTAGGAAGATTATTGTGTTGAAATTATTTTACTATAAGATTGACTAAATCCTTGAGTTGTCATAATAAATGTTGAGGGAGTTGATTATACCATTCTAATACATCTGATTTGAATGTTTTAACTAGAAGTTTGATGGTAGAAAAGCTATTTGTTTGAATCCACTCTTTGTAAATATTTCCAAATGCTTTAAGAAAAGATGCGGGGTATTTAGTCCCATCATATTTAATATTTGGAGAGATATTTCCAATATCAATAGAAAAAATGAAGGGAGTTAAAGGTTCATTTTGAATATTTTGGAGCATATTATTGTGCATAAGGTGTTGGGGAATGATATTTCTGATGGAATATTTAAGAGGTGGAAGGATATTTTTTTTTCTATTTTGAAATGAGAGAATAAGAGGTTGATTAGCCATGCTTAATAAATGATGTTGTATTTACATCATTTGATAAATATTAGATGTTTGTGTTAGACATAATTGGCTACCATGGGTTAGTATATTTAAAAACTTTGTTTTCAAGCCTTTTAACCCTATTGATGGCTCTTGAGAGTCCTTATCTTGATGTCATAGTCTGTGGTAGTGTCTTGAGGTGATGTTCAGGGTATTTTAGGGTCTTATGTAGGGTCTTATCATCACTTGAAGTCATGACACTCATTTTATTATCTATTATCCATAGCTTGATCCTTAATGAGATCTCAAATGGTATTCTTCAATGTAGTTTACAAAAATTAAGGTAGTTTTGGAAAAGTTAAGGTAAATCTTAAGAAGATAAGTCATGATGGATTCACTATGAAGACATGAGAGATTATAACTTCTCAAGGACATCATGTGTGAGAGGTATAAACATGAAAAATAATTTTTTTGTACGTTACTTTCTCTTTTTATAGGGTAGGAATACTTTCATTTGGCTCCTATAATAAGCTATGATAGAAGATCATGGTGAAGAAGACTCTTAGGAGCAAACATGCAGTCTAAGCAAGGTCAAGAGAAGATTTATTTTAAAGTTTTAAAGCTACTAATATCCTCTAAGATTATTTGGAACCATTTTTATGACCCTAATAACCAAGTAAATTTTACACAAGGCTTAGAAGGGTCAAAACAAGTAGAAAACTTTTCAAGTTCTTCCTTGGGTCTTTTTCAAGATCAAAAGAGCTCATTTCTTAGGATTGGTTCATGAACATGAAAGTGAGTTGGGAAAAATTATCATCAGGTTAAATGGATTCCATTATTCCATTTAAATTCCATGCATTATTTTAGGGTTGTATGGATATGCTTTATGAACATTTGCTATGAAAAAAGTGCTCTAAAACCCCTCCAAAACCCCACTAGCATGATTTTCCTATTAAAGAGACAATTTTAATATTGGTGAATGAATTTTTATGATTGGAAAACATATATTTGAGGTTAAATGAGATATGAAACATAAAGGTTGATTCAAATCCCCTTATTTCATGGTTGTATCAGCAAGATGATCTCAACAACCTGCTAGTTGGACATGACAGTCAATGTTTGAGGTAGTTTCAAAGTGTTTTTATGCATAAAATGAGTGAAAGAGAGTTGTGTATAGTGAATTAAAGTTCTTAAAGTTTTATCAAAAAAATTTAACCAAATAAATAAGGTAAATTATGTGGTGAGTGAAGATGGTATTAATCCAAAAATAGGCATCTATAGTTCTGGATTGAGGTGATAGTAAAAGGCAAAACTCAAAGGTTTCCATGCATTTTGGTGACTTAATACAAGATAAAAATATCCAATAATATTATAGATATAGTGTTCATGAGCCTAAATATATTATGTGATACAATCTAATGTAATCCAAGAATTTGAGTGATAATAAGGTAGAAAGATGATGATCCAACTATGACTAAGAGAAACAATGGAGTAGATAAATATTTCTAAGTTGTTTGAGGTTAGAAGCACTATGTGGATCTTATTTATAAATTATAAATTATTAAATTTCTCCTCACACTCCATTTTATACCCTTTCAATTTCATTTCCACTTCAAAATTATCCTCTTGTGATAATCTCACAAACAAGGCTAAAGGAAAACCCATAGGTTTGTATGAATAATATGAGAAGAAAGGTAAAGTTTTGGTTTGATCATTAGGTTTAAGGGTATTAAAAAGTATGATAGATCATCAAGAATATTTACACCTTGAGTAGATTCATAATGAGGAACAAAATAAGAATAAAAATCCATTTCTTATGCCTTGACATGTAATTAGCCTAAAATTGGAAGAGTCTTGGCCAAACTTGTATGATCCATCCCTGGGAAAGATCTTTGAGAAAGTTATGATACCTATACATTTTCCAAAGGATAATTCAAATATAATTCATGTAAATTAAGGATATTATATCCTAATTACATGATAGGTTGTAACAATTCTAGGCTTATATGGATAAAATACAAGATTGTACACATAATGTATAAGGAGTATGCATGGTTGTGATTAGAAAAGGAGCCAATAAGGCTAGGTATGATGTATAATACCTTGATAAATATGTTTAAATTTTATCTTAATTAATAATGAGACAAAATCCACTCAAGGTAGATCTATTCTCAATATTATCAAGGTGTTAGGCCTAAAAGAGTACCTACAGGCTTGATTACACAAAAGTGAGCACAAAAGGTAGATTTTGCATTAAATGTAAAGTCTGAAGACCATTTGAGTTTTTAAAATCCTAAATTATATGGTGAAACTATCTATACTACCTTCAATTAGTATAAAATCCACCAAGAATATATACTCTCAAACTTTGGCAAGTGATAGGCCTAGAAGAGAGCAAATAGGTATGCAAAGATAAATAAGAAGAAAATATGCATTTTTTAAATCTAAGATTGAGACTTGAGGAATTGTGTTAGATGTGAATGATAATTTAAAAGGTTATTTAAGTGATTTTAAACCTTGGATTGATAAGGAACACTAAAATAAGGATTTTAGGGTCAAAGTGCTAAGAAAGCCTACAAACCCTCAAGATGGGTAAATCACGTTACAAAGTTATTTGGAGCACCAATACCTTTGTAAGTCACTTGGATACATCATGAAAAAAATTTAAAATCTTATAGAGACCATTTAAAGCTAAAATATGAGCATAATAAGACACTTTTTCTAAAAAATAGTTCTCTCAAGTTCATATACAGGGTTGTATAATCAAAAGGATCATTTTATCCATGTTGGAGGTTGAAGGAGAAATTGCATGGGGATAAGTAATAGTGGGGGATGTTAGTAAGGTTTATCTACTAAAACCCCATGGAATTTAGTAATTAATTAGAGGTTTCTCCTCTATGAATCATTGTTAAGAAGGAAACCACCTCAAAACATTATTTTTACCTTGTGAAGAGCTCGAGAAAGCATGATATTTTGATCAATCCATACAAGAGTAGGTGCATGGTTAGGAATGGTGTTCAGGGATGTTAAAATGGTCTATGTGATCCATCCTATTGGAATTATTATGTTATTTATATCCCTATACTCTATGAATGATTATTAATAAGATATACACCTCCTAAGATGCTTAAAAGGTCTAAAAAGAATTGATGACTATGTTTTCCCCCCAAATGACCTCAAACACCCTTGGTTACCCTATAAATAACTTGATGAGACACATGTCAGCAATTAAAACCTAATGGAATAGTTATTTTGGCATGTGTGATCCAAAAAGAGTGTATAAATGGTCTATATCTACAAGATTTGGCTAATTCCATAACGTCTAAGTGTATGAAGCCTAATAAAACATCTTGAAATCAATCAAATCCTAGGTTGAGATATAAAAAAATAATAATAACCTATCAAAGGTCATCCATGGTGTTAAAAAAACTCTCAAGTCAATGGACTAGGCCTAAATATAGACCATGTATTTATACTCGGCCATAAAACTGAGTCGACTTCCCCCTTAGTGATGAAATCTAAGTAGATAGAAATTATAATTTGTTAAATGATTTTTCATATTATGTGGTTTGGAAGTGTGTGAATAAAATAAAAATAATGTGAGTTTTGGGCCCAATTTTAGCTAAGTAATTTTTAAATAACCAGTGCAAAAGACCATGGCATGGAATACCATAGCACATAAGGACCAAGTCTCATGAAATAAATGTGTATGTTAAATGGAAAACCTAAAAATGAAGGACTTAAAACTTAGAAAAAGACTTGGGGAACATGTAGAAAGTGGAGAATGGTTATGGATCAATTCACAAGGATGAGATAGAATAAGTCGAGCATAAATCTAATACTAGACTGTGAAAAGATAGGCTATCGATGATAAGGATCCAACACCAAAGGGAGGATATAGGGGTAGAAAGGCCTAGGTCCTTAAGAAGTTAATTTAATTAGATACCATGACTATAGTGTGTTGAGGATTTTTGGTGAGTCACCATGAGTTTATTTACTTTTTTAACTACTTGGTTAGGGAAAACCAACTATAAATACCCCTAGAATATACTTTGTAATGTTGTTGTTTAGTTGGACATTATTGATAGATTTTATACAAGTGAGTTACATCATAAATTTGGAACTATGTAATATTCAAAAATCACTTATCAATATGATGGATGAATCTTGTATTGGCTTAATTGTTAAGATCTTGCTCCCCAATAAGAGCACATATGATTACCTCTTGTATTAGCAACTAAACACGAAATTTAACCAAAATGATAAGTAACTAGAAATATGAAACAACACAGGATATGAGAGACAATACACAATTGTATTAATAATCACTCAGAAGAAAATACAATAAAGAAGATGCCACTTCTTCTTCCACCTCAAAGGCTTGCCACACCTCAAGACCTTCTTCCCTCTCTCTCATGGTCACAACAATCAACTCCAATACATAATTGATGTTCACCTCCACTAGTCAGTAACACGCTACCAGTACACCAAGCACACAACCATACTCCAAGTAGATCTCCTGCTCTCTGCTGTCACCTGCAAATCACCAGACCTTACTCACCAATGTAGATCTCCAAATGTGGTACTGCACACCTGCTAACCAAGATCATACATATACGAAGAACCCTTATGATTCTCCAAACCAGCACCCACACTTGGTACTATGGCAATAGGAGGAACACACCATTGCTCTCTTCTCTTTGAAGGAGCTTATTTTGCTCTCTTACTCTCTAGCACTAGTTTACAATACAACCCATGAGTTTATTATATAGAACTCATGCTTACAATAATTAGACTATCTTAATTACAATAATTAGACACGCAACTCAAGACTATAACTAGCCTTTAACATGAAAAATAACAGTCCAAAAATAGACTCTGTGAAATCTGCATGCATAATGCATGCTCACACACAGGTTGCCGACGTCGGCTCCTCCCTGACCGATGTCGACCAACTTGTAACCAATGTCAGTTACTTCTACACTACTATCTAACTGACGTTGATTGATCAAAATGACATTGGTTACCCTGCAACTTGTTTTGCAACTCTCAGCAACCTTCACAACCTCTATAACTCCTCTTATTTGCATCTTGGTGAAGCTTTTAGCTCCACAACCTAACAATCTCCCACTTGGAGATAAGCAGCTACACCTATACCTGTACCTGTGATGCTACATTTTTCATTCAAGTAACCTGCCACATCCAAACCTACAAACCCATGTAGTGAAGACCTTGACCCTGCATAACATGTTAACCTGCTGCTAGTCCCTCTCAAATACCTAAGAATCCACTGAACTGCCCTCTAGTACTCCTTCCCCAAATTGGCTCCATATTTTCTGACAACTCCCACTACTTGGGAAAAACTCGGGTCTACACTAGACCTTATGTGATTTCAAACCCTGTTCTAAGCTCAACTTGAACTATCCAGCCCTTGGTGTGCTTACCGATTTTGCATCCTGTGAATTGAACCCTACCAACACCTTTTTCACATCAGCTCTCACTGGAGACAAAATATCCATGTCTCTTATGCCAAAGAATTTTGTTGCTCCCAAATTCTCTATGACATACCTCTGAACTAACCTTACCCTTAGCTCAACAAATCCCTGTACGTACAAACCTACTCCAAGCTCATCCTCCACATACAGTAACAGGGTAATGTTGCGACCATCATCCACCTGGTAAGATAAACACAATGGTTATACTGACATTGACAAAAGATCTACTTTGTCATCCACCTGGTACCACCTGTCAGCCCTATACCCCTGTCCTATAGCTTCCTCAAGACCTTATACCTTGGCCTTCTGTCTCACGTGTCCATCCACTCTCTTCTTTAACTTGGGAATCCATCCATCTTCCAGTGCTTTCTTCTAGCTGACAACTCCACCAACAAATACCTATTTGGTTCTTCTCCAAGGACTCACACCCCTCATCCATGCCAAGCTCCCACTATTTCTTGGATTCTACCTGCATTGCCTCTTCACATCTTCCTGATTCTTGACCATCAATAAGCAATATAAAGAAGGTGAACAATGAATATGAGGTTCACTTACCCTTTCAGTCCTTGATATGAGCGTTTGAAACCTTTTTGATAGCTTGCTATCTGCCCACCATCCATTCTAGTGACCGATCTCAGCCATCTCCTAGTCTGCATGTGACTGATGTCAGTTCCCTACACTGACCCTGACTACCGACATCATTTCCCTGGCCGATGCCAGTATCAATTCTACCAATGTTAGTTCCTGTATGACCGATGTCGGTCTTCTTGTTGTTGATGTCGGTTACTATCTGACCGACACCGGTACCTGTGTTCACCTGTGAGTGATGAATTTTTACCCACGAGTTCCTTTTGGGTCAAAACCCTATTCAAATCAACACAGCCCTGCTTAGAATAATTTAGTCCCCTCAGTTGATCTCTATCTGTCATCTCCTCCATGAACACCAAGGCTTTCCAATTCTTAAGTTTATCAAAGATATTTGTCTTTCACTTAAGAACATGCATTCCCCTCCTACATATGTGACCAAGCCTACAAAGCCACATCTCTACAACAGAAGGTGAATCAGTAATATATGTAGATAGATAAAGGATACCTACTTTCTTACCACCATCTAATTCAAGTGCATCCACTGTGAGAGTTACTTTGCATCTCCCATCACCCAACTTTCTTGAAGAAATTAGACTCATCTCCAAGACTGGTACCTGCATGACCTTCTTCAACACTTGTGTGTTACCCATCTACATTTTTAGATTCACTTTCCCTTCGTCAATAATCTGACAAGGCTCACCAACCCCTAAATAAATCTCTCCAAAGTCTCCAAAGACATACCCATGAAAAGATGCTCTATTTTGGGCTGCATGGAAAGAGGCAAAAGAATCTGTAAACCAAGATTCTACTTTATCCAGAGCAACCTGTGGAACATCACCTGCAACATCTGCTTCTACATGTTGATCTTCTACCGACCAACAATCTCCTTTTACCTACTCTTTCTTTCCATCAATCAAACCATTCATGCTATTTAGTTTCTCCATTCGTAGCTTACTTTCTTTTTCTATTGCTATACTCCCACTCAATCTGAAACCCCTGAGAGTGACCTATAATCAATAAACACTAACCAGATCTGAAACCACCTGTTAGTAACCCAACTAAAAGCTTTGATACCAACTGTCAGATCTTGCTCCCCAATAAGAACACATATGATTACCTCTTGTATTAGCAACTAAACACAAAATTTAACTAGAATGATAAGTAACTAGAAATATGAAACACCACAGGATATGAGAGACAATACACAATTGTATTAATAATCACTTAGAAGAAAATACAATAAAGAAGATGCTACTTCTTCCACCTCAAAGGCTTGCCACACCTCAAGACCTTCTTCCCTCTCTCTCACGGTCACAATAATCAACTCCAATACAGAATTGATGTTCACCTCCACCAGTCGATAACACGCTGCTAGTACACCAAGCACAAAACCATACTCAAGTAGATCTCTTGCTCTCTACTGTCACCTACAAATCACCAAACCTTACCAATGTAGATCTCCAAATGTGGTCCTACACACCTACTGACCAAGATCATACATATACGAAGAACCCTTCTGATTCTCCAAACCAGCACCCACACTTGGTACTATGGCACTAGGAGGAACACACCATTGCTCTCCTCTCTCTGAAAGAGCTTATTTTGCTCTCTTACTCTCTAGCACTAGTTTACAATATAGCCCATGAGTCTATTATATATATCTCATGCTTATAATAATTAGACTATCTTAATTACAATAATTAGACACACAACTCAAGACTATAATTAGCCTTTAACATGCAAACTAACAGTCCAAAAATAGACTCTCCAAAATCCACATGCAGACTGCATGCTCACAGATAGGTTGTCAACGTTGGCTCGTCCCTGACTGATGTCGACCGTCTTGTAACTGACGTCAGTTGCTTCTGCACTGCTATCTGACCAACATCAGTTGATCAGACCAACGTTGGTTGCCCTACAACTCATTCTGCAACTCTCTACAACCTTTATAACCTTTGTAACTCCTGTTTGCATCCTGGTGAAGCTTTTAGCTCCACAACCTAACATTAATACTTATATTTATCTAATTATGGAGATAATGTTCTTAGTTATAATGTATGATGTTGTTTAGTTAATTGATTTAAGGTAAATATTTACCATTTATTCCATTTTTTTATTTTTGGGTATTGATGAATGAATGTGTATTAAGACATATTGTATAATGAATATAGTAATGTGTATATGTTTGAGTACCCCTATATGTTAGTTTACCCTCATGTGGAAAAACCAATGGGAACTAGTCCTTGCTACATTCTTTGAGTGAGTGCATGAGAACTCATTCTCACATGAAATGCTAATGTGCCATTATGTTGGGATCTTAATCACTTTGTCATGCACCTAGGGTTATTCCCATATAAAATAATCCCAATATTTTGGTTATATTTTGATACCTATAGCACTTTCCTGCATGACGGTGGAAGATACTCAAATGATTGTCTCTTGAGATTATTGAAAGATGGGTTACTAGAAAGGAGGATAATTTTTTAGTACCATTTATTGAACCAAGAATTTCCACACATTCATGGGTATAAAAAAATATGTATGACTCATTGTATGAGATGTTCTTTTTAGAGGTAGCAATTCATCTTCATGCTTGGATTTTAGCTTATGTTTATGACCAGTTGAGGAACTCCTGAGAAAAGACAACTTAGACACTAAAGCATTAACTAAACTTAGCATGGTTGGGAACACCTTGGATGAATGATATTGATGTTTTGTGGTGTGGGCTTTTGAATAGTTACATGTCTTGACATATTCTTGTCCAAAGGAAGCTCAATTTCACTTATTTTGAGAACTACATGGTAGATATATTAGACACTTTCCTCTAGAGGTTAAGAAGCTCTTTGTATATTTTAGACTTGAGACTTTATCCATGGAAGGATAAACTCTTTATCACATGAGAAATGAAGTTGTTGGGGAAATAAAGGGGCACTTGTGAAAAAATAGCTGGTTCAGTATCGTATCCACTAAATATTAATTGTAGAAATGCAAGTATGATAAAGCTTAGTGAAGGGTTATGAGTGAAAGTGATCTAGGAAGGGGATGAGAGGAATATGGAAGTACTATAATTTTATGCAAAGAAGTGGAAGAGAATAAAGAGGACTCCCCAAAAATAGGACCATACTTGATGCCAACTGAAGTATGCATGGGAGAAGCAAGCTAGGTAGTGGTGATTAAAGAACCAAATTTAGACAAGAGGTGTTTCCCACCCACATAGCATTCTCATGCTTTTGAGTTAAATGATATATTTATACACAACTAGGATATGGATAGTGCAAAGTTAGAAACTGAACCTATGAGAAAGACATTTGTAGAACACATTTTATATAGTATTTTATTGGCTATTTATTTTCCTTTGCATGATAATTCTATTGCCAAATTTGGAATTCCCGGTGGACCAAGAATAACTAGTGGATAAAGTACTGGCTCAACTATAGTTACTAAACTTGCCACATTACCCAATGTCTTAGGTGATTATGTTGCTATAAGGGGTGTAGGAGGTGGAAATGGTGATGGTTTAGCTAGAGGATGTAGAGGAAGCATAGGATGTAGTGGTGGACCTCCCCCATAAGGTACAAGAGGGATAAGAAGTACCTCTTAGTAGACCCCATTGCAATCTCCTCAACAACTCATTGTATACTATGATATGACACTCCACTTGTTAGAGTATCTAGATGTGGATAATGTCATAGAGCATGTTCACAAGAATAAACTCATTTGGTGAGCACATGACATCACCTCTTCTGAATGGAAAGTAACCTAATTTGTTATAACCCTTCTAGACCACATGCACAAGTGGTACTAGAAGTATGATCTATAGTAAGATGTGGTGGATTATGACTAGATAAAGTTAGTATTCCTCCAAGAATTTGATATCCTAGAGTTAGAATAATAGAGCATTGATGTCATGAAGGATATCATGTAGAAACTCACTAAGAGTGTGTTTGAGTATGATGCACATTTCAAGACACTTTTATCTAAACTCTCTTTTTAGATAAACACTTCTTAACACACCCAATGGTTTATAGGAGGTTTATTGCTCCCATTCAAACATACCTTATCAAAGAAGACTTTCCTCAAACCACATGAGGCCTTGAAATCTACCCTTCTCATTGAATATATTAAAAGTAATGACATAGGGATTAGTCCCTTCATGGAAGCTCAAATTAATGGAATGACATCTTAGTTGGAAAATATCACTGCACATAAAGATCATGATGCCTATAGTGGCTTATGGTGTGTATACTATGTGTTTGAAGGCAACAACTAGAATAATTATCCTCATAAGAGTATTAAAGCCATTCTAAAGCAATCTTGTGAGATTTTATAGGAAGAACATGACATCCATGATTATCCTCTACTATAAAATGCCACTCAGTCAAAGGTATCAACCTATTTCAAGATATGTGATGCACACACTCATGATACCAATTATTACCATCTCATTATTGAAATTCATGAGGCACATATACATGGTACACATTATATGTATGTCTTTAATAACTAATATAATAGAGGAAACTATCATGGTCAAGGTCAAGGATGTGGAGGTGTATATTTTCCACTATGAACTTGTTTTAAGTATGGATCCCTAGAGCACTAACAACATTATTGCTTGGTATATCCTACATGTGCCTTTTTAAAATGAACACCATCTGGAGGAGTGACCTAACCTATAGATTAATATTATAAAAGAAAGAAATGAGAAGGTTTTGGAATAATTCATATTGAAAATCCATAATGGATATCACACCTTGTAACTTTGACAGGTACCAAAGTTAATTTTATAACATGGAGTGGTGGTCAGTCCCACTCTATGTCCAATCCTGCCATTGAGAAATTTTAATGAGAGGATCCTTACGCTTCTCACTATCTAGATGCTTAATAGTAAAAGGAGGTGTTCCATGACACTATGAATCTAGTAACATAATTACAAGGAGAGATCTGATTCCTTAAAGATCATGATGTTTTTACATATACTAATATGTAGAAAGCTACAGACCTTCATGACATGGTGCATGATGAATTTCAATAGCTATGCAAAAAACTACTAGATGAGGACATTATACCCTTATTTTTCAACTAGCTAAGGCAATATACACCTCAACCTACTGAATATCTCTAGTCAAACCATGCACAGTGGAAAAAAACTCACATCCATCCTATCCTAGAGGGGGATAAGGAGATATTGGTTAATGCCTCTATAGATGAATGGTTCATCTAGGATATTTTAGTTAATATTAATGTTGAAGTGAATGTTCTTACCAAGGATGCATGGAAAAAGATGGCTAGGATAGATTTTTAGCCTTTAACCCATGTGTTATTTATGTCTAATAAGACTCATGCTTTGCCCATTTTTGTAATTATTAACACTATGGATTTCACCCTCTGAAAGGATACTTAACTCCCTTCCTCCACATGGCACAATGGAGACATTCCTCTTGCTGTGGGTGGCAAATTTGAGGAATGAATCTCTAGATTATGGGCTAGCTCCCCTTGATGCACCTTGAGGCCCTAAATTTTTTTCTACTAACAATGGGGGAGGAAAGAGAGAGAGATATTATAATAAAAATAGAACCTAACTAAAGTGGTGATGCACCAAAATTGATTGGTCTACTTAGCTTTAACCTACACTTTACACCAAAATAAGAAAATAAACACTTTATTCAAATGAGAAATTAACTATATTAATGCTTCAATAGGGGGTTCTATGGAGGTATAAGGAGGACAAAACTACTAGAGGTGTTCTAAAGACACACTATTGGATAGTTGCTCACCTACACCTATACTTTAATCTGGACACTTCTTGTTGACCTATAGAAAAGAATTGACAATACACTAGATATGATGGTATAAACTTATGAAAGCATTAGAGGAAATGACTGAACATAAGACAAGACTATAAGAATATGCAAAAGTGCAAGCTTAAATTGAAGTAAAATAACTCTTTTGATTCAAGGAAAATTCTTTAGGGCTTTGCCATGCAATGATAAGAGACAGCCTTTTAAAAAATGAGAAGTTACAATATATAGAGAACTTAGAAAAAGATAATTGACTAGTCAAGGAAATGTGACCCATTCTGTATTAAACACCCATGCAACAAATAATTCACCCATGATATTTCCACTTCTTCTTAAATTCTTATGAGAAATCCATGTTGTAGGTACTTGAGTTGTCATCCCCTCTTGTCTAGGCCTGCAGGAGTATGGGCTACTTCTTCTAGCAACTGACAAGGCCATCCTTTGTTATGTTGAATGGGCCATGCTTTCTTGAATGCTTCATGTAATTGACTACTCATTAATGTCAAAATAAGAAAACATGGGCTGCTTCCTTCAATGTTTTCAACCAACCCTTTTAATGGTTTTTTGGTGGAGACTATTTCACCTAAAGGCATTTATTTCTCCCACTAATGACTCCTGTGCCACCTACCCTAGTCTAGTTCATCCTTACGCTTGAATTTATATTCCACCTAGAGCATTTTGATCTTTTATCTTATATGCATGTGGCCACATTTTGGGTTTCCCATTCTATTTTTTCTTTCCTTGCTATTTTTGCCCTTTTCCTAGCAATTTAGGATTTCAGGGCTTATGAATTTTCTCCCAGGCTTCTTTCTTTTGCAAGTAACTGAGTCATCCTTAGGTTCTCAAGATTTTTAATTTATTTAGAAAAAATGTCCAATATAATTCCTGTAGACATTTTCTTTGAAGGAATTTTTCCTTTGGGCTTGTCACTTTTGAGTTCCTTCCTTTGACAAGCCTTCGGGCTTCCACTTATGAGTTCCTTCAGATAAAATGTTTGAAGGAATTCTTTAGGACATTTTGTTCAAAATAATTATTCTTTGACTACTTCCCAATGGCTATCTCACCACCTTAAATTTGACATTTGTGGGCCTATTACCTACATTTGAATTCTAATGGCTAGCTTATCACCTTGAAATTAACGTTCGTGGGCCTGTCACCCCTTTTGGCAATTCCTTTAGCTTTTTTACAAATGAGCTTTTTTGAAGGGAAAGTGACCCTTCAAAAAAATTTAAAAGGTCCTACTTTCTACCTAAGTTCCCTCCCTAAGGGCACCTACCCTTCAGACTTTTTCTCTTCTAAATTCATTCAGACATTCTTCATCTATCAGATTTCCTTAGACAAAATGTTCAAAGGAATTCATTCAGACATTTTGTCTGAAAGAATTCACTCTTTGGTTTTCCTCTTTGGATTTCCTTTAGATAAAAATTTCAAAGGAATTCTCCTTTGGCCTATTAACCTTTTCATAGGGCAAGTCCTTTTCAAGCTTTATGCCTTATCCCTTCGCTTTGTCCATCTACCCTTCATAAGGATACCTTGAGCCCAAATTTACCCTTCAAGATTTTGTAAAGGCCCATTTTGATAATTGCCTACCTCTTGCAAGGGTTTCTTGGCCTCTAAGTTGCCTTTTAAAAGAATTGAAAAGGTCCTGCTTGGCACCTAAGTACCCTCCACAAGGGCACCTACCCTTTAGACTTTTTGTAAATGACCCTTGGCACTTTGAACTTGGTCCATTTTGCCAATAAAAAAACCCTCCAAAGTAACTTAATTTCCCTATTAAGCATCCAAGATCAAAATGAGTTCTAATTCAACTCCTATTTGCTATACCTAAAGCACTTGGCAACTAGAAGAAGAAAACACTTGGTTTTTTCATGGAAAAGGGTCTGAGAGAGAGAAAACTACACAAGGCGGCTACAAGATGAACTTGCCAGAACTTGGATCAAAATACCCTTGCAAGGAAAGAGGGTGCCCAATTTTAGCTTGCAAGACCAAAATTACTCAACATATTTAGTGATTCACAGGGGAAGCATGCCTACTATGCTTGAGAAGATTGGTGGCTTAAAGGTCCATTGGGTATGGAGTTAGGATACATCTTGGAAATTTGGCAACAACCTTGTAAAAACCTAATAACCAATAAATATTTTATCCCAAATGATAAATAAAACAAACACAAGGCTAAAAAACTATAGATATGCATAAAATCACTTTAGGGAAAATGAGGAAAAGATAGGGAAACTATGTACATGACAAGAGAAAATTAGTGAAAATGTTTAAGATATATCCCATTGAATGGGATATGTAGTTCTTCACCATCCAACTTGGAGAGTTGGAAAGAATTATGTTGTTTGCATTGGGTGATGACATATGAACCACTCTAAAAGGCATAAAACTTCATGTGCCTTCTAGGTTTAGTGTATTCCTCATCCCACTTCAAGATAATGTCACCTTCTAATAAGATTTTTGGCATAGATCTCTTGTCAAAATGTCTCTTTGTTTATTTTTGGTGGTTGGTCATTGCATCTTTGCCTCTATCTCTTGCCTCCTGAAGCTCTATTAGTTCACAATACTTGACCTCCAAGCTATCACTCTCCACCAATTACAATTGATGGGTAAGATCCAAGGCTGGTAACTCAAGTGAAATAGGAAGTCTAGCTTCTCTTCCATACACAAGTGTGTATTGGTGAATTCCCAACTACCCTTTTTGGAGTGATCCTATTTGCCCACGGAGTTATCTTCAACTTGGTATGCCAAGTCCTTTAATTTTACTCTATTATCCTTTTAATGATCCTAATCAAGTTCTTATTTGTGGAATCAACCATCCCATTCCCTTGTGGGTAGTATTTGGAAGAAGTATTGAGATAGATGCCACATCTTAATGCCCATTCACTTGTCTTTACTCCCAATAAATCTAATGCATTGTCTAAAATGATTGTGGTTGGGACCCTAAATCTCATCATTATGCCTTCATAGAAGTCTAGGACTATGATCTCATTAGCTTCCTTTAAATTGATGTCTTTTATGCATCTTTTAAAATAATCTATAACAGACAAGACCCAGTTGTGGCTAGCACTAGAAGGAGGGTTGATCATCTCTATGATGTCCAAACCCAATTACATGAATGGTTGTTCCACTTGAATAGGATATAGAGGCATTATAGCCATCCATTACTTCCAATTGAAGAAAGAACATTTTTAACATTTACTCACCCAAGCATGAGTGTCTTTGATTAAATTAGGCTAAAAGTAGCCAACCCTCATAATCCTTGCCACTGTGGCCTTGGGAGTAAAGTGGCTACCAACTGGTCTATCATGGATCTCAAACAGTACCCTATCAACTTGGTCTAAGTTAATTCATCTCAAGAGTACCCCTAAAAGGTCCTTTTTGAATAACACTCCATCAACCAGGATGTAAGGAAGAGATTGGAGCCTGAAATACCTTCTCTTAGTCCTATCAAGACTTTGTGGACACTCACTAGTTTGGAGGAAATGAACCATGTCTTATGTCTAGATCTTCATGATTATAGGTATTTTTGTTTCAAATTCATCATGGAGTACCCAAATATCCTCCTTCAGCTCTTTGTAGTTTAGTGAGGTGTTCACATAGCCCTCTTTCCATTACTAGCTTGGTGGTCTTGATCTCTACATCATACTCCCTTACTTTGGTGATCCACCCTACCCTTTTCTCATTCAAGTCTCATCTCAGCAAGATGTCCTTTACACTAGTATGTGGCACCATGATGTGAATCTTGTTGTTAAACAACATATGTCTAAATTTATTTAGGCTTCATATGATTGTAAGTGCTTACTTATCAACATACATGTATCTAACCTCATAGCCTTCTAATCCTTGACTAAAAAAAATGAGAGGATGTTCTAAGTTCTCACTATTTGCTTGAGTGAGCATATCCAAAATTACCTCTTCATTTCCAAAGGTGTATAAATTGAAGTCTTTGGAGAAGTCTAGACTTGTTAGGGTAGGATCTTGGGTAAGAGCTTGCTTAATGCCTTTGAAGCTTTCTCTTCTCTTTGTTGTCCATGTGAATGTCTCTTCCTTCTTCAACATGGAGGTTAGTGGCTTGACCAGTTTAGCAAAATTAGGGATGAATCTCCTATTAAAGTTTATTTTTCTAAAGAACCTTTGCAGGCCCTTCTTGTGTTAGGCAATGATAATGCTAAGATGGTGTGTATTATTTATAGATCAATGGTCAAGCCCTTTTTTTAAATTACATATCCCAAAAGTTTTCCTTCACTCTACACTCTCTACACCTCTCAAAGATTTGCCTCAAGTGTTTTAGCTATTGACTTGCTTCTTTAGAGAAGACTATCACATCATCAAGATAAACCAGCACAATGTTATTTATCAAACCTTGGAAAGCCATATCCATAGCTCATTGGAAGGTAGCTCTAGCATTTGATAGTCTAAATGGCATCTTCTTGTAGGAAAAAATTTCTCACTTACTAGTGAAGGCTATCTTGTATTGGTCATAATCTTGCACCATAATTTGATTGTATCTAGAGTAGCCATCTAGGAGGGAGAATCTTTCGCTACCTATCACCATCTGGAGAATATTATTCATACGTAGGAGGGGATAGTGATTTATTAATGAGACTCTATTTAGGTCTCTAAAATCCACAAAAAATCTGATCTCCCCATTATTCTTCCTAATGGGGACCAAATTGGCCAACAAAGAAGAGTGTTTAATAGGAAAGATGATCCTAGAATCATTCAGCTTGGTGAGTTCCTTCCTCATGAGAGGCTCAATCTTTGGATTGATTGGCCTTTGTTTTTGCTTGATGGATTTGGCACCTTCTTCCATCTCAATGGTGTGTTGGGATAGTCTTGGGTTAAACCCCTTCAAATTTCCATACTCCCAAGCAAAGATCTCAGTAAATTCTTGGCATAACATAATGAAAGCATGCTTTTCTTCATTGGTACATACCTTCCCAAGTGCAAGTAGCTTATCCTTAAATATCTCTACCCTTTCATAATTTTATTTCTTGGTTGACATGCTTGCTTTGTCCTTCTTGAGTTGGTCATCCTCATTAAAGATGCTCTCAAGGGTTACCAAACCTTTGGGAAGTCTATTGGTATTTAGCTAAACAATCTACCCATCATACTACTACTGTAGCTTGGACTAATTTTTAGAAGTGAACTTAGCTTCCTCCTACAATAAAAGTACTATTTTTTGGTCACTTGCAAAAATCTACCAATTGGTGATATTGTCTAATAAGGAGGGCCTCACTTTCACCTTCAAATGGTGATGATTCTTGTCTTGTCTCACCCCCTTTGGAATATTAAACTGAGCACCAACTATTGCTAGTCTATTTGCATGCTTGTTCTCCTCTCTTGGGATGGAAGTGATGTTTAAAGTAGTGAAACTCTCCATTAGGTCCCACACCCTATGCTTGTAAGACTTGAGTAGGGAGTTCTTGGTTAAATTATAACCCCTCACTTAGTTCACGATCAACTCACTATCTCCAAACACTTGTAATTCTTTGATTCCTCTCTTCCTTGCCCACTCTAGACCATGAACAAGGGCTTCATACTCAGTTATGTTACAAGTGTAGGAGAACTAGAATCTGAAAGTTGAGAATTATTTCTCTTTTGAAGGTAAAACCAACATTGTTCCACCACTAGCTCCCAACTTGATTTTAGATCCCTCAAAGAAAATCTACCATAAACCACAATCCTCTTGGTTTGCCTTCATCAAATTTAGCATGAAAGCATCTTTCTCATGCATGTAATAAACTCCAAGACCTACCTTTTTGATGAACTTGTAAGGGTCATGCTCAAATTGTCATTTCCCCATTCATCTAGGAGTAGGTTAGCAACTCCTACAAGGGAAGATGATGGAGATTGGTCTACCTATATTTCTTCTTCATCAATGATGACATAGTTAATATTCACTGATTTGGGTGAGTATGCCTCTAGGTGATCTTTTTGAATGGGATCTAACTCAATCTTCACCTTAGCTTCATACTTTGTCCTGGGAAACCATGTAAGACCAATTTGCTACCAAGTACCCACCTATCTTGGACGTAAATCCCTGGATAAGCCAAGAGCAAAATAAGGGGGAATATCTACCACTACCATGTCATGGGTAATTGAGAAGGTTGGATATGTATGGAGAGTTAGATTCAAGCCTCTTACTACTCCCAAGGTCTTGGCTAGTGATCCATCCAATTACAAAACTCCTTTGGTCATTTTCTCATATTTGAGTCCTAGCTTATCAGCTATGCATTTAGGCATAACTGAGGTGCTTGATCCACTATCAATAATGCAATTATGGACCAATAAATCACCAATAATCAAGGATAGATAAAAAGGAGGAACCTTTTCATCCTTATTTTCTTGACCTCCCATGGGAGGAGCCCCATTCACCATCAACACATTATCATTCTTTGCTAGGACAACTCACTCACCTAGCCCATGAAATTACTTTTGGAGTATATCCATTTGCCTTGATAGTGCTAAGGAATCCCATAATGAAATGTTTAAGTTCAACTTCTTCATTTGGTCCACTACATTGATTGAAGGATTACCTCCCTTGAAGGTCTCTTTGGGGACATTTGTAACTTGTTATGAAAAAGATGTTGTAGGTTCTTGAGTAGATGCTTGAGATTCATCCATAGATCTCTTCTTAGACATGGTGTTGGCTAAAACACAATAATTCTAATTATTTGTGCTCCCCACATAGTTAACTGCATAGAACTCCCCTTTTAGGTGGTTCATAAGAGTGGAATTAAATTGATCCTGCCTGTTGTCCATCCTAAGTTATGTTGACACCTCAAAACTTGAGAATTAGGCTGCTTGATCACCTTATGTGGTCATACTTTGATTTGGTAGCTCATTGGCATAAACAACCCATTCTTGACCATGCCCTAATGGTGGATAATTAGGTTGCTCCTGCACCAAATTATTTTGAGTGGGGATAAGAGCTTTCAAAGATGAAGGGGAATTTGGATTATAGCTATGATAAGGCCTGACTTATGTAATCTAACCTTGCCCTTGATTATAATTTTGAAAGGGAGGCCTATTTGTCTACATAAACTATTGGTAGCCTTGATTTGGCCTATAAATCTAAGCTTGCTACCTCTTGAGGGTAACTAGCTCATTGGTAACACTCTGTAGTAGGCTCTTAACTTCATGGAGATCATTTTTAGGGATAGTAGCTGACCTCTCTACACCAAGAAAAGGAGTTGGAGTGGGTGTGATAGGCTGAGCTAAGGGATATAAATCAAGAAAGAGTGGCATATGAGGTCTAAGAGCTATCTTTCCTACTTGAACTAGGAAATTCTTAACTATGGCTATTTCATAAGCAACAGATAGAATATGCCCACCCATGGGCTATATCATGACAATAATGTCACTATTTAGGGCCTTCAAGTAGTAAAGAAAATTATTGCTTGGGGTTGGCCTCACAATAATTGGGATTTTATCCTAGGTCTTTTGGAACCTAGTGTTGAAATATTATATAAATTCATGTGGGGCTCTCTTCATGGTGGTCAATTGCTTAGCTAGATACAAATGGTCACTTTTTCTATCCAAACCTATTTGTCAAGAGGGTCCCTAACTCATTCTATGAGCTAATTGAATTTATAGGTGAGGTCCCATACCATTCCAAAACTTTCCCTTTGAAGGACAAGGCTAGCAATTTGATGGCTACATTTTCCTTAGTGATATTATGAATATTGTAAAGCTTGGCTATTTTTTTGATATGCTCAATAATAGTGATTGGGACCTCTCCACTAAAGGGAGGAACACTTTTGAGAGTTATCCTTGGAATTGGGTCATACTGTAGAAGGTTCAAGGGACATTAACCATTGAAGGCCATAAAAGGGAAAGCCATGGTTGTGAAAGGATTCAACCAGGGTCTCCTTGAGTAGGTGTAGTTTATGGTTGGTTTGGGAAAGTGGATTGCTATGTAAGGGTGAGTAGTTACAAACCTTAGCCTCTTTGTTGAGTTCAGAGGCAACTCAACAAACTTAAAAGGGACACCCTTTGAAGATGATCTTATGGTGACCTTAGGCATGGGATGCTAGATTGATCATTAACTAGATACTGAGTTCCTAAAATGGAATCACCAGATACTAGTTTATAGCTCCTTATTTTAGATGTTACAATCATAAGACCAACACCAATATTAAAAATTATAGGACACAAAATAAGTGTCCCACCAGGCATGTCAAAAAATATTGATGCTATAGATTGTACCCTCTAAAAGGATACTCAGCTTCCTTCCTCCATGTGGCATAATAGAAGCATTCCTCTTAATGTGGGTGGAAAATTTGAGGAATAGATCTCTAGATTATAGGCTAGCTCCCCTTGATGCACCTTGAGGCCCTAAATTGTTTACTCCTAATAATGGGGGGGAAAGAGAGAGAGATACTATAATAAAAATAAAACCTAACTAAAGTGGTGATGCACCAAAATTGATTGGTATACTCAGCTTTAACCTACACTTTACACCAAAAGAAGCAAACAAAGACTTCATTAAAATGAAAAACTAATTGCATCAATGTTTCAATAGGGGGTTATATAGAGGTATAAGGAGGAAGAAACTACCAGAGGTGTTCTAAAGACACACTATTGGATAGTTTCTCACCTACACCTATATTTCAATCTGGACACTTCTTGTTGACCTACAGAAAAGAATTCATAATACAATAGATATGCTGGTATAAACTTATGAAAGCATTAGAGGAAATGACTGAACATAAGACAAGACCATAAGCATATGCAAAAGTGCAAGCTCAAAATGAGGTAAAACACTTATTTTGATTCAAGGTAAATTCTTAAGGGCTTCACCATATTATGCTGAGAGATATCCTTTTCAAAAATGAGAAGTTATAATATATAGAGAAATTAGAAAAAGATCATTGAATAGTCAAGGGAATGAGACCCATGATGTATTAAACACCCCTATAATGAATAATTCACCCATGATATTGTTATTTATTATTAAATTCTTATGATAAATCCATGATATAGGTACTTGAGTCACCGCCCCCTCTTGTTTGGGCCTGCCTGAGTATGGGATACTTCTCCTAACAATTGATAAGGCCATCCCTTATTATGTTGACTGGGCCATGCTTTCTTGAATGCTTCATGCAACTGACTGCTAATTAATGTCAAAAAATGAAAACATGGGCCACTCCCTTCAATGTTTGCAACCAACCCTTTTAATAGTTTTTTGGTGGAGACTATTTCACCTAAAGGCATTTATTTCTCCCGCTAATGACTCCTATGCCACCTACCTTGGTCTGGTTCATCCTTGCGCTTGACTTGTTATGCCACCTAGAGCATTTTGAACTTTTATCTTATATGTATGTGGCCATATTCTAGGTTTCCCATTCTATTTTCTCTTTCCTTACTATTTTTTGCCCTTTTCCTAGTAATTTAGGCTCTTAGGGCTTACAAATTTTCTCTTGGGCTCCTTTCTTTAGTGGGTCACTGAGTCATTCCTTGGGTTCTCAAGCTTTTGAATTTATTTGGATAAAATGTCTAAAGGAATTCCTTTAGACATTTTGTTTGATGTAATTCTTCCTTTGGGCTTGTGACTTTTGAGTTACTTCCTTTGACAAGCCTTCGAGCTTCTGCTTATGAATTCTTTCAGATAAAATGTTTGAAGGAATTCTTTCAAACATTTTGTATGAAAGAATTGTTCTTTCAATACTTCCCAATGGATAACTCACCACCTTAAATTTGATGTTCATGGGCCTATCACTTATATTTGAATTCCAATAGCTAGCTTATCACCTTGAAATTAATGTTCATAGGCTTGTCACCCCTTCGACTTTTTTGCAAACAAGATTTTCTGAAGGGAAAGTGACCCTTTGAAAAAATTGAAAATGTCTTGCTTACCACCTAAGTTCCCTTTGTAAGGGCACCTACCATTTATAATTTTTTGTCTTCTGAATTATTTTAGACTTTCTTCAATTGTCAAATTTCCTCAGACAAAATGTTTGGAGGAATTCCTTCAGATATTTTGTCCAAAAGAATTCACTCTTTGGGTTTTCCACTTTGGATTTCCTTTAGATAAAAAGTCTAAAGGAATTATCCTTTGGCCTATCAACCTTTCCAAAGGGCAAGCCTTTTTGAGATTTTTACCTTGTCCCTTCAATTTGATCATCTACCCTCTGCAAAGACACCTTGAGCCCAAAGTTACCCTTCAAGCTTTTACAAAGGTCCATTTTGTTGATTACCTGCCTCCTACAAGGGCTTATTGTCCTCTAAGTCACCTTTTATAAGAGTTGAAAAGTTCATTATTGTCACCTAAGTGCCCTCTGCAAGGGCACCTACCCTTTAATTTTTTTGTAAATGACCCTTGGCCCTTTGAACGTGGTCCATTTTGTCGATAAAAAAACCTTTTGAAGTAACTTACTTTCCCTGTTAAGCATCTGAGATCAAAATGAGTTCCAAGCTGACTCTTTCTTGCCAAACCCAAAGCACTTCGTAACCAGAAGAAGAAAACACTTGGTTTTTCATGGAAAAGGACCTAACAAAGAGAAAACTACATAAGGTAGCTACATGATGAGCTTGCCAGACCCTGGATTGAAAGACCCTTGCAAGGAAAGAGGGGTGCCTAATTTTGGTCTACATGACCAAAATTGGTGAACAATAATTAAATATGCCATTATGGATATCCTTAGTGTCACTTTCAAAACTAATTTTGAAGTCATAGATTTTGTTGAAGCTAATGAATTTCTAGCTCTATTGGATCACCTATGATGTTACATAAATAACATTGATTTGAGCTTTAGGAAGCATTATATTAGCTTTGAGAATGATGATCAACATTTTTAATTATTTTATACCATGCTCAAGGGCCTCCCTATATTGAGCTGGTTAATTATGATGAGGACATAAACTACATTAAAAATGTCATAGCTAAGGGTACTGAGCACCTTGACCCGACCCTAGATATCATCTTAGATTGGATGCATGAAAAATATTTGTCTGACACCACTAGTAATGCTTATGACTATTGGGCTCAATGTGACTATGATCATACTTTGAGGATCTATGTTGCTATAAAAATTCATGATGATACTCCATAGAAGTACCATAAATGCCATAAAATTTTTTGTCTCCTTCATGGACAAATTATGGTTGTGCCATCATCAAGGTTAGATGAATCTCTAAGATTCCATGGTTAGATGGAAGTCCATAAATTTTTACAATAGTTAAAATCTTTCTATGACTTTAATGTTGATTGAGTACAATCAGTTATTCATATCCTTGATGACACAACTACTTGATGGTGGATAACTCATCGAGAGAACTTACTTACTTGGGACTAAGTTTATTTTGATTTACACCATTACTTTCACCATGATAATTGTATATGCATCACCACCATTTATAGTGGTATTATAGATCTTGAACCTCATCTTGAATCCTATGAGACTCTATGGATGATGGATGAATTTTTTTTACTTGAGTGCCTCTAGATTCATGCATTCTATGGAACTCTATAAACTTGGGATAAAGCATGGTATGTCTATGAAGAACACTATCTAAAAAAAATTTCATGGCATATTATTAAAAGTAACATGATTGTGATGTTATTTTATTCATCCCCATGGATGGATTTCTGCCTTACATTTCAAGCCATGCATCAAGATGTAGTAGGTGACCTGGCCCTAGTTGAAGATCAGATCAAATGCATACATGGTGCACAAGAGGATATATTGACTATTTTCCATGAACATGATGAGGAGGAATCATCTCCATCACCTAAACTTGTAGTGGACCATGTAATGAGAACAAATCCATAAGGGTGATTAGAAAGTCCTATACCATGTTAATGAAGGTACTAAATATGACCCACTTGACCCATAGATTGATCATTTAGATATGCACAAAAAGTATGGCATGAATAATGTTCATGATACCATAGAGGATAAATGACACCCATACTTAGAGTTTCTCTATACTATTCAACATAATATTGGCATAGAAGAAGTGCCCAAGATGGATTTTGTGGGAGACTATTGGTCTGATACAAATATCTCTAAGGTGTTTGAGCTATTGAAAGAGTATCAATATGTCTTACAAAATAATTATACTAAAATGAAAGGTGTACATTATTCCTTAGGCAAAATGTACATAAAGTTGTTATAAGATTCTTGACCTATCAAGAAGAGGCCCTATCAGATGAACCCAAACTTGTGTGCTCAAGTCAAGGAAGAAATTGATAGCATGTTGTGTGCAAGATTCATTACTCCTATAGATGAGTCTTAGTGGGTGAATCCCATGATTATAACTATCAATAAGGATGGATGAATTCAGGTCTATGTGTATTATCAGAGACTCAATGTTTCTTGCATTACTAACCCCTTTTTGACACCCTTCACTAAATAGATACTCAAGGTATTTTCTAGTTGTGAATCTATACATTTATAGATGGCTTCTTTGGATACCATCAAGTTTAGATCATGGAAGAAGATAAGCTAAAAACCACATTTAAAACTAAGTGGGGATCCTTTGATTATAATGTAATGCCATTTGGGTTGAAAAAATCTCCTTTTCTGTTCTCCTAGATTGCAATTGAGGCTTTCATTTACTTTATTTACAAGTTTCTTCAAGTCTACCTTGATATCTAGATTGTTTATGACTTAGTGTGGGACCACTATTCAAATCTATGAATAATGATTGAGCATTGCCAAAACCTTTAGATTTTCCTAAATTTGAAGAAATTTCTATTTTCTACCCCCTTTGACATTCTACTTAATCATGTCATATGCTATGATGAACTCTTGGTGGATCTAAATAAAACTACTATTATACTTTACCTTATAGCACCAAACACTCAATGAGAAGTATGTACCTTCTTAGGGCATACTGGATATTATATAAACTTCATTTATAGATATGGTAGGATTGCTACACCTCTAGAGGAATTACTAAAACAAAATGGTTAGTTTGTCTAGACCAATGCTCACTAATAAGCATTTGTTACACTCAAGGGTAATCTTATCATTGTACTTATTCTCTAGTTTCTAGATTAGACAAAGCCTTTTCATGTCTATGTCGATCCTTCTAGCATGAAATTCAGTGCTATCCTTTCTCAACTTGTTGAGAGTAACCTGGACCACCTTATATATTTTATAAGTATAAATCTTACTCTAGTTAAATGAAACTACATGACTATAGAGCATAAATCATTGTCAATGGTTTACTCCCTCTAAAATTTCCAATGAGTACTTGATGGATACTCCATTTATCTTCTTCATGGACCATGAGACACTAAATTACTTAGTAAATAAATTGGTACTACATGAGCACATTTTCTAATGGTTTGTGTTATTTCCAAGGTTTTTATTTTTAGTAATGGTAAAACCTAGTAAGGCCAACTGTGACCTAGATCATCTTTCATGCATTAAATCTAGAGAATTGACACATGCCATTGAAGACAACTTGCCTAAAATGTAGTTGTTTCACATCATGTGCATGTTTGAGGAGTTAGAAGATATCATTTCCTTTCTAAATATGGGTTTAATGCTAGCTCGCCTAAACACTCCAAAAAAGAAGTAGTTGAATATTCATGTTGATCCATTCTAACTTATATGGGTGACCTTTATAATATTCGATGAGATGAAATGATATGGTGTTGTGTCATGTAGCATGAGTGAAATGAGTTACTTTTAAAATTTTATGAGGGTGTTTTTGGAGGACACTATGTTGATGAAGCTATAATATATAAGGTGTGTTTGGCTAGTTTATGGTGACCTATCTTATTTAAAGATGCTAAGACTTATGTGTGTCAGTGTGAAATTTTTCAGTGCATGGGAAAACTAAATAAAAGGGATGCAATACCCCTTAATCATATCTTGTCATAAGAACCCTTTGAAAATTGGGCTATTATCTTTGTTGGCTCCATCAACCCAACAAGGAGGCAAACTGATGCATGCTATGTTATGACTTTTAGTGACTAGCTTACTCACTAGGATGAAGTTATTCCAACAAAGGATTGTACTACTAAAACTACTACAAGATTCATCTAGGAGAATATCATTACATGGTTTATATTTCCATTGTGTCTGACTAGTGACCGAGGCACCCATTTTATTAATGAGACCATCCATATCCTCTTGTTGAAATTAATAATTGTGCACTTTAAAATAACACCATATCATCCTCAGGCCAATGATATAACTTAGGTGATGAAAAAATTCTTGGGTAATATATTGACCAAGATGTGTAACATCAAATGCATTTAATGGGATGATTTTGTATCTACGTTATGTGGGTGTATCAAACCATTTACAAGTGGTTAAATAAGGTCACACCATTTAATCTTATGTTTGGTACTAAAACAATTATTTAGGTTGAATTCTTTATCCCTTCTCTTTATATTGTGAATGTTGGGTGACTAGATGATGATGAGTCCTTGAAATCATGCCTCACTATTTTGATGCAGCTAGATGAGACCCTATTTCTTACACATTGGAGTTAGAAAGTGAGGAAACATAAATATACATTAGCACAATCACCATTTAAATAATAAGACTTTTATTCTAGGCATGTAAGTTTTAGTATATGACTCCAAGTTCACATGCCACTCAAGAAAAAATTATGTACTTTGGGATGGCCCCTTCATCATTCATAGTATCCATCCCCCCAGTGCATGTAGGTTAATGTGACTAGATGGCCAATCTTTCTTGGACATTTAAATGGTAGCTTGTTGAAACTCTACTATTATGAATAGTTTTTACTTTTTTTAATAATAAGGCATATTCCATTAAGTTACTCTAGGATTTTGATTTTGAATAAAGTGTGGTACTAATTGCACACCCTTAAGTAGTTTTAGGCTTAACACTTTATTTTCATAATTTTTTGTATTGTCATTGAGGATCACCAATAAATTTTAGTGTGGGGTAAGGGTAGAGCATCTATGGAATGTTAAGGATATGGTCAATGTGAATGCATGTAGGAGCAAATGTGTATAAGTATACGTGCATAAAGATAAAAGGGTATGTAGAATGTGGCGTATAACCATCAAGCTCAATTGAGGTAAAGAAGTAAGATTCTCACCTTTGGTATAGAAAATATTCAAATTATTTACAACTGTCATGCACTTTAAAAAAAGTGAGAGATGGGACATGTATTTAATATAAAGAAAGCAATGGTAATGTAAATATGACAAATACGCACCATTTCAATACCATTATCAACATTTATTACATAAAGTGATGGTAGAGGTAGTGGGGTATTAAATTCAAGGTACCCCCTTGAGTCTTTAAAAGGTTAAATGTGGGCCATTTCACTTTTTACTATTATCACACTTATGAACTTTCAGAGCTAAAAAAGCATATTTAAGCTACTACAGAGTGATTTTAAATCTTATAAACAAGTGAAAATTAATAAGTTGAGACTATTTTCAAGAATTATAGAGTGTATAAATTAAGGGAAATAGAAAGAGTGTTGGGAGGAGTGTAAGATGCATAGGTTTTTATATTTGTAGGTTACAGAGGTTGATGTATGTGATTAGAGGGAATTTAAGTAGGAGAGACAAATGGGATAACAAGGTAACCATGTATTCTTTTAGGAATATTGGATGGACACACCTCAAACTTTGGGCACCTTTAAGGGTGAGGCAACCAAATAAAAAGGCCCATCGAAGTGAACCTTTACTTGCAATACTAAAGGAAGAAAAGTTAGAGAGTATGGGTGGTGAGACTATGTTAATTAGATAGGAGGTACTTGAAGAGCTTAGAGCACACACAAAAGACATAGAATCAAAAATGGCACACTAAGAAATTAAGAAGGATACTATACCCCTCCACCCCACTATTGGTTAAAGAAATGTATTACTTAGAGGTGGTACTACACATAGAGAACTATGTATTGAATATGACCACTTGTAATATTTTTGATTATAACCACTGCTAGCCTAGTAATGAAGTGGAATTATAGTGCGACTACTAGATAAAGTGCTAAAATATAAGGAGTGAGATAGTATATGAATTGATTTTTTTTAATTCTCTAAATGATGATGGATTCTTCCAAGTGTTTAAACTTTCATATTTTGTAAACCTATTTGAAGCAGTAAAGTTTTTAATTTTGTGAGTGCATGAATATTATATATACTTTCATGGGCACCAGATGAGGATTACATTAGAGTGAATAAAAAAAGTCACAAGGTTGTAGTGCTCAGGCATAAATATTGCTTATGACTTGGAGGACTAGGATGAGATTAAAAAAATTGCTATGGCACTTGAGTATTAGAAATAAGGCCATGTTATGCCTATTACTAGTCTCTAAGATCCCACCCTCAGAGTGGATACATACATTATAATGACCAAATATGGAGGTGGATATAGGTGGATATGGCCCACCTTTATGTCACTCAACAAGTCACTGAGGAATAAAATATAATTGGGCATAGTACTTTGTTGACAGAATTATTATAAACTTAGAGAAATCCCACCACTTACCCAACCAAAGGTTTGCATGGGGTGTGATCACATTATTTATGGTGTTTGATGAGATTGGTGTACCTGAATATACCATTAAAGAGATAAAATGAGTATACATTCATGAGAATAAGTCACCCATGAAGTGGTTCAAAGCATTCATTTTCTATGGACCAATAACCCCATATTAGAAAGTCAAAATGAAGGAATGGTATGATGGGATTAAGGAAGCTTTTGGGAATGAGTGGCATGTTCTAAAAGACTTGCTTGGATACGTTGGAGACCACACAAAATTTAAAATTTATAATTTTTTTCCCTAGCATGCATTCAGATTGATTCCTATAGAGAGTTATTTAGATAGATAAAGTTATCATATGATTTCATGGTGTGTTACTTCACAAATGCCTTTAATTGAATATGTGATGTGTAATAAGTGAACATTATTGTAGAAAATATTGATGTAGAGACTCACATCCTCTAACATTTGTACATATACCTTAGAAAGAAAGCATATAGGGAAAATATGGAGTCAGTTAAAATTGACATCAAAATCTAGTAATTTCTGGTCAACAATTCAATTCATTCTTTATTTTACATGTTAAAGCCTAGGAAGAAATTTTTAGGGATCATAGATTGAGAAAAAAATATAATCCTACCAAAATCAATGATAGATAATAAGCATAAGTACCCAGGGCATGATGCCAACACAAGCACCTATTCATAACCTATGAAATGGTAAAGGAGTGCCCAGGTATCACCTAAGAGAAATACACTAGTAATTTAACTTGAAGGCTTGAAGCTAGTAGCATAAACTATTCCTATAGAACATGAAACATTGACACCTAAGGATAGTGATTTGAAATAGAAAAGAGATATTATAGAGGAGACACTAGAAAAATTATTACAAAATAAGATTAGGTCCCCCCAAACTCCAATAAATACCTTTACCAATGTGACATGAAGAGACCACCCTCAAGGAGGCATAAATGGAAGTTGAAGATGTCATTGGTGAAGAGAGGGATGGTTTTGACATGACTTTGGAAATGATTGAGTTTGAAATTGGGTCTAGTCACTAAAGTGAAAACATGGATGTTGAGATACTCAAAAAAATTCCCTCTAAAGGGAAGGATCTAGTTGATGACTCTATCCTGAGGCTAGATAAAATTGATGCAACCATGACCCTACATGCTTAGTATCAAAGGGGAGTGCCATAAAAGATCTTATACATGTATTCACATTTTACACTAGAGGATGCATCTAAGTAGAATCAATGGAAGTTTTCCTTCTCCCATGATGTTTATAATGAAAAACACAATTTTGAGATGCCTTTAGATAGCCTACTATTAGATCAAAAAATAGTGACACTTTCAGATACCCTTTGGGTAGACCCATTATAGCTTACCACTATACAGACTAGTGTGACACTTTTAAATTTGGCACATGAGGTCAAAAGGAAGAATGCCTTAGCTGAGTCTAATGTTTGGTGAGCCCAAAAGAAACATGCATAGATGGTGGTTTTACATAATAATGAGGTCACTATAATAATAAATCTTGAGGAAACTAGTTTGAAATTGAAATGGTAGCCAAGGTAAAGACTTTAAACATTTTTAAATTATTTTTTAGCCATGAACTAAAGATCACAAGTGGAGTACCCCTTTCTAGTGAGGTATTGGATAAACTAGAGACCTTTTTGGAGCTCCTAATAAAACAATGTAAGGACTAGCCCAACCCTCAGAATAAACAAACTCAAGAAATAAATTAGTTCACAGAATTAGTGGAGGTATAAAAGAGTTTATTACATAGAGTTGGGGATACCATTATCATTTTAGATGGAGTTTTTGAAAATGTAGCACAATATAGAAAGATTTTGGAAGCTATGCTCCAAGTAAAATATCTTCAATGATAATAGTTGGCATATAGTGCCTTGTTAATAAAAGACCACACAAAGTGCACTAAAGCATTTAAGGATGTGGAGATAATGGAAGATATAATAAGCACTAACTGTCAAGAAGTAAATTCAAACTTCATGCCACTCCAAGGACAAATTTTTACCAAGGTCACTATGCTTTAAGGTGTTCATAAGGATGCTTCCACATACCTTGAATGTTTGGTGAATAAAGTAGGTGAGTGTCTTAAACAACCTAAGAAGACCAAGAAGCTCAAATCAGTAGTATAAGAAATAATGTCCAAACTTTAGAACACCTTGAACCATTGGCAAGGTGTCAAGAAGCAAAATTGAGAAACTAGGACCAAATTTTTTGGTAGATCCCAAGATTAATACTTAATCTAGGATGGATTAATGGATTATTCTTGGGTGATGTTGCGCCCCAATTTTAACTAAGTAATTTTAAAAATAACTAGTGCAAAGAGGCATGGTGCAAAATAATGTGGTGTGAAATACCATGGTGTGGGAGTCTATGGCATGGAAAGACCAAGTTTCATGGAATAAATGTGTATGTTAAAAGGAGAACCTAAGAATGAAGGGCTCATAACTTAGTGGAAGACTTGTGGAGCACATGGAAAGCAGATAATAGTTATGGAGTGAATCAGAGGGATGAAAGAGAATAAGTCAAACATGAATCCATCACTATCCTATGATAATATAAGCACTTGATGAAGAGGATCTAACATCAAAGAAATAATATAGGGACATAAAATCCCAGTTCCTTAAGAAATTAATGTAATTGTCTATCATGACTCAAGTGTGTTAATGATCATTGGTAAATCATCATGAGTGTATTTTCTTTTTTAACTACTTAGTCAGGAAAATAAAGTATAAATACCCATAGAATGTACTTTGTAATGTTGATTAGTTAGATATTATCGATAGAGTTTATACAAGTGAGTTGCATTATAACTCCAAAACTGTGTAATCTTCAAATATCACTTTCAATATTATGAATAAATCTTGTGTTGAATTAATACTTCTATTTAGCTAACTATGGTGATAATTTGTTAGTTATTATGTATGTTATTTTTTAGTTAATTGAGTTAAGGTTAATATTTACCATTTATGCCATAATTTTATTTTTGATTATTAAGTAATGAATATGTGTTAAAGCAAATCATATAATGAGCATAGTAATGTGTATATCTACAAGAAACCCTATCTATTAGTACACCCTCATATAATAAAACCAATGGGAATAAGTCCCTCACTACATGCTTTGGGTGAGAAAATGAGGGCTCATTATTAATTGAAATGCCAATGTACTAACATGTTGGGCTCTTAATCACTTCAATGCGTGCTTATGGGAAGTTATGCCTGTGTAACGAAAATAATCCTAGTAGTGACTAAATCGATAAATCAAACCTTCATATTAAATATATGTGTGATAATCTAAGCAATAAAATGAAAAAATTAAATATGATTTAATTAATATTAATATGAGTTAATTCCTTTAATATTATAATTTTTTCATAGTTACTGATGAACTTATGATAAAAAAATCATATGATCCAAGAATACATGAATATCCTTTTGCATTATTGGATATTTTAAATAAAAAATTAAATATATATTTGTAGGGTCTACCACCATACCTTCTTTGTATATTAAATATTAAGGAGTGTCTTGATTTTTATATAAATCACACATTTGTATAAAAATCTATAATTGACTACATATTTCAAAAATTAGCCTTAAGTTATCATGATGGTATTTCACCAATGAATACAACCTAAAATCATATAGGTATACATGTAATAACTAATGTATTAATTCCTTTAATTATTATAGAACAATACATGAAAATAATGTTGATGTATTATTTAGACCAAAATGTAACATTGTATGTAAAAGATCCCCACTATGTAGAAAACTTATTATTTGCCTTACCTTCCTCAGTAATCTTGACTTGGTGAGATATTAAAAACATATAAATGAATGTGTATATCTCAAAACATACTACCCCTTCTAGGATATCTTATTTAAATGACATAAGAATTGGATTATTCACACATGCCTCATTGAGAGTGAGGAGACCCACACAAATTTAGATCAAACCATCCCTTGCATTAGCCATGAATAATACATGATAGGATGTTTTAAAAGTTTTATTACCCATTTTTATCAAAGAATAGTTTTTGATGATGTTTAATTTTCCCTTAGTATTTATTAGGGTATCACATATTGACCATTCATTGATGGTAGAATCAAACAAAAACTCTTTATCATAAGTGATGCTCTTTGATTTCCTTACATATTTACATTTATCCTTCCCTTATGTGTATGCACCTAAAATGTTATATGTAATTTATGTTTTGAGTAACTGAAACACTCATTTAGTATTCAAGAGCTCAAATATCTCAATCAACTCCTCCATTTCCTTAGGGGTAGGTCCTCTGCATTGAACCTCTTTTATTTTGGACTGAATATCTTCCATAGATTAAACTTACCCATACATGTTTCTATTATTTCTACCAATGTAAGTTTATATAATATAGAGGGTAATAATCCCAAATTAGTGGTTTGAATTTTCCATTTCTCCCTCTATTAATAAATGGTTTTGGTGATTATGGGATAAGTGGGTGCTTATTCCTTATGAATATTACTAGTACTGATATCTTAAATATATCTAGATTGATTTTTTTGAGAGATATCAATATTATGGTGAATATCATGGATATATCACATACCAAACTTATTAATAAATCCATTACATTCTCCAAGAAAGAATAAAAAGTACACCTTACACCTGAGCTATTAAAAAAATTTATTTCCTTCTAAGAAATAATAAAAACTTCATCTAAAAGTAAAATAGACACCTAATTTAAGGTTAAAAATTCCATATATTGGCATATGGACATAAAATTTAAGCTATCATTGTTATTATATGTAACAATATCCACCCATTTATCTATAAATGTAGTTATGACCATTGACATAAAAATACATAAGAAAAAATGTCATTTAGATAATGACTACTAATGGAGGTCACGCTTATATAACTTTAACACACAAATAAAATATAATAATAAACAAAATATATGTACTTGTGGCTTACTTTTAACTTACAAATGTTTTCATAATATTAAATATTTTAAGATCATTTAAAATCGCTCAGGGGTTAAATTTGACAATCAACCTTACCTATCAAATATTTTTTAATGACAATTATCCATTCAAATTTTCCATTAAAATCCTCAAACCATTAATACTTATAAAGAAAACATCAAAGAGTAAACATGCATTTACTATATTTATTATTATAATCCTTTAGGATTTTTTATAGTCCACTTAAATTATCCCCTTTCATCTATTGAGTTTTAAAAAATATTCCATTATATTTTACAATAAAAAATATAAAAGATGCTCATAATTTACATTGTATTTTATGTTTAAAAATCTAAAATCACCCCTCCAAAAAATTCCAAAATATCATGATGTTACATAATCTATGCCCTAATATTTGTTTGAATGCCCTAGCTTTTTGGTTGCCTTATATCTTTTCTCTTGAAATCACAATGTGACAAATGAGGTGTAAAATGGTTATAAATATATTCCATGTGTCATTAAATCCCTCCACCTTTAAATTTTCCACTTATTTACCCATTTTCACACCATGTCATGTCATAATGATGATGTCATCTCATGTGTTACTTCCTTTATGGCATGATCTATGCCATTTACCATTATTATATATCTAGTGCACACACACACACACCTTTAATTACATGAAAATATTTCCTTAAATTTCTCACTATAAGATTGGACAAGAATCTAATAGGCCTAAGGAAGCACTTAGACTAGGGAATGAGAATTAATACTAAACTTAAGAAATTGCATGAATCATTCATTCAATTATTGTAACAAAATAAACTTACATAAGGGGTATTTATACTAAATACCTCTCACCAACCATACACAAGATTATGACAAGTGCCATGATCTTTTGAGGTGAGACACAACTCTCACTAAACCTATACAAGATTGTGACAAGTGTCATGATCTTGTAAGGTGATACAAATATGTAAAACACCAAAGTAAACTTAACTATAAAAGGTGTGAAAGGAATAAAGTATTGGAAAATCTTGGAAGATAACCATGTTCACATATGATGGTGGAACTATATAGGAAATAACCCTATTCACACCAATACCCCCCTTAAGTGTAACTTATGGGTTTATTCAATCATGCTGAAAATAAGAAATTGGTCCTGATAATAAGGCATAATGAGATACCCATGTACACACTAATCCCCTCAAAACATAAGAGAAGGAGAAAAATTGTAGGAAAAACTACCCCCAATGAGAGGATGATGAAAGAAGGTCAAGTGACCCCCCCAGAAGTAGTGTCCCACACCCCTAAGAGAGTTCTCAAATGATGGAACTTACTCTCAATGAAATGTTTGGTGAAGATATTTGTAATTTGTTCTATCATAGGATAATAGCGTAGATCAATGAATTACTCCTAAATTAGTTCCCTAATATAGTGTTTATGGATCTCGATGTTTTTGGTCCACTGATGATGAATTAGGTTCTTTGAGATCTGAATAGTACTTTGATTTTCACAAAAAAATGATAAATGGCTATGAAATAGTAATGCTAAGCTTAGTTTTAATATTCTAAATCTAAATAGCCTCAGTAGTGACAATAACATCTCCTCGATACTCAAATTTAGTCAAAAATAGAGCAATATGAGGTTGATTCTTACTTTGATAGCTAATGGGGTTAGAACCAAGGTGATATTTGTATCCAGATTTAGACTTAAAATCCTTAGAATTGCCAGCTTGATCAAAATCTATATAGCCAAATAAGTCAAGACTAATCCCTACTACATAGTGTATCTTATGCCAAGGAGTTTGTTGGATGTAATGTAAGATGTGTTTGGCTACTTTCCAATGAATTTCATGTGGCTTTTGCATAAAGTGAGAGACCATGCCATATTAAAAACAACTATCAGAGCAAGTGTGCATCAAATAGATGATACTTCCAATAAGTTGAATATACAAAGTGTCATCAACTAGTGGAGTGGAACACTTCACCTCAGGCTTAAATCCAAATAAGAAGGGAGTCAGTGCAAGCTTACAATCAACCATATTAAATTGAAAAAGTAGATCAATATCATACTTGGGCTATGAAAGAGTGATCTTAGAAGAAGATTGAGTGATCTCAATCTTGATAAAGTAGTGCAAAAGGCCCAAGTTAGTCATATCAAAGTGCTTGTGCAAAGAAAATTTGATGTTGTCAATAATAGATGAAGAACTCTAAGTAAGAATTAAGTCATCAACATAGAGGACCAATAGTAAATGGGAGTCATTCTATCTCATAATGTAGATAGTGGGATCTAAGTGATAATGTGAGAATCCAGTTGATAGAAAAAATGAGTCCATCTTGGCATACCAAGCCTAAGGGGCCTATTTAAGGCCATAAAGAGACTTTATCAAGAAAAAAACCAAAGAAGAGTCCTCAACAAACCCTTGTGGTTGCTTAATGTAAATTTCTTCTTGAATATCCCTATGAAGAAATTCACTCTTCACATCCATTTGATATATAACCCAACCATGAGCTACAACAATAGTAAGATTCAAACGAATGGAGTTCATCTTAGAAATAGGTGCAAAAGTCTTAGTGTATTCAACAACAGTAAATTATGAGAAACCTTTGATAATAATTCATTTTCTAAACTTATCAACTGTTCCATCCACTGCATATTTGTTTCAGTAGATCCACTTATAATGAACCATTTTCCTTCCCTTTGGAAGGGGGACTATATCCCAAGTGTTGTTCCTCATCAAGGAACTGTATTCTTCCTCCATTATTGAGTCATACTTAGCATGACCAGATTCTTCATGAAAATATTATAGATCAAAAGCAAGTGCAATGTGTACATGTGGAATATGATGATGTTGTGACTAAGTCATCTGAGTGTCTGAAGGATCTCCAAAATATTTTCTTGTAGATTGAATAGTCTATCAAACCATCAAGGTGATGACAAAGATAGGGTTTTAGTAGCTACTAAAGATGGCCCTAGTGGGGGAGAAGATGCATCATCAAAATCACTATCATCTGATTTTATTGTAGATGGATGAGAAGGAATATTAGAGGCCATGAGAGAAATTGTCTCCTTAAGCTTAACACTTCTAGCAATGAAAATCTCCTTTATCTTTGGATCCAAAATTTGATATCCCTTGACACCATCGAGATAGCCAACAAAAAGGTAATGTCAACTCTATTGTTGAAGAGACTTACATTTTTTTTAAGGAATATGTGCCAATACAAGGGATCCAAAAACTCAAAAATGTCCTAAAATAGGTTTCTAACCAGACCAAGCTTCAAAAGGAGTCACACCTTTCAAGGCTTTATGAGGAATGTGGTTTTGAATGTGAGTGGAACAATTAATAACTTCGACCCAAAATTATGGACCAAGAGAGTGTGCATGTATGATACAAGTAGGGTAAATTTTAAGAGCCCATATTTGAAACCCACTTAGATTTATATAGGTGAATCTGATTCATAGCCTTGGTAAATTGACAGGTCTAATTTTTTTTCACTTTCTAGGTTTTCTACCCAACTAGGGTTTTTATAACATAGATTTCAATTTTTTACACCATGTTTTATGTCCTCTCAGAGTAAAATTACTGGGATGAACAATTGAGTTGAAAAACTTGGCCAAATGATAGGGTCAAATAGTTGAGATGAAATGTAGGGTCGAATGGATAAGCTAAATGGCTCTACCAAATGATAGGGTCGAATAGCTTAGCTAAATGACAAGGTTAAAAGACTCTATTGAATGACTAAACTAAATGGCTCTATCAATTGGTTATGTCAAATGACTCCGTAGACCCCCAAAATAATTTATATCATAGGGTATATTGTGTGTGGTGAATTAAATTGCTTTCTAAGATAAATTTTTAAAGGGTTGGTGAGCTGACCCCCTAAATAATTTATATCCCTAAAATTTTGGTGATCTAGTCCCATCTACTGACCCTAAAAAATTTCCAAAACCAAAATATAAAAAATATAATATTCATGAATTAACAAATATTCACCACTAAAATTTACCCTGCATGCAAGTTGCCATTTCCTTCAAGGTATGATCCTTTCATTAAACAACACCATTTTGTTAGGGTGTGTAGAAAATGGAATGTTGAATTTTGATCCCTTTAAGTGCATATAATTTCTTAAGGAAATGATTCACAAATTCTTGACCATTATCTGTGCAAAGAATTTTGAGAGATTTTTCAAATTATTTTTCAGCATAAACCTTGAACTCTAGAAACTAGTTGAAGACTTCACTCTTCTGATGAAGGAAGTAGACCCAAGTAAACCATGAATAGTCATCAATAAAAGTGAGGACATAATGGGTTTTGATAAAATACAATGTGCAAAATGAACCTATAAGATCATTATAAACCAATTTAAGGACTTATGAAGCCCTCCAAGATGACCCTTTGTCAAACTTCTCCTTTAGATGCTTGCTGATTGTACAGCCTAAAAATATCCCATTGGAAAATTGAATGGGATGGAGTCCTTATACCATATCCTTTAACCTAAGGTACTAAATATAGCAGTAGTTGAGATGGCCAAACCACTCATGTCATAGTTTACTCACCAAATCTATATGAGTGAGCAAAGTAGTAGAAGGGGAATGAGGCACAAAATGGGAGAATGCATATAACCAAGACTCATGATCAGCTTTTCCTATTGAAACTAAGGCATTATCCTTGAGATCCTAAATTTATAATGAATTAGGGAAGAACTCAACTTTCTTTCCATTCTCAAGATGTGTGATCTGGTAGACTGAGAGAAGGTTGGCACATAAATCTAGAACACATAACACATCCAAAAAAGTGCATTTTTGCATTACAACTGACCCTTTTCTAGTAACTTCTACTAGTGTATCATCTCTTGTGAAAATGTGAGGCAAAGAAAAAGGTTCTAATGAAGAAAACTATTCTCAAATGCAACCCATATGATTTTTGGCCCTGGAGTCAAGTATCCATTATTGAGAAGACTTTCTAGTTGTGACAAGTGCTTGACCTTTCCCTTTCTTGGATTGTGAAGAAGTAGAAAGAGATGACTCTTTTGTATAAGATGATGGTAAATTGATGTTTTTCTTCTTGATCAAATGCTTCAATTCATCAACTTGATTGGCATGTCACTGATGCTCATCATGACCATTTTTCTTTCAGAATGAGCAAGTTGGTCATCCCTTTTTCTAAAAGTCCTTTTTCTTCTTGTAGGATGTTGATGTTGCTGGTGCTGGATGTGAAGATTATGGAGGTGCTTTTTTTGGATTCAACATTTGGTGTTTTTTTTCTTAAGACCTTTTGAATGTTGAGTAAGTCCTACCATTAATTCATGCAACTTAGAGGGATTAAAAAGACCCATATCAAGAAACTTAGTTTACTTAAGCATTATAATTTCAATAAAAGACTCAAATGTGGGCATAATATATGCTTGACCCATTGTTAGCCAATGATTATGAAAGTTAGATACAAATGTAGCATACTCAATAAGAATCTTTCCAAGCACATTGAAAATTACTTGAACATCATTTTTATCAAGTCCACATTTCTTGAGTTGTGCGTGGAGTTCATTTACCTTAGTAACATAGTCTTGAATGTTGTCAAAAGAAGAGAGATCAAGATTGGAGAGTTCATTGTCAATTTTATACCCTCTAACCTCATCCATTTTTACATATAGTTTATTAAGTATGTCCCATACCTCCTTAGGATTTTTACACTGATCAATGTGAAGTAGTATATCTAAGGAAATGAATGTGCATAGATAGCCAAAAGTTGTAGTGTGTTCAATTAACCATGTTGTCTTTTCCTTATGATCAGTGGGTTTAGAAAATGTACCCTCAATGTATAAGTGTATCATTTCCCCATTAGATCACTCCATGCATGTGATTTCCATGTATTGTAGTTATATGGAGTTAACAAAGGAAAAGTGGGATTACCCATGGTAAAAGAAATACAAACACACACACACACACACACACACTCAATATGGAGATCAAAAAACCAATACACCCCACCCAAATCCACTAAATGAAGAATCCGCCCCCCCAAATAAAAAATGATTTGGCACTTTATATTTAGTGAAACTACAATTTCCACTATCAAAAACCATAAAGTTGACTTGATTTCAATGTTTTACAAATTCTCATGCAATGAGCATAAACTAAATTACAATTTTGTAATAAAAATAAGTGTAATTATTAGCACCAGTACAAAGTATACAAAAAATTATGCACTTTTAAAAATATAATTGCCTCAATCTGAAGTCATATGCAAAATTTATGTAACTTTAAAGATCCCAAAACTAGGATTGAGTAGGGACACCTTTGATAATATGTAATTTATAAAAATATAAGACACTAAAATTAAAAAAAGTCTACATTGGTGTGGATATCATGAAAAAATAGCCCAAATAAAAAAAAATTGCATGGAAAATGAAGGTCATGTGATCAAGATATGGTCATTTAAAGTTGAAATGCAAATTCAAGAATGCCAATGGAGAGGGGGTCCATCCACAATGTCACCAAATTTAGTGAAACTATTACTAAGTTTATCAGTCCACCAACTTTAGTAGAATTACCACCAAAATTGGTGATTTTCCAGATTTAGAGGATTGCCAGATTTAGAAGTCTGCTATATTTAGTAAATCCCACTAGATTTGACCCCAAATTTAAAAAAACCATGCATTTTTCACATGTGAGAAACACCAAATTTTTAGTCAAATTTGTCCACCAACAGAATCTGACCAAATATTTGAGCATGAAAATTGTGGAAATTTGTTTATTTAATTTTGCCTTCCAAACCCAAAATTTGTAATCCCAGTAAAAAAACAATCCCAGATTTGTAGACCCATGGATTTTTGAATTTTTGTTTTCAAACCAGAATTTACTAGTCTAGGCAATTGTGGACAACCCAAATGTTGTAGAAAAATGTCAGTTTGGATATTTTTAGCATGAATCCAAAATCTAGTAATTTGAGAAATGTTTTGAGTTTGATTTTGAAAAAAAAACATATAAAATAAATGTATTGTTTCTTTTTTGTTTCTTTGATATATGATTTTTTTTAATATAAAAAAAATGATATATATTTTTTGATATAAAAAAACTTATATTTTTTTTTGAAACTTAAAAAAAAATTAATAGAAATGATTTTTTAATATATATATATATATTGAGAATATAAAAATAGATATATTTTTTTGTATTTTTAGTTTTTTTTTACAATAATTTATGTTTTTTTTCAAAAAAACCACAAAATAAAAATAAAAAAGAAAGAAAACAAAATTTAAGAAATAGATTTGAAGGAGGAAATTTTTGAAAAAAATTACAATTTGAAGGGGGAAAAAACATATTTGAGATAAAACCTTCAAATTTTTCTCATTTAATCCATCAAATGCATGTAAAACTGCTACACAAGCTACCTAATGATGTAGTCTCCACTACTCAACTGGAACAGCTAGGAGTGCTATAATGTTCTAGACATAATAGTGAGTTCTAAAATGCTTCTAAATGCCAAATAGGGATCTAAAACTAAAATTATCAAAAGGAAGCTCCCCCCCAAAATCTGATTATTCTTTTCACATCTTTCTGGTTCTCAAGACCATCCTTGCAGATGCAAGAGAAGAGCATATAGACTGAGAGAAATTTGAATATTATAATCCCTACTAGGCTACTCTTGGTACCTTTACCCACTGTAGTACTATGTATGATTGGACAAGAATCTAATAGGCCTAGGGAAGCACTTAGACTAGGGAATGAGAATGAATACTAAACTCAAGACATTGCATGAATCATTCATTCAATTGGTGTAATAAAATAAGCTTACATAGAGGGTATTTACACTAAATACCTCTCACCAACCCTGCACAAGACTGTGACAAGTGTCATGATCTTGTGAGGTGAGACAAACCTCTCACCAACCTTACACAGGATTGTGACAAGTGTCATGATCATGTGAGGTGAGATAAATATGTAAAACACCTAAGTAAACTTAACCAGAAAAAGTGTGAAAGGAATCAACCAGTAGAACTGGTTAGGGAGATAACCCTATTCACACATGATTGTGGAATTAGATAGGAAATAAACCTGTTCACACTAATACTCATGTATTTGGATACTTGTTCATTTTTTTCCTAATGTGCATCTAACTCAATTCAATTTTTTGTTTTGAACATAGATATTTTTTGCATACCTTTTTCTCCTAATTTTCATGATACTTCTCCACAAAACTTATTATGCATAAAGTCCTCTTATGCATGTCATGATGGTGGAAATTATTTCCACTTGTACTTCTGATTATCAAAATTTTATAGTTATACCTTAGAATAACCTTCATGAAATTTTTTTATAACTTTTATTAGTATGACCTTGTGTAGGAATAATTTTTACACAATTACATATTGAGATATAAACATCTTTATTGGAAAAATAAAACATGAAAGAAAATAAAGAAATGACTGAAAGGAAAAAATATATTTTTGCTTACATATTTTTATGTTCAAATATCTTATTGGTAATAATATCTATGAGAATACACATATTAGGTATTAATTATACTTTCTTTGAAAAACACTAGTAGCATTTCATCATCCAAGGTGTGAAGCATACATGCTTCAAGATCGAAATTGTAATGAATGGCATAGAGTCCCATCCATCAAATGTGGATATCTCCTAGGTGTTTAGAATAGTATGAGTTTTAAAGAAACACATTTTCTCCTTTACAAAAAATCTTGTCTTTAATTTTATGCCCGTAACACTATTGAGATTATTTCATCCTAGCCTTGCATCCTACATCACATATTTTGGTGAATGTAGTTCCCAATATCTTGATGAATACCTCAATTATGTCATTTAACTATGGGTGATATGGTGTGGTTTTTTTTATGTTTAATCATGAAATCACTTGATAACATGTACCCTATTTTTTTAAATAAGTGACTTCCTCTATCATTATTGAAATTGAATGGATATTCATACTATAGAAAACTGTTCTCCCAAAGGAAATGGTTATAGTTTTTGTTGGTATGCAGTATTTAATGGGGCCAATTTTATCCATGTCATCATATAATTAGTATAAGTTATAATGTAATGTGCACCACTTATATTTATGGGTATAAACAAATCAAATTCTCACTTCTTAAATGTATTTTGTGTGATAACTAACATCAATGTCATTTCATCCCACCTACTTGGTTTTCTAATTCTCTGTAAAAACTCATAATTTTTTGCAAATTCCTTGGTATCCATGTAGAAATTTGGCCATCATAATACAAAAATTAAGATATTTCACGTAGTTGCTTCTACACCATAATGGCCTAAAACGATCCCTTCATAGAATTATCATAATACTTTTATGTATTTTTACTCTAAGAAACATCTATGCTATGACCAACATGCCCCATTCTTTTCTGAATAGGGACCCATATTCAAAATTAAAAAATGTGTAAAGAATTCAAGACCTCATAAGAATAACTATTTAAATTTTATCACTTAGGTCCAATAAATCCCTGATTTATAAAATCTTGTTTTAATATTTGATAATGATGATCTTATAGATTATTTCATAGTGGATGCATTCAAACAAATCAATTGTTTAGAACTTATGTATGTGGGTTTTTACTATGTTTTAGCATGCTTTTTTTTAGTATAAACTTGATATCAAAATTATAGAGTATATATGTTTGACATGTGTTTGATTTGTACTCATTTTATCTTTTATATTATCATCTTTTATGTATTGGACCTATGTAATCATAATGGTAGATGATAGAATACAAAGATTCACTCTTTTTGGGTATATCAAAAGGCTATAATGTGAAGAGATAATGTTGGGTAAAACTCTATAAATAACACTCAATTGTATTATTATATGGTTTTGATGTGATAAAGATTAATACATGTTGTTCTAAAATAGTTCTCTTATGTATCTTTTATCATTTTTCTCTACATAATGAGTACTTATTTTTCTTTAATCTATTAATTATTGAAGTTTATGCTAACTGTTAAGATTCATATAAACATATGTCTATTTGTGCATCTATATATTTTATTTGGTTAATGAATATATTCATTCTGAATATGGTATCAACTATTTAATTTTGTTATTCCATGTACTAATTTTTCTTGAATTATCATGTTATGAAGGGTTTCTAAGAACCTTTGCTAATAATAGTGTGGTGAGCATGAAAATTTATTGAAACACGTTGAGATGGTTGCCAGGATAAAGATATATAGAGAGATAACTTGATGAAAGAATTCAGAAAAATTTAGAAGAAGCAAGAAGAATAGATAAAGTTATGAAGGAAATTATTGCTGATCATATCTATGATGAAATATATGAAATATTCTAGTGTGAATTGACAAATATATTAGCTACTTGGTTATCCAGAATGGAGTACTATTGTTTTTGTCCATAAGGGATGGAAATCATAATCTAGTCAAAGGAAAAGCTATAAAACCTATGAAACTTAGACACTAATTAGACCCCTATAGTAGACTAATAGACCAAGACTACCATTGACAAGTATACCATCAAATTTATTGTAATATTCTATTTATATTTGAAGTTACACATGATGAATTTGTTATGGGAATCTACATGAAGTTCCTTTATTGAATACCTATTATTATTAATATGTTGGTTATGGAAATGGCCATGGTGCCTACTCCTGCCAATATGGAGAAGTCACTTTGGGCATTATGGGGATGTATGTAACGTAGGAATGAATTATGGGGAGTTGAGTAGAGAAACTTAAACCTGAACCTAGAATATGGAGTATAAAAAGAGCCAGATTGAAAATAAGATTATGGGAGTAGAAAGAGAACTATGATAATAAAGAATATGGAATAAATATAATAATCCAAACTTAATTATGAGTAGGAGTAGAAATAAGGTAGAAGATGCTAAAGAAAAAGGAACCCAAAGAGAGGCTTCATAATGTGTAGGAAGTAGAGTATATGCATATCAATAAAGAGAAGGGACTAAGGAGGAATAAGGTAGAGTTTTGGGTAGAAAGGAGATGGAGAAGAGTGAAGAATAAGAAAGTAGAATAAAAATAGAGTAGTTAAAAGATATGATCAGTTCACAATTAAGAGTAATTTTTTTTGAAGAAGTGAAAAAATGTTCATGAGAAGAGATTATGCATAGGTGAAAAAGTTTGATAGGTTCAAGATCATAGTAAAAGGAAACTGAGGACAAAGATCATTAATTTCTTGAGTATGCATCACCCAACCCAATTTTTCTTTAGTAAAAACACCAAGTGTAAAGGAAGGAATGGGGATAATTTTGTTTGAGTCATTTAAATATAATTTTAGGAAAATTAGTGTAGAGACAAATAAGTCCATAGATAAGAAGAGGTTGGATTTGATTTTGAGGATAGTTTTAAAACACTAGTAAAAATTAGTGTATAAAATCCTATAGTCATAGTGATCATTGTGCAACAACCTATATTTGTAACTAGTGCACATCATCTAGTAGTAGACATTATAAGTAACCCAAATATGCATTTCAATCAAGGGATGTTTTTTTTGTTAACATAATATGATGGGTCTATGAACCCTGAGCAATATCTATTAACCTGTGACATGAAATAATAGGTTAGGGGAATAACCTTTGATGATATAATGAAGTGAGATCTCATAAGATTTTTAACAAGTCAAGCTTTAAAATTTATTTACAAGAGAGATATTAATGTTTTAGATCTCTATCAAGTTAAAGAGTAATTAGTGGTAGAATTTAAAATGAAAAAGTGTATAAGCCAAACTATTTAAGACCTGAAAGAGATTTGACAATGGAATGGAAAATCTATGTGCGATTATGATTAAAGATTCTTAGATATGATTAATAAAAATTGATTTTACCATAGAGGATAAGGATAAATATACCTAGTTCATAGAAGGATTGTGATCAAGAATTAAATTTTTTATTATGCAATATTAGTTTTTAATGAAGGTTGATACTTGATCAACTACCTTACAAGTGGAATAAATCAAAGATTATGGTTATGATTCAGTCACTATATCTAAATTAGAATAAAATATAGATGCTTTCATGAAGAGGATAGATGAGATGCATAATAGTGATAAACCTAAAATGGTTTAATGGTGCATATAATGTGGTAGAGAAGGACATCATAGGAATAATTATCCTAAACTCAAGCCAAAATTTTGTGAACTTTATAGATTATTAAGGCATGTAACAGTAAAATGCCATATTCTACAATAATATATTAAAAAATCATAGAGTTTATACTATTTTTTTTGTAAATTGACAAACCATGATGAAAAGAGCTATCGAGCCTTAAAGGAACATATTAGCAAGAATGTATTCATAATTACATCACAATGATTTCTAGGCCTAGAGTTAGAAATGATGAGTGTGATAAAAGGTAGTCCCAAATGGCTACCTTCATCACCTCAATATCAATATCAACCCTATGGTTTGGTTGGTTAGACACCATCATCACTGCAATACTAGTATCAATCTTCATGTAATAATGTAAGACCACAACACAAACAATAATATTAAGCTCCCACATCACGTCAATATTAGTATGATAGATACAATGCACAATAACAACGAGTATTTAATAGATAAAAATCACATGATTGAGACTTTTATAAAAATAGAAGAGGATATAGAGGAGGATATAGAAGGGGATATTGAGGAAGATATCAAGGTGGTCATAACAACGATAATAAACAATATCTCTAGCCCATCCAATACTATTTTTATGATGATTATAATCATTTTACATGAAATAGTCCCACTAATCCTTAGAGATAGGTATATTACATGTATTGTAGAGTGGAAGGACATCATCAAATTGAAGATTACTTAGTATTCAAGAAGCAAAGGAAAGTCAGTGTAAAATGTTAACATGATTAATGTGCAACCTAAATAAAATGCATTTATGCAAGCAATTACTAGGTAAAAATATGCAGAACAAGGACTACCTGCATTAAAAAAATAGGGAATTAGGAAGTGATCCTATGATAGATATGGTCTTGATGTATCAATTTACATAAGTATTTCAAGGCATATAATATTGGAGTACATTAGAAAGAGATGCTACAACCATTAACACATACATGTATGGGTAAATTGTATAGATTATGAATCAAGAATGTATTGTGACAACACTAATAGATTTATTATAATTGCTTAAAACTCTACATAATTAATATATCTCCTAAAATATTACAAATATCTTACATAATAATATTAAATGTGCACAATAGGGACAAAAAATGTACAGATAAGGTGTTCTAGTATATTAAAACTAAGAAATTGTGAGATGTGAACTCATGAATGGACACTAAAATCATAGGATATGAAATACCTAATGGATTATTTTACTTTGGATTAATGTTAATATGATTCATAGATCTAAATGAGAGGATATTAGTAGGCCACACTTGCTACACTCATGTCACCCTTGATATTGTAGACAATGGGAAGGTAGAACCAATTGGTCACCTTGAAGATGTGGAGATTAGAGTTTCTCATCTAAATTTGCAAGGTGATTTTAAATTCATTAACATGAAGATAGATAATACCCATTACCATACCTTGATTATTAATAAATGGGATTATGATGGTCAAATTATTATTAATATAATTCATAATCAACTAAGGCTCATTAAGTAGATAATATAGTTGTCATCCCTTTGAATAAATTAGAGTAAAATCCCTATATGATTCCAAATGAACTAGAGTCATTAGATGCCTATGGTAATAATAGTTATCTCAAATTAGGCATAGATACATAGCTAAATTCTCTATGAGCTATCAAATGTCAATTTTAAACCCAAAACTGAAGCAAAGCATACAACTGTAGACAACAAAGTAACCACTTTATAAGTTGGTAATAACAAAATCTCTAGCTCCCTAGTTTTAACTTAAAGGTTGTACCTCTCCATCAGTATGATATTCTACTAAGTGAGAGGTAAATTTCATATATAATATATGTGTAACAATAATGTATTATACAAAACCTACTTTAAAAGGTGTATTACCTTAGGAAACAACCTCTTCAATAAGTGGTGACTTAGACACCCATATGTTGAATTAGGCTAGGGGAGATCAATAGATACAACCTCTATGCATGGTGTTCACCATCAAAATTAAATTACCTCAATACCTTTTTAAAAATTATCTTAATCCATTTTTATTGATGTTGGATACCCATGTGTTAGATGTAGATCAAAGAGTCAGCACACTTAGCTTTGCATTGAAAATAATTGATATGATTTGGTAGGAAGTGCATAGAGAATAGGAGATACATTAGGAGGAGTCATGTGAAGTTTTATGCACATAGTTTCAATTTTCACATACTATGAAATTAGAATGGCCATTATTTCAAGAAGGCCAATGTCTAGATCTGCACATTCATAAATGTGTAGATATATGGTTTGTGTAAGGAGTTAAGCTAAGATATTAGGTGCACAATTTCAATCACACACTAGGCCACTCCTGACTATTTGGTACATTTATATAGAGTATATGAGAGAGAAAAAACAATTGGAACAAGTGCAAAAAACTTGTCAAACTTTTGTGTTTAAAGATGATAATCCATTGGTACACAATTTATTGTAGGAACTAAAAACTTTTTTTAAGTTACAATCAAGTAAAATATTTAGGAGTTGTGATAGAGTCATCATCACAGTTGAAATCAACTCAATATTTAAATCTTGTGATTAATAATTACAAGGCCTAAATACAAGAACAATCTCTTATTAAACCCTATAATATAATTATCTAAGAGCTAAGATAATCTAGTGATAGTGATGGAGACCTATATTTATAAGGCTTATTTGAACTAGAAAAAGAATCTGAACCATAAATTATCCAAAATGTAGAATAAGTTGAAGAGGAAAGACTACACAATGTAAACATTTCAAAACAGGAAGGGGAATGCACACTAGGAGAGGATCTACCTAGTGGATTGAACAAAGTATATTAAGAACCAATAAAAAATATTGAAGAACATATTGGAATAAAGTCTATACCTAAAATTACAACTATGGGAGACTATTGGGGAAGAATGATCTCTCATAGGTATTTCAACTACTAAGAGACTATCAGGATGTATTTCTAACCAAGTTAACATAAGTGAAAAGTGCATATCCATTTTTGGGAGAGATGCATATAAATTTGAAAGAGTATACTAGACCCATGAAAAAACACTCATACAAAGTAAATACCAACATGAAGATAAAATTAAAGGTTGAACTAGATCACATGCAAGAATTAGGGATAATTTATCCAATTTAAAATATATATTGGGTGAGTCCCATAGTTGTGCAGTGAATGAAGTTTGGTGAAATTTAGGGTTATTGGGACTACCTCACACTAAATAATTCCTACATCAATGATCTATTCCAAATATTATTTACATATGAAGTTCTTGAGTCAGTCACAAGTCATGAGGTGTACTCATTCACAGATGGATTCAATAGACACCATCATATTTTGATCATAGAAGAGGACAAAACTAAAATAATCTTTGTAATAGAATGGGGATCATTCACATATAAGGTAATGCCCTTTGGTATTAAGAATGCACCAAAAAAATTCCTTAGTGATGTGGTAATTACATTTAAATATTTCATTCATGATTTTATGGAAGTATATTTGGATGAGTGGGATGTCTTCTCTTTATTTAAATAGCACATGTCAAAGTTGTGATTAATTCTAGAATGGTGTCGATCCATGTGCATTGCTTTGAATCTAAATAAGTGCTAATTTTTTACACCTTCCAATGTTCTTTTGGGCCACATAATTTGTAGTGATTGCATTTTGGTAGACTAAGATATAATTATAGTAATCTTATGGATGCACTCCTAACTATCTCTACATAAGTGTGCACCTCTCTAGGCCATACATGATATAATAGAAAATTCATCAAAGGATGCCCATCCATAACTACACCAATGGAAAATCTATTGTGTAAAAATACAAAGTTTGAGTAGACATTGGAATGCCAAATAACATTTATTTATCTCAAATAAAGGTTATTAACAATACCTATTTTAATTTTTCTTGACTGGAAGAAGCAATTTCATGTATATGTGGATGATTCTAGTATAATAATAAGATTTATCCTAGTGCAAATATGGGATGTTAGGTTGGATCATCCCATACACTTTACCAGCAAGAAACTATTAGTAGTAGATAAAAACTATACTAATACATAAAGAGAGGCTTTGGATATGGTGTTTACATTACAAAAGTTTAGACATTATTTGTTGGCCATACCATTTGAACTTTTCACATATCACCAAGAATTATGATACCTAGTTAACAAGCTGATGTTGGGAGGATGAATATCTAGGTGGATAATGTTGTTTCAAAAGTTTCTTTCAAATCAATGTAAAGCTAGGAAAATAAAATGTGGGACTAACATCTGAGTAGGCTACAAAATGGGGAAGAACTAGAGTAAATACAAGATGAATTTCTAGATGCACACTTTTTTAGGGCTGTTATGTTCCCTAAAAACATGGAAGATATTATGAACTTCCTTGAACAAGGAATGTTTCATGTTCACAATGTTGAAAGGGATAAAAATAAAATGATCACATGAGCCATTGATTGTAATCTCATTAATAATTTTTTGTATAAAATTAGAGAGGATGATGTGTTACACAGAGTATCTTTAGAACATGAGCAACCATAACTTATTTAGGAAGCACATTATGGAGTCACAAGAGATCATTTCAAAGGAGAAGTTACTACAAGGAAGATATTGTATAATGAAATTTTGCGGCCAAATTAGTTTTAAGATGCACATAGGGCACTAAACATTGTGATGTTTTTCAAAGAATGGGAAAACCCAATCAACAGTATGAGATGCCATTGGTCCCAATGTTAGTAGATTAACCATTTGAATAATGGGGAATTAAATTTTTAAGACCTATAACTCCCATAAAAAAACATAGTCATGTGTAATATATCATTATTGTAACTGATTATTTTATGAAATGGGTGGAAGCTACTACAACACCTAGTTATAGTACAAAATATGCCACTAAATTATTATATGATAATATCATACTAAGGTTGGTTATCCAATAAATTAGGTTAGAGATATAGGTACTCTCTTCCTCAATATCATAATCAATATTCTCACTAAGGATTTTATGATATTGTACCACAAGATCATGATTTATCATCCAAATTAAATGGACAAGCTAAAGCTTCAAACAAAGTATTGGGTGAAATGTTGAAAAAAATATGCAATGGTCAAAGGAATAATTAAGAGGATCACATTCATATGATTTTTGGGGTGTACAAGAGAAACTACAAATGTGCCACAGGCTTCACTCCATTTTAGCTCATTTATGGTGAGGTAGTTATGCATATGGATTACATTGTTCCTAGTCTACATATTGTAATGATTATGAGGTTGGGTGATTAAGACTATCTGAAGCAATGATTGATGTATTTGATCTAGATGGAGGAAAATAGACAAAGGGCATAGTGGATGTAAGATATCAAAAATTTAAGTCAATCATTATCATAACTTGTGATCTAAGGAATTTTATCTCGAATAAACAATATTACTCTGTGATAATATATTCAAAGCATTTCCAAGAAATCTACACATTGGATGGAAAGGAACCTATATTATTCTCAATGTTTGACAAAAAGGTATAGTTTTTAAAAAGATTTAAAAGGAACCATTTTAATAGGGTGTATCAATGGTTATAATCTTAAGCCTTATCACCAATAATTTATATCATGCATCATTGTAATGAGATAGGGTTATGAGTAACACCATGTAGTTAGGATTTTTATTTAATATTGTTTTAATTTATATATTTTTTTAGGTTTAGGGTGTTTTTATAGTGAAATCTTTGGATTGAAACACATCATAATGAGATTAGAATAATCAACATCATAAGTTGTGATCAATATGTAAAGTGAGCTTGAAAGGAAGATAAATAGTGGCCAAAACATAGTGGTTGAAAATTAAGTCCAAGAATGGGGTGATAAAAAGATACGTACAAAAAAATGATGATGAGTGGTCATATAGAACCGTTATTGATAATACACTTGGAGGATTTCATCTTTCCCAAAGTAGATCATATGGTAGATTGATATGATGGTCTATAAAATAATTTGGATAAATGAAAGGATGACATGTCACATCACCTACACACCAATAATTGGATCAAAGAACCTAGATGAAGAAGAGTAACTATCATGTCAAAAAATAACCACTAGATATAAATATTAGAGATACACTCATGCATAGCAAGTTTAGAGCATTTAAACTTGATGGCTTGATGGATTTGGGTGGTAAATTTTATATAATAGAGGACATGGACAACAAACTAAAATTACATACTTTTGTAACTAAGCAAACTTTGTGATCTACCTACAAAACACCTTCTCATGCATATATTTCACTCTAGAGCAAGACCAAGGGAATGAAGTGTTTAATGCAAGACACAATCATAACCATAGATAGAGAATAACTATTGATCCCACTTATAAATGAATATAAATAGGGAATGAGGATTAGTTTATGATGAAATAAAACCAAGTATCATGATTCAAACCCCTTTGATTTTATTGATATAGCTGAAGCTATTCTATTTACCCAAGACCCTCAAGAAGCAATAGAGGAAAGGGAATTAACACTTCAACATCTATTATGAGGTTCAGATGCTAAACAATTGATCAAAATACCTACTTTTAACCAATTGGATTAGGTAATGCTCACCTTAATAAGTAGGTACAATGAAGTCATAATTCACTTATAAAAGATGTTACCATATTCATCACCCCTAAGACTATGGCAAGAGCAATAGGGATTCTAACATGTAGTAAATATATCCTACCATACAAATTCATAGCTCCACCAATCCACTCAAACACTAGGGAGAAATATGATACAAGGGTAGGCAATTTAATCCCCATTAATTCTATAGATGGTGCTTTATTTTGTATTCTTATTGAATGCATCATTAAAATATTTTGGCACATAATGAAGTAAGCAAAGCAAGAATTAAAAAGAGTGATAAAAATTGTGTATAACAAGATATGCATTCATGAATATTTTAAGTGGACTAAGTTTTTGGCTTCTAAGATGAAAAAAAACATAGAGTAGATATTCACTAGTACTATGTAAGAATTTTGGTACCAATTTTTGGTACTTCTACTCTGCTTCACATAATGGAAATCACTTAGAATACCTAGTTAATATTGTTGTATATATTTAGCCTACCAATGCATCTGCCACCATTGCATGGATGAAAATAGGGAAATACTATGAGAAAATGGGGAGGTTAAACATGTGGTGGATGGAAATATAAACAATGATCAATTCATACCCAAGGGTACCCAATACACGATGCAACATTTGTGGAAATATGCATCAGTGACCAAATTGCACAATGTCATATAAATAAAGGTTCAAGAATTTTCCAAATCAATAGTAATGCCATTTCCATTATTCATATCCATGTTGGATACATAGGTATAAGTTTTGAGATATAAATCCATCATATATAGATTAGTACAACCTTTACATTCCATACCCTTGAGTACACAAAAACTAGTGTAACCATAAGGACAACCTCAACCACAACTACAACCTCAACTACAAATGAAACCATAGGTAGCACCAAAACTAGAAAAAAATATAGTATAGGTGGAAAAGTGAAATTAGAAAGCACCAGCATCATGAGCTTCACTAATTCCACCAAAATTAAGACATGACACATAAATTCCAAGTTCAACAATAAACATGTTCCAAATATCACAACTAAATGTGACTTGGTAGAGCTTAGAGTTGGAGAACATTAAGTTTTAAAGTCCATGCTCATATATATCAACAATGAGGTTTATGAGTGGGAGGAGGATAAACAATTCTTCTTTTGGAAAGTAGTGCATAGCTTCTAAGTGCAAAATTAGGTAAGGCAAGACCTATGGGTGAACATCACCCAACCTCATTATTATATCATTATTGATATTTTAGGTAAATAAGTAACCAGATAATGGTTTTAGGCCTAATTATTCACAAACTATCCATTTTTAGGATCCTCTCCTATGTAAGAAGAATAACTACTATCATAAGAAATCCCAACACTATATTTGTTGCGTAGACCTCAAATGCATGCTACATCTTGAACCTATGTCATGATTAAATACATATCAGTGTATTTTACATAACTAGTTGAATAAAGTGGTGCACAATAAGTACAAGAAGCACAAACACAACCACAAGCCCAACTTGAGAAGAGGTAAAAGAAGAGCCTCACTCAACCTTCAACCTCCAAAAATAAGATAGTTGCCCAATAGGGAACTATCTTGTCATCATCTTATTTACAATATTTTGAGTCAGTTACAATATTAGATTCATATAGCCCCATAGATTCACCTAAAAAAACCAACTTACCATATCCAAAGCCATAACATGAAGCTATGCAATAAAAACATAATCCATTAAAAGCATAAAAGGAGGTTGTGAGGAAGAAGGAAGTGAAGAAGATGAAGAAAGAGGAAAAACACAAGGTTACATAGGAATAAGAATAATGCAAATCATAGGATACTAAGGAGGAGTGTAAAAAGAAAGATGGAAAAGTAAAGGCTCAAAAAGAAAGAGCTAAAGAAGTAAAGGTTGAAAATAAAAAACTTGAAGTAGAGATTCAAAATAAGAAATATAATGAAGTATAGTCAAAGAATAAGTGGTGAAGAAACAAAAAGAAGTGTAGGTTTTGAAAATAATAAAGAGGAAGGAATGATAATTGTGAAGGCTTAGACAGAGTAAAAGGTTAAGCAAGAAGCTAAATCCAAAACCAAGGTTATAGTTGAGGTTAAGGATAAATTTGAATCAGACGTAAATGCTAAAGCTAAATCAAACATGAAATCTAAAGCTGAGGATGAATTTAAGGCTAAGGATAAAGTTGAAGTTAAATTAAAGTAGGAGGTACAGGATAAATTGAAGTCATAATAACAAAGAGTAGTTAAACTCACACTTATAACACAAAGAGGTGTGTAAGAGGAGGCTTCTCATCCTACACTAAAAATAACAAGCCAATAGCTATGGGATGTCCACACATCATCCACCCATTATACCACCTTATCACTACCATTGGCATAATTCATGGTAGATCCTAAAAAAACTACAACATCTATGGTTTTGACTATGAATACATAATAAACATATTTGGGTGTTTTTCAATTGTTTATAAACAAGAAAATCAAAGGCATAACTACTTTATAGGAGTTAATTACATAGAATGTTTTGTCCTTAGAACAAGAAGTCTTTTAAATGTGAGATGACATTTTTTGAATTGAGACTTCATTTCATAAATTCATGCCAAACCATTATCACTAGCTACCCTTCAATGGTGACCCAAGTTTTAGGCAACCAGGTGGTTTTTAAAGACAACCAATTATTAGCTTTATTAGTACAACTCGTGAAGGATTGGATAGCTACATAAAATTTTCAAACACTATGAGCATAATGGAAAAGTATCAAGGTAAAAATAGAGGCCATATATGATCTATTAGAGGAGTAAAAATAGGTGCTAGATATATTTGTGCTTCATGCCAAGAAGATAGCATAAGGTATGCTCAATTGAAATTAATACCTGAGTAAATGTTTGGCCACAACTAAGCTAGATTTGAACATGGTAGACAAATCCAAAGCTGCTATGGAAGATTGCACAACTACTTATAAAATAATGAGTGGTAAAATCAATTAATTATTATATTCAAAGGACATGCATCCATGTAAAAATTATAGATGTGGCACATTGAGACTCCATGCAACTCATTTATAGGCATTTAGGCACAAAGGCATGTAGATAGGTTGGATGAACTATCATAGGAGATCTTGGTCAAAACATCAAATTCTAGGGAATCAACACCATCATTATGATGTAAACATTTAGAACCTAATGGTGATTTAAGTATTGTTGTGTATATTTATAAGTATGTTGTAGGAATTGATGACTGATTGGAAGATGTTAAATAAAGACTTTCCCCAACTTGATGCCACCATTGCATAAATTATTGATGAATCATAATACATACCCTTATATAATTTACAAGTAATTCACTAGAATAAGAGTGATAAAAGAGTACAATCAGCTCCCAAACAACCATAATAGCCTCCATAATTATTTTCTATAGGACCAAGTGTATTGTCGACTCCTCTAACAAGTCCATAATCACAATAAAATATTGTGCAACTAACACAAAATATGCCACCAACTACACAATTTTTTTGTATAATTTTGTAGGATGACCTTAAGCATTAGGAACTAGGCCAGGTTAGTTGAAAACCCATAAAGGGTGGTTGATACCTAGTTAAGCTAGTCTATTAAAAACTTGAAAGGGTAGTAGGCTAGTATGTTATTTAGTTTAAAACCTAAAAAGTGGCTAAATAGTGTGTAAAGGGAGAACACCTATAAATGGAACTTGGAGAAATAACCACAACTATTTTTTTTGTGTAATTTCCTTAACTAGAGCTTTAGATCAAGATCATGTGCTACAAATTTATCTTGGGATAAGACAAATGTTTAAGTTAGAGAAAGTGTTGAGTGTAGAATAGGGATAGTAAAATTATAGAGTATATCTATTGGACATATCTAATTTGCACTCATTTTTTTCTCTTATACAATATTTTTATATGTATTCAAACTATGTAAGCATAATGATAGATGACATAATGTGAAGAGTCACTCCTTTTGGGCATATCAAAAAGCTACAATATGAAGAGGCAGTGTTGGGTAAAACTCTCTATATAGCACTCAATTGTATTTGTATATGATTCTAATGTGATATAGATTAATACATATTATTCTAAAATAGTTATCTTATGTATATTTTATCATTGTTTTGTTCATAGTGAGTAGTTTATTTGCTTTAATTTGTTAATTATAGGAGTTTATGTTGACTATTAAGTTTCAAATAAAGCTGTGTCTATCTACACATCTATCTATTTTGTCTAGTTAATGAATGTGTTTAGTCTAAATATGGTATTGACTATTTAATTTTATTACTCCATGCATAAGTTATCCTTAAATTAGCATGGTAGCATGTAATTAGAGGTTTGAAGTAACCTATAAGCATCTAAATTATAGAAATGTTAATAGATCACCAAATATGAGGGTTTTCAGAAACCTATATTAACACTTTATCATTAGTTAAGAAAAAATGTGCTAAGGTATTTTTAAATATTTATGATTAAATTATTTGTTTCCTTTAAATTGTATCACAAGTCATATTTTACTTATCGAATTTCATGAATTATTTTGTTTTTGACTTACATTCCTTGTCATGCAGGCTCAAAAACTCATTTTTAGCACTCATACTTGGTCACATTTTTTGTAGTAATTTAGGGGCTATGTGTTATTCTCACTTATATTCACAAAACTTTGTAGCTTGTTTAAAAAAATTTAAGGTGATAAATTTTGACTCAACTCTTCCATTTCATACAATGTTTTTTTGCATCTTGATAGTTTTTGTGACCAAAATTTTGAAAAATAAAAGTTACAAAGGGACTAAGTTGATCTCAATGCCACATAGTATCACACCTTCGCAACATGAAAACAATTTCATGTAGATACTTAACTTGTGAAATTTTAAAGCAATCACATAGTGCCATGTGTCCTACTTAGTGCCACTTGGAGAATTTTTGTAATGTCATAGTTTAAAGGAAAGACATATTATGTTTTAATGTTCATGCCTTTGTATGAATGCGACCCAATTAGAGGGTTCCACTTGTTAAAATTATGTTTATATGAAAGGGAAATTGGGATTCATATATAAAAATTTAAGACAAGGATAAAAATACATGGCATGGTGTCATATAGAATTAAATGTGAAGAATTAGGGACATGATGATGCCCAACTATTAGACAATGTAGTGGCCTAAGCCTTTGACTCAACATGACATAATAAAAAGTAAAAGGATCACAGAAGGTTGGTTGAACATATTAGTGGACTCAAAATTATGATTAATTGTATATATTAGAATTATGATTTACATGTTTAGCTTTAGATGACTAGGTAGGTCCATTGGTGGATTCAACATACATGAAAACTCATGGACATAATGTAAAATTTGATGGGCCTCACCATTTGACAAGTTATCAAATCCATAAGCATTTTAATATGCTATAGTAATCTTATATAAATATTAATAGAATTGGAAGGGGATCAATTTATTAGGGCTGGGAGAGCCATGGATCACCTTGATCCTTAGTAAGAGACTGATATGGGCTTGAAATAAAAATAAATGCACATGAATACTTTTAAAGTGATAGATATCATTAAGGTGGTCCCAATGGAACACACAACATTATTTTGTTGTCCAGATATGCCCATTTCCTATTTTTTGTCACTTTTGTATTTTCCTAATCCATGTAATAAACTTGTCCATCATGAATGTAAATGGGTAAGGTCCCATGCTCTATAAAAAACACTTTTTTGTAAATAATATACGTGTGGCTCTTTCACTTACTTGTTGAAATATGTTCCTAGTTGGTTTGTTCATTGGTTATCTACCAAGAAAAGGGATATTATATTAGAATCAAAAGAGATAAATTCAAATTTATTTTGGAATATTCAAGGGATTTTATTTATTTGGTATGTTTTTATTCTTAATTGTAGACTGATGTTGTTTATTTTTAGATTTAAGTAATTACCATAAATATTTATATGTTCATTATGAGTAGGATAGGATGTGAATTTATACTATTTTTATTGTCTCACTTAGCTAGTCTCTAATATATTTTGCTATAGTTAGATGTGTTGATTGATATTTTCTCTAGAAAACTAGATATTTATAATATTGTTGCATTAGAATGTGAATTTAGCTATTATCTATAATAAATATAAATTGAAAAAATATACTTATGATATTTACTCAAAATCATTATCCTTTAGAGTCTTGCTCTATGTTTATTTTAATATGTATGTATGACTAGATTTGAAGAATGTTGATCACTTTTCAATAGATCTCAAAAGTTGTAGCTTAAGAAAGATTATTACTCAAATAAATACAAACCTTATTTTTTCACTTACCCTTCCCTCTTTTTAACCTTTTTAATGAGATTTTTTCATTTTATTATAACATCACTATAAATATGCACCTTAGGGTATTTTTATAATCACTTGGGTGAATATCCCTTGTTGGGATGTAAGTCACATGACACTATTCCATATAAATGTTTAAACCAAAATTAGGATTAGTAAATAACTATAATCTAATTTAGACAAAGTGTTGAGTAAATCAGAATGTTAAGATATAGAATAAATCACATAAATTAATATGTAACTTACTATTTTTGGAAATATGCTAAAGGGGTAAGTACCAAAGAGGAACGAATTAGATGGAAATTAGATATGTAGGACTATGGATATGACTATGTAACTTATTATAGGGTTGTGTGAGGTCAATATGAATTAGGAACATGGATTTACATCTATCTAGGATAAGGATGCTCTATTTAGATAAGGCCAACCTACACTAGCATCTACAAGGTGCACCGACATCTAGAAGGGTTTTTCACTTTGAGTGAAATCTGATAGGTGTGCATTCATGTGTAGGTCTCATGTGTATTATCAATATCATCTGATTCACTATGGAAAGTGATGTGCATATTATTATTTAATTTAAACCATAGCTTAGTAGACCATGAGGAATAAATATAATAAATTGGAAAAAGGGGTTAGTGGCTAAAGTTGTGCTTGAACTCAACACCCCTTATGTTAGGCATTACCTACATACCAATACTCCAAAGAGGGATCAAACTCCATGTATATATCCCATGTTGTGGTGGTGTGTGTGAAATAATAGTGTAATGTTATATGTTGGTGTATTCCTAGTTTAATTATGTGATTCAACAATGGCTTGAAACCTTGGATGTGTATTCATACTTAACTCAGGGCTACTTGGGATGTGTTGACTTAGACTTGGAATAATAGGTGATTTCTTCTCAATATGCGGTTTGAATAATTATGGTGTTTTATATATAGAATATTCTTACCCTCTAGTGTGAAAATGAATAGATGATATTATTATATAGTTTATTTCAACAAATGGGACTTGTGAAATGAGTGGGATGACCCATTAGGTGAATTTAAATTTGAGCAATTAGTCATTATTTGGTAAGAGGATGAAACTAGTGGCTTTAGACATTACTAGTGAGTGGGGTTGTCCTAAAGGAGTGGCCTTTTATGAGGAGCAAATATAACTAAACTAAAATTTTGGATCAATATAATAGTGATTTTAAGATACTTGGAATGAATAATAGGAACATCATGTATCAAAATTTATTGAGGGTATGGGTCATCTACATAGAAATATAGGAATAATGGTTTATAACTATGGATTTAAAAACAATCTAAGTGTGCATAAAAATATGGTCACAAGTGAATTTTTTTTAACATTAAATGTTAATTATATTGAATACATTTCCCCTCTTTTTATTCTACTAATATATAAAAGTGAAACTACTAGATTAAAATAAAGAGTGTTACACCTGAGCTTACCTATGTTGAGTAGGTGTGGATGTAGACCATGCTGAACTATGATTCATAAAAATATTGAAATGAAACATGTATAAATAAATGCTTACTTAGGATGAAAATATGAAAGTAAATACAATAAAATTATAGATCAAATAACAAGGAATGAATACACCTATTTGGGTACATGAACTGTTATGTTTTTATGGTGTAAAACTAGTGACCATAGAGGGTATTACACTTGGATATTTTATTCATATTGAAAAACTTATATTGGATTGTGTATGCCCCAATACTCATTGGTAAGAGAATGTGATTAATAAATTAAGATATTATTGAGTCCATCATCATGTAAATTAATATAGTAAGGTGGCTTAGAATCCTTGTATGAACTCCAATAGATTATTCTAGTGTAAAACTAATAAAAAAGGGGTAAATCATTAACTAAAAATGGAATGAGACTCATTCTAGTAAAAAATTATTTCAAAAATAACATTATTTGAGTCTTGTGTATAAAACATAGAGAATGACATAGACTTCCATTTCTTCTATAAAAACTAGTACAAAACTGAGCAAGAAAGTGATCATGTGCCACATACATGCCCCTAATCTAATATTTGAGTATATTAATTTGAAAAATTGAGCAAATTCAACTATATTTATAAGTAAAACTATGTAATATTATGAAACACATGTCATATATGATGCCATCAATTATGAGTAAAAAAAACCATTATAACATGTACATAAATTTGAAATATGTTTTTGAGTACCTAGTTAAAACTATTTTGAAAAAATAGGTATGATTCTGATATTTTTTTAAAATGTTATTTTAGATTACTAGGAATAAAATGTGTTGTTCTAGATAGCTACATCATACATTGCTATCTAAATGCCAAATTATTATCTCAAAGTGATTTCTAGGTAGAATATGAGTATAAACTATGATCAACTAAACAAAAGATATATTTCATTGTCTGTGTAATAAAATATTTCAGCTTAGTATCTAAGATAAGACATTATGTATGCCTCCTATTTTGAGGTGAATTATAAGGCCTACATAATAAATTAGCTCAAAATAAAACATTATTCAAATGATTCTATAGAAAGGGTTGATATTTAAAGTTGTAATGATAACATTGGAGATCATGACATTATATTGATAATCTTCAAAAAAATTAATATATGATACATGTATAACCAAGTATACATATTGTCGTAGATAGATGTTAGCAATGAGAAACACAATGAATAATGGTCATAATTGATTACTTAAAACTAACATAGAAAAATTAGAGGAGATGCATGATATTGATCAAGGCATTATAAAACTAGGAAGATGAATGTTATTGATCATGGCATTATAAAAATAATAAGATGCATGATATCCATCATGGCATCACAAACTAAGCAAACAAACATAACAAGAGTCATGGCCATGACATATACACTAGGATAACACACAAAATCACATAAAACAAGAAAGAAATCCTAGGGTCTGCATACAAGGGGCATGTTTAAATGTCACTCACATACATAGAAACATAGAATAAGGTTTAAAACCACAAACACTAACATGTTCAAATGTCCAAAATCTAGAGAAAGGAATGCACAAAAAGCATGAATCAAAGAAAACAAACATGATTAGCATGCATGAATAAGTGGAATTGATATACATAATCAATTTCCAGCTTTATTATATTCATTAACTCAGGTATCCAATAAGATAACAATGCTAGTGTAAATGATCCAATAATGATATATTTTGAAAAATATGTTGAACTAAAGTATGAATAATAAATATAGTCAAAGAATGATAAAACCTATATAAATGATTCCTAACTAGCAAATGATTCACAATCAGATATACTTATCTTGACCAAAATGGATAAGGAGAGTCACCATGGACCTGTACCTTCTACTTCATTTATATGTCAACCAGAGGATGTAGACTTGATAGGATGACATCACTATATGTGCACACTCAACTCTAATTTGACATTTTGATAATTATATCTGAGATGTTGAAGTGCATTCAATAAAATGATTGAAATGAAACATAAAAAAAGTACTGGGAAATAGATGCTTATGCATTATAATATTCCTTAAACAAATCTAAGTAATAATGTAAATCACACAATTTTGAATTAAATCACATAATGCATAAAGAAATTAGATAGCATGCTTAGTTATTAAATTGGGTTGGATTATTACTATAGGGTTTCCAAAGGGGGATCTTCCTCCTTCCATATTTTGCTTCAATCATTTCTCTCACAACAATTAATTGAACCCATACATGCTTTTTCATATTAATCAAAAACTATAGTAATGAATTACTGCATGAAGTCACAATAATTACTGCTTGACAAAATGTACTTATGATAATATCTAATCAACATATACTATCTCTAAATTCTATTGCTACATATTTATATACTTTATAAGAGATTTTTTTATGCAAAAAATATGTATACATTCTATTCTAAGATACATTTGAATTGGGATAATTGAAATTGGTTCCTTTCATTAAAATCATCATTCATGAGAATTCTACAATATTACTATAGGACAAACAAGACTATTTCATTCTTCAACCACTTCCTTATTGAGCTTCATGGAGGTTAGAGTTGTTTTAATGAGTCATTTAGAAGAGAATACAAATATTTTCATCCATGGTTTTGGTCATGTAGTGGTTGTAGAATGATATGTGTAATGAGATTTTTTTGTTGCAGGATGTTCTGTGCTACATACCTATCTCTCCAAAACATCTTTAAAGCACATTATATAAAAGGCATCCTAAAGCAATAGATAATCATCATATATTTAATTTCAATAAATAATTTCAACTATTTAAAAGATCATAGAAAAATAATGCTATATGGCTTATGAAAGTAGAAAATTGTATGGAAAAGTGTTCAAAAGCATGGTTAACAAGCAAGATAAGTACAATAGATGGACATAAGAACAAGATATTTATGGGGCTCATCACACCTCCCAACTTAAGTCTTGATTGACCTCAAATAACATAATTATTCATTCCTAACTCATAAAGAAATCTAAAATCCATGGAATCTACAACAACCTTGTCAAGGTGAGTGTAAAATCCCCGCTTTTGTTCAAATAGTTCCCAAATTTTGAATTCTCTGGCTTCATCCTCTAAGGTTTTGTCCTACCAATATGGAACAAGATACTAGAATAGAGGAGGCTAGAATTTGAATTTCAATAATTATGATCCCATGTCACCTAAAAGAAGAATATATTTTGTGATCTTATTAAATGTTATGTTTAAATTAAAAGTGGAATAGGGCTCCCTCTTCTTCATTTTAGGAGTGAGCTCATTCCATTATTCCATATAGGACTCTTTGGCTAAAGTACTAGTAGAATTTATTAATCTTAATTAAAAATATTGGGATTTATCACATTTCTTACCAGACTAAGTTTTGACTTCTTTCTTCAACATGATATCATCCCATTCAGCAAATACAACATCAAGTGTCATTGATTCACTACTGATAAGCAATTGGATTTCATTCTCATTTTTCCTATATTCTACTATTTCTCTTCCTCTTCTTTCTTCATTCAACAAATATGATGAAAATGCCTATAGTTGGACATTTCTAACATATAAATTGGGGTTTCACTCTTTATCATAAGGAACAACATAATTATGTAGGTAGAACTCACACAATTATGCTTATTCTTTTTATGAACTTACTTTATAGATAGTAAATAAAGAAAGGGGATCAATAACTTCATGAGGCATATCAAAATAAATTCTCATAAATATGAACTTGTACCATTATTCTTCAAGATAAACTAAATAAAATTTTATAGGAGGCCTGTAATCAAAGATCTCTTAGATAAGACCAACTATATCCTCAATTTTCTATTTTAGTTTGGTGATGCTCTCTTCCTTCAACTTATTTTCTTCTTTTAATTTCCTATTTAATTTCCTCAATTCCCTCATAAATTTAGGCTGACTATCCATCCAATTTAACAATTTAGAAGATATTGCAAATGAGGAGTGATACCTAACTTATTGGGTAGCTTTAGGTTCTTCTTGTTGATTTAACTCTATAGAAGGTTGTGGAATGCTAGCTACAAGATGGTCTTCGATAGAGGGCTAATGCAGCAAGTGCATCTAGTGCTCTACCAAATTGATCTTATAGCTACTTCCTTAGTTTCACAATTTCTTGTAGGGCTTACTCAAGAGTGGAAAATTCCATTTGTATAGTAAATTGCTCTAATTTCTCTACTTCTTCTTACATTGTTTTTTCATGTAAATATTATCCTACTTCTTCCTATACTGGTTCCTCATACAATTCTTCAAAACTATGTTCAATTTTTTCTTCTTCCTCATGTAATTCTTCAAGACTATGCTCAACTTGTTTTGCTTTTTCTCGATTGAATACTGGAGAACATTCTTCCCTATCTATTTCAATCTATAGAGATTCATTACTACTAGAAATATTTTCATCCCCATATTATTTATTTATTTCAATAATAGAAGAAGGTTTAGTTCTCATTTTTATCTTCAATCTATGAGATCTATGAGGAGTAGGGGTTACCTTGGCATTTTTGGGAGAAGGTGAAATTTCCTCCTTAGACTCATCTGAATCAGGCTAGAGAATGATTTTCTTCCTCTTCCTTTTATATTCTTAGCCTCTAAAAGTACCTTCTTTAGTATTTGCTATAGGAAGACCTTCTTTTGCATGTTCTTGTGTGGCTACAAGAAGGTTTTTTATTGTACGTTCTTATGGTTCTATAGGGAAGGATTATTTTGATATTTTTTCTTTAACCTCCAATTCTTCTTCTATTTCATTTTCTTCTCTATCAATCTAAATTTCTTGATACTTGGAGAAATTATTCCCAACTGATGTTGGGTCTAGTTCTCTATAAACAGTCTTGAACAATTAACTAGATGAGACAATGGTGGGAAAGAGATTTAGAATTACCTTTTTGAAATGCCTCTAAGATTTTTATGATCATTTGGAGTAATAATTTTAGAATGTTTATCTCCATTATGTATCACAAATGATTTAGGAACTTGAATTGTTGGCCATGCAACATTAAATATCTATCTTCATAAATGAAATATCTAGAGATAAACTCAATAGCTTTATCCCATCTTCTTGGTAGAGACAACCTTATAGTGCCCTACTATGAAGTTTCTAAGAATTCATTTACTTTGATGAATTTTCATCTCTCAGCCTTGGCATCAAATTTGTCTTACCATTCCTCCCCCAATCTTGGTAGTCCTGTTACTTTGCTAATGGTGATTTATTTTAGCTTTATTTCTATCGCCTTTATCATTGCCAAGCTATTATATAATGTACCAACAAATTTATCCATAATTCCTTCATCTAAGGCCTATATTCTATTAAAATATTGTGCCCATCCTATATGCCAGAATAAGGCCCAGATTTTCAAACATTAGTTAAGAGGGTGATATCTAGTGGTTCATGTTTCAATAAATCATCTCTCATATTGTGTGAGTTGTAGGTCCAGGTGCTTACAACAAGGGTTTTGGGCTATGGTGGAATGATTTGTAACTTTTGCTTTGGGAGGTGAAATAATCCTTTTGAATTAATGGAAAATCTCCCCCCAACTTAAACTATTACTTGTATTTGAGGGACGAGGCCAACATGCACAAAACACTCATGGTAAGAGTAAGGGGTGGTAGCAATAGTTGTGTCAATTATCACATCAATCAATGAAGGAGATGGTAAGTATGCATGATAAGGAGAGGATACAGTGGTGTGTTGATAGCATTAAGTCTCATCATCTTTAAAAATAATTAAAATATATGATAGGAAATAAATATAGAATAATTATCATTTTTTTTATATATATACCTTTCATAAATATGCAAATGATGATTTAGAGTGGTGGTCATGGCGTATGATGGCATTTGAGTAGGAGTAAATACTTGATGTAGGAATACATCTTATAGTAAGATATGTTTCCTATAGTAGTAAGTTTTATCTTACAGTATCAAGTTTTATCCTATAACAAGTTTTATCTTATAACAACAAGTTTTATACTATAGCAACAAGTATTTTTTATCCTATAGCAAGAAGGAAAATGTATTTTTCCTCCAAAGAAATGAATCTACAAGCAAAAATAGATAACATCAAAAAGTTTTATTGATATAATACCTTTTTTTATTTTTTACTTTTTTGTTTGTTTGTTTATTTTTTTGTTTTTTAATGAATGTCAATCAACCAGTGACTTGGTTTTATAAAACAACATCCATCAACAATGTCTGAAGGTTTTCATTGCTAATTTTTTTTTTAAAAGATTTTTAGGTATAAATTTAACTAGAATCACAAGAATTTAGAAGGAAGGATTTTATTCATCTTGAACCAAGCCATTCAAAATGACTTATTCTTGGCTATATGAAGCTTTATTACTCTTGAAAAATATTAGATAAGGGTTGATAGAAATACCCTTCGGTTGTAGGAATAGGTTGATTTGCTTCATAAAGAAAAGATGGATGTTATTCTTCAAGAAGTTGATGAGTGAGAGATTCCTTCAAAAATGCTTTCTTATATATCTTGAGCCTATGGCCATCAAAAAGTAGTCAAAACCAAATAGAGTTAATGGTCATAAGCTTTATAACTCCATTGTCAAAAACTTGTTCAATCTCATAAGGCCTAAGCCATCTGAACTACAACTTTCCTTTATGATCCTTATATTTAGAGTCAAAAAGAAGTGCCTAGTCTCTTGTTAGAAATTCTTAGTTTTAATGTTCTTGTCATGTCATACCATATGTTTTCCTTACACTATTTCAATATGATGAAGTGCTTCCTTTCTTAGTTCATCAAGTGTATTCAGCTGCATGATCCTATCTTGTTGAGCTTGAGAAAGATCCAAGCATAAATCAAGTGTTATCCTTTATGTCTTATGTTCAAACTCAATGAGTAGAACAAGCTTATTACCATAAACTAGATCATATGGAGTGAGATTAGTTATGGTTTTCTAGGCAATTTTGTAAGCTTGGACTGCTTCTAGAAGATGAGTTAACCAATCTTTCCTATGCAGGCTGACAGTGTTAGTGAGGATATTTTCCAATCTTAGTTTGTCACTTTCACTTGACCATTTGACTGAGGATGGTAAGGGGTAGAATTCTTTTATCTAATTTCATATTCTTTTACTAAGGTAGTTGTGAGGTCTGATGTGAATTATGGGCCTTAGTCTGTAACTATTTCTCTTGGTACTCTATAGCAGGTGAAGATTTATTCATTGAGGAACTCAACTACCTTCTCATCTCGAGCATGGGTTAAGGATTTAACCTCTACCCATTTGGTGACATAATCAGTGCACACTAGTATGTATTCCTTATTGTTGGATTTAGGATTAATGGGACCTACAAAATCTAGTCCCCATTTGTCAAAGGGTTCTAAAATCAATTATGAATGTAATGGCATGTCATCAGACTGAGTGGGATTTCTCATACACTGACATTGATCACATATATGGGTGTACATCATGGCATCCTTATGCAAAGAAGGCCAATAATATCTTCTAGTAAGTACTTTCATGGTAGTCTATTTGGAAATAAATTGACCCCCACATGGTTCATCATAGCAGGGTCTAAGAATGTCATAAGCTTCATCTTCTCAGATACATCTTTTCATAAATAAATCTAGTCTAGTGATAAAGAGATATCCTATGATACATGAGTAATGTGTGTTCTTTTGGATTAGGTTTTAGTTTTCCCTAGGTGAGAAATGTTGTGGTAGTGATCTTACAACAAGATAGTTAACAATATCTATGAACCAAGGAGATTGAATTGTTACATCAAATAAATGTTCATCTAGAAAAGAATCATCAACAATAGGACAATTCTCATCATTTTTCAACTAAAATAAAAAATCTACTACTACATTATCCTTACCTAGTCTATCCATAATAGTAATATCAAACACCTGCAACAAAAGCAACCAATGAATTATCCTACCTATTACAACAAGTTTGTTAATTAAATACCTTATTATTGCATGATCAGTGTGTATGAATACTTGGTACCCTATAATGTGTTATCAAAAAAAATTGATGACATAGATGATGGCCATAAATTCCTTATCTGTTATAGTGTAGTTAATTTTACCCCTTTGAAGATTCTTGTTGATAAAATAGATTGCATAACTTAGAGATTTATTTTTTTGGCCAAGGATAGCTCCTAAAGTGGTGTCAAATGCATCTGTATGAAGGTGAAAAGGATTTTTCCATTTAGGTCCTCTCATACTATAAATTGTTATGAGAAGGTTTTTGAGTTACTGAAAGGCAGTTTGATAATTATCAATCCATGTAAATTTATAATATTTAGTAATCAATCTGAATAATGGGGTGGTAATTTTACTAAAATCTTTAATGAATCATTTGTAATAAATAGCATGTCCTAAAAAACCACTAACATCTTTATGTGTTTTTGGTGTGGGTAGATGCTTGATGATACTTATCTTTATTGGGTCAACTTGAATTCCAATAGGAGATAGGTGATGTTCAAACATAATCCCTTCAGTCATAAGTATGTAACACTTTTCATTACTCAGAGATAATTGATGGTCTTAGTAACATTGAATAACATTCTCTAGGTTGTTCAGTGTTTCTTTGAATGTCTGTCCATAGACATTAAAATCATCCATGTAGATTTCAACACAGCCATGGGAGAGATCAGAAAATATGCTCAAGATAGCCCTTTGAAAAGTAGTTGGGGCATTAAAAAGACTAAATAGAAAGATGATATAGGTACAGGTTTTCCAAGGGTAAGTAAAAGTGGTTTTGTATTGGTTTTGTGGTGCAATTCATATTTGATTATAACCACTAGAGCTATCTAGGAAGTAAAATTACTTCTTCCCTGCTAATTTATCTAATACTTAATCAATAAATAGAAGGGGAAAGTGATCCTTCTTGGTAGAAGCATTCAACTCTTAGTAGTCAATACAAATATGCTATTTTACCCCATTTTTAAGGATAATGAATAGGGGAGAGACCCATTAGCTATTTGAGATAGGATAAATAAATATTACATCTAAGAGTTTTTTCAACTCAATTTGGACAATGTCTTTGACTATAGGATTCACTCATCATTGGGGTTGGTGAATAGGTTTGCATTATTCTTTAATGTAAATTTGATGCGTACATAAATCTAGGGGTATTTCTCTCATGTCATGGTAATCCTAGACAAATGTTTTTATTTGCCTTCTCAGTATTGTAAATAATTAACTTTCTTACTAGGGTGTTAAGAAAGTGCTGATGTTGAGAGGTTTGTTTGGTATGGTGTCTACTTTCTTTGTTAAAGAAAGCATGGTATCTATGTTAGTAATTAAAGGTGCATAACTAATTGATAGGGAAGTACTTGATGGAATGTCCAAATGTCTCTTGAAATTTCAGCAAAATCATTCTCAAGAAAGGTATTTTGAAGAGGGCTTTGTGTACATTCCAATACATTGGTGGCTACAAGATCCTATCAATAGGTGTTTTACAAGATACCAGTAAGGATAGTGTATTATTGATGGGCTTGAAAAGTTGAACTCTAATCTATTATGTAGAGAGTATATAAAGATATAGCTTATTCAAAGTCATCAATCTAAGGTATTGGTCCATCATTTAGGGAAGGCTAAGCTGGTGGATATAACACCAATTTATTGGTGTCATTTTTGTTAGAAATTAGCATTTTTCCTAGCTTGTAGCCAATAAAAGCATCAACAGTGGCCAACCATGGGTGGCCAAGGATGAGAGGATAGCCCTCCAAATTAATCTTTGGCTATAGAAAAATAAAATCTACTAGATATTTCCAAGAATCTATAGTGATTAAAATGTCTTCAATAGTTCCTTTAGTCTTAACAATTGATCTATCAACCATCTAAAGGATGGTGGGTGTTGGATGAAGAGTGGTAAGCTTTAGTTATTACATGGTCTCCATGGTCATCACATTGATGGATTCACACAAGTTGATTAAAGTATTAGAGATGGGTTATCCATGGATGCTAACATTAACTACATGATTTCTTAGATCAGAATATTTTTGGGGAACTATATTTCCCAACATAATATCTACTAGTTGGTTGATGACTTGGACTATTTTAAGATCCTTCTTATTTCTTCTTATTTTTTTAAACATAGTTCTCTAACAGATTTATTATAGATAAGAATGTCCTTTATTTCTTAGAAGAGTGGGATTTTTATGGACACATTCTTGAGCTTTTATAAATATCAAATTCAAGCTCTGGTTTGGGATGTGATATGCTCAATCTCTCCAGAAAAGGAGGATTGTTAGTTTCTTTTTGATTTTTTGATAGACTTAGCTCAAGATTAACCATAGGTGGCTATATATTAGTATGGAGTGGATCTGGTTCAAATGGTTCCATGATTATGGGTGAGGTGGGTTGTGAAAGAACATGACTTGAGTGAAGTTGAACTTGATTAATATCTAAGCTGTATGTTGGATATTGCATTATTTCAATGGATTATGTCAATTGAATTGACTTATTGGTAGGATTAAGGATGGGTTGGATGGGTAATTGAGTGGTTTGAATAGGTTACTGAGTTTTTGAAATTATGGCTTATTGTTGCTGTGGTTATTTTATTTGCTGGGGAAAACCTTGATTACCTCTTTATTGTTGTTGCCATGGATTAGAGGGATATAACCATTTCTAGTTTTATAATTACCCTGATTGAGGTTTTTATCCATTATATTGCATCCATAACTAATTTTTGGGTAGCTTCCAACTTGTTTGAGACTAATTTTGATTGGGTACATTCATCCAAAAACTATATTGAGGATTATTTGAGAATTTACAAACATAGAGTTTGATGGCATACTTAATCTTTGTACCCATTATTTCCATTGAGCCATAAAAAACTATAATTTTCATATTCTCTTATGGCATACAAATCCACTATTTTAGGATTCTCATTAGTTATGCTAGCTACTCAAGCTTTCATGTAATGGCATGTGCAATCCACATTCTTCTTTCTGTAATTAGGGTAATATGTGGTTAAGGCTTTATCAAATTTTTCTTGCTTCCTCTATGTATGTAATGTATCAATCTAAGTAGATAAATGACTGATGATGTCCTATTTCATGTCTTAGAGTAGGTTCTTAACTTAACCTTTAGACAATCCTGTAGTAGATGCTATAAGAAGGGTTCTACCCCTACTTTTGTTCATGGTTGATCTGGAGTAGTTCATACATAGAACTATTAGTTCATCAAATGGTAGTGTTGAAACATCACCACTAGACGTTATATTTGTCGATTCCTTTTCCATTGTATTTTGTATAGATTTTTTCAAGTTGAACAAAAATGTTTCCATATATTCTTCTAATGACTTGTCATCAGCTTGTGTCATTCAAAAAATGTCATCTCTCCTATAGTTTCTACCCTTACAATAGTCTTAGTATTTCATCATAAACTTCTCATTCATTTATTCTCAAGTAGAAATGGTATCTTTTTCAAGTCCCATGAATCATTTAAGTGTTGCATCTTTGAGTGTTACTGTAAATAGTTTGAGTTTTTAAGCATCTTAATTATAATTATATTTGTAGCATAAGATGTTGAACTCAAAATGAAATGTATCTGAATCCTCATACACTTTTTCTCTAAAGGTAGGGAGGGTAGAGTGATGGACATTCTTCATGAGTTCATTTCCATCAAGAGTAAGGATAGGAAATTTGAAAGTATTAGACTCATTAGTAGTTTTTTCTTCCTAGTGATCCCCCATGAATACTCTTTGTATTGGTAGATGGGAGGTTGTTGCTACCCAACACTCAAAATTTCTATCAATTCTTTTATTTCCTTTATTGTAGAAGACAGAGAATTTATCTTTTTCTTTAAGACTATATGGATTCCTATATAATGGGGGTGGTGTGGAGGTTTCAAAAGATTCTAATAGTTTCTCAACAAAGAGTCTCTCTAAATTGGAAGATTCTATTAGTCTGGTGTTTCTTCTAAGGGCAAGAATAACTTTGAATGCCTCCTTAGTAAGAAATTTGGGTGATGGAGGGAAGCAAACTTCAAATTCCTGAGTATGAGGTAATAAGGTGGGAATTATCAAAGGTGGTACATGTGGGTCTCTTCCATGGGTATGAACCTCTTCAAGCTCTCCAACTTATGCTACCAATCCAGCCAAAAATTCTTCCTTCTCTACCTCTTCTATTGACAATTGTGAATGATCTTCAGGAATTCCTTCATATTCCTCAATTATTATAGAATAAATATCCAATATTTTATTAATGTATGATGATTTAGGCAAAAATATTCCTATATATTCCCCTTTGCTTTGCATATGTTAACCACTTTTTTTTAATTTTTTTTCACACCCTACCTGCACAGGGTTAGTAATATGGGATTTTTTGAGGTTTCCCCTATCCTACTTGGAAAATGGAAATGTAAACTATAAAAGCAAGAAATATTTAATGTAAAGAATATAAAACTTTGGAAATAAATACAATAAGCATCTAGAAATAATTTCTATCATGATTGAATATTATAAGTGTGTGACACCCTTCTCTGATAATGGCACCAAAAATGATTAGCAACTGATTCAAATCATATGTACTTATCTTGACCAAAATGGACAAAGAGAGTCACCATGGACCTATACCTTATACTTTATTTAGATGTCAACCTAAGGATGTAGACTTGATAGGATGATGTCACTGTATGTGCACACTCAATCTTTAATTTGACATTCTGTTAATTGTATTTAAGATGTTGAAGTGTAGTAAATTAAATGCTTGAAATGAAACATAAACAAAGTACAAAGAAATAAATGCTTATGCATTGGAATCTTCCATAAACAAATCTAAGTAAGAATTCAAATCACATAATGCATAAATAAATCAAATTTAAAATTAAATATAATAAGCATCTAGAAACAATTATTGTCAAGATTGAAGATTATAAGTGTGTGACACCCTTCCCTAGTAATGGCACCAAAAATGACTAGCAATTGATTCATAATCAGATGTACTTATCTTGACTAAAATGAACAAGTAGAGTCACCATGGACCTATACCTTCTACTTCATTTAGATGTCAACTCAAGGATGTAGACTTGATAGGATGATGTCATTGTATGTGCACACTCAATCTCTAATTTGACATTCTGATAATTGTATTTAAGATGTTGAAGTGTAGTAAATAAAATTATTTAAATGAAACATAAAAAAAGTATTGGGAAATAAATTCTTATGCATTAGAATCTTCCTTAAACAAATCTAAGTAAGAATGTAAATCACATAATTCATAATTCAATCACACAATGCATAAATAAATCAAATAACATGCTTAACTATTAAATTGGGTTGGATTATTGTTGTAAGGCTTCCAAATGGGGCCCTTCCTCCTTCCATATTTAAGATTTAATCCTTCCTCTCACAACACTTAATTGAACTTAGAAATGCTTGTTCATATTAATCAAAAACTGTAGCAATGAATTAATGCATAAAGTTATAATAATTGTTGCTTGACAAAATACACTTATGATAATCTCTAATCAACATCTACTATCTCTCAACTTTGTTGCTACATATTTATCTATCGTAGAGGAGATTTTTTATGAAAAATTATATATATATATATATATATATATATATATATATATATATATATATATATATATATATATATATATATATATATATTCTAAGATACATTCAAATTGGGATAACCAAAATTGGTTCCTTTCACTAAATTCCTCATTCATAAGAATTATGCAATATTGTTGTAGGACAAACAAGGATATTTTGTTCTTCAACCACTTCCTTATTGAGATCCATGGAGGTTATAGTCATTTCTATGAGTCAGTTGGAAGAGAATCAAAATTTGTTCATCCATAGTTTTGGTCATGCAGTGGTTGTAAGATGGCCTTTGTAATGAGATTCCTTTACTATAGGACATTATGTGTTTTATACCTATCTCTCTAAAACATCCTTAAAACAGATTATAGAAAAATAATCCTAAAGTAATAGATAAGTCAAAGGTCTAGTATTGGTGATAAAGGCCCCATTGCATTTAATGGTGTTTTTAATATTCATATCTTGGCTGATGTGTGTTAATATTTATTTAATATTAAAAAATATATTTTTGGTTGCATATAAGTCAAAAGAGGGCCCATATAGAACTCAAATAGTCACAGGGTAAAGACAAAAGAGGAATGGGATGTATTTTATCATGAAGAGTCATCTTGAGGAATTTTAAGAGTAACCATGTGAAGACAAAAGAGGATATGGTGCATTTTTCCATGAAGGGACACTTTCAAGAATATGAAAAGTCACCAAGATAAAGACAAAAGAGGAAAGGATGTATTTGCTTATGAAGGGTCACCATGTGAATTTTCAAATGCAAGGATATAAAGGGTCATGCAAGTTTGGTGCCATTTTCCATGAGGATTGAAGGGTCACAAAGGGTGAATGCCAAAGGTCATTTGGAAAGCTATAAATAAATGCTTGAGAAGCAATTTTTAATATGTAAGAGAGTGCATAGTTTTTATTTGTTATAGAGGAGAGAAAAAGTAAGAGATATTGTAGAGTTCTATCATTTGTTGAGTAAACAACATTGAGAGATAGTTATGTTTTATACATAAGAGGGGTTGGTGCTCCTATGGGTTGGTGCTCATAAATATTTGCAAGGGGTTGGTGCTCTTATGGGTTGGTGCTCACAAATATTTATTGTGTTGGTACTCGACAAAGGGGTTGGTGCTCTTACAAGTTGGTACTTGTGAACTTTGTAATTTGAGTTGGTGCTCTTTCATATAATTGAGATTGTTCTCCATGGTTTTTCCCACTTTGGGTTTCCACATAAAAATATGGTCTCTCTCTCTCTCTTGTGTGGTACATTTTATTTTTTTAATTTTATGGCATATCTTGAATGTGTGATTAAGATATTAAAAAAAAGAAATAAGATTAAGTAAAAGATATATAATATACTGATTCACCCCCCCCCCTCTCAGTATATTTCATGCTTAATAATTGGTGTCAGAGCAGGTTCCTTTTTGAAAAAGTTTTACAGCTTGAAGGTAGATGAAGGAAAACATGATGGCTAGATCACATGAAGGTTTTTATACAAATAAGGCACCTTTGTTTGATGGGATAAATTATGATTTTTAGATCATAAAGATGAGGACTTATTTCATGGCCCTTGAATTTGACATTTGGCAAGCAATGGGGGAGGAATATGAAGAGCCACAGATACTTGTAACTACTCTATCATAAAAGAAGGCAAGTGAAAATAATGCTAAAGATTTAAATTATATTTTATGTGGTTTATGTGAATCAAAATTTGTTAAAGTTATGCAATGTAAATCTACTCATGAAACTTGGGTAAAACTTGGGAATATGTACAAAGGTGATGGAAAGGTTCAAAAAGCTAAGCTTTAGACTTTTAGAATACAATTTGAGAGTTTGAAGATGGAAGAAGAAGAAAATATAGCAAGTTACATTTTTTAGGTTGATCAAATAGTTATTCAAATTCAAGGCCTTGGAGAAAAATTAGAAGAATCAATTATGGTAAAAAAAGTTTTGAGATCTCTACCATTGAGATATGATGCAAAAGTTTTAACAATTAAAAATATGAAGAATTTAGCTAAGCTAAATATGGATGAGCTACATGGTATTCTTATGGCATATGAGATGCAGACTAAACAAGAGAAACCCTCAAAGAGACAAGCTTTTTTTAAGACATCAAAGAAAGAGAAGGTTAAGATTCAAGAATCAAGTAACAGTTCTAGTGATGATAAAGATGACAACAGAGCTCTATTCATTCATAAGTTGAAAAAGAGCACATGTAAATATCAAGGAAAATTATCTTTTAAATGTTTTAATAATGGAAAGATTGGACATTTTGTAGCTAAGTGCCCAAATAATGGTAATGGTGACAATGAAGAAGTAAAGTCTACATACAAGAACAATTTCAAAGGAAAATTTAAGAAGGGATTCGAGATTAAGAGTTTGTATTCTAAAGATCCTAACTTAACCGAAGATATTGGATTCAATGATTCAGAAGAAGAAGATAATCTATTCATGGCCATACATGAAGATGCCTCTATAAGCAAAAGTATAAATGATCAATAAGAAAAATAGGATGAAGCTGAAATGAATCTGGAAGGAGAACTCATTTGTGCCTTAGAAGAGTTAAAATTTCTTGAGAAGAAGAATCAAATATTAAATCTCCAGATCAAGAAAAATGAAAAGGAGTCAAAGGTAAAAATTGAAGATCTACAAGCACACTTTAAAGAAGACAAGAAGAATGAAAAATATCTAACATCACATTTGAAAAAAATAAGTGAAGAATATGAAATGTATGTTATTGAAATTGCTTCTTTAAAAGTAGATCTTGAGAAAACAAATAAAACAATCAATGATAGAGAAGCCAATGATTCAAAATTTGATAATGACACTAATATGTTGAATAAGATATTAGAAAGTCAAAGATCAATGTTAGATAAGACAAGTATCAAATTTGAAAAAGAGAAAGGGGAGGCCACTAATTTCATAGACGAGGTTAACATAGAAAAAGGAAAGAGCTATGTTGAAGCTCTTACAAAAGAGGAAATAAAAAGGGAAGAAGTTAAGAATACAAAAGACATCTCAAATAAATAAGGCTAGAAGGAACAAAGCTACAAAAAGAAATTAGGTCAGAGATACACAAATAGGTCATATTTTTATGGTTACTATTTTTATTGTAATAGATATGGTCATAAGAAAATAGAATATCAAAAAAGGGATAACAATTTTATAAATAAGGAGAAAGAAACTCATGCAGAGTCAAGCAAAAGCCACAACTCTTTTGCTCCTCTATCAGGTTTTAATGAAGAGGCCATAATATGTTACAAGTGTAATAACTTTAGACACATACCCTAATACTGTAGAAGCATTTTCAATTTAGTCAAGAAGGACTAGAGTTTCAAGGCTCCATTCATCAAGAAGAAAGTTCAAATAGGTTCATGGTAGAAGAAACAACCTAAAAAATCTATGTTAGTATAGATAGCTTTACATGCAAGAAATGAAGAAAAGCCATGGTTCATTGATAGTATATGTTCGAGGCACATGACATAAGACAAGAGCAAGTTCATAACCTTGAATAAGATCAATGGTGGCACAATGAAATTCAGAGATAATACTACTGCCAAAATTGTTAGAAAAGGTACACTAAGTTTGGATAATGGTAGAACTAAAATTGATAATATTTTGTATGTAGAAGGTCTTAAGCATAATATTTTGAGTGTAATTGAAATGTGTGATTAGGGGCACACACTAAATTTTTATGCAGAAGGTTGTGAAATTAGGAGAAAAGATTCAGATGTGTTGGTTGTAGATGCTCAAAAAATAAGCAATAATTTGTATATGTTATCAAATATAAAAGGTCAAAGATATTGTTTGAGTCAAATTGAAAAAATTTGGCTATGGCACAGGAGAATGGAACACATAAATATTGATAATCTTATCAAGATCAAGAAAAATTAAGCCATCAAAAATATTCCAAAGATTACAAAGCCATCTGACATGCTTTGTGAACCTTGTTAGCATGGGAAGTAGGCTGGAAGGTGGTTCAAAACAAAAGAGTACCTGACCACTCAAAATTTAGAGCTTGTTCACACTTATTTGTGTGGACCTATGAGAACTCAAAGTACTCAAGGTGAGAAATATTTTATGTTTCTCATTGATGATTTTTCATGTATGACTTGGGTAGTATTTTTAAATAAAAATTAGAAGCTTTCAGACATTTCAAAGCATTCAAAGCATTAGTTGATAATAAAACCAGTTTGAAGATTAAGTGCCTAAGATAAGATCAAGGAGAATTCATGTCATATTAGTTTATTGAGTTTTTTGAAGACCATGGAATAAAGAGACATTATTCAATAGCTAGAACTCCACAGTAAAATGGATTAGTTGAATATAAAAATAGAATAGTTCAGGAGATGGCAAGGACAATGATAAATGAATCTAAGATACCAGATAAATATTGGAGAGAGAAAATTGTTACAATAGTGCATCTTAAAAATAGAGAATTATTGAGAGTCAATAGTGATAAGACTTCTTATGAGATATGGAAAGACAAACTAACAACAATTGATTATTTTAGATTTTTTAGCAGCAGATGCTTCATAAAGAGAACCAATGAAAAATCAGGTAAGTTTAAATCTAGAGTAGATGACGGTATATTTCCTGGTTATTATTGAAAAATTAGAGCTTATAAATCTTATAAAAAAATAACCAAGAAAATAGTTGAAAGTGCAAGTTTCAGGATAGAAGAAGAAGGAGCATAAAGAATCAATGATCTAATAGACATTCCTAAAATCATTGAAGAGGAATATTTTGAAGAATCAGATGAAGATGAGAAGGAGAAAAAAGACACCAAAACCCTATCCAAATATGTCTAGATAAATCATAATGAAAATGATATCATCAGAGACATAAATGAAGGAATTCACACTAGAAAAATGATGGTAAGGGAATCTGAGCAAGTTAATTTCTCTTTGTTATCCAAAATTCAGCCTAGAACTTTTTTAGAAGCTAGAAATGATAAGCACAGGGTTAAGGCAATGGATGAAGAATTAAATTAGATAGAAAAGAATGATACTTTGAAATTAGTGCTTAGACCAAAAGATCACAATGTGATAGGAACAAAATGGGTTTATAGAAATAAGTTGAATGAAAATGGAGAAGTGACTAGGAATAAATCAAGATTAGTATGTAAAAGATATGCTCAAATTGAGGGAATAGATTTTGAATAAAATTTTGCACTAGTGGCAAGGCTAGAAGCTATTAGAATATTTCTTTCATATGCAGTGTTTAAAAATTTCAAAGTGTTTTAGATGGAGATCAAATCTACCTTCCTAAATGAGAATCTAGAAGAAGGGGTCTACATTGAGCATCCTGAGGGATTTATTCTCTCAAATATTAGTATCCATGTATGTACATTGAAGAAAGCACTATATGGATTAAAACAAGATCCTAGATCTTGATATGCAAGACTTGTTAAGTACCTACATGATCAAGGTTTCAAGAGAAGATTTGTTGACAATAATATCTACATCTAAACAAAATGTGAGCATCAATTAGTTGTTTGGGTATATGTTGATGACATCATTTTTGGAGAAAACATTGAAAAGATGACAAAATAATTTTTTTATAATATACAAAAAGAATTTGAGATGTCTATTATTGGAAAATTATCATTTTTCTTAGGGTTACAAATATTTCAGTCAGATAAAGGAATTTTCATATCTTAAAGTAAATATGCCAAGGAAATGTTGAAAAAATTTGGTTTTGAATATTATGCACCAGTTGGCACACCAATGAGTATAGGAAATAAGGTGAGAAAGGATGAAGATTCACATATTACAAATCAATCTTTATATAGATCTATGATTGATAGTTTTTATATTTGACAGCATCAAGGCTAGACATCATGCATGTAGTAGGTATGGTTGTAAGATATCAATCAGCTCCAAAAGATAGTCATGTTTAGTTGGTGAAAAGAATATTTAGATATGTTATGGGGACATCGAATTATGTATTGTGGTATCCCATAGGTAGAGATTTCACTTTGGTTGATTATATAGATTTAGATTGGGTAGGTTGCTTGGATGATAGAAAGAGTACAAGTGGAGGAGATTTATTTCTTGATGCTAGCTTAGTATCATGGCTAAGCAAAAAACAAAATTTAATATCACTTTCCATAATTAAAGCAAAATATATTGTAGTGGTATTGTGTTGTACTCAAGTGCTTTGGATGAAGTAAAATTTGGAAGATATCAAGGTAAAATATGATGAACTTATTTCTATTTTTTGTGACAACATAAGTGCTATTAATATTTTGATGAATCTAGTGATGCATTTAAGAACAAAATATATTTCCATTAGATATCACTTCTTGAGAGAGTAGGTTGCATATCAATAGGTTAAGATGGAATATATCAGTACTATAGAGTAGATTATAGATATTTTTGTAAAGGCACTACCAAAAGACACATTTGAGTATCTTCGAGAGAAGTTGGGAGTAATTTATTTTACTTCCTACCATTGAGGATCAACATCAGTTGAGGGGGAGCTAAGTGTTAGCTCTAGGATAGGCCCTTTACCATTGATGTCAAAGGGGGAGAAGAATAGAAATAGGTATAGGTATAAGTACAAGTGTAGAAATAGGTATAGGGAATAGGTACAGGTTTCTATAGTAAGGGGGAATTACTATATGTTTTATAGATGGTAGTATGTGTAGGTTGACATGTGTAATGTAGGTTTTAAGATGTGGTAGTTTTAGTTTGAGGTTTCCATCAATGACAAAGGGGGAGATTGTTGGAAAATATTATCATTGATGTCAAAGGTCTAGTATTGGTGATAAAGGACCCATTACATTTAATGGTGTTTTTAATATTTATATCTTGGCTAATGTGTGTTAATATTTATTTAATATTAATGAATACATTTTTGGTTTCATATAAGTCAAAGAGGGCCCATGGAGAATTCAAAGAGTCACATGGTAAAGACAAAAGAGGAATGGGATGCATTTTCTCATGAAGAGTCATATTGAGAAATTCCAAGAGTCACCATATGAAGACAAAAGAGGGTATGGCACATTTTTTCATGAAGAGACACTTTGAGGAATACAAAAAGTCACCAAAATAAAGATAAAATAGGAAAGGATTCATTTTCTTATGAAGGGTCACCATGTGACTTTTCAAATGCAAGGACACAAAGGGTCATGCAAGTTTGGTGCCATTTTCCATGAGGATTGAAGGGTCACAAAGGGTGAATGCCAAAGGTCATTTGGAAAGCTATAAATAAAGGCTTGAGAATATATTTGTAATATTCAATAGAGTGCATGGTTTGTATTTGTTTTAGAGGAGAGAAAAGTAGGAGATATTGTGGATTTCTATCATTTTTTGAGTAAGCAACATTGAGAGATGGTTGTGTTTTATACATAAGAGGGGTTGGTTATCCTATGGGTTGGTGCTCATAAATATTTTCAAGGGGTTGGTGCTCCTATGGGTTGGTGCTCACAAATATTTGTTGTGTTGGTGCTCAGCAAAGGGGTTGGTGCTGCTACAAGTTGGTGCTTTCAAAATTTATAATTTGAGTTGGTGCTCATTAATATAATTGATATTATTTTCTATGGTTTTTCCCCCTTTGTATTTCCATGTAAAAATATGGTCTCTCTCTCTCTCTCTCTCTCTCTCTCTCTCTCTCTCTCTCTCTCTCTCTCTCTCTCTCTCTCTCTCTCTCTCTCTCTCTCTCTCTCGTGTGGTGCATATTATTGTTTCAATTTTATGGCATATCTTGAATGTGTGATTAAGTGATTAAAGAAAAGAAATAAGATTAAGTAAAAGATATTTAATATATTTATTCACCCCCCCTCTCAATATATTTCATGCTCAACACATAATTCTATATGGATTATGAAAGTAGGAAAATATATAGAAAAGTTTTCAAAAGCATGATTAACAAGTAGGATGAGTATAATAGATGGACATAAGAATAGGACATGTATGAGGCTCATCAATTCCACCAATGAATTATATGAGATGTAAATAAGTTTTATAAGGCATGTGGCTAGTTTGAATATGAAAAATTAGAGCATCTGTTCACTAGGACAAGTCTTTTAGAATCAGACAAGAGCACAATGGATGACTGTATGGGTTAGAAAAAATTTATTTGTGTATAATTTCTAAGTCTGAGATAGTATCACTACCTAAAAGTACATCTAGAAGTGACAACCTATATGTTATTTAAATCACTCAAGTAAATTTTTGAATCATATTTGATATAAAACTAGATATAAATAAGTACTAGACATAATGAACCAAAAATCACTTCATGTAAGTAAACTACATATCATGAATAGTTCCTGATTTAGAAATTTTGAAATATACAAATTTTTATTTTTATTAACTTTTTTTTTTTTTTTCGTATTTTTGAATATATGTATGATAATCAAAGAATATATATACAAGGAATGATGTTACTATAGGGTGAAGATCGCATTAAGGGGCTGCCTTTGTGTAGGTGTTATAACCTTCAATTACATTATAATATCCATCTTACATATTAGTTTTGTCATTCCAATCATATTATACATAATCATCATCATTATCATAGAGGATAACCAAATTCTTAGGTTGTTCTTGAGATTATGATAAGTCATTCTTATAATATTTTGTACTTAGGTAAGAATAACTAACTACCCCATAACTTGGTATTGACATTTATGATTTATATTATGCAATATATACAATATCATTTACCTTTAATTTTATTAAATTGCTTATATCTATTTGTATACTAACTAAAGATATGTTTGCTTTTTTATTCTCTTTTTCAAAAAAAGTTTTATAATTTAAAATGAAAATGACCTTGTCTTCATGATTCAATTAAATTCAGCCTTTGTTTTTATCAATCATTTCTCTTATTTATTTTAACCATGATCATCCAAGCACAACATTACATGTAATTAAATTAAAAATAATGTGAAAATTAAGATATCACTATTATAAAGCAAAAAAAATCTTAACTTAATTGATCCCACACATGTTATAGATGAATTAGTTTGATCAAAGTGTTGAAGCTTATATCCAAGAAATAAAATAAATGATAGAACAAAAATTTATTTCTTGATAGTCCATAACCTTGACATCAATAAATTTCTTGCCATATATGTGAGCAATGATAGTGAAAGGTTCTTTATATGAGGAAAGACTTGTAATTTCCTCCTTTGGAACCATACTTATAACATTATATTTTGTACACATATCTTTCTTTTGAACTTATTTTTTTATAAATCATTTTTTAAGAAGACTTTATTGCTTAGGTTGAACTTATTTTTGTAACTTCCATTCTTACTCATTTTTTAGCATTTCCTTTATGATACATTCATTTTTTAATTTATCCTTTTCATCTTATAACTTTTTTAATTTTGCTTGCTCTAATTGTGCATTTTGAATATTTTCTTGAAATAAATGATTCTTAGATAGTAATTCTTACTCTTTTTACATTTGTGTTTTAGGAGATGAAATCATATTTTATGTAGGTTGCTTGATTGATGTATCTATTATAGGATCACTAATATCAATGATACTTTTTATTTTATTCTTCAAATCCAAACATCTATCTACATTTTTAATTTTGTATTTGGTCCTTATTTATCTATCTATTTATCTATATATGTGTATTTTGTATTTTTTCTTTAAATCCAAACATCTATGTATCTATTTATATTTTGTACCTAGGGTTTGGAAATGCTAAAAAACATGGGTTCAACAATATGTTTGAATCAAAATTTGGATTAGGAAAATAAATAGAATATAATTTATAAAAAATATTAAGTAAATAACAATGCTAATATATACAATAAATCATATAAACCAATATGGAGCTTACTATTTTCATAAATATGTTAAAAGGGGAAATACCAAAGAGGAATGAATTAACTATAAATCAAACATACATGATTATGATTGGTACTATGTAATTTATTATAGGGTTTTGTGAGGTCATTATGGATCAAGAACATGGATTCTTGGGATAAGCCCAATTTATTTAGAGAAGGTTGGCCTATGTTGGTGTCTAGTATGGATTTTCTCTTTGTGTAAAATATGGCATGTGGGCCTTCACCTGTAGGTCTTATATGAATTATTGGGGTCACTTTATTCATTAAATAAACCATTGTGTATCTTAATATTCACTTGAGTTAAATTTATGCTTGACCTCAATACCCCCTCTGTTGAATGTTTCCTACATACCTGTTGATGGGTGTTTTGACACATCTAACTTAGGCAAGGGTAGTTAGGCCATATCTCTCCTAAAAATAATAAGATACCAAGGGAGAAAATTCTTCTCCAAGGTCTTGGTTACTAGGTCTTAGTATGCAGGGTAATCAAGTTGGCTCATTACGACCATTCCTTAATAAGGGGCTTCAATGAAACTAAATTTGAATGATGGATTATGTTATAGATGCTATGAGAATAAATAATCCCAACACTAATTTATTAAATATTTATTAAAGAGTGATGGGTGACATTTAACAATAATTATTTAACAATATAAGCCAATTTATATTAGTCCTAAGCTAACACACTGACAAAAGAAAGAGCAAAAGAAAAAAGGAAATAAAAGGCCCTACTACCATAGAGATGAAGTTAAAGTGTTTGATTGAACAAATATCATATAAACCAATCCTCAATTGAGTCAAACCTAGCATAAATCTATCTAAAGGATAATGTGATAGCCTGTGGAGAAGTTCTTGTGAACAAAAAGGAACATAACCACCATAAAAAATGCATAGGAAATGGCCATTTGACTACACAACAATATGAATATCAATATGTTTCTTGTTGATTATAAATGGTGATATTTACAATAGGAATTCAACTATAAACTTCATACTCATAATAGTATGAAAATCATTATGCTATGAAAACATGAGAAATGCTTGGTCTACTAAATACAAAGAATCCAAGCATGTCTGATCCACTAATCTATACTTTAATCTAAAGGGAGTCAACCCTTATTACTATGAAAGATTTGATATTATATAAACATAGTTATATGAATTTTAATAAATAGACTACATACCTGGTGGTTTTAAGAATTAAATGGGGAATAGCCATCTTTATGCAAGTTTAAATATGGCCTTATGCAATCCTAATGGAATCAGCTTCATGGCCAACTGATTGATCTTTGATTAAATTCTAGGTAGATGGAAGTTGTTTAAATCCACTCAGATATTCATTCAACCATACCCTACACATTTAAAACCATGCCTCTTTAACACAATCTTTTGTCCTCTTGTGCCTTCTCCTACCTGATTTTAACATGCATACCAAACTAAAATTTAATGTTTCCACCTAGATTTCCTTTGAATTTGTCTTTTATGCAAAATTTTAGCATTAAGACACCCCTACAAATTAGTGTTTATAAGTTAGATTGATCACACAGTCCATTCTCAGTTTTTGATAATTTTGATGGGTATATGAGCCATTAACTTTAAACTATTATCCTACTGACATCATCACCAACATGTTATTCATTATTAGTAAGGTCATTCCACATGCTTTCTCCTCACTCTTCCACTACATGGTTAGGGATTCATATGTGCTAACTATGTTTCAAATGTGATGTAGTGAGATTTTTCCATGTAATGCAATCTAGCTCAACTAGAGTTTTGATGGGATTTGAAATTATATGGACCTCACTAGGGTAGTAGGTCATCAATATCATGCCACATGGAAACAACTTATTTGTCTACTCACACAAAAAACTTTTCTTGATATGGAATCGGTTAAGGTAGTGGGTTTTTAGTATTTATCCACTTGATAACATCCCACTGATCTACTCACCCAATGAACTTTTATTGAGTTGGATATTTTTGGTCAAACTTTTAAATAAATTGAGTAAGTCCCACATAGAATAAATTTGACATGTGGCTCTAGGTAAACTTTATAGAATTAGCTAAGTGATGAAAGTCTTTTCTAATGGGTCTAGGTCATTAAGATCCATGGAAGATCATCTTGAGGTGTCAATATTGATTTATGCACCTATAGGTAAAATAAAGAAAGACCTAATCAATAATTTTAATCTTTAAAATGTAAATGACTAAGTCTATTTAAAATAAAACAACTACGTCATTAAAAAATAATGAAAGATGACCATTTTAAATGAACTCATAACCCAACATTTCTAAATTAATAGAAAAAATTAGTCCATTATTTATAAATTGAATAAGTCCCAAGATGAAATATTGCAAACATGTAGTCAATTTATCCCAAATTAAATCATAAATGAACCAGATTACAAAATGAAAAATGTTGTAAAAACCATGAAAATTATATAATTAACCTACCAAAACTCAAATTCATATATTCCAAAAGGGCAATTTATTGATCATTCTAAAATGGAAATAAGAATGGCTAAGACTCTTTATAATTTAAGCAAATTCAACAACTATACCAGACACTTCTTAGATGTAAAGCTTGGACTGAGTGTTTTGAAATGAAAAAAACATTACAATAAAGCATAATTAGTCACTTAAAAATTATTATCTAGGAATATTTAAACTCAAGATTAGGTTTTAAAAACTAAACATAATAACTCCTAAATGGAACAAGATTAGACTCCAAATCAAAAAGAGGTTCCATGATTTCAGATATGAAATTAGGGTGTGTTGGTAAAGGCAACAAAAAATTGTGACTCTTATTGGTAGATACTCTTGAGTATTTAAATAAATCCATAATATATAATTCTTGAAACAACAATCATTAGCTACAAATTATTACTTGAGATAAGATCAAAAAATAAAATCACTAAATTCTACCTCAATATGTAACATATCAACTATAATCCTACCAAATACCATTTGTATGTGGTCAAGTGATTGATTCTTTTTGTTTACATGGGTACATAATAACTCATATTAGTATAATTGATCATAACTTCTAGAAAGGAAATATTTAGCTATTTGGAATGGGGGGAATGGAATAGGCATTAATATACTATAAGAAATATACTATAAGATAGGCATCCATAGCCCTGGAAGAGAAACTTTTGGTCCCTTTTGAAGGTCTTGCTCCACTGTCAACCAAGACAAAAAACCTATGGTGGAGGTTACCCAGATCACCCTTTTGAGGAATATTTTTTGGATTTTATGCTTTGGCTTAGTTATTTTGAAATTATACTTTACTTTTTATATATATGGAGGGTTGGTGACCAATCCATAGGTTCAAGAAAAATCAAAAAATTCACTATCAATTAAGACACACCCAAAAATAAAATGTTACCTTTTCTTCAGATGTTTTAATTAAGTGTATAGATGGATTTAAATAAGAAAACAACCTTTCTAATCCCACATATTATATTTTGAATTATTGATCTTTATCAATTTGAAAATTCACAAGAAATTCATGACAATTTTATGCAAGTGTTCAAACAAGATTAATTTTTATGATCTAAGTACCATTAATGTTATTTAATTACTAGTAGGCATTTCATTTAATTTTTTTGATTAAAAGGATAAACTCACATCCAAAAGGGAAGGACAAAAAAAACAAGAAATGGAAACTAAACTAACAAGGGATAAGAAGGAAAATAAATAGAAACAAATACAATAAATGGGAAGAGACATTATTTACAGAGGTTATTTTAGGTAAGAGTATATCTAAATTTAGTTAGACACCTATGTTATAGGATTTTGAGAAGGTTGAGGGGACATATAATTATGTCTATGTCATCCTCTACATTTGAAAACACTATCCCATAGAGATTAGTCTATGTTATTTTCATGTAATTCGAGCAAACTATGATTGTAAAATAATACATTATGTTTGTATCTAGTTTGTAGAAAACATGGGGAATATGGTTTGAGAAATACCTCCACCCAAACATTAAATTGTGGTAAAGGGAAGGGGTGGGAATAAATACATACCAAAACAACTTGAACTCCTAACTAAATAATTACATTTAATTAATTCATGTTACATCTAATTTGTATTGGCATACCTCCCATGTCCATGACCTATATATTCAAGACCTCACCATTTTCTTTGAATGTAAGGTTGTCTAGGAATGGAAGATATTATAATCTATCCTTTTTTAACCCATTAATTCCACATAGACAACTTGATTCATCTTTAGTTTCTTCTTCAATCTCACTTGTCTCTAATAATGGGATAGGAGAGATGTTTCTACTATTGAGTTACCACCTTTAGTCAGCCTTTTATTTGGAGAGGGAGTAGCATAGGACAAGAATGATTCAGATGCATAACACACACATTCCTAATCTAATGGCTCCAAATCATCAAGTTCATCTTTAGGTTTATTATAATATATTTAAGATTAACCCTCTTGAGTAGGCATCTCACCTTTGACTTGATCTTCTGCTATTAGGTCACTCAAACTAGCCACCACTTCCTCATCATCAGACTCATCATTATTGCTCTCATGGATTAACCTAGGCATTATCTATTGGTGAATTCTTATAATTAATGGCACATAATTAAAAAAATTATCAAAAGACACTTGACTACTAAAACCATTAAAAACATCCTATTAATTACATACTAGATTAATAGAGTTATATGCATTAATAGATCAAGTAGGTCCTCATTCAATACATGAGAGTTCATTTGATATCACATATGCAGAAATTATTAGGGAAATGTTTCATTATGAAAAGTAAATTGATCAATGGGATGGCTTGAAGGCAAGAAGATTAAAGGCTTTTGAGGGTAAACACTTGATTATCTTAATGGGTAGGAAAAAGTAGTATTATGATAATGAGACATGGCTTGTTCTTCAATGGTGCAAGTGTATTATTATGTCAATGACAATGATGTGAGAGATAAATGATTCCTATAAAAAAACATAACATTGAGGGGAAATAATATTATGAGGTAAACATATATGGCTACTACTTTTATCTATAGGGAAGGGTCTCTCAACCTTATATACAACTGATGAATTTTTTTATTAAAATCACTTAGAGGCTTATTATGTTCTTTATAAGCTATATGAAATGAGTGATATATGATAGCAAGGTCAATGGGATCTCTAAAATATCTTAGGAACATATTTTCAAAATCAAACCATGTGTTTATACACCCATCAATAATTTTAATATACTATTCATATGCTTCCTTATCTAAAGAATAAGGGAAAAAGTAACAATCCATGTAGTATTGTAGGATACAAGTCCTAATGATGACATCCTTGAATGACCAAATGTGTTGTTCTACTATTAGAATCATACCATGCATGTATTTTGGGAAAAATAAACTAAGATTCTTAGGCATTTTGTGAATGAGAACTAGGATGTTCACAAGGAAACCATGCCCATATATCCATGTAAAGGCCATGGGACTAGCTAGGCAATAACTCAAAAGTGTTTTTAGCTTAAAATTTTCATGCAAGGTGGTTCAGTTTCTAATTCAACCCTCCTTCTAGTGGTAATATGTTGATGGGTCTTTTGACACAACAAACTTAGGTAGGGGTTATTAGGCCCTATGTCTCTTAAATGGAAGAAGATCCTATAGGGATAAATGTTTCCCCAAGGTATTGGTTACCAAGTCTTGGTATGTAGGGTAACCTAGTTGGCTCATTGTGACCATTCCATAATAAAAGGCTTCATTGAATCTGACTTTGAATGATGGATTAAGCTATATATGATATGAGACTCCATTATTCCATCACTAATATTTTCAAAAATTCTTAAATGGTCTTGGACAACATTCAACAATCATGATTTAATATTATAAGTTGATTGTTATTAGTATAATCTAACACACTAACAAAAGAAAAATAAAAAGAGAAGGGAAAGAGGAAGAAAAGGCCCTATTACCACATAGGTTAATTTTCAATGTGTGATTAAATAAATCTCATATAAACTAGTCCTCAGTTGAGTTAGGCCTAGTACAACTCCAGCTAAAGGATGGTGTAAGAGTCTGGGGATAAATTACTATGAATAAAGAGAAGAATAGGTGTCATAAAAACATGTAAGAAATGGCCATTTGAATACATAATAATTTTAATATAAATATGTCTCTTGTTGATTAACAATGGTTATATTTACAACAACCATTTAACTACAAACTTCAGACTGATAACAACAAGAAAAACACTACACTAGGAAAGCATGAGAAATGCTTTGTTTACTAACTACGGAGAATCCAAGCATGTCTAATACACTAATTTATGCTCTAATTTAAAGGGGTCCATCCTTTATTACAATGTAAGAGTTGATATTATATAAACATGCAGGTCCATGGAGTTAAATAAATTGACCACATGCCTAGTGGTTGTAGGAATTAAATGGGATGTATCCATATCTATGTAAGTTTGAATCTATCCTTACATAATCATAATGGTATTAAATTCATGAATAACTAATTAATCTTTGATTAAATTCTAGGTGGATGGAATTTTTTAAATTCTATCAAGAATTTTAGTTGACCATACTCTATGTAGTTAACACCATGCCTCTTTAAGGCAATCTCTTATTCTCTTGTGCCTTTTCCTACTTAATTTTAATGTGCATGCCAAACCCAAATTAAATGCCACCACCCAGATTACCTTTGAATTTATTTTTTATGAATAATTTATCCATTAAAATGACGCTATAAATTTGTGTTTTTAGGTTATATTAAACACATAGTCCATTATTAATTTTGATGATTTTGACAATGTGATGGGCCATCAACTTTAAACTAGTGTCCTATTAATGTCATTCCTAGTCCATTCTTCATTGCTAATAGAGTCATTCCACATGGATTCTCCTCACTCTTCCACTATATGGTTAGGGATTCATATGTGTTGACTATGTTTCATATTTGATGAAACAAGATCGTGCCACATGATGCAATCTAGCTCACCTAGAGCTTTGATGGGCTTTGAAGTTATATGAATTACCCTAGAGTAGTGGGTCCTTAAGATCATGCCACATGGTATCATCCATCTTATCTACTCGGTGGAATTTTTTTGGTATGAAATTGATTAGGGTAGTAGGTCACCAATATTTTACCACTTGGAAACATCTTATTGATTTGATCACCCAATGAAATTTTACTGAGTTAGAGCCTATTTGGGAAACTTTCAAAAAAATTAAATAAGTATTGTAGAGAATAAATTTAACACATGGATTGAGGAAAATTTTATAGAATTGGTTAAGTTTTAAAATCCTTTTTGAATGGGTATGGGTTGTCGAGATCTGTTGATAATCTCCATGTGGTATTGGGATTGATTTAGGCATCTACAGGCAAAATAAAGAAAGACATAGTTAAATTTTTTAACATTTAACCAAAAGGAATAATTATATTCAAAATAAAATGGATAAGTTATAGAAAACTTAATAAAAGAAGACCTTTTAAAATGAACTCATAGCCCAACATTACCAAATTGATAGAAAAATTTAGTCCATTATTTAGAAATTGACTAAGTCCTAATATGAAACTTTGCAAACATATAGTCAATTTGACCTACATTAAAGCACAAATGAACTAGATTAAAAAATGAACAGGTTGTAAAAACCCTAAAGATTGTATAAATAACATACCAAAATTCAAAGTTGGATATTCCAGAATGGGGATATATTAGGAATTCTAAAATGAAAATAAGAATGGCTAAGACTCTTTAGAATTTAAGTAGATTTAAAAATTATATTAGATACTTCCTAGATGCAAAGCTTAGATTGAGTGTTTTAAAATGAATAAACATTATAATGAAGTGTAATATGTCACTTAAAACTTATTATTTAGGAACCTGTAAACTCAAGCTAAGGTTTAAATAACCAAACCATGAAAACCCTTAAAGGGAACAAGATCAGACTCCAAATCAAAAAGAGGTTCCATGATTTCAGATATGAAATTAGGACATGTTGATGAAGAAAACAATAATACCAATACTCTAAAGAGGGATAAAACTACATGTATTTTTCCCATGTTATAGTGGTGTGTGTGAAATAGTAGTGTAATGCTACGTGTTGGTATAATCTTGGTGTAATTTTGTGCTTCAATAATGGCTTGTGACCTTGGAGGTGTATTTAGACTTAGATCAAGGCTACTTGGACTATGTGGACTTAGAAATAGGAATAATAGGTGATTTATTTTCAATGGGTAGTTAGAATAATTCTAGTGTTTTAAATATAGAAGCCTTTTTCCATCTACTAAATGAAGGAATAAACGATATGATTATATTGCATATTTCCTCAAATGGGACTTGAAAAACATGTGTGATGACCCATTATGAAAATTTTAATTTGAGAAATTAGCCATTATTTTGGTGGGAGGATGAAATCAATGGATTTAGAAACCACTGACGAGTGGGATTGTCTTAAAGGACCGACCTTGTTTAAAGACAAAATAGATCTAAACTAGAAGTTTGGATTGGTTTAATAATGAACTTAAGCTATTTGGAATGAAGAATAACAACATCATGTATTAAAATTTCTTGAGGGTAAGGGTTATCCACATAAAAATAGAGGAATATTAGTTTAGAATTATGTATTTGAGAATGAGTTAAGTGTGCATAAAAGGATGGTCACAAGTGCATTATTTTAAAATTAATTATTAGTTTTAGTGACTAAAAAAAACTATGTAATAGAGTTGAACCCTATAACTTGTGCCCTAGAAAAATTACCAATAGTCCTAAAATGAGATGGTGAAAACCCATGAAGTTTTTGGTGTACGTAAACATGTATAGAAAAATCAAAAATCTCATTAGGAATTCATCATCTCCTATCTTATATAACTCCCCACTAACCAAGTGATAAGGTGTTTAATTTAATTCAAGTTTCTTATTTTCCTTAAACTTCCAATTATTTATTGAATGTCAAGAATGCTAAAGTTTCTTACAACTCCTTCACTACTCTTTGTATCCTATATAATTGTGCATCAGGCATATAATTTTCTATTGAGTGTATACTCTCACCAATTTGGATATGTGATAAGTGGTTTGGTCCATAATTCTAGTTCACTAATTTCACATCCATTATAAATTGAAACTCTTGAAATAATACAATCCATCTAAAAATAGTCTCATGCAAGACACATTTTTTTACTAAATATTATGCCTAATTATTTATGTATGAAATAAATGTTATAGGCAATAGATATTAGTGAAAATTTTGAATTAGTGGTGTAATTTCACTATATTTATGAAATCTTCCTATTTGTAAAATAGACAGTGTGATAAATTTTACCTTCTGGTAGTTTTGTAAGAATGGTACCCACTATAGTTATAAACATGTCAACATGGAAAAGGAAAGGAGTCTTCCAATATGAGAATTATAATATTGGTGTGTTGGTTAGTTTATTATTAAGTGTTATAAATGCCTCTTATTTCCTCTTTACCCATATTAATGGGCTATTTTTCAATAGGAGATCCTCCTTTTATCCTATAATTTATGGATATTTCTTAATGAAATTTAAATATTAAATCATATGACCCAAGAATGTGTGCACATCCCTATATATTCTTGAAGCTTCTAACTAAAAAAATACATATATCTTTGTAGGGTTTGTATATATGGGCTATAATGACATGAAACTATTCTTTTTCTCTTAATAGACTAAGACTTGAATAAGGTCAATCAAATAGAGCTTGCATATACTTAAACAATCAAGTAAAGACCAATGATATTTGTAGATCTAGTAAATGGTAACCTACAACTAAAATTTTAAGAGGAAATGGTTCCAAAGCCTAATCCTATGGCATAAGGATATAAGTATCACTAGAATTCAACAATGGTAAATGATTGTAAATATGGTTTTAAAGGGGTAAAAAGTAAAGTAAATGATGTGTCAGATGGTTGTAAAGTGGTTAGGTGATCTGGTTAACCAAATGGGGTCTATGGAACCTGAGGTGATTAATGACAAGATAAACAATCCTATATCTGTACCAACTTATTTGGTATAAACAAGAGCCTAATCATGGATACAAATATACATTCACAAAGCAATAATCAACATCTAATATAATAATTAAGTAAAGAGTATATAGATATAAATATTACCTTGAGGTGGACCTGTTGACACTTAAATCTCCCCCATTGGTTAAATTTTAGCTTTGTAAGAGATGTAGTTTGAGGATCTTAAATGTTTGGATCAAGACCTAGATATCCTTAATTAGGAACTCCAAAACAATTCTACTATTGAGCTTTAATAACACTAGAAGACAAGACCTCCAATATAAATTTCTAAACCACTAATTCTCTAAAATACTCCTTATGGTAGAAATTTGAGTGTAATCAAAGAATATGAATGTTATATACCTTACTAATAATTAAATATGACCCCTATATATATTATTCCAATACCCAAAATCAACTTTAAATTCTAAGTCCATAATATCAACTAGGACAATACAATTAGAAGATGTTAGATGTCACATTATGGAATTAATTAGGTTGATATAATATAAATGTCATAAGACAAACTTATAACTCTATTATGATGGATAATATATTACATTAATGATAATAACACAAAGTATAAGGCATCAAATAGGACACTACCATATGATATAGGGAAGCTAGGAAATATGGATAAGAAGTAGATGAAATGGATAGATAGATAGAGAATTGGAGGAAGTTAGATTGATAGTAGTGATGGTGTAATAGGATATAATGCCAACATATCTAATTAAGTACCATGAGTAAGCCCCACTCCATTCTCATTGCACCAATTAAGGTAGGAGCTTAGGGATATTTATGCATAAACATATCACTTCTAGATAAAGCAACAATAAAGTGATAACTTAAGAATATTTTGTATATAGGGTCCACCACCATAACTTATTTTATATTACATGCTCAAGGAGTGTTTCAAAAATTATATAAAATACACATTTAAAGTATAATATATTTTTTTATTGTCTACAACTTTCAAACTTTAGCCTCAGTTTCTAATGATGGTCTTTCACTAATCCATACATCCTCTACTTATCTAAATATACTTGTAAGAATTGATGTGTGAAGTCTTTAAATGTGTTTGATCTATTTTGAGTTGAAATGAATCATATAAATAGATCTAAACTATAAAAAATTGAATATAGGAAATATAAAAATCTAGAAGTAAAATACAAATTTTACAAAATTAAAAATTAGATAAAAATAGTAAATTGATTAATAGATATTCAAAACTCTCTCAAAATAATTCTATGTTGAATGCATAGGCTAACTGTGACTAGATATTACTTAAGAAGACCTATAAAATATGTCACACATGGAAACAAAATTTTATACTATGTTGGGAGAATGCCACACTAGGAGGATAAGGATGCACTATATCCTTTTCTATTTAGTGTGTCCATGTCCTAGTTGACTATGCAACTAATTTTTTGAACTAGGTCTGTGTGAAAATTTGTGAAGGTTTATTGATTTCCTATATGTGCTTATTTGATGTGTGGAAGATCTATAAAATATAAAACCCTAGATTATACACAATAAACATAATAAATATCAAATTCTAAAATGGGGGAATATGGTTAGGGTAATAGATAAGCTATCTTAAAAAAACCCATGTAATATCAGTGTTGTGTACATGTCTCAAATAGGCCTCAAGTTGTTGTAGTTCTCCCTCCTAGAGTGAGTGTGAATTTTGCCTTTGCTACATGAATGAAACTAGATAGATTGACTTGATTACTTGATAATGAGTGACCTTGAATTTTAATAAAATATATTTAGACTTGGCCTATGAATTCTTGAATGCAAAAAAATTGAAATTGGAAAGAATAGTTCTCTTTTTCACAATGTGTAATAGAAATTCTAAGTGATTACTAGATGATGTTTGGAGAAGCCTTGTTATGTTTATATAAAGGATTATTTTGAATATTTTTGATAACTAACCTTTTTGAAAGTGCAGGAGTGGTTAAAAATAATGTATTGAATTTAAAAAGTTACCATTAGGTCACAAGGGACAAGTGACACTAGCAGACAAGGACATAGTAGGACCCTATCTGATATAGCACGATCCTATCCTAGAAGCACAAAGACTACTGAAATTGGTCTGACAAGAACCTATGAGAAAAATAGGGTTATCTAATTGATATTTTTAGTGGTTGTAAAACACTTTATATAATAGTAAATGATCCCATAGAGATTTTAAGTTAGCGGAATGGAAAATTGGCCAAGTTGGGTAAAGATGTCAATATTAAACATTGTCAATCAATTAATGATTTAATTTATGTGTATACATTTATCCCCACTTTATTCTAGTGATGAAATAAAGTGAAATTACTATATTAAAGTGTATTTAAACCTAAGTGTATATATACACTTTATATTTTAATGCAAACTTGGTCATGCAAGATGCATTAATGTTAAACATAAAATAATGCCATTCAAAGTAGTTACTATTCATATTTGAAATTAAAAAATATGAAAATTGCAATTTGAAGTTTTATGAGAGAGTAAGGAAAGTATACACCTAAAATTATGTGAAATATAATTTCCTTATAACTTGAAATTATAGAATTACATTTCCCCTTGTTGGGACATTTCAAGAAGTGGTGAACCTATGGCAAATTTAGAGGGATCAAGTCTCAATTTTAATACCAATAAAATCACTTGATTTTTTAAGATTATATGCTCCAATTATCATTTGACTATGTAAAGTAATCTATAAAATAATTAAAGTGTGGAACCACCAAATGTGGCTTGCCACATAGAAAAATTATAGCCATAGACATTGAGTGTCACTAGACTCTAATGTAGCCCACTCGTAACATGAAGATGAATCACACCACTATAGATGTATCTATATTCTATTTAAAACTTTACACTTTTTAAACTTTTGAAATTGTGAAATTTTACATTTCCATTTAGTAAATTGAACATGAATTAATATCATGCTCATTATACTGTACTGAATCGATATGGAATGTTATTTTATCTTTGTAACTTATAATTATTTGAAACTTGTAAATATTTTGAACATGTCCATGCACATGTATTGAGTATATGTTAATTTTTATTGAAATATCTATAGGAATAAATGCACATACATACCACATTCCCCCATAATTTAAAAAAAATGAATCATGATAGAATTATTAATTTTTTTTAATAAATATAGAAAAATGTTTGCTCATGAAGTATTGAATTCTCAAGACAATCCCATAGCAATGCCCCACTTTTGAGATGAGAGACATAGCTTACACATCATTTATCTTAAAAAAACATATGTGAAAGATATGATCATGTATTTTCACTTTGAAATTTTGAATTGAATTGCATCATAGTATTGAAGTTAACATTGAATTGTATATGAAACATGTGTTAGATAGATATAACATTAAAGAACATAGACACCATTTGCATGATATGTATCATAGCACAAGAGTAAAAATATAAATACTACATGATATGAATCATGAACCCATAATAATAAGAAATGAACATACAAGAAATGCCATACAATGTCACACAAATTTACATATCATGTTATGCATAAGGTCAAATGGCCACATTTAAGGGACATGTGAATGCCCCATAAACACACAAATCCAAGGGCCACATAAAAATGTTGTGAGAATACCATTCAAGAAATAAAATTTATATGTTACACATACAAGGCCAAGGGCCACATAAAATAAGCAAACAATTCCTAACTTATCATGTATAAATGTAATAATTCAAAGTGAAGAATATAACAAATGAGGCTAGTCTACATCAACCATATGTGTTTATGTCATTTTTATCAAATAACATATAAATGCAATACACTATAAGTATGAGTTATTAGCAAAACATTTATATGATATAGATCCTGAAATGGTAGAGATTTTTTGGATGAGTATAGCCTATTAAAGTGTTCATGGAGAATGAAAATATGTCCCCAACTTAGAAAAGATGTTAGGTAATAAGGGAAACCCGACATCAAAAATCAATGTGAAATAATGTCTTATATCACACTCACATACCTTTTAAAATTATTGTGTATTAAATCAAAAACATTATATCTATTTGACATGAAATAAATAGAACATACAAAGAAGTAAGCTATCAAATTTTTAAAATGCTTGTAGGTCTGGATTTTGGGATTTTAAAAGATTTTGTTTAAAAAAAAATTCACACACACACACACACACACACACACACACACACACACACACACACGCACGCACACGCACATGCACACGCACACGCACGCACGCACACACACACACACACACACACACACACACACACACACACACACACACACACACACACACACATTGAATTTTGAAATTAAGGAGGGATTTTAACAATCCATAACAAGATGGAAAAGCATAGTGTGATAAGAAAGAAGGAAAACCATGTGCCCCCAATGTATGTGTAAATGAATTATAGCAATGTAGATATGGATTTTTATGCCCCCAATGGGAAATAATATGTATGTTCTTAAAGAGAATGTAGATATATAAATGTTATCATGTAAGTGCAAAGGAGCATATAATAATAGGAATAAAATGGTAAGTAAGAATGGGAATTAAAATAACTTATAAGATCTTATTTTGGATTATTCAAATTAGTTTGAAAATTAAGAGAGAAGGTGCCCAAAGTGAAAAAATAAAGCCACGGGCTGGAATAATGCTTGGAGTGGGGGCATAAAAATTAGCAATGAAGCAAAATCAAATATCTATTTACAAAGGAAGTATGTAGGTAACTAATCAAGAGACTTCTCCCAATTAGTAGATTTAGAGGAAGTTTAAGGTTCTATCCAATTAAGGATTTCATTAAGAGGATGCATACATGTATACCCAATTACATTATATGAAAGAGTGATGTGAAGAATACATTCCACATGTATATGCCTCTATATCTGAATCATGATCATATGTTGTAATATAACCATTTGAATCACTGATCATATACCCATGCAGACATGTATCCTCATGTTTAATAGGAGAATATGTAACAACCTATACCTATGGTGAATCTCTATGAATAACATATGGTGTATTAGGAGATGAAGTCCTCTTTTTATGTGACACTTTTGGCTTAGGATAATGTACCATGCTATTTAAAACTAACTAATTATGCCCATGTGTAATGTATCATGGATATAATTAGATGGAGAATTTAGTTATGTGATATGTTCATGTGTAAATGTATGATGCTCATAAGTAGATGGAGAATTTGATTCTATGTTATGCTTATGTGTAGGTATATGATTCTCATAAGTAGATGGAGAAACTAATTTTGTAATATGATCTTGAATAGTTCTATAGACTATTTCATTACCATGTTACTCAATGTATGTGACTTCAAACTATTCTATAGGAGAATTAATACTATTGGTTCCAAGGGATATTCATATTGGATTCATAGAAACTTTACCACTTGATTACCTTGAATATATTTGAGACATTTATTCATTGTAGAAGGTATTTCTATGATATTTTGTATACAATGGCGTCCTAAAAGTATATCAAAGATCCCTATACTTGGAAAAACTAAGAATGGAGTAGGCACTATAAGAGGCCATATTAGCAAAAATTTTGTTACCATTAGAGAAGTTAAAAAAAATCTTGACTTGTCATGTTTCTAACCTTGTTCATAGTCATTATATCCCTTGTGAGGTCTTCAAATGGTCTTTTTGAGGTTTTATTTTGACAAGTTTAAGGTAATGACTTATGTTTGCCTTGTGTTAGTCTATCCATACCATGTTTTGAGAAATTTGATCCAAAAGGTGTCAAATGTTCACGAGTGTCTCTCAAGTCATCCCAACCTTTGACCACCTTGCATGAAAATTCAATACATGTTTGGAAAAGTTAAGATTGTTTTGAAAAGTTTAAGGTAAATGTCATGTAAAAGAAAGGTGCATGTGGCCAAGTCTAATACTTGCCTAGGCATGTCAAGCTAATGTAAAAGTTAACCAAGATGAAATGTACATAAAAAAATACTTATGAAATCCTATGAAAGATTTATCTAATGTGCGTATATGTTAAAAATGTCAAATCATAGTTATTTTTACAATTTCAACATACAAGAAATAGTAAAACACTCTTTTATAAGTAGTTGTAGGTACTTGTATAGAATTAGAGAGCTCATATTCAAGTGAAAATGTTTTTAGAGTTATTCTTAACCTCAATTAGGTCATTTTCATCCAAAACCAAGCTTCTACAGGTCCTTTTAGGCCATAAATATACTAAAAACTCTATCATGTTTCTTGGCAAACTGATAATGCTCAACTTCATGTGCTCATTCCATATAGAGGAAAGAGAATGGTGACCTGAGCTTATGGGAAGAGGAAGTGGGTCTAATGACCTTTATATTTGTGGCATGGTTTCTCATATTGGTTCCCCATCCTTTATGAACAATCATGAAGACCATGAGGTGATCTAAACCCATATATGATCTAAACCCATATATAAACCCCATATGCTTAGTTTTCTCCTTGAAATGTGATGTAGAGATTTTGGGATAAGTATTCATTATCATATTTACCTAGTTATTAATCCAATAGTTCACACTTATCTTATGGTTTTCTCTGGCAATAGTTCACATTCAATGCTTTAAACTCCCTCAATATTTCTTCTTATTTGAATATTTCCTTTATTCTTGAGCTTAGTAACGTTATTTTCAATATATTTGTCCCTTAAACTCTTTATAAACACTTATTGGATTCAAATTTAACTATCATATCACTCAACATTTACCCCTGGCTCAATTCATAAGACTGATCTCACTTTTCCATGCATGTCTCTCATTAGCTCTTGGTCTAAAGGACAAATCTTTGATTTTTGATCCAAAAAATCAATCATTTATCATGGATATTATAATATAATTTCACATATATTATATTCCAATTAAAACATTCAATCTTACTTTAACACTCATTCGCACCTTCTAAGCACTCTTGGCATTATAAGCCTTGTAGCCCTTTTTGAAATAATATTCCTTTCTTAGATAAATATGAGATCTATCATCAAGATTTAATCACCCTTAAATAATTAATTTAACCCTTATGAACCATTTATAAAGTTTCATATCTCAATCCTACTCCTATCTTGCATTTTGTTTGGAAAATACCCCTGTTTTAGGCTTAATTAGGCCTAGGCCAACACCATTGATGTCAAATCCATTCCATACATACTCCTTTCAAATAAAAAACACTTGTATCATTTATATAACATTAAATTATGAAATAATACAAAATTTTATCTTTTTTTTATGGTTAAATCTCTCAAAAACACTAAAACCCTACTCCTAGGGTTTCTTACACCCTACATAGGTTGAGAGGCTATACAAGTCTATATCTTAGGTTTTAAAATGACTCAAGAGACAAAATTAATTTTTAAATGTATATTTTAGTGTGTACCAAACTTTAAAATAATTGGGATTCCTCCTTTCAACCTTTTCACCTTCCAAACACTAAATCCTTAGTTGATTGTATACTTCTTTCTGACTGTGCATGGCAGAATAAGATCTTAAGTGTAAAGTAAATTATTTATAATGTTTATTATAATGTTATAGGAACTTATAAATTTATGTAAAAATAATATTAAAATATTAAAATTTCTATTCATTCTTGATTATCCCTAAAAAACTCATATCATGCTGTCCATAAAATTTTGAGTCTATTGAAGCACTATGTAACAGACTTAAGAATCTTTATTTGCCTTAAATGCATTTCAATATCTTAATAGAGTTTTGATATCAATATTGGTTATTTTCCAAATCCCTTATACCCTAATAAAAATCCATTCTCATTTCATAATCCATGCCAACCTACTAGATTGAGTGTTTACACCATTTTTGAGTTTTTTGATAGGCTAAAAAAAGGGGTTTTGGTTGTTTATGACTATGTTATGTTTGGTAGCTTGGATCTTCTCCAAAGAGTTTACCAATATCTGAAGAATATTTTATCCTTAAACCATTTATTTCCATAACAACATCCTTTTAACCAGCATGTGTTATACCTTCATAAACTTATCTTACCCTTAGACTGTTAACAAGGTATCCTTTTTTGTCTGAGCAGGGTTTGTCTGTTAAGAAACAAGGTATTGCCTACAAAACAAAGTTTGGTCTCTATAGAATAATTTAATAATATAAAATATGATCATAAAATGAATGGTATCAATCCTATAAACCATATAATAAATTTCACCATTTCTCATCTCAAATATGATCACACTTACATCACAAGAACAACTTCATACTTGCATGCTTCACATTGTCAATGCTATGATAGGGGATTAAGAACAGACTAATATTTATAAATTTTCTTATTTTAAAATTTCACTCACTTACTCAGGGATTTATAAAAATCTTATCACCTTCAAACATCATGCACAATAAAGGCCTTCTTTTGTTAACAAGTAATGGTTCCACTCATCATTTCTTGATTGTAATCAACAATTTCCAAAACCTATAGATATACCTAGGTATTGAGCCTATATAGCATTGAATTCTCACATGAATAAATGTATATATATTTTTAGAGAAAAATAAATACTATTATAATTTTAAAATTAAAAAAAACTTATCTTTATTCCTTGAAATAACATTCATTACAAATAGTCCATTCATGGACTTGATCGACCATCATGAGGGTTTCTCATTTTGTTTTAATTATGTCATACTTCATTGGCCCTCTCCTAGTTCTCCATGGAGTTATCTTGTCTACATATATTCCATATACCTTTAAAATGACTTATTTTTCTCCATTTCAACATAGGACTTTGAGTTTGTTACACCAACTTCCTTACAAAACTAACCCTCAATGTACAAGGGTAATCTTATAGTTAATCCAAATGACTTGTTTTGGACATTACACATGAAATACATAAAAATACATTCCTTATGACTTTAATTAACCTCATTAACCATATTTTATCATCTAAAACTTCAAAACACACAAAATGACCCTCTTAATCTCTATTATAATATTTAAATTTTAAAATTCTTATTTTTGGAGGGAAAACTCCTAGAAGTCCTATAACACATTCTAAGGGATCAAAATGGATTCTAAGACCACAAATGGACCTAATAAGGTCCCTAAAACACCTTGACATCAAAATTTGACCATAATTGACCTCCTATAGACTAAAATTTAAAAAAAATGATGTTTTCTTGCCTTGATGCTTCTGCATCACAATGGTAGTTTGAAGAAAGTTAGAGGCATTAGAGAAATAATAGAGGTTCTAGGGGGTCTACACAATCTTCATCCATGATTCTCTAGGCCTTACTTTGCACATGTGAGCCAAAAAGATAGGAAACCTCTAATTTTACATAGTTTGTAGGCTAAATATCATGGTCTCTTAATGCTCCAGAGTCTTCAACAATTGAAATTATGTCTACAAATATCTCACACCATATTTTCACTCCATTCAAATCCCTCCAACATGACTAATCAATTCCATATAAGCCTACCTACACAAAGGTGAATTTAAAAGGTCTAATTCTACATTACCATGAATGTATGATGGTCATAACCTCATGAATTTTTTTGTGAGGTAGTATATAAACCTTATTAGAGTAAATATTATCAAAATATATATCATAAAAATCTTAATGCAATGAAAAATGTAGACCTATAGGTCTGCATACATGTAGGTCTCTTTTTAATGAGAGATGCACACTTAAGGGATGAGGTTTGAAGACTAAAATAAATGTAGGTAGGGTCTCTACCCTTGGATAAGTTCAAGACCAATTTATAAAGTTTTGTCTCAAATCCAAATACTCAAGAAACCTAAATTATATACCTACAGGATAGCTAGAGAATGTAAACTCACCTTTAAGCATTGAGAGGAAAGATGCAATGTGTGAATTGAAGTTAGGGATTATATGGATAATAAATGTGTATGGAGTTAATAGAGACCAAATAAGACCTTAATAATATTAGATAGTGATATAAAAAGAATTCATCTTAAGCTTTTAGTCATACAATCTCATGCACCTACAAGTAGAATGGTCAAATCTGAGTAACATAAGGTCTTAAGGCACATGGAGAACATATAAGAGTATAAATGTGATGTCAAGGGATAAACATAAGCATATCTATTTAAATTTTAATCCTCACCATACCTTGATTAAATGATTTTATTCATCAATACAATGAAGTGATCAAGAGACCTAATCAGGCATAAAGGGCATAAATGATAATACACAGGCTTGTGTATGAGAATTGCATAATATTGCATGTTTTATAAGCATATTTATGGTTTATGGGTCTTAATAAGGTAAGTTAAATTCTTCAAGGTGATTTTATAGGGTTTATAAGCATACTAGGGTCATTTGTATTGGTTTGTTAGTGAACATTAAACATGGGATAATGGAGTTTACAGTAGGCATATAGAGAAATATGGTAAAGATGAACATTAGGATATGTCATGGTGGGTGTAATATACATCACTGAGGTGTCCAAATATCAAAATAAACATGGTTTCCCCTTTTATGAAAACGTCTCTATCTCTCAGGTTCATAGTTGTAGACCCAGTCACATGAGAGACTCTTTCATCATGTGTGAATGTCAAGGATCAGATGCATGGGATACCTATATTATTGGGATAGATTAATATGGTTATCTACTTAATATTTGTGGAATTTTTTTAGTCATCAAGGTTCACAACTCTATGAATAATCATTAAGAGTTTATGTGCCTCAAACCCTACCTAAACCCTCTCAAATAACTTGATAGAAGAGATCAGTCTCATAATTACCTATGGTGGAGTGAAATGACCTCCAAACTACTTATATGGCCTTTTTTATCCTCATAAACACCTGAATGATCAAAATTTTAGCACATGTGAGCTAACAATGTATATAAAAGCGGTCCAAAATTATATTTAAGAGTATTTTTCTCAAGTTTTAGAGGTCATTGAGTTCCCAAACCATTTGGAAAGGATATTTGAGAAAATATTAATATACTATGGTAATTTTAAGGTTATTTAAGGAGTTTTATTGGTGACAACATGGGCTACAATTGGCCAATTAAGCTTTGAGGAAGAAAAAAAATGTCTAAGCTGTTAAAAAGGCAAGTTAAGAATCCTATTTATAGGTATGAAAACATGAGCAAGACCCTCAAAAGTGTTTTAATGAATCTCATATCCCCACACACACACACACACATATACTAATCAAGGTGTGTGAAACAATTCTTCAATTCTTAAACTAGGTCTATGAAGATCACCTCACCTTCTAGCTCAAGAAGGCATAGTTGTAGACCTATTTATGAGTATACAGGGTAATGATGGGTTTCAAAGCTAGGAGATAAATCTTGGAAAACATTAACATAGGTTTTATGGATTTATAGTCTATTTTTTAGGACTTTTATAGGGTATAAGATCCAATTAGGTCAACAATTTGGGCCAAAAAGGAGAAATACACTACTTTGTTATCTAATAAGCTTATTTGCAGACCTGGGAGTACTCTTAGAGATATTCCTTTCAAGTTATCTAGTTATATTATTATGTTACAAGCACTAAAAAACTATCATCAAGAATTTTAACCTAATAACTTCTTGAGAAATCACTCTAATTCCTTCTCATGCTTGAACATGCACCTAGGCTAAGGTTTTGGCCATTTCTTGGTTCACTTATATATACAAGGTTCTAGACACTCAAATTTTACATGGACCACACTTAGGATGTCCCTAAAGTGAATCAAACATTTATATTAAATTTATCATGTGTGATAATTTATTAGATCCAAATCTCAATTTTTAGGCCTAGAGACCTAATTGAGGGCTTATTGAAAAGAGAAATATGTGAAATAAGTGCACTTAAATTTAATGTTTGGTCATGAAATTTTACAAAAATATGTAATATCATATTGGGTACTCAAATCCATTCTTATTTTCCTAGTATCATATGTATAATGTTCTACACAAGGAGTTTTGTATGTTTTGAGGGTTACAAGGAAATGAAGGCAAGTATGGACTATAGGTGTGAAATGGAGTATTAGAAAGTGTATGATGCATCCAAGGGGATTGATAAACATTTTATAAGGTAGAGAGAGGTATCTCATATAGATATATTTCATTCATAAATATGAAAGCAAGATATGAGTCATTTGAGCAAGAGAAGCATAGTGAGTTCAAATGGGTTTTAAGACACCTAAGAAAAGATGGTCATCACTGAAATATTAGTATGGAGACATCTTAATTAGATGAAATGTATAAAAATGAGAGAAAAAAATAATTAAATATGATTTTATAACTAAATAATGCCACTTGTCACTTTCCAAGCCAAAAGGAGGGTAGTTTGAAGAAGAGACAAGGTGTGTCAATAAAATAGGGAAACCCCCACACCATTTAGGAGATGAATCATTATAAATAAGGTAAAAAAATGGCATTGAATAACTTATGAGACTATTCTATGACCTCTTCCTTGATTTTAAATCTTATCATGAATGCTTGACACTTGTCAATGACCCTCTTCTATGCCACTTCTCTCTCCTTATCTCATTTTCTATATATGCATCCTTGTTTGGATTTGTAAGGATCCACCACCTAATTATGGTGAATCCCTACTCATTTTTATGACTTTTATAAATTAAATACTACTATTTTACCTAATTCTATGACTATATTTAGTGTGTGTATATGGATGGTTGATTGTTTCAAGTGATTTGTTTAGTCTTTCTTGGCATGCTATCTTATTCTAACACCTATATGCTATTTGAAATATTCTATTTTAGGTCATGTGAAGTGTGTAAGTTAAGTACATTGGTTAAGTGAGTTTATCTATTCACTAGTGTCATTATAAAACTCTTGATTAGTCCTCCTATCTTAAGCATCCATCAAAATCTCCACATTAAAATGTTGATGTGAAATGTTTACATTAGGAGTAGTGTATGTTAAGGTTAGTATCATGATCTATATGTATGCATGTAGTTGGTTGGTAGTGATGAACTAATTTGGTGTATCACCCCCTTAGTTTTATTTCATGTTATTCCTTCTCATTTTCCTTTACAATTTAGTAGTGTATTGAGCTTAATTGATAAACCAAAGGGAGTTATCCCTATAATCTAGAGGTTTATTCCACTTCGAGGTCACCCATAACCTATGGCTAATCCCATTGCATATCTAAATTGAGAGGGCTTGAATCACCCTCTCAATGGTGAAAATTTGAGCTATAACAGGCCCGACTTGTAAGGGTAGCACTATATGCCCAAAATTATCCTTGTATATGATCATCAAATGCTTTGAAAACTCTATAAGTATCCCATAAATAGTGTTTTATATGACCAATAGAATATAAGAGTGTTGTGGTATACACATTTTTACTTGATACATTATTTATCATACGACTATGTATGGATTGTAAGTTGATATATGATCGAATAAAGAGTGCATTTATATCTGAATCATTATAATCATCAAATTCACTATCTTTAAATGTAATCACATGATATGATGTTTGTTTTCTTGTAAGTATACCAATGATTCTATCAAGTGGATGTTCATATGTAGAAGGAGAAGGATGAGTATTATATGCATAATGTACTTTATAATTATCCTTGTTATTTTCTCCATGCTTTGGAAAAGGATATTTGTACATTTTTAGATATGCATTTTCATTTATTTATGGTTTATAATTTTTGGTAGGTTTACCAATATCAATAATGTTTTCATCAATGAGATATTTAATCTTGTGATCAAGCTTGAAACATATATCTGTAGAATGCCCAATACATCGATGGCAGTCATAATATGCATTTCCTTCAATTTTTTTATATTATTGTCTAGAAATTTTCACTTCCATTGGTGGAAGAAGAATGATAATATTTCATTCAATTATATTTTTAAATAAGAAATGAGGAGGTGAAGGTTACTTTGAAAATTATCTCCTTGGTGGAACTTGTAATTAAAGCTTTTGTGTTGATTGAGAGATAACATTAACATAATCTTTGCTTCATTTTTTATTTCATTTTGTTTGATCTTATAATTTGGATTGATTTTAAATTTGAAATTTTAATTACAAGGATTAATTGATGTATAATTTAGCTTATTCAAATTAATCAATTTTACCTCATGCTCTTTGATTGTATGACATAGTTCATCGAAAGATTTTAACGTATCAAACATGATAGACTCTTTATGTTGAGATAGAATAATTTGAGTGAATATATATTGAATATAATTACAAGGGATTTGATTTTTCATTTTTTATATAATATTCTTATATCTTAACATATATTCATTGATTGTTTCATTGGACCATTGTTTGAGTTTTTTGATTTGAGCATATGATAAATTTTCACCAATGTTGATAAAAAAGTGTGTCAAAAATTGATTTTACAAAGGACTGAAAGTATTTACTAATTTCAGAGGAATATCATAGAACCATATAAAAACATATTCTTTGAGACTTCTTGGAAAGATCTTTGTCAAAAAAAAAATCATTATATGCATAGTCTAGATAAGTTGCAAGGAATGCATGCAAATGTTATTCAGGTTCACCTTTGTCTTCATATAAAAGAATATTAGGATCCATAAATATAAATACTAATGAATATGATGTAATTTTGGGTGTAAAAGGGTTATGTAACAAGGAAATGAATCCATATAAGGGATAAATGATAATTTGTTTACTCAATTTGAGATAACTTAGCTTGTAAGGCAAGAATGGTATACTCAATTTAATGAGGTGTACATAATTATATAGTCTCCTATGGTTTGTTACATTTAATTAATGTCCCTTGGTCCTCAATACACTCACTTCAGTGATTATTTTGATCAAAAACTCTAAAAAAATGAATAAAACCATTTATCTCTCCTTCTATTAGGCTTGGTAAGCAAAAGCAGCCTTCAAGTTTGTACTTGGATGGTTAGCATGAGAGGTTTCAAGTAAAATGATCTTGGGGGTGTATTCTAAACTTAGTAAGATTACATTTTAAATTTTGTTGTAGAGGAATGGTGTTCTAAGCTTTATGAACCATTCCTAAGAAGTTGACCTTTCAAATCTGCCTATTAATTTGTGTACCCTATAGGGTTTGCCTTCGTTTGATCAATTCAATACAATATAGCTATTGATATTGATTCCATAGTATTTTCAACTCATTATATAATACTCCTCATACTTTTTTTCATGTTTCAAGGTGTTGTGATGGGAAAATCACCTCAAGTTTGTAGATTGGTCCCATTTTGTATTGTTGACAAGTTTCCACCATTTGTAGTACCTCCATGCTTTGGTAATGGTTTTAGAAGGTAATGATATGCTCAATATAATGTTTTACAGGTATTTTAAATCCCATCACTTTTTAATATTATCCTCTAAAGCATAATTCTCCTTGAAGTTGCAATAACATTCACACATATAACTAGTCTGACTTATGACTATCATATATAGCACCTAGGTGTTTGCAAGTGATTTTTATGTTGAAAGGGATATTTTAAAAATATTATTAAGCTCTCTTTGATGTAAATTATGAATTTAAAGGTTTGAAATTGATTTTAGGTTATTATTGAAACTATTTGTCTACCCTTGTTGCTCCATTCTGCACTCACTACCTACATATAGCTCCAAAAGCACCTATAGGTGCTTTCATGGAAGTTCCTCAACATTTAAAAGAAATTATATGAGCTTGTTTTGAGTTTGAAGTGTGATTAGTTCATTAGAATGCATTGAGATAGGCCTAGTATCCATTAGGATCAAATGTGATGCTCACTGCTAGTTTTCCTATTTTGCTACCTATGTACGAAGATAGTCACCTACAGGTGACCCTAGTATAGATGTATGAGTCCTTGTTTGGGAGGTTAAAACATGGTGAAACTCATTTTTGGGATCATATTAGGCTAAAATACCATGGAATACCCATGTATAGGGATAGGTTGGAAACTACCTCTAAAGAGCATAAGATGATTATTCAGGGTCATTTTCCCCAAAAATGCAAAACAGGGGTCCTAACACTTTTTGTCAAGGGCAAAAAATCAGGTTATAAAGTGGTTTGATGTATCCTATTATGATCATTTTATATAATATATAAAAGATAATAACTTGGATAAGTTTGGGGTCAATAAGATTAGTATAAGTCAAATTTTGTATGGTCTAAAGACGCCCCTAAAACCACTAAAACCAGATAGTGAATTCTACAGGTTTGAACTCTTAAGTGACCATTGGTATTTTAGGGAGTAAACAAGGCATTCCCTTAAGGATAAAGTAGTATAATGGATTTAATGTTGAAAAAAATGACATGGATACCATCATTATAATGTTCATGCATACATTTTTGAGCTTATGGACATGTACAGGTGCCCAGTTAAAGGAAAATAGGCACCTATAGCAAATAGACAAATAATGACCCTAAACTTGATGTCTAGTGGTGCTTAGGGTAGATAAGGTAGATCTAACATATGAGTGAATAATAGTTACTCTAATGCTTCATGTAAAACCTTAATACATCATAACCATTTCAAAACAACACTTATAGAATTTTATCTTCCTCAATACAATTGATTGTGTTGACTAAGCAAACAAGGAGCAAGTGAACTGGGTTCTTGAGGTGCTTACAAATAAAAGATTAAAAAAATAGTATAAGAAAGTAAAATATAAATAAAAAGAGATAAAAATGGTTTGTATACTTTTATTTCAAGTCCTATATCATATACATATACCTATAGGCCTTGAAACTCCCATGCAATTAGCTAAGGATGATTGAGATAGAGAGTGAGATGAAACTTTGTATCTAATGTTTGTATTGCATTAAATCAAGGTGAAAAGGAACCAAAACATTAATAGATAACTATGGAGGATTAAATAAATTCCATAAATCATTATTTCAAGCTTTAATCATGCAAAAAAAAGGCACCTATAGGGGTTATTGTTAGAGGACGACATAGTCAGGCAGGGGTCACAGGCAGTCCTAATTAGTCAAAGTATAAATAAAGTATAAGGAGTATGTGGGATTTTAGGAGGATGATTTAAGGTTATAATACCTTATTGATGATCATAACACCCAAATAAATATATAAAAAAGCAAGGATGGAATATAAACCTATAACATATAGTCTACATGAGTGAAACCTTGCACAGTGCCTTTGCCTAGCAGCCTATTTTAGTTTTTGAGATTTTGGAAGGTCATATGAGATGACCAGGTGATAAATTTTTGTGAAATTAGTCCCTAAAAGTTTTATAATACCCTCCAACAACCAAATTTGTTTATAAAATAAGGGAAGTACCCCCTATTTTGTCTCAGATAAGGGGTACTTCCCCTCGTTTGGATAAAAATTGATGAGTGATGGACCAAGTGATGTTTAAACCTCTCAAGGAGTTGTGTGGATTTGGATATAACTAATTAAAATGTTGATAACACCTCATAGGATTATATAACATGTTAAGATGATCTAAACCCTTATAGTTATAGTCAAACATGCTAGGCAAGTTTTGACCTAGTGCCAATTCGAGAGGTCAAAACCATTTTTATCATGAGTTAAGATATCTAATAATTTAAAACATGTTTAGAGGGTAAATTTGGATATGCCTAATAAATTGTTATGCAGAGTAAATCATGATAAGTTCATCTTGGGTCTCAAACCAACTCAGGCCTAAAAGGCAAGATTTAGGTCTAGTGTCCAAAGAGGAGGTCATTCACACATTTTGACGTATACATGAATTTAAACCTATTGTATTATTATTAAAAGGTCACCTCAGATGTTTAAAATCCTTAAACTTGTAGATAAAACATCAGGAGAGCTAATTTTGGCTTGAAATCAACATCACGCCTATTAAAATAGAGGAAATAGATTGATAACGTGTTTTCAAGTGATTATATCTCTCTTGATGATTTTCATGGGAGAAAAATAGGTTTAGAGGAGTTATAAGAGGTATTTAATAATCAATTTATGGAAAAACATTTCAAGTTGGACATCAGACTTTTATGAACAATGCTTAAGAGGTCAAACATGCTTAAAACCCTCCTAAACCCTTACCAGTGACCAGTTTGGAAAAATGGAGTTGGATAGCTACTATAATGGACCATTTTTATTGGGATTTTTATTATAAATTGTATATCATTATATTATGATCCTCCCCACCCTTTTGAGATGTATGGACAGGGTACAAAATAAGGTATTTTGACCATTTTTATGTTTTTTAGGTTTTATAAGGAGTATCAAGATGAAAAAAACTTTTGGAGGAAGATATATACTTGGTATAACCCCTAATTAAAATTTAATTCTTCTTAAAAATCCTAAGTGTTTGAATAATAGCTCTCATTTTAGCTAGTCAAAAATGGTATATTGGACAAGCTAGTGAGAAGGGTGGAAAACTTCAAGTGAGATAATTTTAAGGTGCCCCTAATGATTCTAATGGAATGAAGAGTATTTAAATGTGTCATAAACTCCATCCCATGGATTTTCATGGAAAATTTATGCCTTTTTGGAGGCCAAGTGTGCATGGTACATGAAGGAAGAGTTCTTTGGACTACAGATGATGATGGCTCATTCTTAGATGACTCTAGATGATCAAGCATGAAACCAATACATGGAGATGAATTTATTATATCCTTCCCATTCATTCCAATCATCATACCTATCCATAATCAGTTTTGGTATATTCAAATAGGTCCAAGTCATGAAGGTAGTTTTTTGAGCCAGAATGAGGAGTTAAATGCCACTTTGCATGAGTCTTATGACTTGGATGGACACTTGGACTTTCTAACCTTACATGGTTCATCCAATATAATCTTCTCATGCATAATTAACTGATTCTCTTAGGTTTACAAGTGTCCTTATGACCCTTGGACTTCTCTCTTCCTCTCTTTCTCTCAAGTTCTATAAGAGCTAGCAAATTTGGCCTTTGTAATCTAATACCACACCATGTATGGCAAAGCCCTATTGGTTTTGAAATTATAATTACATTATTTAATAAATGAAATCTATTTTGATTTCATACATCATCTTTTTAAAGTGTGTGAAGATATGTATAGTGAATGTTTAAGAGATATTCATTTATCTTTGCTTTCTCTCAATCCTTCCATGTTTGATGCAAGTGATTCCATGCCTAAAAGGTAATATGAAGTGTTGTGAAGTGTATGGACATGTTATTAAGATTACAAGGAAGTCTTAGCCTATAAAAAATGATCTATGTTTCCACTTACCTTAGATAGTATTCATACATGGCACCTTCATATTGAAATACTAATGTTAGTGCATTCTAGGATTCATAGACTAGTGTTGTATGCCTTGTCTCAAAAGTGATGGAGTATAATAGTATTATGGTAAACATATTAGTGAATCACCACATATAATAGGTTTTATTTAATGAAAATTATAACCCTTTTCCCCATAAATAATCAGTTATTATAGGTTAAAGCATTTCAAGTCACATCTAGGGAGCTAGCCCTTGATTCTAGAGATTCATCTCACCAAATTGATTACCCACAACAAGTGAGATGTTTTCAATGTGCCACTTAGTTGAGGAGAGATAAAATATCTCCTCAAAGGGTGAAATCTAAGTGACAATAGTTTTTTTCATGCTTTATGGGATTTTTAGTCCAAGAGTTTGAGATATTTTTGATGTTGTCTTTCAATAATCAACTTTGGGATGCATCTATCTAAACATAAATGATGACTTTGAGATTATATCAACTGGTTAAGCAACCTAGGTATTCTTTTTAAAGATTTTTAATGATAATTCCTTGTGTTTTTTCTTCCTACTGAATTTCCATGGATGACCTTGGTGTTGAGTTTTTTAACATAAGTTGTGAGACATTTTCATCTTGTGTCATTCCCTATCAATAAGAACAAGTTGTTAATCAACCCTGTCATGAAGTGTACTATCTCCAACATGAAGTGTATCAACCCATTTAAAAATAATAATATTGGAATTAATATAAACCTTCATTTCCCTCTCCATATGGACAATATGTTGTTGAAAAACCCTATGAGTATGGCTACCAAGAGAACTATGCAGAAATACCTCTTTATCAATCCCAATGTGAACCTTATCCTTCATATCATGATGTCTATCAACCTCAAGAGTATTTCTGTGAATCCTATCATATGAAATCAAATGTTTCCATTAATTACACATAATTATATCATTATAAAAGTGACGTTCCTACTCATGTAGGTTTTTCTCCTTCTAATCAACCTAAGATCTCACTTCCATATGAACTTACTAATTATTTTCTCTTTTCCAAACCCACTCATAAGCCTCTTCCTTCATCCCACACTCAATATCCAACCCATTCACCTCCTAGTACATCTCATATTATAGATCCTTCACCTCAAATCCATGATATTGTATATAAACTTTCCACCTCACCCCTTTTTGAGGAAGAGCCTATCTTGAGAGAAGCTAGTGAAAAAGAACAAATTCAATTCATGGCCGATCAAGAGGATCTCATGAGTGACTATGAGGAAGATATCATCATAGGGACTCACCTTGGTGAAAAAAAAGATAATCCACAATTTTTTACCTCCATATTTAAGGGGGTGTGTATCCATGAGGAATGTGGCCAAGACTTGAAGAAGGAGGTGCTTAAAGAAGATTAAATGTCTGATCATGTAGTTGTAGATGACCGTGTCAGGCATGAAAATGAATGTGTCATCAAGGATGAATAACAAGGTCAAATAAATCCTCAAGAAGTGAAAATCCTAAGAGAGTGTCATGAGACCAAGGTAGAGGAAATAGCTCTTGAAGATGATATGCATGAGGAAGAAGACTTGTGGTAGAAGTTCAATGCCATATGCAAGGAATTTTATATGTTGGGTAAAGTTTTTTCTTGTCCAAAATATTTAATAGATAATGAAAAGTTTTTTGATGAATCTAAACATGATATTAAGTGTTTAATCAAACGTAAAGATGAGGTTAATTCTTTTGGTCAAGAACCTACTATCATGAAATCATTTGATGATGATAATATATAAGAAGTTATAGATATGGATAGTCATGTCAAGGTAGATATTGTTATGCCTAAAATATAGTAAAGAGATTCATATGTGTTAAAATCACATTCAAGGATGTGGGAACATGGTGGAGGAAATCTTGTTGCTTCCAAACATCAAGCACACTATGTCACAGAAGAGGACAAGGCTAAGAAGATTGTCATATTATCAAAACTACACATCAAAGGCCAAGTACATGAGAAGTTTGAAGATATTTGGATGAAAGAGGATTTCATTTCCTTGGTTAACTTATATGGAGATGCTTAGTTTTCATTGAAACTCATGCCAATGAAGTTGGCAAACACCATGAAAAAGATGGATGCATCAATGCTAAAGGATAAAAGGATACATGTCTCACTAAATATTTCATGTCATGAAGTAAGCAAGGTTTCAAACTTCCCCTTTGATCCAGGAGGGAGTTTTTATCTCATGTTAGTTAGTGTTTGAGTCAGTTGTTTATTTTGGTGTGTGTGTACCATAAGTGCTCATGAAGCACAAGTGTGTTTTGCTTAGTTTCTTGTCTTGTGTATTGCTTATTGTTTTTTTTCCTTGTGTTTTGTGTGTTGTAAAAGGAAAGGTGTGTCTAAAACTTCATGTACATGTGACTCCATATCCAAATGGATTTATAAGGCTACTGGTCTAGTTAGTATAATAGGCATACTACCCCTATGAGTCACCAATTTATTGACCAAATTTGACTTTTAGGTCAAATTGGGACCCCTATAGGGAAAAAATTTATATTTATAGGGTTATATGGGTTTAATATTATGTCATAGGTTTTATTATATGTTAATTTATGTCATTTAATGTTATATATCCCTTGGTCATTAGTCTTATTATTAAATATGTCCTTTTAAGTCATTTTGAGGGTTAAAATTGAAAATTTAATGAATTGTATAGATTTATAGGGAATTATGAAGGTTATAAGAGGTATTTTAATGTTCCATGTGTCCTAATAATCCTTTGGTAACTTTTACTAACTTAAAATTGGTAGGTTCCTTAGAAAAAGGGTAGTTTTCTTGAAAAACTTGAGTATTTAATGAGGTGTACATAATTGTATGACCTAATAAAATTTTAGATGTTTTATTAATGTCCCTTTCCATACACTCACTTTATTGTTTATTTTGATCATAAAATCAAAAAAATGAAGAAATCCACTTATCTCTCCTTCTACTAGGCTTGGCAAGCAAAAATAATCTTCAAGTTTGTACTTGGTATGGTCAAAATGTGAGGTTTCAAGAAAAATTATCTTTGGGGTGCATTCTACACTCAGTTGTCTTCCATTTGATGTTTTTTTGTAGAGGAATGGTGGTTTGAACTTTATGAACCATTCCTAAGAAGTTGACCTTTCAAATCTGCCTGGTAATCTGTGTACCCTATAGGTTTTGCCTTGGTTTGAGAAATTACATATAATATATATACTTATATTGATTACATATAATTTTTTTATAATTTTATAATGATCCCCATACTTGGTTTCATGTTTCAAGGTGTTGTGATGGGTAAATCACCTCAAGTTTGTATATTGGTCCCATTTTATGTTGTTGATAGGTTCTCACCATTTGTAGTACCTCCATGCTTTAGTAATAGTTTAATAGGGTGAGTATAGGTTAACTATAATGTTTTAAATTTCCTATAAATCCCATAACTTTTAAATCTTATCCTGCAAATCAACATTCTCCTTGAAGTTTCAATCACATTCACACATACAACCAATCTACCTTATGACTATCATATATAGTTATCTAGGTGCTTGTAAGTGATTTTAAAATTGAAATGGATGTTTTGAAAATTTTATTAAGACATATTTGATGTAAATTATTAATTTTAAGGTTTGGCATTGAGTTTGGGTTGTTATTGAAACCATTCATCTACCCTTGTTACTCAATTTTTCACTCACTACCTGCATACAACTCCAAATGCACCTATAGGTGCTTCTATGGAAGTTCCTCAATGTTGAAAAGAAAGTATAGGATATTTTTTTGATTTTTAAGTGTTATTAGTTCATTAGAATGCATTGAGATAGGCATAGTATCCATTGGGATTAAATGTGATGCTCACTACCAGTTTTCCTATTTTGTTGCCTATGTATGAAGATAGTCACCTATAGGTGACCCTAATAGAGATGTGTGAGTTCTTTTTTGGGAGGTTAAAACATGGTGAAACTCCTTTTTGGGATCCTAGTAGGCTAAAATACCATGGTAGACCCATTTATATGGATAGGTTGGTAATTGTAGGTTGGAAATTGCCTGTATGGAGTAGAGGATGATTGTTCAGGGCCATTTCCCCCAAAAATACAAAATAGAGGTCCTAACACTTCTTGGCAAGGGCAAATAATAGGTTTATCAAGTAGTTTGATGCATCTTAATATGGTAAATTTATAATATCTAGAAAATACAAGAACTTGGTAAATTTTGGGGTCAATAAGATTAGTGGAATTCAACTTTTATATGGTCCAAAGATGGCCCTAAAACCACTAAAACTAGATAGTGAATTCTACAGGTTTGAACCCTTAAGTGACCATTAGTATTATAGGGAGTAAATAATGCATTCCCTCATGGATAGATTATTATAATGGATTTAATGGTGAATAAAATTACATGGATACCATAATTATAATGTTCATGCATACCTTTTTGAGATTATGGACACCTACAAGTGCCCCTTTAAAGGAAAATATGCACCTATAACAAACAAACAAATAGTGACCTCAAACTTGATGTCTAGTGGTGCTTAGGGAAGATAAGGTAGATCCAAAATATGATTGGATATTAGTTTTTCTCATTATTCATGTAAAACCTTTAGACATATAACTGATGCAAAATAACACTTATATATTTTCATCTTCCTCAACATAGTTGACTATGTTGACTGAGTAGGTAGGGAGCAAGTGAACTAGGTCCTTGAGGTGATTACATCTCAAAGATGAATAAAATAGTCTAAGTAAGTAAAATATGATTCTAAGTAATGAAAAATAGTCTGTATAATTTTATTTAAAATCCTAGATCATATACATATACCTATAGGTCTTGAAACTCCCATACAATCAACTGAGGATGACTAATATAGGCAGTGAGATAGAACTTGGTATCTATGGTTTGTATTGAATTGACTCAAGGTGAAAAAGGAACAAAAACATTTATATATATATATATGTAGGATTAAATAAATCCCCTAAATCATTATTTAAATCTTGAATCATGAAAAAAATCACCTACAGGGGTTTTTATCAAAGGAAGACATAGTCAGGCAGGGGTCACATGCAGTCCTAATCAGTCAAAGTATAAGGAAATTATAAGGATTATGTGGGAGTTTGGGAGGATTATTTAAGGTTATAATACCTTATTAATTATCATAATACCCAAATAAATAGATAAATAATTAATGAAGGAATCTAAACCTATAACATATAGTCCACATGAGTGAAACCCTACACAGTGCCTTTGCCTAGCAGCCTATTTTGGTTTTTGATATTTTAAAAGGTCATATGAGATGATTATGTGATAAATTTTTGTTAAATTAGTCCATAAAATTTTTATAAGACCCTAAAAAACCAAATTATTTGATAAAATAGGGGAATTAACCCCTTTTTTGTCTCACACAAGGGGTACTTACCCTCATGCATACACTGACAGGTTTGGGGAGAAATTGATGAATGATGGACTAGGTGATGTTTAAAACTCTCAATTAATTATGTAGATTTGGATATAAATAAATAAAATGTGTATAAAACCTCATAGGATTATATAAATTATTAATATGATCTAAACCCTTATAGTTGTAGTCAAGCATGTTAGGCAAGTTTTGACCTAATGCCCATTTGAGAGGTCAAAATCATTTTTAGCATGAGGTAAGCTATATAATAAATTTAAAAATGTTTATATGGAAAAAATTTATGTGAATAAGCAATTGGTATGTATAGGAAACCATGTGAAGGTCATCTTGGGTCTCAAACCAACTCAGGCCTAAAAGGCAAGGTTTAGGTCTAGTGTCCAAAGAGGAGGTCATTCACACTTTTGGACTTAAAAATTAATTTAAAACTATTTTATTATGTTTATATGGTTACCTAAGATGTTTAAAAACATTATAATTATAGATAAAATATTAGGAGAGCCAATTTTTTCTTGAGAGCAACATTAGGCCTGTTGGAATAGAGGAAAGAGCTCGATAAGGTGATTTCAAGTGCTCATATCTCTCTTGATTATTTGAATGGGATCCAAAGAGGTTTATAGGAGTCAAAATATGTATTTGAAAATGAATTTATGTAATTTTTTTGTAAGTTGGATGTCAGAGTTTTATGAACAATGCGTAAGAGGTCAAACAGGCCTAAAACCTCGTTAAACCCTTGCCAGTGACTAGTTTGGAGAAATGGAGTTGGAAAGATACTATAATGGACCATTTTTATTACAATGATGATTTTAAATTTCATAGGATTATCTTAGGATCCTCCCCACCGTTTTGAGATGTATGGACAGGTATAAATAAGGTGTAAAATAGGGTATTTTTTACCATTTTTTATGTTTTATAGGTTATATAAGGATTCTAATGATGAAAATAAATTTTGTAGGAATATATAAAACTTGTATAACCCTTAATGGAAATTTAGTACTTAAAAAAAACTCCTAAGTGTTTGAACAATAGTTCTCATTTGAGCTAGTCAAAACTAGCATATTGGACAAGCTAGTGAGAAGTGTGTAAAACTTCAAGTGAGCTCATTTTAAGGTATAACTAATGATTATAATTCCATGGAGGTTATTTTAATGTGTCATCCACTCCCTCCCATGTATTTTCATATAAAATTGATTCCCTTTTTGGGCCAAGTGTGTAGGGTGCATGATGATAGAGGTTTTTGGAATGTAGATGATGATGGCTCATTCCCAGATGATTCCAAATGACTAGGCATGCAACCAATGAATGGAGAGTAATTTTTTATAGACTAACTATTCATTATAATCATCATACCTATCCATAATCAGTTTTTGGACATTAAAATAGGTCTAAATCATGAAGGTGGTTTTCTGAGTAAGAATGAGGAGTTTCATGCCACTTTTCATGAGTCTTATGACTTGCATGGACACTTAAACTTTCTAACCTTGTATGGTTCATCCAATATCCTATTTTCATGCACAAGTAACTAATTCTCTTAGATTTATAAGAATCTTTGTGACCCTCTCTCTCTCTCTCTCTCTCTCTCTCTCTCTCTCTCTCTCTCTCTCTCTCTCTCTCTCTCTCTCTCTCTCTCTCTCTCTCTCTCTCTCTCTCTCTCTCTCTCTCTCTCTCTCTCTCTCTAATTATATAAGCGCTACCATTTTTGGCCTTTATAATATAATACCACACCATGTATGGAAAATTTCTACTAGTTTTGACATTTTACTTGCCTTAGAAAATAAATGAAATCTATTTTGTTTTCATACATTAACTTCTTAAATTTTGTGAAGATATGTATAGTGAATGGTTAAGAGATATTCATTTATCCTTGTTTGCTCTCAATCCTTCCATGTTTGATGCAATTGATTCCATGCCTAGCAAGTCATATGAAGTGTATGGACATGCTATTAAGTGTAAAGGAAGTCTTATCATCTAAAAAATGATATATGTTTCCACTTACCTTGGATAGTCTTCATACATGGTGTTTCACTATGTTTTAAGCTTATTTTACATTCAAAGAGAGAGAGTTAGGGATAAGTGACTAAAGCTTAGATAAGTGTGCACCATTATAAAATTTATAGATTACACTCTTTGGCTAGGGAGGAAGACACCTGTAGATTAAAAAACACTACACAAAATAGTTGTTAGTGGAGATATGCATAGACTACCAAGCTAAGTGTTTATTCTAGGAAGTGTGAAACTTCCTTGGGATGACAATCTGCTATTTTAAAACAAATTTCAAAATAAATGAAAGTAGAGAGAGAGAGAGAGAGAGAGAGAGAGAGAGAGAGAGAGAGAGTTATATTTATTATGTTACAAGTCTGAGTGTAGCAGAAGATAATATAGTACAGGATGATAAGTCAAGTCTATATTTTAGGAAGGTTGTTAGGTGATATTGAGCTTGTTAGTTCAAAAACACAACAACCAATATCAGTTAAAGGATTGATGTCAATTGGGGTCACTAATGTCAGTTTGTGGTCACTAATGTTGGTTGGGATAGTAGCATTAAAATGAGTTAGATAAGGCTTTTTGGGAGGGAGAATGGGAGTATGATTAGGTTGTGAGGTTGAGAAGATTCATAAGGAGGTGGGTAAGACTCAGGTGAGTCTAGATAAAGGGTTGGTATGTTGGGGTAGAGAAAAGTGGGTGGGGAACATTACAACTCCTCCACAGAAGGAGTTGGGGTTTGTGAAATAATAAATAATATAATGTAAAGAAATTATAAAATTACTATTTAAATACTTAAAAAACACTGAGATATACTTAGTTTGTGAAATGGGTAAACTATGACTACCAAATAGATGACTTTGATGAGGCTTGGTGAACCAATGGGTGCACAAACAAGACAAGTATGTGTTTTTGGTCTTTAAAAGTTCAAGCTCTATGTAGTGTATCAATTCTTAATCTAGATCAATTTGTGTAGAGTAACAATAAGTTTGGGTGTCAAAAGTGATGTAAGATGCTCTGATTTCCAAAATATTGTGCATGAATTCTTGAACTTTGTGACCTGCATACCAACTTGGAATTTCACTTAAGTAATCAATGTCAATGATCCCATCGACATCAACCAAGGTTTGACTGACATCAGTGGCATGAGAATAGGTAAAAGGGATATTTTTATCCCATTTTCTATTCCTTCTCTTGCCAAGTGTGGTGTCTATTAGAAAATAGTAAAAATGCAAGGCTATGAAGATCCTATTTAGTTAAGAATTTATATAGGGGTGAGAATAAGTCATAGGTAGTTAGGATTAGGAGACTAAGTCTCAAGGTGGCTCAGAGGGTAAGAATTAGTCTTAGGATGAGGTGGTAAAGTGAGGTTGCATAAGTGAATTTTAATTAACTTAATTAAATATTTTAAGTGAAAACATGGGTTAGGAAGGTTAATTATTAAAATGGGATCAAGGGGAGTTTTGACATAGGGAGTCACACAAGTGTGTGACATAATTTTGGTGTCTACATTCACCCCTTTTTATCTTGTAAATTGTATTGACAAGTTACAAGAAAAAAATAGGAGTTGGATGCTTTAGGTATGGGATGAGATATTCCATCCTCAAAATGGGAACGAATGAAGTAGAATTTGAAATTGGGTACTAGTTTGATAGGCAGTTAATGGATGGGTGGATGTTGACTACGAATATGGCAACATCATTGCTTGCATGTATATTATTGCTAGTTATAGTTGACATAATCAATAATAGGTAAAGGAAAGGAGTACTTGGATAGAAATAACTAGATCATAGCTTGTTAGTGATAGCTAATGGGGTTAAAATGATCAAAGTTATATCTTCAATGGTCCATGTATTCTAGGTATCCAAGGTAGGAAGTGATATTGGAAAAGAGAAATGGTTATAAGTGATAGAAATAATAAGGTCATGATTCAAAAACACCTCACACACACACACACACACACACACACACACACACACACACACACACACACACACACACACACACACACACACACACACACACACACACACACACACACACACACACACACACACACACACAACTATAACATGGTAGCATAAGTAGGCAAAATGAGCAAGGTAAGGTTTGCTCAAAAGGGTCATTGGTCAATCAAGGAGATATTTGTGATCTCTGGTAAGAGTCATCATGGATGGAAATTTAAGTGATTTCTAAGGTTGGTTATCATGGGTGGGGAGATATACATGATCTCCAAGTTGCCCCATAAGGAGTCCATGTGAACCACTAAAGGCATGTAATTAGGGTAATTTTGAAAAGGGTGGTGGTTAGGGTTAGAAACCCTAATTTTAAGGTGGTTAACATCAGTTAGTTTACCACTATTGAGAGGAAATATGATGACATTAGTCATGTTACCGATGTCGATAGGAAATATGTTGACATCATTCTCTTAGGGTAAGACTATCGATGTTGATAGGTGATAAAACCTAACAAAAGGGGTTTGGTAGCACACCAAAATTCATTTATGACATTAGATTAGAGGAAAATAGATATCTAAGTTTCATGCATCTTAAAACATCTGAAGCTTTTCCTATTGTAGTGAGGTGGTGAGAGGTGATTGGTGGAGAAGAGTGTGTGAGAGTGAGGGTGTGATTTAGCAATTAGTGGGCCATAATTTAACTAAGGGAGTGTTGGTGTGGATGGAGATGGTAGAGGGATGAGGGGACCTATTTGGAGGTGATCAACAATAAGTGCTAGTCATTCTAGCCTAGAGGAGATGGAGAGATGAGGTAGGATCTTTTTGAGTTGCTTGAGTTGGTTGTTTTTGTTTAATTTAGGTTTTGATCATAATTTGTTAGTTAGGTTAAATGTGAGTGTGTGGGGGGAGAGAGGATAATTAATGGGTTAGAATATGGGGTAAGGGTAGGTTTGGTGGATTTATAGGGGGTTATGGGTAGTTTATAATAAAAACCCTAAAATTTGGGTGTAAGTTGTTTGATGGTAGGGTGGAACTAGTTGTCAATGTCGATTAGGTTGCTAACATCAACTGACAACTGACACTGATGTCAACTGATAACTAGTGCTGATGTTAGCATATAAGACTGATGTCAGTCAAAATATAACTAATGTTAGTGACTAAAAAACCCAAAGTGGTAATTTTAAGAAGTAGGGCCAATTGTGCATCCCCATTTGAATTTGTGCAGGTGCATTAGTAGACTATCCTAATGGCTTAGCTAGCCTCAAAAGACCTTATGTTAACTAAGTGCTACCTACATAGCCTATATTAGGGCCTTAATCCAACATAGTTATCCCAAAGGGAAGGGAAAAAAAGGGTTAGATATGGGTTAAAATTATTAAGGCAAGTGGTTAGGAAAAAGTAGGTTAAAATAGGCCATGGGACCTAGGGTGAAAAATAAGCCATTAGGCCTAGGGTGTAAGATACAAACCATGGGGCCTAGAGGTTTATAATAAGTTGATTGGCCTAGGGTTTAAGATATAGGCCATGGGACCTAGAGTTTAAGAAGAGGCCAGTTGGCCTAGGGTTTAAGAAATAGGCTATGGGGCCTAGAGTTTAAGAAGAGGTTGGTTGGCCTAGGGTTTAAGATATAGGCTATGGGGCCTAGAGTTTAAGTGGGTGAATGGGCTAGATAGTTAGGTGGGTTAATAGCCAAGCTAGCCTTATTATAAACCATGTTGATTAAGTGTTGCCTACATAGCCTAGATTAGGGCCTCAGGCCAATGTAGTTATCCCAAAGGGAAGGGGATTAAAAGAGGAGGTTTATAACTTAAGGTATGTGGCTTGATGGAGTGATTTTATTTGTGTGGATGAAGGATAGGTAGGATTTGACATTATGAGATTGAGTACCTACACTACTAAGAAGGATGAGGAGGGATGTCACCATAGATGAGTGGGAGCACATGATAATTTTAGGGTTAGGAGGAGTGTGATGATATTGTAGAGTTACACAAGATGTTAGCTTGATGGTAGCCTTGATAGAGAGGTGGGATCACACCACCAAAACCTTCCATCTACCTATTAGAGAGTTGATAATGACATAAGAGGATGTATACAAGATTTTATGGCTACCATTCTAGGGTGAGGATCTCTTTGCATGTTCAAGGGAGGATCATGATATTCATATGTCCATATTGTTTGGGGAACATGTCAGTGAGGTAACCTATCATTCGATGAGCTTTACATATGATCCACTATACACTATCAATGAGGATAAACACCACCTAATTATCCTAATCATGATAGGCATTATAGTATATGCACTCCCTAATATGGATGGAGGGAGATTCCTTATTATGATGACTAGTGTTTTGGCATAGATGTTTGAGTAATAGACAATTTTTGCATGGGGTCTAACTTTTCGTGCACATCTATATATGGATTTATGAGGTGTGAGGTTATGACATCAATATGGTCTTTGTGTTAGGCATTTAATTCATTATTAGGTATATGAGAAAATTATGGTGACACAACTAATGGGGCTACCAGTCATGATTATAACTAGTTTTAGGGTTAGTTTCAGATGATGGAGAGATAACATGACACATACATGAGTAGATAGCATCATGAAAGATATTGATTATTACAAGTTGATAATGGATGGATTGATTCCATAATATATTATTTGGAGGCCCTACTTGAAATATCTTGTATTTAGAGGATAGGCAGAGTAGCTTTTAGGCTTATAGAGTATAATATGGGTCAGGGGGAGGTGAGACAAAGAGTTGGAGATGATACCTATGGTGTGGGTTAGGAGATAGTTTGGTTATTATAGGATGTACCTCCCAATTTTCCTTGATATAGGATGCATTATATAAAGGTACCCCTCATGTTTCCCTAAGAGATAGATGGATCATATTTTGAAGAGCTGCCAACAGGCTCAAGTGTGATAGATTTGGGGTGTATAGTAGCCTATTGAGCATGGTGGGTAGGTTTTCACGTTGTGATTCTAAGGAGACCATGACCAAATTTATAGGGAGTTAAGAGAGAGAGAGGGATGAAATTTTTTAAGCATAGGATATAGCATAGGCACAGGTTTTGGTCCTATAGGGATAGGTGACAACATTATAAGCCCAAATGATTATAGCATAGGTGCAAGTTTTGGTTCTACAAGGATAGGTGATGACATTGAAGGGATAGGTTATTGTAATAACAATAGAGAGAGATGGTTTGAGATTAGTAATTTAAACTCTCCCCTCCTACACCATAGGGATCAATATAAGATCCAATATAGGTACCACCATAGGGTCCTCCAGTAGGTTTGATGGGTTAGCTATAGATTGAACCACTATCAAGGTACACCACTACTTTAGATGAGATTACATACTATGAGAGAGCCATTAGGAAATTCTTATAGATTCTAAGATATTTTAAGGCTAGAGAGCAAGAGAGATCAAAGAGATGCACCATGACTTCTAGTTCATGCAAATGGAGACAAGGAGAGGGTGGGGATGATATTGTCTCTTCATGACCATGACCAAAGCCTTGAGTATTCTAAGGGCTAGATGTATTGTGATTTTTGTTATATTTATTTTAGTGATAGTTAGTGTGTTATGATAGAATTTCACATATTCATGATGGTACATGCATAGTTGAGAAATTGGTTTCATTTTAGCATTTTCCATATATGTGATGGTGTATGCTAAAAATGAGATGTTTGTTTTTATATTTCTTGCTTTACTATTATTTAGAGAAGATATGTTGGTTGAATTTTACATGAGGTTATATGAAATAAATTAGTTGGAAAATGGTTTATTAGTATTAGTAGAGTGTAATGATTGAAGAATGTATTGTTAATACACCATGATGTTTGTTAATATTTTTTAGCATTGTTTCTTGAAATGGATATGTAAGTAATAGTATTCTTAAACATATAGCTTTAAAATGTAATAATATATATTGGTAGTTAGGTGAGAAGTTAAGCAAATATTGTTGTGAGATGTTTCCTTAAAAGATAAATTGACATGTGATAGAAAAGAAAGGGACATGATGCTCTTCCATTGACAAGGACCATAATGACCCTATGAATAGGCATGATAGTATGAGCCTTATTCATGTGTTACAATAATGACCATTCATTTGCTAGACAAATATCATGATCACCTTGTGTCAAGTGAGTTTAAAGTCCCTTGATTGTGAGGGAGTAAGAGGAGAAAAAGGTAAAAGGAATTAGTATGTTTGGGTAGAATAACCTTCTTAGTGGGGATGGTATGCCCCTTTTGTAGGTGACCTGAGAGATACCATAGGCAAGTCTATGACTAAAGTTTTTTGTTTATTTTTTTGTGTAGGCTGATCAATGCAAGAAGCCATCATTGGGATGTTGTTGGTACCTTGAGGTTATGCAAAGTTGATTAATGTGGGAAGCTTCTAAGTCATTATTTCCTTGATAACATAGCTTGGCTTAACCATCCTTCAAAGGAGTGGTCTAAGTTTTTTTAAGCTATCCTTCAAAGGAGCAATCTACATTGAGAATCATGACCTGAGAGATAATAACTTGTCTATATGTCCCAATTTTTATTACACACACACACACACACACATAAATTTAGTCATAGATAGGAATATAAAGGCTTAGAGGTTTTCATTTATGAGGGAAAAACCATAACACTTGGAAGGTTAATGAAGTGTACAAGAACAAGGGTTAAGAGGAAGAGAGGTGAATGTAATAAGGTTGCTCAAGGGATGAGCTCAAGTTAGAAATGAAGTGAAGTGCCACTTTATTAACAAAAGAATTGTCATAGGTGCAAAGCATTTAAAGGCTCAGGTTTTGGCTTGCCTTCAAGAGAAGATAAGTGATAAGTTCTTGAGCCATACTTGTGAGTTATGATGTAGGGTCCAAGCCAATTAGGAGCAAACTTACCTTGTTTGCTTTTCTCCATGTTTGCCACATGTTTATTTTCCTTTAAGATGAGATCTTTGATATTGAAATCTCACTCCTTGAGGTTTTTATTGTAAGCAAATTTGATACACTCTTGATAGATTTGGAGGTGATTGAAGGCTTATAGATGGAATTCATTGAGTGGCTCAAGTTGGGCCAAATGTTCTTGGCAAAATTCATCACTAGTAAGTATGTCTTGTAGAGAGATTAAAAGAGAAGGAATATGGGCCTTAAGAGGCAAGACTTCTTCCATCTTATAGACTAGTGAAAAAAGTGTATCACCCATACAGGTTTGAATATTAGTGTGGTGAGCCAATAAGGTGAAGGGGATGTGCATATGCCAATCCCTACCAGCATCATTGACTACTTTCATGAGGATTTTGGTTAAGGTTTTGTTAGAATCTTTTGTCTATCCAGTCGCTTGTGGATAGTATGGTGATGAGAAGCTTAATTTGATGTCAAAAGCATCATAGTGTTTTTGGGTAGTCTTGTTCTTGAAAGATTTACCATTGTTCATAATAATCTTATGAGGGACACTGAAATGATAGATGATGTGATGGTTGATAAAGTTGAAAATTTTGTCAACCTTAGTGGAGATGAGAGGAATAGCCTTGACCCACTTGGTAAAGTATTTAGTAGCAGTAATGAGAGAATGGTGTTGGTGAGATGAATGAGGGTTAATCTCATTGATTATATCTAAAACCCATTGTGAAAAGGGCCAAAATTCTTTGGTGTCTTGTAAGGCATGGCTTCGAGTGTGAAGGAGGTTAGCATGTTGTTGACATTTGACATAATATTGAACATAATTTTGATAGTCCTGGTTGAGTATCAACCAATAGTAGCCAAGTCAAAGGATGCATTTGGAAATTGAATTCTCACTAAAATGTCCATCACACATCTTATCATGGATTTCCTTAATGGCAAAGGGGATTTTATCATGAGCAAGGCATCTAAAGAGGAGACCATCAACGCCTCATTTGTAGAGAAGCCCCCCCAACATAGTGTAGTAAGTAGTGCTTTTAATGAAAGTACATATCCCATTACTAGAAAGATCTGATGGAATGATAGCATAAGTGAGATAGTCAATAATTAGTTTGTACTAGATGTCATACAGATTAGAGTCAAAATTTCCCACAAATAGGATTTTAGTTGACACATAAGAGGGCAATGTGAGGTGATGCATGGTGATGTAAATTTTCAAAGAAGAGGATAGGGATGAAATGTATGAGGCAAGGGAATCCATCATGTTGGAAAAATTGTTTGTAGATCAAGGAATAGTCTATAAGAGGGAGTGGTTGAATTATTCCAATAGTGAATCCACACGATGTTTATATTGTTACAAAATTTTATTCTTACAAAGGTAGGAACCATTAACTTGATTAATCACTAATTGGGAATCACCAAAGATCCTAATTGATTTGATGCCAAAGAAAATGGTAGTTTGAAGCCCTAAGTACATTCTAAATATAGTTTAAATGATAGAGGCATAGGCTCACCATTAAGAGGGATGAGGATGACCCCCACACCCCCACCGAGTTGACATTTAGACCTATCAAAAAACATCATCATTTGATAAGAGATGTCATAAATGGATATCATTTTGATAGAGTCATTGGGGAATTCAAGGTTAGAAGGTTGGTTGTTAGGTAAAGGGCCATTAGCTAACTGGTTGATAATTGTTTGCCCTTAAATAGACTTTTGTTGGATAAATTCCAAGTCAAACTCAGTAAGGAGCATGAGCTAATGAGGCATATGATAGTCTTGGTATGGCTTGGAATGCATGTATTTAAGGGGGTTAGTGTGGGTGACAATGTAGGTTTTGTGATTTAAAAGGTAATGGTGAAGTTTGGAAGTTACAAATACCAATGCAAGGTAAAGCTTTTCGATATGAGTATACCAAGTTTCATAATTAATAAGAATTTAGCTTATGTAGTAAACATATTTCTCTCTATTTTGATCATCTCGATGTGCTATCATAACACCCAAGGAATGGTCTATTATAGAAATGTAGAGGTAGAAAGGCTAGTCCTCTTTAGGGGGAATAAGAACCGGTGGGGAAAGGAGATACCCTTTGAGTGCATCAAAGGCTTTCTAATAATCCATGTTCCAATGGAAGGAGACATATTTTTTAAGTAGATGATGAAAAGGTTGACATCGATCCAATAACTAAGAAATGAAATGGTAGATCAACTAAAGTTTGCCTTGTAAGCTATGGAGCTACTTGAGATTAGTGGGCAGAGGTATTTCTAGTATTACTAGAACCTTAGCAGGGTCAACCTAGATACCATAGAGGGAGACAATAAAGCCTAGAAGCTTACCTAAAAGGACCCCAAAGACACATTTATTTGGGTTTAGTCAAATTTTATATTAGAGGAGATGATTGAATATGATTTTGAGAATTGCTAAGTGATCCTGGTGATGTTTAGACTTTCCAAGCCATCCACATAGTCTTCCATAATTTTGTGTAGGAGGTCATGAAAAGTGTAAGTCATGGTGTGTTGATAGGTATCTTTAGAATTATTAAGGTTGAAAGGAATGACCAAATAATAGAAATTTCCCCATGGGATGATGAAGGAGGTCTTATGTTGATATTTAGAAGCAATCAAGATTTGATTGTAGCCCGAGAACCCATCCATAAGAGATAACATCTCATGGCCAACTGCCAGATCAATAAGTTGGTTGATGCTTGGTAAAAGGAAGTCATCTTTTAGACAAGTGAGGTTTAGATCATGGTAGTTAGTGTAGATGCAGATTCCCCTTGTCACTTTTTTGATAGGGATGATATTGAAAACCCATTATGGATAGTTAATGGGTTGAATAAAGTTAATAGAGAGGAGGTGTAGGAGCTCTTCTTTGACAAGGAGAGTAATACAAGGGTTCATCTTATGAAGCTTTTGATTAATAGGTTTAGAATCATGGTTGGTTAAAATATTTTAGGTGACAATAGAGGGGTCAATACTAGACATGACATGATAAAACCAAGTAAATGTTTTACCATGATCAAAGAGGAAAGTGACATAATTGGTTTGTTCAAGGGAATCTAAAGATTGGCCAATCTTGAGGATTTGAGGGTTATTTGGAGAGGGTAAATTAATGTCAATGGTTGATTAATTTAACATAATTTTCATTTTATAAGGGAGTGATCTTTGGATATAGTAATAATCTGTACCCATGTAGGTGAGAATAGTATCATCATCTTGACATTAGATAGTGTTAATAGTGGGAGAGTCTTCATCAATCATTACAAGATAAATGAGAGTAAGGGACCTTGTTTCTTCACCTAGATGATAGGTTAGGGGTCCTAAATGAATGACATTTATTGAAAAAAAAATTAGGAGGTATGGATACCTCTAATTCTGTAGGTGATGGTGGGGGAAGAGGAGAGGATGGAGAAGGAGATAGAGTCTCCTTGATATGAGAGACCTTGGTGGGTTTCATTGGTTTGTTGAAACCCACACCATACCACTTTTCAACATCTTTGATGGTCTTATTGGTGGGGTATTCAATGGGTGTATGAGCACCCTGCTTCTAATGACCTAAGCTAAATCCTTTCTAGGCACACCTATAAAGATAGGTGCAAGCAAAACTAGGTTTTTCTAGGAAGGAAAAGTCATAGGTAAAAGGCTATGCTGAAGAGGAGGGATTTTTAATAGTAGGAACCTAATCAATTCCCCCATATGTGAGATTGGTTTAAAAGTTAGGAGGATCATATGGGATAGTCATCCTAATATGAAGATCATAATTGGGGTGCATGTGAATTTTTCCATACTCTTGTGGAGTATGGAACATGTCAATTGTCAACAAGTGAGATTCTATGAGTGAAAGGCATTTGAAAGTGTCTTCCACAGGGTCCTCGTTAGGAATTTATGTTATTAGTATCTAAGTAATCAGGGTAGTCGAGTTTGTTGAGGCTTCAATGGTAGAATGTGAAGAGGAAGATGTTTTAAATGGAATGAGAACATCATTGGGATGATAAGTCATGTTGCATGTTTTGAAAGGTGGTGGGTCAGTGGGAATAGCATACACTTTCCCATCATGCTCAAATTTGACATAGTGGTTTAAAGTCAAGGGTACACATGCCATGACATATATTTAAGGCTATCCAAGTAATATGTTGTATTAAAACAATCCTTTGATAACATATAATAGTTTGGGGATTATGCAAGGACTCACATAGATATGCAAGACTATAGTACCCACAATAGTTGTTGTAGTATCATTAAAGGAATGGAGTATCGCATCAAATTGTGACATGTAATTATCGAGAAGTGATAGTTATTTGTAGGCATGAGTGGAGATAATATTAATACTAGCACCTCCATCGATCATGACTATCTTAACATTAATTTGATTGATATATATGGTGATAAAAAGTGTAGGGTCCTAGTCTCTAGGGTGAAGAGCCAAAAATTTTGAATTACTAAAAGAAACTAGGGAAATAGTATTAAGAGAATCTACCAAAGCTGCAAGAGGTTGAGGATCATCAAGTTATACCTCAATGGCTTGTAAAGCCTTGATTAAGGCTTGACAGTGCTCAGATGATTTTTGGATTAACTCATATAAAGACATTTTTACAGGGTTTTGCTAAAGTTATTTTACCATGAAGTCTTGAATGACTTGTGAAGATGTGGGTTGGGAGGCACCAAGAATAGAGATCTTAGGATTTGGTGGAGGAACATCTTTTAATAATGAATCATCCCAAGGGGTGGTGGCCTTTTCCTTACCTATATCCTTTTGATTTTGAGACTATGTGGCCACATTAACTATGTTGATCTGAAACACAGGTAGAGAATGTGGTGAAGGAGGCACAACCTCATCATTAATCTTGGTCTCAAGTGAGGTGGTAGGTAGAGTTTGGGATGGAACTATTGGAACAACTATGAGGTTAGAAAGAGGATCCATAATGAAAAGGTTGTTCATATCAAAGTGTTATTGGATAATAGTTGCGATATCTTTATAGCTTTTTGTATCATGTCCAAGTGAGCGATGATATTAACAAACTTGTGTGTCATCGAACCAAGATGATTTTGGTCTAAGAGGTTAATAAGGCTTGATCAAAAGAAGGGTTATGGTGGAGGCTTGCAACAACTAATGTAAGAGAGAGGCTTGAGAGCCTACCAATGGGCCTGCATTTGTTTTCATAATAGGGGTGGACACCTTATTTGATTTAGGAAGTGTGGATATGGTTTGGCATGGTACCCTTTTGGGTGAAGGCATATCCATTGGTTTTGCTAACACCTTCTTAGTCATAGGTGTCAAGGTTTTGGATGTGTAAAGGCCACTAAGTGGTAGAGGTAAAAGAGGAGGTAGTTTTGTCTTTTATTCTGATTGAAAAGAGAACACTCCAACTAAAGTAGAAGGATGGGGTCCCAAGATCAAAGGCAAAGTTGAGGGTAGAGGAGGAGTGGAACGGTGAGGACTAGGAAGCTTAACATTATTCATTGGTTTAGGATTTGGAGCTCCAACTAATGGTTGATAATTCAAATCTAACTTTACCTATGGATAGATCAGATTAAACACAGGGTGAACACCCAAAGATCTAATTTGCTTTAGTGTAGTAGATGCTCATGATGGTGATGGTTTTGATGTAGAGGGTCATGATTTTGATGTTCTAGGCAAAGAAGTTATATCTTTATCAAAAAATTTGGGATAAATGGTAGAAAAAGGATTGGCAGTAGAGGATAAAATGTATTGCATAAGATAAGGAGCTTTAAGTTGGTCCCAAAATGTCGAGTGGTCTAGCTTCTTGGAGTCAATAAAGTCTAGATTTCCTACCAACCATGAGAAGGGTTTAGAAAAATTTGTTTTAGGCCTTACAGTTGTTTCCATATAAGACTTATGTGATTGGGAAAGAGGGAAGGTATTGGCTTCTATTATTTTAGGCTAAAGATGAGTAAGAGCTGCAACCATGTCTTCTTCAACTGAGGCAAGAGAAGAGGCATGGTCTTCCCTGAGTGGGGGAGGAATTGGTGAAGTTAGTTATTCTAATTAATAAAGCATGGGTATGATTACTTATCCAACATGCAGATGAGGATCAAGCAAGGTGTGCTCTTTTATTGGCAAGAGAAGGGGTAAAATTAGTTTGACAGGTGTAGTCACAATAGGTCCTTCAATTAGTGTAGGGATAGATAATGTAGACTCCTATTTATGTAAAAGAGGAGTGGGTGAAGCACTATCCTCCACTAGTGGAGGAAAAGTAGGTGAAGAAGGAACTTCAAGAGGGTATAACATAGGAATGATGCTCCCCTCAACATGAAAATGAGGAGTGGGCATGGCATGCTCTTCCAAAGATAGGAGAATAGGCAAAATAGGTACAAGAGGAATAGGGATTATGGATTTCTCACATGGTAAAAGTATAGGTAGAGGAGGCTCCTCCACATGTGGGAGAGGGATGGGTGAAACATGATCCTCTACTCATGGAAGAAGAATAGGTAAAACACACTCCTCCAATTGTGGGAGAGGTTGGACCGAAGGTAAAGAAAAGACCATATTGACCATATGAATATCGTGATCAGGTGAGTTGTCAGTCATGGTTTGAAAATTTTTTTGATTGAGAAAATGGTTAGGAAAAGGCTATTTGAACACATCCATGCTTTGGTTAGTAGGTGCATTAGGGTTATCTAGGATAACTTTGCCTTTATCAAGCATATCTTGAATAATATTTTTGAATGTTTTACAGTTGTTAGAATTGTGGCCTTTAACTCGATGATAGCCACAAAACTCATCCTCATTATACCAAGTTGGGATAGGATGGGAGGGATTGAACTATATAGGAGGTCTAATTTGGGGAAGGGTAATAGCTCCTTACTATAATAGTTTATCTAAAATGGAAGTGTGCGACTCTCTAATATGAGTGTATTGTCTTTGTTCATACTGTTGTTGGAATTATTTGGTCATATTTTATGAGGTGGATGGCCTAGAATGGTTGGCTATGGTAGAATAAGTTGATTTAATCACCATAGCACTGGTAGATCCTTTTGAATTTTAATTGGAAAAAGAGGGTTTAGCTAAAGAGTCATCAGGATTGGATTTGGTATTTTTATTATGCAACTTAACCCTATCTTTATCTATAGCCTGAATCTCTAACTTTTGTGCCATTGTAAAAGTTTCATCAAATGTGCAAAAATTCTAGATGTAGAGGGTAAAAGAGATGTGTTTAGAATGTGCTCTTGAGAAAATCTCAATAAGCTTAAGTTGAGGTAAAGAAAAGGAGAGTTGATTGATTAAACCTCTCCAATGAGTGATAAAGTCAGTGATAGACTCATCATCAAACTATCTAATGGAATAAAGGTTTATAATAGAGACCTTTTATAAATATTTGATAGAGAAGTGGTCTAAGAATAGTTGAGCAAGTTGGGTAAATGAGAAAAAGTAGTGTTAGGTTATGGAACTACACCAATCCAAGGCATCACCTGAAAGAGACATAGGGAAAGGGTAAAGTGATAATGCATCATCATGGCCTATTAGGTAACAAGCATGTCAAAATGCTAATAAGTGTTATTGTGGATCCTCATTACTCTAGAAAGGAGTAAATTTAGGGAGTTCCCACTAACTTGAGGAGGTTTAAATAGGTATAGAAGGATGGATGGGTTCATTACATATTTGATCATAAGATAGAACATTCTTTGAACCTGACACAAATGTTTCCAAGTTAGATATCTTATCCATCAACATCTTGATGAGATTAGGCAGAAGATTAGTGTGAGGAGCACCCCCCTAAGTTATAGGGTTCTTTAAGGGAGCTATAGGTGGGATGTGACACACCTTGTTATGGTAATTTAGATGTAACATACTAGTAGTGAGTCACAGGTTGAGGGGCAAAAATGAAAGAGGCTTGTCTTATGGGGTTAGAGACAATGCCTTGATTGGGTGCCATCACCAGAGGTTAGGTTGTTGGTATGGTTAGATTGGTTAAAGGACGAGTTATAAATCTTGTAATTATGGGTGTAAGAGTTGATGGGATGGGCACTACCAAGTTTTTAAATGGTGTTTGACATGGTTGGGTTAGTGGCTGTGAGGCTAAGGGAATTGCTATAGAAGTTGGGTTAAGAAGATGAGACTGAGTAGTTAAGGTTGTTGAATTTTGAGGTTTATTGATGGTTGGGTCACTTGTTGAAGCTATGGTTTGGGTGAGCATAGATGGAATGGTAGAAACCACCAAGACTATAGTTTTATCCATCAAGGAAGTTGGCATGCCATAAAGGGGATCTCCCATAGTGTTATGGGTTTGGCTCGTGGTGAGATAATGCTAAAGGGATATAATGTTATGATCAATAAATTTTGTGAAGTCAAGATCTCCTTCAGGTATAATGGGGATCTAGTTAGGACTAGTAGTCACAAGAATATTCTCTACAGTTAAAGTATGCTCCATGGCAAAATTAGAAAGGAGAGGGGAAGGTGGGAGTGGTTTCTTGGATTCTATAAATTGATAAAGGAAACATCCTCACTAAGTCAAAAATGTATAAGATAAAATGAAGAAAAAAATGAACATGCAGCCACTAAACATTAACTCTTAGGAATTAATTTTAGTCTCTTGATGGCTTATGCCTTAGAAAGTGTGATAATAAGATTGGTTTGTGAAATAGGTACTAGATGATTAGTCTAAGGATGGTTCCAGGTTAGTTTTGATGCTTAAAAGAAATCTATATTAGACTAGGTACATGGCTTATTATACGGGCTTGCTCCCTATACTTCATGGTCCCAAAGCTAGTTGAGCCACTTAGCTAGAATATACCTCATGTCTAGAGTTTATACTCTCTCAAAGAATGGAGTGGGTCCTTCCCTTGGTGATGAAATCTAAGTGGGATCACCGAGTAGGGTAAGGTGATCCACTAGGTGATGAAATCCCGATAGGCCTTGTCTCAAGTGAGTTTAGATGTTTAATTTTGTGAGAGTGATCTGGTTGTGTAACATTTGTGTTCTATGATTTATTCATGATGCTTTATTTAACTAGGTGAGATAAATGCAATAAACAAAACAATGAAATGCAGTGAGTTTCAAACCCAAATCAAAAACATTTAAATTTAGATGAAAATAATGGTGAATAGGAGAAGAGGATGAATTTCACTATCCTAATGCTCAAAAGAGACAAAAAAAATAGAGTATTCTTTTTAGATTGTAGGAAAATAATGAATTTATTTTAGAGGCAAAAGAAGAGGAGAATGATAGGGAAGGAAAATTTTAGTTCTTTCCTTAAACAAAAAATAAAAAGTCCAAAAATTCATTTTTGAGAAAGAAAAAGAGAGAAAGTGCAAGGAATGAAAATTTCACTATGGTGCACTTATATGAATAGCTAGACAAGTAATGAACCCAGGAAAACTTTAGGGTCCCACTGGGCATGACAGAATATTTCACTGTGTTTTAATCTTATTTTACATTCAAAGAGAGAGAAATATAAAGAAGAGAGAGTTAGGGATAAGTGATTAAAACTTAGATAAGTGTGCACCATTCTAGACTTTGTATATTCTCCTCTTTGGCTATTGAGGAAGACACCTGTAGATAAGAAAACACTACAAAAAATAGTTGTTAGTAGAGATATGCATGGATTGCCAACCTATGCACTTGTTTTGAGAAGTGTGAAACTTCCTTGGGATGATAGTCCACTATTTTAAGACAAAGTTTAAAATAAATTCAAGTAGAGAGAGAGAGAGAGAGAGAGAGAGAGAGAGAGAGAGAGAGAGAGAGAGAGAGATTTGTTTACCATGTTATAGATCTAAGTACTAGCTAATAAGTTAGGTCTATGTTTTAGGAAGGTTGTTAGGTGATTTTGAGATTGCTGGTTCAAAAACATAGTAACCAATGTCAGTTAAAAGACCAATGTCGATTGGGGTCACTGATGTTAGCTTGGGGTCACCGATGTTGGTTGGGTTATTAGTATTAAAATGATTTAGAGAAGGATTTTTTGGGAGGAAGAATGGGAGTATGGTCAAGTTGTGAGGTTGGGAATAGTCATAAGGAGGTGGGTAAAACTTAGGTGAGTCTATATAGAGGGTTGGTATGCTGGGGTAGAGAAAAGTGGGTGGGGAGATTTACAACTCCTCCACGAAAGGAGTCAAGGTTTGTGAAATAATAAATAGTATAATGTAAAACAATTATGAAATTAATATTTAAAGACTTACAAAACACCAAGATATACTTAGCTGGTGAAATGGGTAAACTATGACTATCAGATAGATGACTCTGATGAGGCTTGGTGAACTGATGGGTGAATAGATAAGACAAGCATTCACTATGGTCCTCAAGAGTTCAAGCTATATGTAGTGTATTAATTCTTGATCAGGATCAATTTGTGCAAAGTAATGGTAAGCCTAGATGTCAAAAGTGATGTAGGATGCTCTGATTGCCAAAAACCTGTGTGTGAATTCTTGATTTTTATGACCCAAATACTTAGAATTTTGCTTAAGTAACTAATGTCAGTGATCCCACTGACATCGACCTAGGGTTGACTGATGTTGGTGGCATGAGAATAGGTAAAAGGGCTATTTTGAGCCCATTTTTTGTTCTTTCTCTTGCCAAGTGTGGTGTCCATTAGAAAAAGGTAAAAATGTGAGGCTATGAAGAATGTAGTTAGTTAGAAATTTATGTTAGGGGTGAGAACAAGTCATAGGTAGTTAGGATTAGGAGACTAAGTCTCAAGGTGACTTAGAGGATAAGAATTAGTCTTAGGATGAGGTGGTTAGGTGAAGTGGCATAAGTGGGTTTTAATTAACTTTATTAAATATTATAAGGTGAAAACATGGGTTATGAAGGTTAATTATTAAAAGGGGATCAAGGGGGTTTTGACATAAGGAATCATGCAAGTGTGTGACATAATTCTAGTGTCTACACATGGCACCTTCATATTGAAATATTTATTTTAGTGTATTCTAGGATTCATATAATAGTGTTGTATGCCTTCTCTCAAGAGTGATGGAGTATACTAGTCTTATCATAAACATCTTGGTGCATCACCCCCTAGAATAGGTTTTATTTCATGCAAATTCTAACCTTTTTCCCCACAAAAAATTAGCTAGTATAGGTGAAAGAATTTCAAGGCACATATAAGGAGCTAGCCCTTCATTCTAGAGATTCATATCACCAAATTGATTACCCACAGCAAGTGAGATGTTTCCATTTTGTCAATTAAATGAGGAGAGCTAAGATATCTCCTCAAAAGGTACAAATCCAAGTGACAACAAGACCCTATGAATTTTAGATATATCATAAGGTACGTGGAAACTAAAATTCATGTTTAGTGTTGTACAATGCATATGAGTATTAGGGTAGAACTCCTCATACCATGATTCTTGTAAAACATATCATCAAGTATCGCATAATGAAAGTGACTAAGTAGTTTTAAAACTATTAGAACATAGTTATAAAAAAGTAAAAAATAAATTATAAAATTAAGTGAAATAAAAGAAAAAAATGTGTGTAAGAAATTATAAATTTAACTAAAACCTTAGGCCACACAAAAAACAATCAAAAGTTTTCTTAAATTAAATATTTTCAATCAGTTAATGATTAAATTTATTTGTAGACAAAATGGTTACACCATAATACATGTAAATACTAATGATACATTCTTTAGGTTAAAATGTGACATTGTATGAAAAGGATCCTCACTATGTGTAAAGCTTGGTCTTTGCCTTATCTTCCTCAATAATATTGACTTGATGATATATTAAAAAAAAAATCAATGTGTATATCTTTGATCATCCTACCCTTTCTAGGATCTATTCTATAAATGGCACAAGAAATGAATCAATCACACATGAATCATTGAGAGTAAGGAAATCTATATAAATCTAGATATGACCATCATTTTTGATGTTAATAACCATAGGGATAATCCTATCATATTCCTATTTTGGGTTTATTAATATTGAAATGTGAATTTTATCAATTTATTCCTTCACTTTTATCCATAGGTTTGAATTCACCTGATAGTATGTTTTCTTTGCTACTCATGTAGACTCACACAAATTGATTAATAACTTCCATATAAAATCATGTATAATTTTCATTTCATTATATCCCATATGGAAAAAATCATGAAATTCCCTTAAATTTATTTTTTGGACCATCTCCACATCAAACTAATAGTTTTTGATCTTATCTATCTTGGGCTCTAACTCTATCCTAATAATTAATTCTTTAGTGCATATTAGGGGTTCATTGTAATACCTCTTAAAATCACTATTCACATCTTGCATGCTTCTTTCTCTAACTGATTTTTCAACATATAGGTGATCTTAGCCACCATTAATGTCATGTTATTCCTTTACCTGATGAATAACCTTCTATCTATATAACTTTACTCCCATTGCATATTATGGTTCTAACATGTAGTTTCACAAGTTAGGTCTACTATCTCCCTACGTAGTATATTCAATATAAGATACAATCCCCTAAAATAGTTGAGGAAATAAAAATCCATTTTATTTATATATGATCCTCATTCAGTCATCCATCAATGCATTATTTTTAAATTTAGTTTTTCATATCTAGAAGTGGTTTCACTAGCATTGGATCTTTAGATTAGAATGTGAAGGTTGAGTGAAATCTTCTTTCATGAATCCCAACTCTCTTATCTCCCTCTAGGATTTACTTATAATGTGTCATGTGTAGGCCCGTGTATTGAGAGTACTATAGATGCCATGCACCCAAATCCCCATAGGTAAACATTATGTTCCTTACATTTATTTATCTACTCACAAAATTCCAAGTGTTTTGATAGATTCAAATATACTTGGTATAAATGGAATCCCTTCTTGAGGTTTCTTCTTTCAAAGTGTGTACACATGGATATCTTCACTATAGGCCAAATATACAAGTTAGGTGTGTATGTATCCCACCAATGAGGACTTGTGCTTAGAAAGGTGTGCGTTAATGAAAGTATGTGATCCTCCTCCTTGGGAAGGTATGCTTCAATATCATGAATATATGATTTTACCCATGTGGATCCATCATAGATCCTAATAATTTTCCCAAGAATCCTTTACTTAAATTTAATATTATTTTAATCCTTTTCATAGTGTATGATACCCACCTCTATGCACCTTGACTTTGATATATTTTATTTGAAGATGCCCCTATGTGGACTAAATTTCACTTCAATAATATTGTATGCCTTATTCCAACCTTTTAAAAAAAATCCCCATGAGGCTTCATGTACCCACCTATCACAAGCATGAATGGTGGTATTATAGGTTAGCATTATGATATTCTATCATAACACACCATCATCTTTTGGAGTTAGGCAATCTTTTTTTTGTGTGTAAATGTTTCATATATGATTTATATATTTTTCTACATCTACATGCTCCAAATATGCTTACCCATGGTTGTTATAAAGGGGGAAGATCACCCAAAATTTTCCAATTCTTGAAACCCATAAAATAATTTGAAACACATATCTACATAATTTTCATAACACTATGGCCTTTATAGTAAGGATGGGTAGTTATCTACCTCAAAGAACTCAATATATTTAAAATCAATACTAAATATTGTGCCACTAATGTCAATTATAACATTGCATAAAATTATAATTGTATGTGGACACATATTATTAACCATGAATAATAAATGGTGGGATGTTTATAGAGTTGGATTCCCCATCTTTGTCAAAGCATCCTTTGTGATGATGTTTAATTCCCCCTCCATATATATGGGATGGAACACCCCCTATATATATATGGGAAGACCTTCCCCTTACAGGTTATATTATAGGAGAGATACCCCATTTATATATGGGAAAATATCAAGGTATAAAATATTGACCATTCATTTATGTTAGCATCAAAAAACATCTATTTATCATAGGTGGTGCTCTATGATTTACTTATCTCTTCACACTTATCCTTCCCTTATGTGTATGCACTCATAATGTTTAATATAATCTATATTTTGATTAGGGAAAATAATCCTATAATATTTAATAGTTTGAATATCTCTATTAACTCCTCCAATTCCTTGGGGCTAGGTCCTCTGAGCTAACCCTCTCTGATTTGGGACTCAATATCTTAGCTTAAATTTTGCCTACATATTTATATTGTTTCTCACCTTATAGGTTTCTATAGGTTAGATGGTGAGAATCCCAAATTTATTGATTACATTCACCATTTATCCCCTAATAAAAAATGGTTATGGTGATTGCATGCTAAGTGGGTCCCTTTTCCTTATGAGTATTACTAGTATTGATATACATACATACATACATATATAGATATACAGATATATATATATATATATACATATATATATATACATACATATATATATATATATATACATATATATATATATATATATATACATATATATATATACATATTATAGGAGTATTTTCCCTAATCAAAATATAGATTATATTAAACATTATGAGTGCATACACATAAGGGAAGGATAAGTGTAAAGAGATAAGTAAATCATAGAGCACCACCTATGATAAATAGATGTTTTTTGATGCTAACATAAATGAATGGTCAATATTTTATACCTTGATATTTTCCCATATATAAATGGGGTATCTCTCCTATAATATAACCTATAAGGGTCTTACTTAGCTTAAATTTTGCCTACATATTTATATTGTTTCTCACCTTATAGGTTTCTATAGGTTAGATGGTGAGAATCCCAAATTTATGGATTACATTCACCATTTATCCCCTAATAAAAAATGGTTATGGTGATTGCATGCTAAGTGGGTCCCTTTTCCTTATGAGTATTACTAGTATTGATATACATACATACATATATAGATATACAGATATATATATACATATATATATATATACATATATATATATATATACACATATATATATATATACATATATATATATATATACATATATATATATATATATATATATATATATACAGATACACACACACACACACACATATATATATACATATATACATATATATATATATATATATATATACATATATACATATATATATATATATATATATCTATATATATATATATATACATATATATATCTATATATATATATATATACATATATACATATATATATATATATGTATATATATATATATATGTATATATATATATATACATATATATATACATATATATATATATACATGCATACATATATATATATATATACATACATATATACATATATATACACACACATATATATATATATATATATGAAAAATAAAGAGATATAAATATGAAGGCACCTATCATATATTTTTCACATACCACACTTATTAAAAAATACATTACATTCTCTAAGAAAGAAGAAAAACTCCACCTTATGCCCAAGATGTCACAATTTTTTATTTCCTTCTCCAAGAAAGAATAAAAACTTTCATGTGATAGTAAAATGGGTTTCAATTTTAGAGTGTTGATTAGAGCACTTGAGGACATTAGGGATACTATATGGATGGATGTGACACCATTCCATGAATTTTAATATGTATTTGGGACTTTGATAGTGGATGACCTCATTTTATTAGCCTACTAAGACATGGTTGGGAATTAGGCTGGTGAGGAGACCTATTTTGTAGCAGTCATCAGGGACACTTAGGTTTGAGATAGACTTTCATAAGTTGAGGTACATCTTATAGATAGGGTACCATACTATTTCATTATGCCCTATATAATCAACACTCCCATCCCTCAAGTTATCTATAGGGGCATATGAGAGGTGATAATAGTGATATTTGGATGATTAACATGGCACCCACTTGTGAGAGGGGTGTCTATCACTTGATAAATTTAGCTAAGAGTGGTATAGAGACCTCCCTTGTAAGTAGCTAGTGGAAAAGGAGGATAAGGTAAAACAAAAAATGGGCCCAATAGAAACACCACCACAACCAAAATAGGACCCTACTAAGGAAGACCTCATACAATATCAACTTCCATGATATGGATATGGTAAGGCTCTGAAGTATATCAAGATGGAGGAGGATTTAGATATATATTAGGAGGAGGCCACAAGTGATTATTTTGGATTTAAAATAGCACTAAAAACACATTTAGGGTGTTAGATAATGTATAATACTATGTTATTGGCCTCTGATCACACCTAATCGAGAGACCCACTACCCATTCTAACATCAATAATAACCTTCCTAATGCAAGAAAATTGTAGTTTTTTAGCTTGATTTCAAATGTGCTTATCAAAAACTGTAAGTCATTTGTACAAATAAAAATAAAATTCACATGTATATTGCATCCCTATAATTTCACCCTAGATTATGTTTATGTAACCTTGGAGATGAATCTATGGAACACACTATAGTAACAGATCTAAAAATGCAACTTTTTACTATGAAGAGATAAGTTTTTGTCCTCTACCTAATATTCTTACCTTCAATACATCCATATTAAATTACATCACTTCAAAATATATATATATAATAAAATTACATGTTATCCAATGACCAAGACCTCCAAATCCACCTGGATGCATGTTTTCACTATTGTTCAAGAGTGTGGAAACACTAACAACAAATTTTGTCAAATTTGAAGGGGCAGATTGAGATCTCCACCTTTGGTGATTTGTGGTTCTAAACTGGCACTAATAATGCATCTAATGTGGTGGATAATTTCCATTACCATTTTATTTTCCTTCAATCACACTCAATCAAGATACCCATTACACATCCTAGCCTTAATAATGCCCTGCCCAATACAATAAAATTACATTTTTTGGCCTAACTTTAGATGCACATAAAATGGACATCATAAGTTTTTATCACAAACCAAAATAAAATTCACATGCATGTCAAATATCTATAATATCACCCCAGATCACATAAATTAAACCTTTGAGATGAATATGTGGCACACACGATAGAAATGAGTCCTGAAATGTAAATTTTTGTAGTGAAGAGACAAGTTCTTATCCTCTAACTAGTATTTCCACTTATAGGACATATAATTAAAATTATATCACTTCAAAAACATATATATAATAAAATTACATGTGTTCCCATGACCACAACCTCCAAATCTACCTGAATGCAAGTTTTCACTATTATTCAAGAGCATGGAAACACTTATAATAAATATTGTCAAAGTTGAAGGGATAATTTGATATCTCCACCTCTAGTGTTTCATGGATAAAAAATAACACTACCAACATGCCTGGGATAGTAGATAACACATATGACCAAGTTCTTGGCCTTCCATCATACCTGATAAAGATGCCCACTACTTATTATGGCCTTGAGAACACCCTTCCCAATACAAGAAAATTAGAGTTTTTAGCCTAAATTCAAACATACATAAATTAGAAACCAGAAGCATTTCAAATAAATTAAAATAACCATCATATTTGTGTCAAATACTTATAATTTTACCCTAGAGCATGTTGATGGAACTAGTGAATAAATAAGTTATTGTCTTCCACCTAAAGATTTCACCTTTGGGACCTCTAAATACAATTCCACCACTTTAAATACATTTGAATAATCAAAAAACACATGATCCCACAACCATGACCTCTAAACCCACCTAAATTCATGTTTTCACTACTTTTCATGTGCATGGAAACACTAACAACAAATATTGTCAAAGTTAAAGGGGTAGTTTGAGATCTCTACCTTCAGTGCTTCATGACTCCAAAATGACATTGCCAACATGTACAAGGTGGTGATAACATTGAGTATCAGGTTATTAGCATCAAATCATGCCTCTTCAAGAGACCCACTACACATTTTATCCTCAAGAATGCCCTTCCCTATATAATAAAATTATAGCTTTTAGGTCTAAATTTAAATGTGCATAAAATGGAAACCATAAGTCATTAGCACAAACCAAAAGAACCCTTACATGCATGTCAAATCTATGTAATATAACCCTTAATCATTTTGATGTAACCTTAGAGATGAATCTGTGTCACATGTTTTAGTAATGGGTCCTTAAATTCAACTTTTTTGTAGTGAAGAGTTAAGTTCCTATCCACCGATTGACATTTCTACATCTAGGACATCTGAGTACAAGTCCATAACTTTGAACACATATAATTAAAAAAAATGACATGTGAGAATAAAACATTAAAACCCACCTAGATTCATGTTTTCACTATTTTTTAAGAGCATGGAAACATTGACAATAAATGTTGTTAATGTTGAACAAGTAATTAGAGAACTCTACCTTATGTGATTTATGGCTACAAACTAGTGTTGCCAACACGTCCAAGGTGACAAATAACATCCAAGACTAGGTTCTTGGCATCCCATCATGCCCAATTAAAAGACACACTACCTATTATAGCCTCAATAATGCCCTTTTTTTAATAACTAATTGATTTTATTAAGCTTATCTTAGCTTCAATAATATGAAATTATTCACTAACAGTGCCAATCACATGAATTTCAAATATTATTTGGTACCACTAACCTAAAAAAATTATTAGTAATTAATTAAAAATGAAAATTGTATTAATTACCTATAAAAATAATAAAATTTGGTAAAATTAAATACATCCACATTTGATAACTCAACATACCTTGGAATTTCAATCCAACAAACCACTAAAATCTGCTCTAATCTTGATAGTAACAAGAATAGCTTCATGTTTTGACTCACAATGTTTCCATATATTCCTAGTTAATGGCCTCCTATGATATTTTAAAAATTGAATATTTTTTACAATAACCAAATTTAAATATCTTCCTATATGTTTCAAAGTCTTCAAACAACCATACACCTAATTTTTTTATAGGATATATTTGAAGCTAAGTTCTAGTGACTAGCACGGTCCTAGTGGGATAGTTAATGTTTTCTCCATCTATGACTGGGGAAGTTAATTTTTTATTTTCCCATAAAAAATAACATAAGTTATAATATGTTCCCTCTTTATTGTCCTCATTAGTAATAATTTCAAAAACATGCCATGTATCACATTTAAAATAATTTTCAATGACACTGTAAAGATAGATAATGAGAATAAATAGTACATAATGATTAATATTCTACTTGGATGCACTAGATCAAATACATGGTCAAAGTCATATGACAATGTCATGTATGTAAGTTGTAATTTTGGTGTAACCTGATATGTGTCAATTTGAATTAGATTTTTGCATCTCTAGTCATCCACCCACTCTTGTGACTCACACTCATTACAAATTAAGTCCATGCATATAAAATAAAAATATCCAAGTGCCTCGTATGAAGAGTCCAAGAACATTCATTTGAGATACTAAATGAGTATAGCTCACTTGATCTCATTAAGGTCATATAATCTTCATACTTTACCAAGTGTTATTCCTCTATCAACCATTAATATATATGAACATTAGGATTTTCTTGAGGACCATGGCCCATTTTCTCATTACAACATTAAATAATGGTTTTTACATCAGTCAAAACAACACCATCTTCAAAATTTAATTCCTCTCTTGTAAAAACTCTTTTTACAGATGATCCAACACTATCATGCTCATTTTTTTCATGGCCAACCTCAATGAAACTCCAAATATGTTCTACACTAGTGGTAATGTGCATCATGCTCAACCACTAAAACATCTATGCATTCTTGAATTATAATGTGCAATTATTTGAAAAAATGTAATGTTGATTGAAATTAATGTTCCTCTCAGTGAAATTTCCATAAAACATATCAAAAAAAATTATGCATACTCTATACAATATGATCTGTCATCATTGACATAGAAATGATACTCCCTTAATATTTTTTGATCTTGATCTGTACTATCATGTGCATGCATGAATGTTATATGCATGAATATGGCAACATGAACTGAGTTATAATACTATTAATGAACTTCTATTTGTGGTTTGAATGTGTGATTATCAAAAAATTTAACTACTAAAATAATAGAACCAAGTGGGAGTGTGTCCTTGATTAGAGTGAAATTTTCATCTAACCATATAGCCCTATGTGTGTGCCTTTCATACTCATTAACAATTTCCTCCTTGAATTTAGCCATAAATTATGAAATAGGTATATGTTTTATAATAAGCTCACACCTTTTAGATTCTTTTACTTTATAAGTCATGGATTTGAATTTTATCAAACCTACTAATTTATGTCTAATTTCACTTGTACCCCCCTCATAGATTCATTTTTTTAAATTTAGGCAATCTGCCACAAATGCTGTAATTTCCATCCAAACATGATTTGCTATAAAATAATTATCTATTTAGTCTTTCACAATAAATGGTTGGAATAAATTTATTGGCTGATTTTGGCAAAACTTCTAAGCCACACTCTTGAAAAATGTTGCTAGTATGCAAAGTACAATGTATATAGTGAAAAACATCATAGTTCATTAAAAATTCAACATGTTGCCTACAATAAGTGGTGCATGTATGATTTATTTTTACATAAAATGGTTTAGTCATCTCAAAATATCTTTGACTAATGGAAATTTTTGGATGCTTTTTCCAAAAACTTAAGAGTACAATTGTGTTTATGTCATATCTAAGAAATGTTTTGGATGTGGTTCATGGTTGAGAAAACCAACCCTTATTTTCCCATCTCTTGTATTGGTTAAAATTCTTGTATTATCTTTCCAAACTTATGCAAGTAAATCTTTGAGAGCATTAGTTATAGCCTTCTCATTTTTTAAAATTATACCATAGATTGCCTAGAGCTCATTTGTATTAGCGTCATTAAGTCTTTGATGCATTCCAATTGATTTCATTATTTTTTTCTATTTATGTCCACTACTCATCTATTTTTTGAAGTCAAGCATTTTCCCATATTTGACCACTTACTCCACAAGTTGTAATTATACATTGTGAAAAATTATAATATTTGTTGCATGATGTTATGCCTATAGTATGATATGCACCATGTATATCTTCAACAATTTTATTGTTTTCACCATTCATGTTAGATGTTCTTAGTCCTAGAGTGTACATTATAGGTCCCATCTTAGTAAATTTCATCAATGAAACAAAAAATTGAAATTTTTAACTATTGAAATCTAATTTTCCAAGAAAATAATACCAAAATATTTTTAGTTAGTCTTCTTGAATGGCGGCCATGCATTATTTTTATGCATTGGTTTCAAAATATTTTCATCAACTTCAATTAAGTACTTGCCTTTTCTACACATAATCTTTGGAGGTGTTGTTAATGGGAGAATTTTTTGAGAGTGTGTTTTAAAAAAAAAATGTTCTCTTATCTAGTTAGTTTTAAGGTCTCAAATTAGATGTAAATTCCTTAGTGATTGAATTGATGGACTATTTGATTTATTTTATTATGAAATTAGATTTGATTGAACCCTAAATTACATTTTATATCATCAAAATTAGGTTCACTAGATTCAATTTCATCCAAATTATATCAAATAATTATAACCCTAAACCTTAAACCCTAAGCCATAATTTAAGTTCATGGGGCTCAATATGGCCCAAATCATGTATTTAATTACACCAATTAACTAATTATATCAATTCATGACATAATTGGAGCTAATTTAGGCCCAAATCACATCATACTCTTGTAGTTAGGTTGAAGGGGCCCCAATTTCCTTCTTGATTGAATAAGTGGACTATTATTTTAGGGTGATATGATAGTGGGGTTGATTGACCCCTAAATTACATCCTATATAGTCAAAACAAGGTTCACATGGTTGAATTTCATACAACTTGAATCAGTGATTGTAATGATCGATCTAATTACCTCGATATGTGATGAAATATGAGATAATTTATAGCCCCAAATCACATATTATACTTGCATTTAGGTTCTATGATTTCATATCGGCCCCAATTACCTATGTATTTGCATTTTTGATATATTTAAAGGGTTGATTAAGCCATATGTTGCATCATATATAATCTATTGAGCCATAATTTAGGTTCATGGGGCTCAATTTGGCCCAAATCATGTCTCTAATTTCATAAATTGACTAATTATATTATTTCATGACTAATTTAGCCCCAAATCATCTCCTCTTATATTTAGGTTGAAGGGGCTCAAATTGGCCCCAATTTCCTTCATGATTTAATTAGTGGACTATTTTCTTTATTTTTATGATATTAGGGTTGATTAAACCCTAAATTACTTCTTATATAGTCAAAATTAAGTTCATGAGGTTCATTTTCATCCAACTTACATTGACTAATTGTAACCCTAAACTATAACTCATAATTGAGGTCCATAGGGATCAATTTTTCTCAAACCATGTCTATAATTACACCAATTGACTAATTATATCAATTTATGATAGAATCAAAGTTAATTTATCTCCAAATCACATCTTGAAATTAGGTTGAAGGGGCTCAAACTCACCTCCATTACCTCCTTGATTGAATGAATCAACTATTTTGTTCATTATATGATGACATTAGTGTCAATTTCACTCAGAATCACATCATATACAATTGAAACTACATTAGAATTTGGCTCAATTTGTCAAAAATATATTCATTAATTGCACCATTTGATTAATTGGCTCAATCTATGATGAAATCAATGCTAATTTAGTCTCAAATTACATTGTATATTCATCATTAGGTTCAAGGGGATCTTATTGACCCTAATTTCCTCTAAATAAGCCAATAAACTATTTCATTCATTACATGATGATATTAGAGTTTATTGAGCCTCAAAACATGTCCTATACATTTCAAACTTCCCTCTATCATTGAACCAAATAATTATTTACTTTATTATCTGATGAAATTGGAGTTGATTAAGACCCAAATTAAATTTTATAGTCAAAATTAGGTATAAGGGGCTCAAATTACACAATATTACATTTGAATTTAATTAATTTGGTTTATTTTTTTATGATTGTTACAATCTTCAAGTTGTACTTAGAATAATGTAATATTTTTTTAAACCAATTACTAAACATTCATTCTACATAAAAATACTTAACAATTGATCCAATAAATAACTTAGAATAATAACATTTCTAAAATATCAAATGTAATGTAACTTATTAAAACTATAAGGAAAAAATACATTAGGACTCAGCCACAACTATTATTTAATTATAACAAATATTTTATGAGTACATTTCCTTTAGGCATTCAACCTTTATATTATAAATAGATACGAAGTTCTCTAGAGATTGAGTCAAACCATATCATATTTATATGATAATATCTAGTGTATTTTCCAAGTAAGTATTGTAGTGGGGAGGGAGAGCATCATTCGAGTGCTTTTCCACACCAACCATGAACTAATGATCTCCCACACTAATCTAATCAGGGAATGGCCCTCCCTTCATGGATGAGTAGATAGTGATGGTGCAGGAAACTAAAGTAAAAAGCAGGTACCCAAGTGTTGTATGATTTATAAAACTAAACATGTAGTGTATTATATAAAACCCATTATATTGTAAGATATCACACCAACATGTAAATCATACACTTGAAAGGATAATATCTCACTATACTTAATTTAACCTCTAGATTCATAAAATTTACATCCTACTAGTAATCATATCATAATACATGCTAAACAAAGGAGTAAGATAAGTATACATTTAATTTTTTTAAATGTATGAATGAATCATACATTATTATTTAAATCATACAAGAAATAATGATTATTGTTTATACCACCTAGATAAAATACATAGTTAGTTAAGATTCTAACTACCATAACAAGTTCCATACAACTACACCCCATGATAACCCATATTATAATAGTCTAGTGTTCTAAGGCATAACCACTACTTTTCCATAATTAGTCAAACAAATAAGTCTTAAATACATGGAACCATAACTTCTATTCAAGCAACAACACAAGTCAGAGCTTTTATGAAACACAAATATTCTGTCCTAGCATTCATTACTCACTCAAAGATTATGTGCACACAAACATAATGTATTCTTAATTTCCATTAAACATAATATTCAAAGTAACAACTAACAAACCTATATTTATGTAGGTGTGGGTATTGACATAATAATTACATTATGTACCATCAGGGTATATCATACTTTTATACTAGTTCTCTATGATATCCCATATTATCATAGTTCATAACTACATATTTACACACAACCAAATTATGATTTCAATAATCATATGACCCACACATTTACATAATAATCAAGATAGCATGGGGTATACCACATAGGTATAACCTAGGTTTATACTACTAATTATAATCAGAGAAAACATAATTTTTGGATATACAACATGATGCTCTATTTTATGCTATAAAAGCCTAAATACATTTTTATATTAAAACTTTCACATTAATTACTACTAAAAAGTTTTGACTACTATCAACACATATATACAATAGTCATTTATGACATTAGTCAAAGTCTTACAAGATTTCACAAACATAACTTCCATGAACCTTTAAGATATAACCTGGGTACTACAATCAAATAAACCTCTCTAGAAAATAAGATTCTATTCTCTTTATGCACAAATATTTCAAAACATAGAAGAAAGCAACCTCTAACTCAAACACCACCATATAAGGCATTCACAAGTTCTTTTTATGAGTCCCAATTCTACATAATCTAGGTTCATGCAATTAATTCTACAAGCTAGACCAAACACATACAAACTTTCATAAAAGTTACCATCACACACTTAGCCATAAAAAATATGATTGAACCTTATGTATTTATTTATCTTATAACCAATATCTATGACAAGTGATTTAATCTATCATTTAGGTATTAAACAAGTCATTTAAGGATTCCCTATTAACTTTGAAATAATTAGCCAATTATTGTAATTAATATTCCTAAATCATAGCTTGTATTTAAAACATATATAATTGGAAATAACATGGTAAGCTTTTTTAGATGTGTAACTATTATCAAAAATCAAATAAGATTATAATAGATGTCAAAGAGTTTATCACTTTCTAAGTTTTCCTATCACTCACCTTGCATAACATGCACTACCTAAATGTTTTTTTAAAATACATGATTACCATTAATTATTCATAGTATCATTGTATACACATTTTTAGCATAAACACCTCCTTGCAAAAATAAATATAACTTATTACTAAAACATCCATGCTACCCCCAACTAGTATAACTAGCATTGTTATTCATAATGCTCATTTGGGTCTCTTCTTATGGGCCCACTTTATTAATGGGTCTTCTCATTATTGAATTATTGAAATGTTTTGTTATATATCTTAAGTAACTTCTATTTAACTTGTATTGTTAAGGAAAATGCTCAATTGGATCATAACCCACAATTTGATTTTTATCCAATATTTTATTAAATATAATATGTAACTATAGGTGAATTTGTTTTTAAACTGAGTATATAGAGCATTCCAACATAATTTAAGATTAAGGGGCAATACAAAGAGGTGAATATATTTTTTGAAAAATCACTTATCTCAAAAGGATCTCATGATATTTACACTCATTTTTTTTTTAATGAAACTCAATTTCCTTGCACATCTTAGGTTTGGAGTGTAACTCGGCTCAACTGCTGATGGAAAAAATAGCCAAAAATAAAGTTCCACCCAAAATTTGATTTTTCATTAAGGAGGAAACATAGTTTTCTATGTACATTTACAATTTATTTCTAAATCATAATATATGGATTATTCTTTCTTATTATAATAATATCTATTCTTAGAGATTTAGTATAAAAAAGCACAATAGGAAATAATAAATCTTTGTACTTAAATATACATGTCACTTTACTAAAAGAGGGGTAAAAATATTATAAAAGATGGAGAAAGAAACAAGAGAGTTACAGAGCTTTATCCTGGTCAACAAGTTGAGCCAGCTTCTAGGATAAATCCAAGGGCAACATCATATAATCTAAGATGTTCCAAGGCAGCCCATACTCGAAGGCCCATTTGGCCAAGTAGTCAGCCACCCCGTTCCACTCATGGGGAATATACATAAAGGACATAGAATCCAAAGAAGTACAAAGCTGAAGCACCTATTGCACCACCCCAGCCAAATGCCAATCTATAGTCTCAAAGTCCTATTTATTCAATAAATTGACAACAACCTGTGAGTTAGTCTCGCAAATAATTATGTGCCAGCCTAGATGACAACATTGTTGCATGGCAACCAAGATCGCAAGAGCTTCCATGAGGTTATTCATATGATAGCCCTTGTGAATAGAAAATAAAAAATGCATCTTGCTAAAACTGTCACACCCCACTTCGCCAATAACAGCTAGTCCTAGATTTCCTCGAGACGAGCCATTAGTATTGATTTTGAGAGTGCTAGCCGTAGGTAGAGACCACCTTCTCGTCCGATTGACAGGGTGCAAATGTTGTCTGTGGTCATGCGCTAGAGTGTGAGGGGCAAAGGGGATGTCCCTAGGAGGTGCAAAGGCAAAGCATGAATAAATCCCAGCATCGACCAGGTTTAAGCCTGTAGCCATGTCACATTTAGCATGGAGGGTTTCATGAAGAGAATTTGTAATCCTCCCCCACAAGACCCTGAGCTCAATATACTCATCCTAAAAAATTTGCCTGTTCCTCTCTAGCCATTTATGCCATAAGATAAAGGAAGGGCCAATGGACCAAGCAACCTAAAGAAAAGAATCCTTAGAAGGAGGGTGACCCAAGCGGTCCTAGAATTTAGACAGAGAAGAAACGTGCTAGCATGGGCAGCCCCACACACCCCACCAGAGGTGCCAAATCTATTTGGCAAAAGTGTACTGAAAGAAAAGGTGGGAGATAGTCTCTTCACTACTATGGCATAAAACACACATGGAAGGCCCCTAGAAGCCTTGTTTATAGAGGTTGTCCCAAGTAAGACACCTATTGTAAACCAGAACCTAGAAAGAAATAGTTACACTTAGGCCAAGAAAATCGGTTCCAAACCTTCTTCCACCAAGAGATCTCCACTTCACCAAAAAGTTGTTTTATCAATACAAGGAACCCAAAAGATACATAATACTTCCCAGAGGGCTCTCCTCTCCATGCCAAAACATCATGCTCCTATAAGGAACTACATTCTCTAGAGGCCAAAATCTGGGACAACTCCAGTCGATCCCCTAAAGAGCTACCTGACAGCCAGTCCAAAGAGTTCTTCCATCGATATCCCACCACCGTGCCTAGACTGAAGGCCTCCTTATAATGTGCCACCATATTCCACCCAGTAGAAAGAAGAGAATCACAAAGCGACTGCAAGTGTGGATGAGAGGATAGGAGAGGGGGAGACCCATCCCAGGAGTCACTCTAAAAGAGGGCATCTGATTCCCTATTGCAGATCCAAAAGAGGCTACATTTCACCAGTTGAGCTCCACACTTGAGGGTATTCCACACCATCAACCCTCTTCCCTCAAGAGGAAGTCTTGAAATATCCATAAGATCAGCACCCAGATAGTAGTTGAAAGATAAGATACGAGCCCAAAGGTGAGCTTAACTGGAGTACCAATGCTAATAGAGTTTGGCAGTGAGAGCTTGACTACATAGGATAATAGAGTGTAATATAAGGGCCCCTTCCTTTTTTAGCTAAAAAACTGTATCCTGATTAAGAAGGCTCCATTCGGTATTTTCTAGGTTGCTATTCTAAAGAAATTGGTGAGAAAGAGCATTGAATTCCTTAAAGAAATACCCCAAGGCAGCCTGAACCATACTGTGATAAATGGGAAGGGCTTGAATCACCAATTGTAGAAGTGTCACCCTACCAGTAGTAGAAAGCCACTTATGAGTCCAGTGGTTGACTTTTTGTCTTAGTTTGTCTAGTACATTCTGCTAAAAGAGCCTAGGCTATCTTCCCACTACAATAGGGACCCCTAAGTAGGTGAGGGGGAGAGACTAAATCTTAAACCTCAAGATAGAAATAATCCTCCACTGGATAGGCTCAGGGGTGTTGAAGAACAAAATAGAGGACTTGTGATCATTAATTTTCTACCCAAAAGCAACGAAATAAGTGTCCAGAGTGAGCCGAAAAGCTTCAGCTTCATGAATCTGAGCTCTCCCAGTAAGGGAAGTGTCATCAACTAACTGGAGGTGGGACAAAGTGGGTAATCCATTCCCCCAACACCATCCCTAAAGCATATGTTGAGAAACATGAAACTTGATAAGTCGCCCAAGTCCCTCTGCCAAAATGATAAACAAATATGGAGAGAGTGGGTCTCCTTGACGAAGTCCTCTAGATGCACCAAAAAGCTCTGAGGGTGCACCATTAATAAGGACCAAGAAAGAAGGAGTCATAACACAGCTGAGAACCCAACGAACCCAGTCCTGATTAAAGCCAAAAGCTAGAAGAAATTTATGCAAAAAGCCCCAATTAACTCTGTCATATGCCTTAGCCATATAAAGCTTAATGAACATGGCTCATTCTTGGGAAGTACTCATAGAATGAATAGCTTTTGATGCAATAACTACCCCATCCAAAATTTTCTTGCCTTCAATGAAACCCCCTTGTTCCTCAGAGATAACCATGGGAAGGTAGACTTTAAGCCTCTCTGCAATGAGCTTAGTAATGATTTTATAGACCACATTGCAGAGAGCAATGGGCCTAAAAAATTCTAGCTGATTAGCCTATTCCTTCTTCGGAATAAGCACTAAAAAGGTAGCATTCAAATCCTAAAGCATTTTTTTGTTGGAGTAAGACTCCTGAACCAAATCGAAAAGATCCTGATTAATAACATCCCAAAATTCTTGGAAGAATTCCATAGGGAAACCATCTAGTCCTGGAGCTTTGCCTTTATTCATGCTGAAGACCACCCCCTCTAATTCAGACCTGCCAATTACCCGCATAAGGGAGTCATTCATTTCCAATGTCACAATAGAGGGAATACAAGATAAAATAGTCTCTTCTGTAAGCTCATCAGGAGGAATATCATTTGAGAAGAGAGCAGAGTAAAATTGAATAGCTTCCCTAGATATATCTTCAGAGGAAGTCAAACACATCCCATCCAAAGTAAAAAGAGAAGAGATGAAGCTCTTATTACATCGAGCCTGCATTGAGTTATGGAAAAAAGTAGTGTTCTTGTCCCCTTCTTGGAGCTAGTCTATATGAGCCTTCTATTTCTAATAAATTTCTTATCAAAGATCCCACTCAGCTAACTCCATAGAAGCTTGAGACTCAGCAGAACAAAGAGCTTCAGACAAACCAAGATCTTGTATCTGCCTGGTAATAACGTCTAGCCAATCTTGATCCCTTTTCTTCATATTGTGGAGATTACCAAAATAGTTGTTGTTCCAATGCTTTAATTTCCTTATAACATACTGAAGTTTCTTGGAAAAAGAAAACATAGCAGTGCCATAAGCCGGGCCTCCTTGCCTCCACCAGTGTGCCATTAAGTCATGGAGGGAGGAATCACGAAGCCACATCAACTAAAACTTGAAAGGGGGCTTCTTGGGAGCAAAAATATGACTAATAGAGACCTTAATAGGCCAATGGTCGGACCCATGCCAATCAAGAATTTTAGAAGAGAGAAAGATGGATCTAGATTGCCAAAAACAAGAAACAAGGAACCTGTCTAGACATTCTGAGATGGCCACATTCCCTAGTCTTCTATTATTCCATGTAAAGAGTCCATTGAGGGGTTTAACATCAAAAAGGTGTAGAAGATCAATATTTTGTCAGAGAAGCTCAGAAGAAGGTCCCAGCTGAGCTAAGCCACCCCTCTTCTCCTCTAGACTAAGAATAGAGTTGAAGTCCCCAGCCACAATCCAAGGCAAGAAAGTATGGCAGCTTTTGACATATCAGATGTGTTCCCAGAGCTTGAGCTGACCCAAGAGATCAATAGGGGCATACACATAAGTAACCAAAATCAACTCGCCAGTCTCAAAGGAAGAAGAAACCATTGAGAGGGCTGAGATACAGGACAACCATTGGAGTGGCAAAACTTTCCTAGGATCCGAGCACATAGCAAGCCCACCAGAGCTCCCAAGGGCACCAACACATTAGAAATGGCCAAGAAACCAAATATTAGGATAGCAAGTGAACAAGGAGTCCACAGAGAGCTTGGTCTCCTGAATACAAAGAATATCAAGAGAATGATCGATCACCAGCTTATGAATAGCCTTTTGTTTGGGGATGCTATTCAGTCCCCTTACATTCCATGACAAAATAATCATTGAGTAGAGTGAGGAAAGTGTTCATCCAAGGTCTTAACAACCCCTGACTCTAGCAGTAAATCCCCTGTAAGTTTAATTCTGTGTTGATCCTTCTTGCATCCTGCTCTGAAAGGAGTAGAAAAAGAGACCTTCTTAAAAGGTCATTGCATTAAGCCCAAAGTAGGAGAAGATCCCTTTTTCTTTGCTGGGAGAGCCCACATCTTTAACCAAAGCTGCCCAAAGTACATCCTTGTCTTATGAAATAGGAGAAATCACAAGAGCCATAGACTCTAGGTCGAGAGCAGTCTCTAGAATCTACTGAATAATAGTATCTTGGGAGCCATTAGGAATATAGCTCTTCCCCTCCAAATCTAGAGTCTCACACTAATCCACTATAAGAGTGCCTTCTTCTATGACCATACTATCTAAAGCCTCAAAATGATTGAACCCACCATCCCCTTGCCGGTCTAGATGTGAGCGCTTCTATCCTCATCCCCTAGCGTAGCGTCGAACTGGGGTAACACCATCTCTATCAGGTCTAGTAGAGCCAGATGGACCTTGCTCCAAACTAGAATTATTTGAATGGGTTTTCCCTTTTGCAACATTGTCAAGCTGATAGTTCCCATTTCCAAAAAGATCAGGTTGGCCCTTCCTCATACTATCATTAGTTGTTCGTGGACCAGATGATCCCTCAGGTGTACCAATACCTTTGGAAGCATGGGAGAATTGGTGATATAGATGTCCATACACATGGTAGATTCGACACCAAAAAGGGATGGATTCATAGTCTATTTATTGGATCTAAGAAAAGGAGCCCAAACAAATTTCCATAGAATTTGGAAAAGGGTTGTTTATATCAATATCAACATAGATACGAGTGTAAGAGATAACCTTCTTATCTAGATATTGATGAGCAATAGCAGTTAGTGTCCCAATCATGGTAGCAATCTATTATAGGATATCCTCATGCCAAAACTCCAGAGGTAGTCTTAGTAGGTGAACCCACACTGAAACCCATGATGGAAGATCCTTAGTAGATTTAAACTCCACATGCCATGGTTTGATGAAAAGACCAATACGATCATAAAAATAAGGACATCCCTCAAAAATTTGATTCATATCAAATATGTAAGAGAAATTTACCATAAAATAGCTATTACCAGCCAACATGATGTCAAAATCTCCTTCAACCTACCATGAATGGCAAATCTAGGCTTTTAAGGCTGACAGGGATATACAAATTCCAAGAAACTTGCAGATTATGGCATGTGAGGCCATGTATTCTACATCTTCCTTTACAGTCTCTGAAGGGATAACCAACACAGGCCTATCCTGACTATGTGGAAGACAACCGTTGACTTTATTTATCTTAGATCGTTCACCCACATAAAATTTCTCCTTTGCCTTCTCCTGTGAACTCCTTTTAGGAAGAGATCACCCACCAGTGGATGCTTCCACCAACAATAGACTCCTGGAACCCTCACTCGCAACCATCTCAATATACATGTCACTTAACCTATTTAGCAAGTCATTGATTTTTCTAAGTGAATCGCTACATATTTGTTTCATTATTCTAATGATTTGTTTCATTATTCTATTGAGTCATTGCATTATTCTATTGAGTCATTGCATTTCATCAATGTGACTCATTGCTTGCTTCATATAGCACTGTATTCATCTGATACTAGTTATCAATTTATATAAATATAAACATCAGTTAATATTTAATTTAATCCCTTATATATATATATATATATATATATATATATATATATACACACACACACAAAGAATTTGTCCTTCAATATTTATTTTGGATAAATCAATTCCTCTCCAAATTGTAACATATATTATACTAATATACATATTTATAAATTAATAGCATGCTTTTAATACTTAAATAGATCTTATGTTATATATAGTATTTTTTCAGATCATTACATATACATGATTTTATGAGAAGTCCAAAAAAATAGTTTATATAATTTTCTTAGTCCATTTACTATATTGACCTAATTAAATGGCTATGTATTCTTTCACTTCATATGTCAACGCCATACTAGTCTATATTTCTCTAAACAATAGATTTATTATAGCCTATAAACAATATCAGATTTAGACAAACATATTATACATGGTATTTTAAGTACATTACCTACCTAGAAATAAACTTAAAGTTATTCTCCTTATTGCCTTCTCCCTTTTTCCTTTTGCTCTGCGCCCCCCCGCCGCCTCCCCCCCTTTTCCTTTTTTGAATTTCTTTTTTTAATAATCTCCCTTCTAATAGAAAAGGTGTAGTCTTTTAAACAATTAACTTGACTTAGTTGGACCTTTATTTAATTTCTTTAAGTATGCATTAATCACTACTTTGCTATTTTAGTTTAGCAATTAATTATATTCACTTAACTTTGAGATTGATTTATTTCAAAAAAAACATGCATATTAATATTCTTTGTTTAAAGACAAGTTAAAAAATAGCTTAAGTCCACTTGGGTCATAATAAAAGGACTAATTATCTGGAAATCTCATCGAATTCCATGAAAAAGATTTAGCACTCTAAGTTAGCATTATCTAGACAATTATTTTTTCTTAATTTAATTATAATAGGTGATTATCTCTTAAGAAAAAGATAAACTAAAATAATTAGAAATTATAATTATTATAGAATAACTATTTTAATCAAATACTTGTGTAAATGGATTATACATATATAATCATTAAATCAAAGAATTAAATTTATGTCTTGATGATTTAATATACTTTAATACATTAAATCAAGATAATGATATTTATTGAATATCATTTAAACTTGTCATCAAGTTAAGCAACCAGATTAGTGTTTGCATCGGCTAGATGATCATAAAACAATATTTGTATGATAATATATATCATACATGCTATCACATAACTAAATCATCATAAACATCAATTAAAAAAAATTCATAGCAAAATTAAATTTGCACTCAAAAACAAACTATCTAAATTAAACTAGTAGTTTAAATAAGTTATTTTACTATGGTGTGTGTTAGGTTACTAATTGTTCCTATGTCATCCACCAATCATCCCATCTACACCATCCTCTTTGATGATTCTTTCTCTTATCATGTTTTTACGTAGGATCAATATTTCATCCACCTCACAATAAGTAGATAGTTAGTTTGAGTCATCATATATATCAAAAAATGATACATAACTAACCAATATATATCCATAATGTACATAAATAAGAAAGTATAGTTGTCACATCATGTAACTAATTAGCATATCATTGTCCTATAATAGTATATGTCATAAAGCTCACATAAAATAAATAATAATTCAAATAATAACCACTTAATACATGGATTCAAAGGTTATAAAACTTAAGGTGAAATCAGGATATAACATCCTCCCCCCTAAAACTGGTCATCATCCTGATGACACTTATTCAAGCAATAGTTTTAACTAACATACAAAGTTTAAAAAAAATAAAAAACATGGTATCAAGTATCAAATCAAGAAAATAAATGCAAAATTTACCTAAATAACTCATCATAGTTCTCCTAATTATCACTATTATCAAAGTATTGGTCTCACAAGACCCTGCTTTATGACATTTCCTTTTATGCAAACTAGTTTTGTGAATGTCACTTATGCTAATTAGTTCTATCATGACCACCCTGGGGTCCAAAACTATTAAGACAAATGTATAAAATATTTATAAAAATTTTAGTGACTTCCACAAAAGTACATGAGATCATCATAAAAGTTAAAACAAATGACTAGGAAGATTTATAAAAAAACCTTCCAGCCCCTATACACATCTTTCTAACCTAGAGAGTGTATTTATCATTCTAGAGAAAAGTCTTTAGGGGACCTAGCAAGAATAGTGTGTATAATTTAATACTATTACTACTCTTCGTAGCTTTGCATAAGTATAATATGTCATACTATCACTACTCCATGGATCTCATGATAAGTGTGATGATGAATAGAAACTAGAAATACTATATTTCCAATGTATGAAAAATTATGGAATACCCATCCACAGTATACATGTGTATGGCCATATGACTAAATTTGACAAGTCTATTTATCAAATCCTATATTTGACAAGTTCATCTGTCAAATCCAAACTCAATAATAACCAATTCAATGCGAGGCTAAGTAGGATACACTCCCATCTATTAGAACTAATGTTCTTAATTCACTAGTCTTCCCTCAGGTCTCCATGACATGACAATCTCCAAAATGTGCATTAGATTCCATGAAACATAAATCTATACTAACAGATCATAAAAATAAATATCATATGTTAAATGATTCCAGATTTACTAACATACATATAAGAAAAATCATACAATCACTCTGAAATTGTATTAAATTACCATTAGCTAAACAAAACTAGTATCATATTTCACAGCTTAACCTATAGTATTATATTCGTAGTTAAGAATATATAATGTTAAAATTATCATAACATATAAATTCCAAATATCACATCATCCTTATAACTTTATAAGAGAGAAAATGTCTCCCTATTTACTTGGCTAGTACTCAACAAGTTATAAGTTTATCTCAACCCTTTTAGACTACCAAGATGTTTTTCACCTCTTATACCTTACTTGTTCCCAAATAAAGGTACATATATAACTCTTCAAAACAACATGCTTATAAAAGAGAATAATATCATTCCAATCAAAGGTATTTAATAACATAATAATTATAATCAACTAGAATTAATATAAATTCAAGGTTCGCCACTCCTCATGGTCAAAGTTCACAAGTTAGATAAAATAGTGACTCTAAAAAGTCACTAGTGGAAAGTAGAGAACTAACATATCAAAAACAAAAATCCTATATACCCTCACATGGTAAAAATAAAACATCACAACCCAAGTTGCTAAATCACTATTCACTTACCAACTTGTAAGTGTAGTATCATAGCTTACTTCCATAACTAGAAGAAAAATATTAACCACAAATATGCATCAATCCATCCAATCCTAAAACTTATCTCAACAAGAATTAGAACACACTATCCCATAAACTCAAGGGAATAATATCAAATCAACAATTTATAAATAATTTTCCACTTAAAGAAACACTAAATCAATATCATGTAAATATAAATCTTCTAGGTAGCTTAAAATGATGTAAGAGGAGAGTGAGAGAATAAAAAATCACCTCTAAGTTAGATAAGAGATATTTCACTCCCCATCCCAAGTCCATATAAATATAAAGGTGATAATCCACATAAACAAACTCTTAACACAAAGGAATTCACAACTAAGACATCTACATTCAATTACAAGAAAATTTCCACTGCACTAGGTGGTGCCAATATAGAATGGTCTTATAGGATTTCCCACTCCTAAGATTTTTGTATATAAGACACAAAACCAATGAATGTATACTTAAGTGAGAATTACTCCATGATTTTTTTTTAATACACTCACAACACAAAACATAATTGGTGAAGGTGATTAGATTACCAAGAAATATGTAATCACACTCGAGGTGTTAAATCTAAAATATCAAGAATATGGTAAGGAACTCTTGTTTACAACTAATTAACTATGTTATGCAAATACCTACCCCAACACCATAAATAACCATCACCAACAACACACTCAATAAACCAACCCTTTAACAACTCTAAGTGGGTACGAATGCTCTTAGGGTACACATTCAATGTACCATACATATATTCACATTTCTCCTCTCTACTAAATAAAAAGGTAAAAACATTCTAATGGACTTATTAGGTCCTAGAGTTTGAGCCTTATCTCGGATACCACATGTTACAACCCTTAAAGTTGCACTCAAAATAATGTAGTAATTTTTTTAATTTAAAACCAATTACTAAACATTCATTCTACAAAAAAATACTTAACAACTAATCCAATCAATAACTTTAAAAAATAATAGTTCCAAAATACCAAATGTAATCTAACTTATTGCAATTCTAAGGAAATAAATACATTATGACTCATCCATGGCTAGTTCGATAACACAACTACTATTTAAGTATAATAAATATTTTACAATTATATTTCTTTTAGGCATTCAAATTTTATACTATAAATAGATACCAAGCTCTTCAAAGCTCTAGTTGAACCATCTCATATATCTCTGATAATCTCTAGTGCAATCTCCAGGTAAATACTATAGTGGGGAGGGAAAGCATCATTCGAGCTCTTTTCCACACCAACCATGGACCAATGATCAAATGCACTAATCCCATAAAGGAATGGCCCTCCCTTTATAGATGAGTACATAGTGATAGTGTAGGAAAATAGAGTAACAAGAAAGAACCCAAGTGTTGTATGCTTTATAAAACTAAACATGTAGTGTGTCATATAAAACCCATTCAATTGCAAGATATCACATCAACATGTAAATAATACACTCGAAAGGATAATATCTCATTAAACTTAATTTAAACTCTAGATTCATATAATTTACATCTTACTAGCAATCATATCATAATACATGTTAAACATAGGAGTACATGAAGTATACATTTAATTTCATTAAACTTAAGAATTAATCATACATTATTATTTAGCTCATACAAGAAATAATGACTATTATTTATACCACCTGAGTAAAATACAAATTTAGCTGAAGATTCCAACTACCACAATAAGTTCCATACAACTACACCCCATGATAATTCATACTATCGTATTCTAGAGTTCTAAGTCATAACTACTAGTTTTTCACAATTATTCAAACAAATAAGTCTTAAATACATAGAACCATAACTTCTATTCAAGCAACAACACAAATCACAACTTTCTTGAAACATAAATATTCTATCCCAACATTTGTTACTCACTGAAAGATTGTATGCACATAGACATAATGCATTACTAACTACCATTAAACATACTATTCAAATTAAAACCCAACATTCCTACATTTACATAGGTGTGGGTCTAGACATAAAAATTATAATATGTACGATCCATGTATATCATACTTTTATACTAGTTCTCTATGACATCCCATACTATCATAGTTCATAACTACATATTTACAAACAACCAACTTATGATTTCAAGAATAATATGACCCAAAAATTTACATAATAATCAAGCTAGCATGAGTTATACCACCCACATATACCCTAGGTTTATACTACTAATTAAGAAATCAAAATAAAACCTAATTTTTAGGTATACAACATGATGCTCTATTTTATGTTATAAAAGCCTAAATGCCTTTTTATATTAGAAATTTTAGATTAAGTACTAATCAAAGGTTTTCAATACTATCATCACATAAATGCAATAATCATTTATGACATAAGTCAAATTTTTACAAGATTTCATAAATAGAATTTCCATGAACCTTTAAGATATAACCTGAGTACTACAGTCAAATAGACCTCTCTAGAAAACAAGATTTGATTCTCATTATCCGTAGATATTTCACAACATAGAAGAAAATAACCTCTAAATCAAAAACCAACATAGAAGGCACTCACAAGTTACTTTTATGTGTCCGAATTTTTACAATCTAGGTTCATACAATTAATTCTACAAGTTAGATCAAATGCATAAAAACTTTCGTAAAAGTTACCATCACACACTTAGCCATCAAAATTATGATTAAACCTCATTTATTTATATTATAACCAATATATGTGACAAGTGATTTAATCTACCATTTAGGTATTAAACAAGGAATTTAAGGATTCCCTATTAACTTTCCAATAATTAGCCAATTGTTGTCATTAATATCTGTAAATCATAGCTCATATTTAAAAACATATACAACTGGCAATAACATGGTAAATTTTTTAATATGTGTAACTATTTGATACATCAAATAAGATTATAATATATTTCAAAGAGTTTATATGCTATATAAGTTTTCCTATCACTCACCTTGCATAATATGCACTACCTAAGTGTATGTTTAAAATACATGATTACCATTAATTATTCATAATATCAATGTATACACATTTCTAACATAAACAACTCCTTGAAAAAACAAATATAACTTACTATTAAATCACTCGTGCTACCTCTAACTAGCATAACTAGTGTTGTTATTTATAATTCTCATTTGGGTCTCTTATTATGGGCTCACTTTTATTAATAGGTCTTCTCATTATTGAATTATTGAAATGTTTTGCTAGATATCTGAAGTAACTTTTGTTTAACTATCATTACTAAACGTAATGTTCAATTGGATCATAACCCAAAATTTGCTTTTTATCCAATATTTTATTAAATATAGTATAGATAAATTTTATTTTTGAAGTGAGTATACAGAGCATTCCAACATAATTTTAGATTAAGGGGAATTACAAAGAGGTGAATATATTTTTTGCATAATCACTTATCTCAAAATGATCCCATGATAGTTATGCTCATTTTATTTTTAATGCAACTCGATTTTCTTGTGCATCTTAGGCTCGTGGTGTAACTCAACTCAAAAAATTATGGAAAAAATGAGGCAAAAATAAAGTTTCACCCAACATTTGATCTTATATTAAGGAGGAAACATCATTTTCTACATACATTTACTATTTATTTCTTAACCGAAATATATGGAACATTCCTTCTTATTATAATAATATCTACTCTCAGTGATTCAGCGTGAATATAACACAATAGGAAATAGTAAATCATTGTACTTAAATATATAGGTCACTTAACCTATTTATCAAGTCATTAATTTTTCTAAGTGAATTTCTACATAGTTTTTGCATTATTATAATGAGTGGCTACATTATTCTAATGAGTCGTTGGATTATTCTATTGAGTCACCACATTTATTAGTGTGACTCGTTGCTTGCTTCATATAGCACCGTATTCATCTTATACTAGTTATCAATTTATATAAATATAAACATTAGTTAATATTTAATTAAATCCCTTAATATGAGTGCTAGTACACTATATATAATATAGGATTTGTATAAGTATTAAGAGAATGCTATTAATTTTTAAATTTATATATTACTATAATATATGTTACCATTTGGAGAGGAATCGATTTATCCAAAATAGATATTGAAGGCCAAATTCCTTTTATATATATATATATATATATATATGTGTGTGTGTGTGTGTGTGTGTGTGTGTGTGTGTGTGTGTGTGTGTGTGTGTGTATATATGTATATATATATGTGTGTATATATATATATATGTATATATATATATATATGTATATATATATATATATGTATATATATATATATATGTATATATATATATATATGTATATATATATATAATATATATATATATATATATATAAGGAATTTGGCCTTCAATATCTATTTTGGATAAATCGATTCCTCTCCAAATGGTAACATATATTATAGTAATATATAAATTTAAAAATTAATAGCATTCTCTTAATACTTATACAAATCCTATATTATATATAGTAATTTTGTAGATCATTATATATACATGATTTTATGAGCAATCCAAACAAATAATTTCTATAGTTTTCTTATTCCATTTACTAAAACAATCTATTTAAATGGCTATGTATTCTTTCACTTCATATTTGAATGCCATACTAGTCTATATTTCTCCAAACAATAGATTTATTATAACCCATAAATAATATCAGATTTAGATGAACATATTATACATGGTATTTGAAGTACCTTGCCTACTTGGCAATAAACTTGAAGTTCTTATCCTTCTTGCCTTCTCCTTTTTTTCTTTTTCTCCAACCGCACCCCCCCCCCAACCTGCTTTTCCTTCTTTATTTTTTTTAAAATCTCCCTTCTAATAGAAAAGGCATAGTCTTTTAAACAATTCACTTGACTTAGTTGGAGCTTTATTTAATTTCTTTAAATCATGCATTAATCACTACTTTGATATTTTAGTTTAACAATTAATTATATTCACTTAACTTTGAGATTGATTTATTTCAAAAAATCATGCATGCTAATATTCTTTGTTTAAAGACAAGTTAAAAAATAGCTTAAGTCCACTTGAGTCATAATAAAAGGACTAATTTCCTACAAATCCCAATGAATTCCATACAAAGGATTTATCACTCTAAGTTAGCATTATCTAGACAATTAAATTTTCTTAATTTAATTATAATAGGTAATTATCTCTTAAGAAAAAAATAAACTAAAATAATTAATAATTATAATTATTATAAAATAAGCATTTTAATCAAATACCTGTGTAAATGAAATATACATATATAATCATTAAATCAAAGACTTACATTTATGCCTTGACGAATTAATATAAATTAAGACATTAAATCAAGATAATGATATTTATTGAATATCATTTAAACTTTTCATCAAGTTAAGCAACCAGATTAGTGTCTACATCGGCTAGATGATCATAAAACAACATTTGTATGATAATATATATACACTATTAAATCATACATGATATCACACAATTAAATAATCATAAGCATCAACCAAAACATTTTCACTGCAAAAGTATATTAGCACTTAAAAACAAACTATCTAAATTAAACTAGGAGTTTAAATAAGTTATCTACTAGGGTGTGTGTTGGGTTACTAGTTGTTCCTCTATCATCCACCAATCATCTCATCTATGCCATCCTTTCTGATGATGCTCTCCCTCATCATGCTTTGAGGGTAGGATCAATCCTACATCCACCTCATAACAAGTAGGTAGTTAGTTTGAGTCATCATATATATCAATAAATGATGCATAACTAACTAATATATATCCATAATATACATAAATAAGAAAGTATAGTTGTCACATCATGTAACTAATAATCATATCACTATCCCATAATATTATATGTTATAAACATCAAATCAAATCAAACTATTCCATGGATTTAAAGGTTATAAAACTTAGGGTGAAATTGGGATATAACAATGATGTTGGGGTCAAGAGCACCAAATTACATATTTATAGTCAAAATTAGTTTCACAAGGCTCAATTTCACTCAAATTGCATCATTGATGTCACCAATTCACTCTTTCTCTATATATGTTAGTAAATCTAATCTAATTTAGCCTAAAATCACTTCCTATAGTCACAGTTATGTCCAAGCAATCCAATTTTTCCCTAAATACCTCCACCATTGAAATAATTACCTCTTTGATTCATTTTTTAATGAAATTGGACCTTTTTGAACCATAAATCATATTATATATAGTTTAAATTATGTTCATGGGTGAAAATGCACCAAAATTGCATCGCTATATCAATTATGTCCTTTTTATGGTAGTGTATATATTGACACACTCGACTTTAAAATAAAAATTTAATTTATTTTGAATGTGAATAGATATAAACATAAACATAAACATGTATAAATAGATATTTCTTATTTTCATGTGAAATTTCAACATAACTCATACACATTATAATGTGTATGAGTTATAACACATATGAGTTATAATACGTACACACTTTGTTATGTGTGAATTAAAAAACCAAGCCTTTTGGCTAGAAAATGGCTGGGATTCCCAAGCCAAAGGCTTGGACCTGTCAACATAGCCAAATCTGAGATATTTGATAGAAAATAATAAAATTCAACTTCCATCACCAAATACACTATGAATTTTAATGAGACAATTCCTAAGCTTTTTAACATGATGACGATCATGCTCTCCTATTTCCAAATATATGATTTTTTCAATGTTTGGACTATTTTATGGTTTCTATCTATGTTAATTTATAACTATGGATTTTTTAGGCCACTACATGCCACAAAAATACATGACTATAAATATTTAAGTATTTTTTCAGTAATCAAAATTATATATATATATATATATATATATATATATATATATATATATATATACATTAATTTTTTAATAAAATGTAGGTCACAACTAGATGATCTTATTTAAATTTTCAAAATAGGGTTTCAAAAAATACTAAAATTTGCTATAAAAATGTTGTGTTGTATGGATGACTATATACTATGTTTTCCTATAAAGATATGAGTTCCTCTTCAATTTTTAGATGTTTTATCTAATTATACTTGACCATTTTTTTACAAAAAAATAGTTTTTGGAAACTAGACTCAAAATTATACAATTAATGTTCTTATACCATATTCAAAGTTTGAGTCTATTAATATCAAATAATCTATAAAAGTTAAGATTTTTTAATTTTCAAGAAAAAAAGTCCATAGTAGGCCCCTTTTAGCATTACATTTAGTCAAAATGGATTAATATGTAGTCTAATAGAGCACGATTTGGATCCAAGTGTGATATTTCATTGAATATATTCAACATAAAAAAGGATGTACTAACTTCATTCACATGCTCCATGCCATATCCTAGAGATGTAAATAAATTATAGGTACATATGTTGAATTCATAAGTTAGACCAACTATGATATTTTGACCTTGTTTTCAATCTATTAAAGGTTTAATGATTTTATACTTTGAGTAATTATTTATAATTGCTTCATATGAAGGCACATGTGTAACATTATATTTTTGATGTAACTCGTGTTTTTTTGTAAATGTTCCTTTTGTACCCATTCTTGTTTTAAGTTTTTATTTTCTTATTATGTTTGTGCATTTTCCTTGGACATGTTTCCATTTTTTATTTATTTTTATTTTGCATTCACAAAAATAATATGTAATTTTCAATGATTTGTAGTATTATTTATAGTATATCCCAATCCTTGACGACCATTATGATTAGTTGTGGATATAGGATGAGTGATGGCTTGTGAATGTTTTTCCAATCCTTGACCATGATAATCAAAGAGATATTTTTGTCCAAAACCATATTGTTTTGAAAGTTGAGTATCATTATTGAGAGGTATATTTCGATCCTTTTTTTGTTCTAATTGTTGCATTTGTATCTTTTTTTCTTTAAATTATCCTTTGGTAACCATATTTCCATATTTGTTTTTTTGGCACTTTTGCCTTAAGATAGATATCCATAATGTGAGTGGGTTTCTTGATTGATGTATCTATTTTAGGATCACCACTATCAAATTTAATTTGCATTTTGTTCTTAAATGAAAAATAATAATCAGTATGATGCCCATGCATTATATGATATGCACAATAGAATTTTGACCTTCTAAGAGGATTTAAAGGAGGTAGTATATCATATTGTTTCTAAGCATTTCCATTATAATATCACTTGGAATCTTATTGGACTTTTGTTCACTTTTTGAATCATTGGTTGTATATGGATTCTCTTTTATTTACTTATTTTGATATGAAACCTTGTTGGGTATAACATTTCTAGATGAGGATGCAAACATATGAATGACATTATCATATTTTGGATTATGTAGGTATGTAATCTAGTTTTTTAGTGATGTGACCTTTGAATCAAAATATTGATACATATTTTGTAACTCTTCTATTAACTTTATCATAGTGATGATTTGATCTTTAAGGTATTCATAAGCACAAACCCTAGGTACTTTACATTGAATATGCATACACACACCATCCAGAGGAGATGTGGGAGGTGTAAGGATTTGAGAAAGGATAGGTAAAATAGGATGTGCCACCTTACCCCTTAGATGAGTGGTAGTATGGACCTAGTTAGAGGGAAAGTAGTTATCACCCTCATTACAATTAAGAGGTAGAAGGGGAGCCTTTTTATCCATTTTAAATGTTCTAAACATTGAGATGAGAACAAGCTAAGAAAGACAATTTTTTTTGGAAAAATAAAACATGATAGGAAAAATAAGAATTGAGTAATTAATGTAATTTGAAACCCTAGAACATCAAAAACCCTAGGGCAAGCTAGGTTTTACATGATATGGATCTAACAATTTCAAATGATTGGTTGGTTATTTTGGAAATTTGAGAATTTTTTCAAGAAAATATAAAATAATCAAAACCTAAAAAATTAGGGAAAAATAATTATCCCTTACATATTGTATGCCAAGATATACTAATAATAATATATTGACCAATTTAAAAAATCTATATGTAGTTTTGACAAACAAAAATAGGTTTATGATTATAGAAATAGGAATATGAAAATACAATGAGGAATAAGAAAATTAAGCTATTATGAATCATAAATGATCCAAAAAAGGAAGAATAAATTGTTAATGTATGAACACAAACCCTTAGCAACAAGATAAGGGTAAAACCCTAGGGTAAAGATTTAGGTCTAAAAAGAAATCAGAACAAGCTAAAAATCTAGAAGGTTAAAAACACTAGAGAAATCTAGGATTGGAATGAGAAAACTTGGTGGTTAGGTTGACCAAATGTGTAACCATTTTTAGACATCTGATAAAAGTTTAAAGGGGTAGAATATCCTATGCACAAGGATATATAAAACTATTCTAAATTAGGCCAATTAATTAAAAAATCAAATAAATGAATATTATGAACTAAATTATTGAGTTATGCTAAAAATTGAAAGTAGACTCAAAATAGTAATTTGATTACATAAAAATGAAGAATATATAATACTTAGATTATTTTCAAATGTGTAGGCATATATGATAAGTACATAGGTGGAAATAGGTAGGGACAATATTAGGATCCATCTATCAAATTTTATAAATATTATTTCTGGAGGCCTAAATACTTGCATCAACATGTGGAAACTTACATCGACGCGTATGCCCTAATATTAATGAAAATATCATGTACATAATATTAAAAATTTACCACCTAAAACCTTTTTGGTTTTTTATCACCTTTTTTTCCATTAATTTTATTCATATGCATGGGTTTTTGATGATTGTGTATGGATCAAACCTTAGATCTTCACCTTAGGTATTTATACCTTACCAAAAATGGGTTAGTAGGCTCACAATGTCAATTTGACCTCAAGGATCCATCTATCAATAAGTGTTATCTACATAGCTAATACTGCAAGGAGGGCCTAAAACTTATGTAGTTCTCCCGTAGGTGTTAGCTTGTGTGTGCACAAGGTTTCAGTATACTATATGAAAAGGAAATCAATGGTCTAGCTTTTAGCTTGACAAATAAAAATTATGGGTTGTTCTTTGAGTGCTTAATATATTTAATATGACCAATCTTATGATTGGTATGAAAATAAGTAATAATATTTTATTATAAATCAATTGTGCAATTGATTGAGTGAGCTTGAATAGGCACTAGCTTAGTATTTTCTAGATGAATAATGAGTAGGCTTAGATTTGTATTTATACCACACCTTTGAAAATATCTCATGATAGGGTTAAATAAAATAAATGAACTAACCCATATGATTTGAAACATTTTCATATTAGATGAATTTTAAGGACTTGACACTTTATAATAATTTAAAAATTTGCATTGATGCATGTGTCCCTATGTGAGACGTAAGTGTCTAGCAGACTTAGAATTTGTTAGAAACTACTATTGAAGGATGTATATCATGTTTTTTTATTTTTTTTAATATATAGGAGATATGGATCATCATAAATGATAAGGTTAGACCACAAGATAAATATTTAGGCATAGTGAGATGGCAAATGTGAGCCTTTCGACAAAGGTCTAAAACTAAAGGATAGAGCCCTAATAGATATTTGTTAAGTATACAAAACTAAGATGTTATATAAATTAGTTTTTAATATCTATAGAGAGCTATAACATCTTTTTTTATCCAATGCATAATTTTTATTGATGATGATAAACATTACAAGCATGAAATAGATGTTAACCCTTGGGTTATTTAGCTTCCTGATCCTAAATCTCAGTATCACATCCCCATTTTTCCTAAAATTAATAGTCCACCTCTACTTGAGTTCATCAACATGAATCTTGACCTACAAGTCACTCTAGAATATTCAGATGATGACAAACTCAATGAGTTACAAAACATTTGTATTACCACAATTACCTTATTATATAGTGGAAAGTCTTCCTTCTTCTATCCTTCCACAAGATAAGACCATTCCCTTGATTTATGATGATATTGAAGGTCCTTCTCCATGCAATGATATTGAATCCACTTACATAGAGGATGAATTTTTTTACAATGATTATGGGTTAGCCAAAATATTTCAAGATCCTTTATTGATGTCCCCTCACACTTTTAGTAACATTGGTGTCTCAACCAATGATACTTCCACTAAACTTGCTCAGTGAGATTCCTATGCATGTAATATCTCTATGTCCTATGATGATGATTAAATTATAACCCAAGCCCAATTATGATATTTGGATGGAAAGTGTTATCACAATACCCTAACTAAACTTCATTTTTTTAATCAAGATGTTCATGTGGTTCATTCATATTTTGATTTTTCTAAAGATTAAATAGAAACTAAAAGTTACATCCCTCATGTTAAACCACCATTAGTAAACAAATCATGGGTTATTCATAAGATTTGTCTCCAATTTTTTTATGGCATCAACCAACCTAATACCATTTAGATAATTATCTATAATTTTTATTGCATTATTCAACTTAATATTGTTCAATTAGTTCTCCATAATTTTGATGGTGTTAGTCAACCTAATACCATTCAAACAACTCAACATAGTTCTAACACTATCAGTTAGTATGATATTATTTAGTATGTTACTCATTCTTCAGACTACATCAATAAACTTGATATAGTCCAAGCTTCAGTTCATAACTACATCAAATACACATCATCAAGTGTTGATATTATTTTTTCATCATCATCACTTCTAGTAAATGATATTGGCCAACCTGATATAGTCAAAATTGTTTGTCTCTAATCAATGTATCAGTCAACCCTTTAAAATTCAGCCTAATCCTTCTATATTATAATTTTTTAACCAATATTATACCATATATAAAAATTATTTTCCTTCTACTTCATCCCCTAAAATTATCATAGATGTTGAATTTGCTTCTATAAGACAAATACATTTTGAGTTTTCCAAGAAAGGTAATAATATTATGGATCTTGAATTAGATTTTGAATACTATGGACCCCTACTTAAGTTCCCTAGTGATGAAGCAATCTTAGAGTTACTCCATGCTATAAAGTCTCAACTTCCTCACCAGCATCATAATGTTGAAAATTTTAAATAAAAGGCTCCTCACTTCATTAATTTCATTTATATCATTAATCAAATAACACATCCTATTGCTAAGATACCTTCATCTACATATCATTTCTAATATATATGTAATGTTTGTTAAAGAAATTTTTCAATTAACTATGCCATAATTACCTCTTCTAAACCAATTCTTATTTCTAAGGAACTTCATCCTAAATAGAAAGATAATTTCAGCCTCTTTTTTAATAAATATCATAAAGCCTTTACTTGGTCATATGAATACATGATCAACATTGACCCTAACATAGTTGTCCATAACATAATAACATATCTAAATGTGAAACATGTTCACCAAAAATAATGAAAGCTTCCTCCTAAGGCTTCCACCCTATGTCATAAAGAAATTATCAAGCTCTTAGATTCTAATTTCATCAAACCATTAGATTACTCTAAATGGGTATCCAACATTTTTCTATTTTGTAATAAATTTACTATGGTCATTTGTATTTGTATTATCTTTCATAATCTAAAATTAGCATGCCTTACGTAAAATTTTCCTTTACCATATATTATTTTCATTATTGATTTTATAGTTGGTTATGAGATGCTATCCCTTAAGGATGGTTTTTTAGGATATAATCAGATTCAAATTTTTCCTAAAGATCAACACAAAACCACTTTTAATATCGAATGGGGATCCTATTTCTATGTTAATATGTCATTCATCCTTTAAAATGTTACAATAACCTATCAACATAAAATTACCCATATATTTCATGGTGTCATCCATAAAATATTTAAAAATTATGTGGATGATCTCATTACTAAATCCAAACATCATGAAAACCATCTTCATGATATTTCGATCATATTATCATTTACAAAGTTAGACTTAAATTATTACATGTGTGTTTTAAGTGTCACTTCCAAAAAACTCTTAGGATTCCTAGTTTTCTTTTGAGGATATATATCCCACTAAATTTAATGCTATTATTAACATGAATATTCCTCAATCTATTCCTAACATTCATACCTATCTCAAGAAACTTGGGTCAAACTAACAATTTGACCCCAAGATGGATTACCACATTTATTAGATAAACTCCCTCATTAAGAAAGGTGTTGCTCTCGAATAGACCAATGCATGTGAAAAATATTTTGACAACATGAATTAATCATTACTTCATCCTCCTCATCTTCAACCATATTATATTGATCATCCTCTCATCTTGTATACATCATCTACCCCAATATCAGTCAGGTCAATTCCTTAACAATAAGATGAATATAGAAAAGAGTATGTTATTTATGACATCAATCACGACTTGATATATTATGAGACCTAATACATGAAAGTGGAATGAATATCTTGAAATATACTTCATAGCCAAAAAAATTTGGTAGTATAGGATTTATCAGACCATTTATGTCATTGTCCATTCTGATCCCTTTCCCCACTTTTTCTCTAATGATTTCCTACTTGGAGATTGAATTGGAAAATGTATAGTAATATTTATGGAGTTTGACTAAATAAATTTTACTTAAAAATAATTTAAACACAAGTGATCATTGATCAAAATTACTCTGATCCTACCCCTGCTATAAATGAACTTCAGGACACTCTTCTCAATGAAGATATTCTCTTCATCGAATGTCTTAACTAAGTTATTTATCTGAAATACTACTTCCATAATTTCATAGTTGGTATTAAGGCACACACCCTTAAAGAACCAAAAATAGTATTCTCCAAATTTAAATTTAAATTTATTTAAAATAATTACCCAAAGTTACTATATATCTACATAAGGAAACATGGGCACTTCACTTTGATGGATCTAAGTGCCTTCAAGGAGCTGAGGAAGGTTGTGTCTTAGTCAACCATTATGGAAAATTCATTCTTCTAGTTTTTTCATTAAACTTTAAGCTCACTAATAGTGTGGTTGAATACAAATATCTCATCCCTGGGATGAAAACAACCATATACTTAGATATACCTTAATTATTTGCATTGGAGATTCATAACTTATATGTCATCAAGTCAATGGAAAATATCAATGTAAAAGTGAAAATGTTTTCATATATCACCAAATTCTTTCCATTTTTAGTAAAGAGTTTGTGTATTTTATGATCGAAGCAATCCCATGAGAATAAAATGCTATAGTTAATTCTCTTACTTCATCACCCTCTCTTTTTATCCTCATCAAGCACTACATGACTCACAATGCCTCATGAATATTAGGATATATCCATCTAATTTACAATATAAGGATTATTATCTTATTTTTTACATTGAACCAGTCACTATTTGATAAATCCCATGGTATTAATATATCATCTAATTTATTAAAGATAATACTTATCCTCCAGAAACTAATTCTCATCAAAGGGCCAAACTTCACAATCAAGCTTTCAAATATATACTTAGACATAACATTTTTTATTATCATAATGCTTAAAGTAAATTGATTCATTATGTTACTCAAGATGAATCTTCTTGAGAAAGTGCATGGGTAAATTTGGGATTGCATGTAGCAGACATATTATAGCCCACAAATTGCTATGAATGGAATATTTTTATCCTAATCTCAAAAAATATGCCATCGCATTCACTAAAAAGTGTAATACTTTTCAATTCCATGATGATTTAATTCACTCTCATCTAGTTGATCTCCAAACATTGTAGTCTCCTTGGACATTCTCTATGTAGGGGTTAGATCTCATTGATAAATTACCTAAGTTGTAATATGGTGATGTATCCATCAATAGTGCCACAAAGTATTTTACCAACTGGTTAGAAGTTATGCCCATTATTAATATTATTAGAATCACTATATCCAAGTTCATTATTCATGAAATCATATGTTGATTTTTAAATCCACATTACATCATATCTAAAAATGATGGAAATTTTTTTAAAAAAAAAGATGAAGTAATTATGTAAAAAAATCAAAATTATGCACAAATTTTAAACACCTTATCACCCTGAGTGTAATGATCAAGATAAAGCCACTAACAAAATATTGTAAAATCCCATTAGGGATTCTCATTTGGATTTAAATCTCAAGATTTAACCCACACTTTGGGATTATTGTGCTTTTATCTGTCACTATAGAAACTCCCTTCTCTTTAGTTTATGGCTCTGAAGTCATCTTACCATTAGAATTCAAGTTACCATCTTTACACATTTATCTTCTTGGCATAATTCCTTATGAATAGCTCCATAAATACCATATTCAGTCCTTAGATCTCCTTGATGATATGCATATGATTGATTTACAACATAATAACCATTACAAATCTCACATAGCTAAATAACATAACAAAAAATTCAAAGTTCATAATTTTGATATCAGAGACTTAGTGATTAAATTATATTATACCCAAGAAAAAGAGGTAAAGTATGATAAAAAGTGGATGTGTCCTTATGTATTTAAATATAAATTTGGAAATAGTAAATATATACTAAAAATTAAGGACATGTCTTAAAATAATCGACCAGTGCTTTGTTTTTTAAGAAATACTTTTCTTAGTATATGTTCTTCCTAGTTTTACTTTATTATTTTTCAATTTTTAGTACCTCTTACTTACATGATTATAATTAGTTTTATATATACTATGGAGATAATGTTTTTTGTAGGTTTCACTTCAAATTTAGTCTTATATCTAGCATTCTCTATTTTACACACCTACAGTTTTTTCTTACACAATATTCCTAGAATCTATCTTAGGTCCTTAGGTATTTTTTATTTACTTACACCACTTGGTTTTTTAGTTTGTGAGTTACATTTTAACACCTCAAATAGGATCATGCCTTCCTAAAAATTACCATTCCTTAATTTTATCAATTAATCATTATTCATTTTTTATTATTTGGTCCTTTTATCATTTTATACACACCCTTTGGGGTCTCTTATTTTACACTTTTTAACTTTTCAGTTTGTGAGTTTGTAGTATATGAACCAAGGAATCTAACCAAGCCTCTTCTCACAAATTTCCATCATTTTATTCTCATATATATCTTTCATTCCCAACCTTATCTATGATTATTCCCCAAAATATAATTCATCCTTTGATATTTTTGGTTTTCTTCACTTACAATCAATCATATTCTTTTGTAGTAAAACTCTAGAACTATATATTCATGTCTTAATTCACATTTTACTAGTTCTTATGATGATGATTCATGCCTACTTATCACTATATCTTCTTCCTTTACACACATTTTATGATTGGGGTAACCTAATTATTCTATAATCATTTCCATCGTTCATGATTTTACATCTTCTATTGGGATTATGAAGGTCAATTTTGAGATTGCACTCATTTCTACTTTGACAATCTAGGAGTCTTTAAACATTATGGTATTTAGGTCATATTATCTAACCATTAAGTGTAATATCTCTTGTGATAGTCATTTTTATTACCCATGATTGGTTTTATAAATCCATATGGAGGAGGAATATAAAAATCTAAAAGAGATAAAATCCCTATCATAAGATAAATAAATGTTAATTAAAAGGCAAAATTATATCTCAAATTTTAGATCATACCAAAAGATGTGATCTTTGTTTGGCACACCTCCTATCTTATTTGATGCTCAAACTCCATAATTGACCTCATAATATATTCAAGGTCTATTGGGGTGTAGTATGCTAGTAGACTAGGGTAGGAGGTTTCATTATCTCATTATATCATTATACCTTCCTATCAATGCCACTTATTTTCTTAGACAAGTACCCAATATTTATAATAGACCAATGATTTGGTAAAAGGTCATATGGAGTGGGGAACACATTGTGATAAGGTAGGATCCTTTTATTTTCCATGCATAATGGCCTTCACGAGATGATATATCTATACTTCACAAGTTATCCCAAACTTTTGTTGCTAGGTAGGGTTCTTTATGGTCATTGATGTTGAAAACTCCTAGTCCTTCCAAATTGATTGAGTGTCTTATTTATAGTAAAGATAAGTTTTTAACCTTGGTGCCTCCTTATTTCCCCTACCACCGATTTCATTTTCACCCTTAATAGACATGTTTTTTATTAAATCTTATCCATATTCTATACTTCATATTCTTCATCTCTTTCGACATGGCAATAATATGGAAATTTTATTTTATCCATTATTAGAATATAAGTTGCATATTTTAGTTGTTACAAAATGTTCTGTTGGTTATTTCCTTGTCTTTCTAGGATCTTTATTAGTTAGGTTTTTGGACCTTGATTTTTTTATTTATATTTTTGTAGGCCATCTAGTCCCATTTTTCCCATTTCAAGTTTTTCCATCTTTGTTTGAGTATGGTTTATTACTTATATTACATTGATTTTGTTATTATTAAGTAGTTCTATATGTCCCTTATTTGATTTGTAGTATTAATTATCTTACTTTGGATACATTTTATTTAGATTTTTTGGTATAAGTAACCTTGGATTTTTGACTTATCGATTATCAATCTCCCTAAGTACACACCTTAAAGGGTGCATTGGGAAAGGGGTAGATAGGGTTTTGGTTATTTTTTAGAAATGTTATTATCTATGTCATGATCATATCATCCTTATTACCTATTAAGATTTTTAATATTTTTCTTGCTACTTACCTTTGTCTATCATGTCCTACTTAGCTATGTCATTTTCATTATATCCTATGGCATCATTCAACCTAATACCATCTATTTTTCTAATTTTTCCTCCATGTACTAAATTGACTAGTTTGATGTATTTTTGAGCTTATGTGTTGACATCTTAACTATATCATCATAGTTGATGTCATTGAGTGTCATTCAACATATCTTAATTGTATTAGTTTAGCCTATATCATTAGGTTAACCTTTAAGGGTGGATTTGGTCATTATATGACTATATATATATATATATATATATATATATATATATATATATATATATATATATATATATATATATATATATAAGTCATATTTAATTTTAAACATATCATATACCCTTTATTCACTCTTATTTCACTCATACTTATACCTAAGTCACATTAGGAGGAGTTAGATATATAACCTTATCTTGAAGAAGCTTGCACATGGAAGTCTTGGAGATATAATAGGAAAAGTCATTAGGAGTATTATTAGGTCTTATACCAACCATTTGAGGTCTTAAAAACCACAATAATATCTTAAAAATCACCATTAACTAATGGGGAGATTGAGGTTCGATGGGTCCAGTCCAAGGTAAATATTTCTAACCTTATACTCTTTCCTTTATTTACTTGGTAGATTATATGTTATTTTTTGCTTGGTGAATGAATGTGTGTATATCATTTTATAGGTTCTCTCTAAACTTATACTAGTGTGGATATATGATTAATTAGACTTTTCATATTCTATTTTAGGTTGCCTATACCCCATTGTTCGACCATAGCACCTTAGCCTTTTTTATTATTCTAACCCTTCCATTTTAATTTAGTTTACTTTACTTGAAGAGCTACTCAAATTTATTGTTATAAATCATTCACTATCATATAGGTATAGTTATATTTATTTTTTGGACATAGGCTTAGGCTTTGGAACCCTTTCCCCTTGGCATTACAATATAGGCAACCCTATAGAACTATGGATCTATTTGTCACTACCCAAATATTTAGTATCATGACTCTATTTCTTTAACCTTATCTGGCTTTGGATCTATTGAGATAGGATAGTTGTAGGTTAATCCTACTAGGTTCATATATTTCCATTGATGTTATTTACTTGTACATACTAGATTATATTTTTATTATCTATTGTGTATGGCCCTTGACCCTTATGTGAAACTATTTAAAAATATCTATGAGATTTTGTTTATGTATGTGTGACATTTGAACATGTCCATTTTATTTTGGATATTGGCCCTATGTTATGCACAACATTATAACATGTCATTTATTTTTGGCATTATTCATTTATATGTGTGTGGAACTCTTTTCTCTTGAAACATTTTAACATGTCTCTTCTATGTGGCCATTGTCCTTAGTTTTATGTAATTTTTATTGTTTTGTTCATGTGCTTATTGAGCTTGTTAATTTTTATGAGTGTCATGGTCCATATCATGCACTAATCTAATCCATAACATACTAACTAAATATTCTATTCTGTGAGAGTTATTTATTTACATTTATATAGGTCTTGACTCTTATGTTACATACATGATTCAAATAAACACATATCTTACTATTCTAACATTCCACATGTTACAATATTAAATATATTACTACACATGTATTTAACTTTTATTTTGAGATGAGTGACTTTCATGTTCGATTCCCTCACCTCAAAAAGGAGGATTTCAGTGGAATTTTCATGCACGAGATAAGAATTTTCAAGAGAAAAATTCAGTTTTGGTACAAAATACAGTTTCAAAAGTCAACAAATGGTCCAAAATTCATCATTGGCATAAATTATGTGGTTATATGCACTCACATTTTAGGATCAAAGTAAAAATTCACATAGTTTTGAGTATATGATATAGATTCATGTAAAAGTTTCAAATAAGATTTCATAATTGACATCTAAATACATTTTTAGTTTCAAATTCTAAATTTATCAATTGGGGCATGATACAAGTTCATGCACATTATGATATTCTTAAAATTTACAATACTTTTTGCTAAGATACAAAAATGGTAGAAGCATCGATGTACTCCATTCTATTTTGATAATGAATTAAAGGAAAAAAATGCAATTGAATCTACAAGTCAATTAAGTTTAAGTGCATAATGCATAATTTAGAGGGTCAGTACCCTTTAGCATTATGTCTAAAAATATATTTTGGATTTTAACCCTTTTCATGTCTTGGGGTTATGAGGACCAATTAAGTTAAATTAAGCTCTATGTGTCCCTTAATGAGTTATATTTTCTATTAATTTTTTTCCATGTATTTAGGCTTATAATCATGTGATTTCCCATTTGTTATTTTTATAAAATAGAATTCAAGTTAGTCATTATTATACTTGACAATTTTAGTAAAGAGGCACATTTACACTATTGAGCAAAAACTTCCCTATTTTCCCCAATTTTAGTTCTAAGAATTAGAAGTAGTCCTTAACAAAATCACATGTTTATTTTCCTCAACCCAAATTAAAGCATAATCAAGTAATCTAGTTATTTTTAAATGGTTTCATATACTCAAATTATCAAAATTGCACAAAGAACTTTATGTGCAAGAATAACATGGGCTTGAATTCCCTCTTTAGTGTATTGGATGTGTAGGTAGTGTTCAATAATTGTGGGGGTGATTTTTGATTAATTATCTTAATTACACTCCAAATTTTTCTATTTTTATGTTCTTAATCATTTCAAAATGATATTATTATTTCAACCTTGAAGAAACTATTTGAAGGTCTTATGCACACTCTGAAAGATTAAATAAACACACACATAACTAATTTGAACTATCACACATGACTGTGCCTTGATTTTACTATTTTATGAAAAGGTATAAAACCATATAGTTCAATTAAAAATAGGCAAATGGTTTTCACCCCAATTGGATGATCGTAACCTTTCTCATCCTTTAAATTCAATTTATGGGTTTTTTTTCATAGTATGTTCTTGTTTTCCTATTTCAATTTTTTGCTAGTCAACATAATCAATCTATAGATAGAAACATCTAAGCTTGTCTTTAAAATCCATATGTATCATTATTTTAATTAATTTTCTTTGTCAAATTTAGTTAATTTATTTCAATATGCTTGATGAAAGTATATTTTTAGCATTATGTTATATTCTAATCATTTTATCATAATTAGGGTTAATAACACATTAAATAAAATTTCAAAAAAAACAAACATATTATAAAATATATTATATACAAATTGAGATGAAAAATGTATTTGAGTCTCCTTAATCCACTTGAGTGTAATTGTAACTTATTAAGTATAAATAATACAATACCACTTCCCATATCTAGAAGTAAATAAAAATAATAATATAATTGAGATTCTTGTAGCACACAAAATGAGCTTGATACAAGCATATTCAATACCAAATTGACATAAATTACTAGATTATCATCTAGTATTAATCAATTTATAATGTTTTATTGTCTCTGTTGATGCCTAAATGTGTACCACAAGTGCCCAGAGTTTTTACAAAACACTTCTCATTTTTCAATTCTTAAGAATTTAGTGAATAAGTTATAGGTTGTGATAATCATGTTATATTTGATGGAACAAAGGCATAATAAGTGACTATTTCACAATATTTATATTAGTTAGTGGTTGGGAGCCACCATGTCCAAATAAAAGATCTTATGTAAAATATGAAGTATATATGATAAGACTAGTGAATTGTGATCAAGAACTAATATAATAAATAACCCAAGATGGCTATCTATAATGATAATAAACTAAGGTGATCTATTTAAAATAGAAGCAAAAGGAAGGGTAGGGCAGAAAAGAAGGATGTTATTAGTCTTTGTTATAAACATTATGATAAAGTTCAAATATCATTTAAACATGTATTTAACCAATGTATGTAGTGAAAAATCTTAATCTCAAATCATAACATTCATCAGGAAAGCTTCTAAGGAAGGTATGAAATTATGCAAATAGGATCTAGGGTCACTTTAAAGATTCACTCCTACAAACAAACAATATTAGCCCAAATGCAAAAAAATGCACCAAATGAAATAAGCCTAAGAACTTTCAAATAATCTATCATTGTCACAAATTAGTAACTCTACATTCAAGATACAAATCCAAAATCCATAGGAACCATTCAAATCTCAAAGTGAAACCAAACGACTGAGAGAGAAACCATATAACACTTCACACAGATAAATATTGGACAATCTTTACAAAATTCCTTGATTATATTAACTACTCAAAGTTTACAAAATAATTTGGTTATAATAACTTCCCCCCCTTTTTTATAATTGACAATGCTCCTTTTATAAGATATAAGGTAACCTATCGATCAATCTCATTCAATTACATTTATACAAGTGTATAGGACAAGTGTCCTTTGTATTGCATTCTAGAACAAATGGCCCTTTTAATAAATTAGTTTATAGAAAATGTGCTCTTACAAATTGCATATGCTTATACAACAGAATATCCTAATTCAAAATATTATATAATGTTGGTTACAAAAGGAATAATCCTATTTCACTTGACTTTAGGACTTACTAGTTGATGAAGTGCTCCTTCTACTATAGGATCTTCATTTCCTTCTAATTTTTCCTAATACAGGTATTGTGCCATCTTCAAGCTACTCAAGGATATAAAATAGGTACCCAGTTGTTATGAATCCTTTTTTAAACTACTTGTATACCTAACTTGACTTATCTTTACACAAGTAACACTTTAGCCTACCTCAAGTCAATTATAATGATCACATGGTTTGATCATGGTCCTTGCCTCACCAGGGCATTCCTGTAGGCTCTAATAGTGATCTAATAATGGTCATTAGTTCAAAAATTATGAGCTTAGATCCCAACATTTACATTACTAGTCTGTAAGGTCTTGGATTTGGCCTATTGCACTCACATGACTTTGATGTGGCATTTCCATGGCATCCCTATGTCATTTTGTTCATCACTGTTCAACATACGACCATTAACTTTGAATTTAGATCCAAAAAAATATCTTAAAATTGACATCCACATGAATGTCATTTGACATCTGTAAGAATGTCTTTGATGGTCGTGTGACCATCAATTTTAAACACATGATCAAGGCTCTTCGCTATGTTAAAATTGACATCTAGGAGACCGTCATTTGATGCCTACAAGAACATGTTTGATAGTCACATGGCCATTAATTTTAAACATGTTATGGAGACTATTTACCAAGCCTACCACTTGTCATTTTCTATTTCATTCTACACTTTGTGTGTGCCACATGTTGACTAGTTGGTACTTTTGTGCTTTTGTACTAGGCTTTGAAGATATGCCACTTGGCATTCTTGTGGGCCTTTTAAGCTCTGAATCTTGTCAGTTTTGTCAGCTCACACAATTTCACCATGTGTTAGCCTCATGTTAACTCAGAGATTCATTTGAAAAGTCTTCATTCATCTCACTCTATTCTATCTTGGTCCTTCAATTAAATACATGTTGTTGATCTTGCATAGAAGAATGAAAATTAAGATCGTAAGAAAATATTAAGGACTTAGCATAAAAATATTAAGCTAAGTTCTAAATGTATATGTGGGACCTCATGAATTTAAAAGGGACTTAGCATAAGGACATTGGACCACTATTTTATTCATATTAATAAATATGAATATTTAAGTCTAAGGTTTTTAAGTTACGTTTGCAATATATAAAAAGGACCATATGAATAATAAAAAGACCTAGGCATGAATATTTTGGACCAAGGTTATAAACATAGAATAAAAGGGACCCCAAAAATAATAAAGACATAGTTTAAAGTCTTAGGCTAAGTTTTTTATCATATTAATAAATACGATAAATGCTAGGATAAGACATTAGGCTAAACCTTATAACAAGGGGACCACAGGGCATAAAATAGACCAAGCATAGGATTTTTAGCCTAAGGTTTGGTTGTGTTGAAAAACATGACCAAGATTTAAGATAAATATTAAAATAAGTCCATGACATTTAATTTGTTCCCACTCAAATTTAAATAAAAATATCCCACCAAATTTAAATTTGAATTAAAAGGTCTAGTTAAAACATTAGGCTAGGGTTTCATCAATTCAAACATGAATTTAATTAATCAATTATAAACCAAGGTTAGTAAAAGATTAATTTAACATTGAAACACAAAACCTTAAGCATGTTCATTCCCAAATGGGATCCATTAAACCTACAACTTGAAACATAGAAATTCAATGTTAGCACCTTGCATAAGATTAAAGTTAAACCATGAAAAAATAAGTTAGCCAAACCATAGTGTGGATGATCTTCAAATACAAATAATGTGCAAACATGCTAGTGACACTTTGATCAAGTGGATTTTCAATTTTAAAGTACAAAATTGCATAATTTAACACATGGGTCCCCAATTTTTATAAATGGGAGTATTTTTACCTTAACAAATGGTGACTTTTGGGGAAAACATAGTAATATTTATAATTTAGAGTCTTTGGCTTAGCCTAATAATTAAGCTAATTATTATATTTGATCATGCACCATTATTAAGATCAGTTCATAGTTAGAAAAAATATTGCATATGAAAAATTAGGATCAAACATCAAAACTTAGTCATGTTGTGTGTGTGTTTTGATTCCACTTACTGATTTTAAAAGGCTTTAGAGAATAAATTCTACGTTCATGATTTTAATTATTAACACTAACTTTCAGCATGTTTGGATATTCATTAATAACCATGATTCATCTCAAGAAAGGCTTGGGCATTGATCTACTACCATTCAATAATCTATAGCCCTGATAAAGATGCATTTAGCTCCACTCAAGGCCTTTACCCATTGTTATTTAGGCATCTATAGCCTCGATGGAGATTACTAGAATCACCTCTACTTAGAAAACTTTTGAATTTTGTAATGAGGATCTTATTTTTGTATTTTTCAAGTCATTTTGAATTTCTAGCAAAGGTTGGAAACTAGGTTATCCAATTTTAGGGATTTAGTTAAGTGTTTTATTTTCAAACAATCATCCTTGACTGTAAACTTTATCCTGAGTGATTAATGTTTTTTAAGTGTAAGCATGACTATGTCCAAATAATTTAAGCTTTCATCTTATATGTGTAATCTTTATTAAAACCAAGATTAGATTGTAACAAAGTTTTAAATCTCAAAGAATAATTAACTTACCCATCAGTCTTTGCTTGATTCTCTAAACTACAACATCAAGCTTATATTTCAACAATCCATGATCAACCAATGTTGAGAAGTCATACCTGCATTTCTAAAATGTGAAGCTATTGAGTTGTTAGATGAAACTCAAGGTAAGGGATATCCAAAAATACTTATTCATAATAAAGGAACAAATCAAAAAATAAAACAAACAAATATAAACAAGCACTATATACAAACAAGGGAAAAGAAGGAAAAAATCAAGACACAAATAATAAGAAAAAAACTAAACTAAGCGTACTTACCTCCCAGATCAAATGAAAAATTATTTAGTCTACTACAAAACCTTAAAGCATGATTGCTTCCATTCAATGGTATATTTTTATGGATAGGATCACTTGTATGCTTGTTTATTCTAAGTGATGTATCTTGGTCTCCTATTAGCATTCTCAGATGTATGGATTGAAGGTATGAATCTAAGACCCAATCATCTTCTTCCCAGATTCTTCTATTTTGTAGTAGAAGTGCTAGTCCTACTTCATCCATAGATAGATAGTGACTTATATCATATTCACTTAATAATGGTATCTCAACTAGTATCCTCAGACTGATGTCTTCATTGGTTCTTTTTGAGGTATAAATCGACTACCAATCTTTGTATAAAAATCTTCCAAGTTGTCTTAAAAGGCTTCTTCATCCTGATGAACTAAATGATGCTCATCTAAAATCTTATCATCAAAGACATGATGGTTTCATACTCTTGACCTCTTGATGCAACCATGTGATGATTCCTAATCTGTTTCACTTGCTTCATCTACATCCTTGGTGAAGAAAGGCATCTTTTCTATCCAATCAGGCTCTAGTTTATCTTGGTTTAGGACCTCCAAAATAATATCATCTTCTAAGAACTCTAGATCATTTTTGAAATATTCAAATGAAATATCCATATGTTATTCTATCCTACTATCTACCATCTCTAACTCTTTAACTTCATTTAAGAAATCATGGTATGACTTTTGCCAATGATCATCTTTTTAGAAGCATTCTCCATTTCAAAAATAATACTACATGAGTTGTCTTTCTAGCTACCTTCTAAAGAAAGATCATCTTGTATCTAATATTATTCATGGAAATTGTCATCTTGAAGAGTTGTTCCTTCTTCTATGGTATCTTCAGGTTCACTTTCCTCTTTAAATGGAAAATCAAAAGCCTTTGTCATGAAACTTTGAGATGTTCTTGCAAAGCCAGATGTCCTGGCAATATTATCTTGGTTAGGTGTAATTTTAAAGGTTTAAAAAACATTACAATGATCAACCAAATATATATCACAAAAACTTATTTATATAATTTTATATGATCTATTATTTTTTTTATCATGAAACCTATTTGAAGGCCTATTGAAATTTTGAGAAGCATAGTTTTTGTTAGATCCCTCTCCTGAATTTCTTGCTTGTTTTTACAACTAAAGAAAGTCAACACTCAATTTTTGGACCATTTTTAATATAAATTAATTTGAATTTTTTGGTGAATTAGGCTCACAAATTAGAGTATTACTAATAGTTGTGGGTATTAGAGTTTTATGATTTTATGGATGGGATCAATTTGCAGTGCCATTTAAAAATTCTAGGTTTTGGCTAAGATATGTATAAATTAAGGGAAATTAGTTTTAAACTGGTCTTAAATTAGGTATACTAGGAATGTCATTTATGACGGGCCAATTTGAATTGACATCAGGCATGGAATACACCATATGACCTTGGGACTACATTTGGTCATTAATGATCATAGCTTCAGAGTAGGCCTAGGTCAATGTGTTTATGTTTGGAAGAGGCCTTTTCAAGAACACATAGGTCATGGGATATATATTATCCTTATAAATGTCTAAGGCTAAAGCCTCATTGGGTATATAAGGGGCTATGCTTCTACTAAACATTTTTTATAATTGAGAGTTAAAGGCTCTGATGGTTTTATTAACATCCCTTTTAATTATGGTGAATTATTGATATAGAATGCATGGACTAATGATTTTACCAAATTTATCAATAAAGATATTCTTAAAATCATTCCATCTATTAATATAATCCTCTATATGATTAAGGAACCATTCATATGCAACATCTTTGAAAGTAAATAGGTATAATCTATATACTATATCCTCATGAATAACATTCAAGAGTCTCAAAGTAACCTTAAAGATTTTAACATGTTATTCAGTAGTGATACCTCCATTAGGATTGAAAGGAGGCAAATACCTTTTGGGACTTCAAGGAAGATCATGTACTATACTTGGAACATTGACTGAAGAACCACCTATCCAAGCCATACCTTAAACACATGAGTACCCTGAATTGGTGGAGCATTTGAAACTTTGGTAATTTCACTCACCTAAGCCTCACCTTAGGTAATTTTATCTTGTGACCTTGAAACCTATTTAAAATATGATGCATCAAATTGATATTTATAAAGTACAATGATTGAGTTTTCACATTAAGCCAATTTTGCACAAATACATGTAAAGCATGACTATCTTTAACTAAATAAGCTTAAAAATATGTCTAAAATGATGAATGAGATGGATATTTACACCTCTAAGCTTGAATAAACTCATATTTGTAAATAACTAGTATATATTTGTGCCAAAATTACTATTACTAACTTTAAACATGGGGAATACATAAAGCATAAACTACGTTTGCACAAACATTTATGGATCTTCAAAGAATATCAATCTCTATCTAAAGGAAGCAAAAGATGGGTCTAAGACCATAAAGATTGATGATCTTTACACCATTATGCTCAAACAAGCACAAATATGCAAAGAATACATCAATCTTTGATCAAAACATATTAAAATTATGAAAGATTCTATAAATTCACAAAGATATAACTAAGGCCCTCATTCTAGCACCAACAAATCTCCTCCTGTTGATGCCTAAATGTGTACCATAGGTGCCCAGAGTGTTTAAGAAACACTTCTCATTTTATAATTCCTAAGAATTCAATGCATGAGTTGTAAGTTGTGATAATCATATTATCTTTGATAGAACAGAGGTAGAACAAGTGACTATTTCACAATATTTATATAGGTTGGTGGTTGGGAGCCACCATGGCCAAATAGCAAATCTTATGAAAAATATGAAGTATTTATGCTAATAATATTGACTTATTATCAAGAACTAATCTAACTAACCTTAAATGTCTATTTATAATTATCATTAAACTAAGGTGATCTGGTTAAAAAAGAAGCAAAAGAAAGGGTAGGGTAGAAAAGAAGGATGTTGTTGGTCTTTATTACAAACATTATGACAAAGTTAAAATATCATTTAAACATGCATTTAACCAATGTATGTAGTGAAACAACTTAATCTCAAATCATAACATACATTAGGCAAACTTGTAATGAAGGTATGAAATGATGCAAATAGAAACCATGGTCACTTTAAATATTCACTCCTACAAGCAAACAACATTAGCCCAAATGTAAAAGAAGTGCAACAAATAAAATAAGCCTAATGTTAGAATTAGATATAGGATCTAATGAATCTAATAGAAAGCATAAACATGAGATAAAATAGTAATAGTAATAAATAATAACTAATTTGAGATAATAATAGAAATGAATAAATAACTCAAATATGATTAATTACTTTGATAATTCAATGTTAATCTGATGTAGAATACATAAATAGCCATTGCTTATATAGAGCAAAGTGTGCATGATAAATATCAAGGAACTCACACAACACATGTAGTTTAACTAATATCTGACTACATAAATAGTGGAGTGAAACTCCACACTAACAAGGTAGGTGTCTAACCTGTGTAAATGATCAACAAAAATTGACTACTAATTAAAAAATCTTATCCTATCTTACCCTGAATAGAGGAGTGAAACTCCACTATAACAAGATAGGTGTTCAAGTTGACTACTAGCTAACAAAGCTTATCCTATATGGTGCAAATTATTAATAAATATAATAAACTAATTACAATAAGTAATTAGTGTACCAAGATAAATAATAAATATAAGTAAATACAATAAAATAAATAAATGCACCAACACCCTCCATAAGCAAAGCTTAGGTAGGGCTGTGTAGATAAGAGTCCTGATAATGTGTAGCCATATTAGGTACTCTATACAAATAGATGTGGAAAAGAAAAAACTTGAAGGAAAAAAACTCATCCTCAAAATGAAGGTCTAGGAGACCCCCCTGAAAAATTGATGTCCCACACCCCCAAAGGAGATCACAAGTGAATATACTTGCTCTTAGTGAAAAGTTTGGTGAAAATATCTAGAATCTACTCCCCCATAGGAAAATATTGTAGATCAATGATCTCTGCCTGAATCAACTCCCTAATAAAGTGCATATGGATCTCTATGTGTTTGGTTTTATGATGATGAACTAGATTCTTCAAGATTTAGACAGTGCTTTGGTTATCATAGTAGATTATTAATGGCTTCCAAAATGAAACACTAAGCTTAGTGAGAATATTTTGAAGCCAAATAACCTTAGTAGTGGTATTAACAGTACCATGATACTCAACATTTGTAGATGAAATAGCAATAGCATTTTTCTTCTTGCTCTGCCAACAAATGAGGCTAGATCTAAAGTGAAATTTGTAACCAAAAGTGGACTTATGATTATCATAATCACCAACCTAATTAGAATCTATGTATCCCACTAAGTTTGAACCTATACCTATTATATAGTGAGTCTTGTATCTGATAGTGCTTTGAATGTAGCTCAAAATGTGTTTGGTGATATAGTGTGGCATCAACTAAGGGAGTGGAATAATGAACCTCAATTCTAACTCTAGATAAGAAAGGAATTAGTGTAGGCCTATAATCAACCATGTGAAACTAAGCTAACAAGTCCATGGCATACTTGGGCTATGAAAGTGTAATCTTAGAAAAAGGTGCAATAGGCCCATGTCTGTCATAGAAAACCTATCATGAAGTGCAGTCTTAACACTATTGATGATGGATGTTGTGCTCCCTATAATAGTGAGATTATCAACATAGAAAACTAAGTACAATAGTGAATTCTCCTACCATAGAATGTAAACATTTAGATCTAAGTGACATCTTGAGAACCCAACTGAGAGAAGAAATGTGTCCATATTGGAATACCAAGCCTTGGGGGCTTGTTTCAGACCATAGAGCGACTTCTAAAAGTGGCACACCAATGAATAATCTTGAATTAACCCTTGTGGTTGCTTTATATATATATATATATATATATATATATATATATATATCTCCTAATAAAGATCCCCATGAAGAAATATACTCTTCACATCCATTTGATGTACAACCCAACCATGAGCTACACCAATAGCTAGTATCAGGTGAATGGAATTCATCTTAGTGATAGGTGAAAAGGTTTATATATAGTCAATTAATTCTACTTAGGAAAAAGATTTGGCCACTAAGTGTGATTTATACTTATCAATATTTTCATCTACTACAAACTTAGTCCAATATATCCACCTACATCATACTAATTTTATTCCCTTAAAAAGAGGAACGGGATCTCAAGTGTTGTTCCTAATCAATGAGTCATGCTCTTATTCCATTATTTAATTGCACTCAACTATCCCTATGGCTTCCTAAAAATATTCTGGATTAAAAGCTGTGGCAATGTAAGAATGTGGAAGATCATGATGTGACCATATTTTCCTTCTATTTTATGGATCCCTAACAAGAGGGTCTACATCCACCAAAGTCTATCTATCCCAAAAAGTCATTAATGGGTGAGGATTTGGAGGAGGAACATGACCTACTAAACCCTATCAGGGAGGTATTACCTCATCATCTCTATGAGTAGAAGAAGTAGGAGTATCATCGTCACTGATATCTGATTCTTCTAAGGAAGAAGAATGTGAAATATTAAAAGACAAGTTTGAAGGACTTTCTTCAAAGTAAACACTTCTCACTATAATAAGCTCATGTGAATCTAGATAAATGATCTAATATTCCTTAACATCATTAGGATATCCCAAAAATATGCAAGTTTGGCTTTGTTGTTTTAAAGAATGATGCTTGTTTGAAGGTATGTGAGTCTACGTTGGACTGATGAAGACTCTGAAATGATGCACATCTAGCTTCCTATTGCACCAATATTCAAGAGGTGTTATCCCCTTTAAATATTTATGAGGAAATATATTTTATATATATGCAACATAATTAATCACTTTCACATAGTACTTAGGTACTAATGATTTTGCATGAATCAAACAACTTACCGTCTCTTTTAATAATTTGTTCTTCCTCTTTGCTACACCATTCTACTAAGGTGTGTATGCAACCAAATGCTAAAGATAAATTATATCAAGAACATAAAATTATTCAAAATTATTGTTCACATATTCCCTTTTGTTATCTGTGTAGAGAATCTTGACATACTTCCTAGATTATTTCTCTACTAGAGCTTTCAACTCTATAAATCTATCAAATACTTCACTCTTGAGTTTTAGAAAATAAACCCAAGTATATCTAGAATAATCATCAATAAATGTGAGAACATAGTGGGTTTTACTAAAAGACAAAGTAAATAATGAATCCATTAAATCACTATGAATAAGTTTGAGGACTTGTGTAGCCCTCCAAGCCTTCCCTTTATCAAACTTATCCTCTAGATGTTTTCCTAAGACACAACCATGGCATACACCCCCTAAAAATTAAATATGTGGAAGTCTTATAACCATCTCCTACTGACTAAGCTATTGTAAATAGTGGTAGTTCAGATGACCAAACCTCTCATGCTATAGCTTTTTCATTGAATCAATGTGTGAGAGCAAAGTTGTAGAGGAAGACTGAGGCATAACGTGGAAAGAATGAATAAATCCAAGTATTATTGTTAACTTTTCCCAATGTAACTAAGGCATTATCCTCCAATTTTTTGATTGATACAGAATTGCGTGTTAACTCAAATTTCTTACCAGTATCAAAATGAGTGATTTGGTAGATAGAGATAAGGTTAGTTGATAACTTTGGCACATAGAGGAAATCCTCAAATACTCCACTACCAAAATCAACTATACCTTTTCCTATAACATCTACCTTAGAATCATCACCTATGAGAATATGAGGTAAGGAACTTGGTTCTAATCTAGAAAATTGTTCTTGATCAAAATTCATATGGTGCAAAGCACCTAAGTCAATTACTCATGACTTGAGAGAATTTACTAGTGCAACTAGTGCCATAACTTTCCCTTTCCCTAAATTTGAAGGAGTAGAAACATCCTTTGATTGATTGATGTTATTATTTTTGAGATAACCCTTGAGTTCATCAATCTCTTTCTTCCAACAATATTGTTCACTATGAAACCTCTTTTTGCAATAACGGCAAGGAGTGCCAGTCCTTTTTTGTGAATCCTCTACCTTATTAGTGGATTTATAATCTTCTTGTGAAGAAGATTGTTGCCCTTTATTCTTATCTCTTTATGACTTATTTTGATTATTTTACTTCTTTTTACTTGAACCTATATTTGATGCTAATGTTGAAACTTTCTTATATTAAGTTTGACTTGTAATTAGAGCTTGAGATTTGGATGACTTGATTACACCCATAGCTATTAACTTTTCTTCTTAAACCATTAGAATCTTAGAGAATACCTCAAAGGTGGGAATTTCATATGATATGCCCAAAGTGAGCCTATGAGTCTAAAAGCTAGAGATAAAGGATGGAAATTTAGGACCTAATTTGTGTAAGGCATTAAAAATCAATTGAATATTTTTTTATCAATTTTATATTTAGAAAGTTGTGCTCTAAGATCTATGACTTTAGTGATGTAGTCTTATATTGTAGCATAATTTTTAGGACCTAAACTAATGAGTTCATTATCAATTTGGTAACCATGAACCTCATCTATTTTTCCAAAAAATGATGTTAATTTATCTCAAGCCTCTTTTGGAGTTGTACATTTGTCAAGATGGAAATTCAAATCTAAAGACATGTAAGACTGAATGCATCCAATTACCTTAGTAGTTTCAAAGAGAAAGTGTTGTAACTTTTTCACATCAGTAGGTGGAGTAAGAAGAGTTGTTATATAAGGCATATATCCTAGCATCATTAATGTATTCCAAGCATTTTATTTATATGTGTTATAGTTGTATGTTATTAATAGTCGAAACTTAGGATTCTCCATGATGCAATTGAAAAATAAACTATCACAAAGTATAAATTAAAATACAAAACACACCATAAAACTCCCCTGAATTACTTAGTTTTATCCCACCTAGAAAATATTTTTGTCACTTTATAATTGAGTGCAATTACAAGGCTGGATTATAATTTTTCCAGTTTACAAAAAGCTTAATTGGACCCTCTAGTCTAAAAGTACAAAAATATGAACTTTATTATAAAACTTTCTACACCAATGTGTTTTGCTTAAAAAATATTAACTTTAAAAAAAAATGGGACCTCAATACGAGGTTATATGTGAAAGTTATGAGCCTCTAAAGTTGAAAAAATGAGGATGAGAAAGAACTATTGTAGAAAAATCTAAATTCTAAAAAATATGGATAAATTTGGAAAATTTTGAAAGTACAATAGTGAAGAGCATGAAATTTTAAGCTATTTCAAAAAAATAATTAGCTCAAAAATCCTCTCGGTGTTCAAATGGTGGGTTCCCAAAGTTTCCCTTTCAAATCTATTTGCTGATCTGTGAGGCTTGCCAAAAAATTTATTTTTATTTTTCTTGGTCTACATAGTTCATATGGTTCATTTAGCCATACCTGAGAGCAAAAAAAAATTTTCCTTCTAGGTGATTGTGTCTAACTTAGACAAATTTTATATGGATCTATAGTTTTTGATGCCTTTTAAATACAATTGTGAGGTCCATTTTACTCAAAAATGCTTCAATTTTTAGGTACCCACTAGATTTGGGCATGGTGCTTCTGGATCAAACCCTTGCCAATTTCACCTTCTATGCCCAATTTGGACAAAATTGTAGACAATTTTGACTATCTTAGGCACTCTAAACTCAATGGTAAGTTAAAAATTCTCCACAAAGCTCCAATTTGTGCCTATATACAAAATCAAAAAATTGATCCTATATCTATATATTTTTTTCTTAAATATTTAACAATCTATAAATTTAAGATAGCTCTAGTACCATGTTAGAATTAGCTACAGGATCTAATGCATCTAATAAAAATCATAAACATGAGATAAAATAGTAATAGTAATAAATAATAACTATATATCCAAGACAATAATAAAAATAACTCAAACATGATGAATTACTCTGATAATTCAATATTAATCTGATGTAAAATACACAAATATCCATTGCTTATATAAAGTAAGGTGTGCATGATAATGATCAGGGAACTCACATAACACATGTAGTTTAACTGATATCTAACTACATGAATAGTGGAGTGCAACTCCACACTAACAAGATAGGTGTCCAACTTATGTAAATGATCAACACAAGTTCACTACTAGTTAAGCAATCTTATCCTATCTTAACCTAAATAGTGGAGTGGAACTCCAATATAACAAGATAGATGTCCAAGTTGACTACTAGCTAAGCAACCTTATCCTATCTAGTGAAAATTATTAATAAACTAATTACAATAAGTAATTAGTGCACCAATCTAAATAATAAATACAAGTAAATGCAATAAAACAAATAAATACACCAACACTTAAAAAATTTCAACTAATCTAGCATTGGCACAAATTAGCAGCTCTAAATTCAAGATACACATCCATAATCCATAAGAACCATTCAAATCTAAATTTGAAACCAGACAACTGAGAGAAAAACCATATAACACTTCACACAAGGAAATACTAGACAATATTTGCAAAATTTCTTGCTTATATTAACTAATCAAAGTTTACATAGTAATTTGGTTCTAATAAATCCCTCCCCCCCTTTTTACAATTGGCAATGCTCCTTTTATAAGATGTAAGGTAGTCTATCAATCAATCTCATCCAATTATAGTTGTACAAGTGTATAAGATAGGTGTCTTTTCTATTGTATTCTAGAACAAATGACCTTTTCCTTTTAATAAACTAGTTTATAGATAATGTGCTCTCATAAATTGCACATGTTTATATAAAATAATATCCTAACTCAAAATATTATATAATATTGGTTACAAAAGGAATATTCGTATTTCACCTAACTTTAGGATTTACTAGCTGATGACGTGTTCCATTACTATTGTAGGATCTTTATGTCCTTCTGATGTTACCCAATATAAAGATTGTATTGTACCATCTTCAATATTCTCAAAGATATAGGAGATATCCCCTAGTTTATGTGAATCCTTTTTTAAACTACTCATGGACCTAGATTGACTTATATTTACACAGGCAACACTTTAGCCTCCCTTGGGTCAATTATAATGCTCATAAGATTTGATTATGGTCCTTTCCCCACTAGGGCATTCCTACAGGTTCCAATAATTCTCTAATGGTGGTTGCTAGTTCAAACATTGTGAGCTTAGATCCCAACATTTACATTACCAAGTTTGTAGGCTCTCTGATTTGGCCCATTGCACTCACATGACTTTGACATGGCATTTTCATGGTGTCCCTATCTCATTCTGTTCATCACTGTTCAACATATGACCATTGCTTTTGAATTTGGATCCAAGTAATTATCTTAAAATTGATGTCTGTATGACCATCATTTGATATACATGATAACATCTTTGATGGTCATGTGACCATCAATTTTAAACACATGATTGAGGCTCTTTACTATGTCAAAATTAGCATCCATGTGACTGTAATTTGACATCTATAAGAACATCTTTAACAGTCACATGACCATCAATTTTGAACATGTTATGGGGACTATTTTCCAAGCCTACCACTTTTCATTTTTTTGTTCATTCTACACTCTATGTGTGCCATGTGTCGATTGCTCAGTGCTTCTATGTTTTTGTACTAGGCTCTAAGGTTGTGCCACTTGGAAGTCCTATGAGCCTTTTGAGCTCTGCATCTTGTCAATTTTCTCAACTCATGTTCTTTTGCCATGTGGTAGCCTCACGTTAACTTAGATCTTCAATTTGAAAATTCTTCATTAATCTCACTCTATTTGATCTTGGTCCTTCACTTAAATGTGTGCCATTAATCCTACATAGAAGAATGAAAGTTAAGCTCATGAGAAAATATTAAGGACTTAGGATAAAAATATTAAGCTAAGTTCTAAATGTATATATAAGATCTCATGAATTCAAAATAGACTTAGCATAAAAACTTTAGACCATGGTTTTATTTGTATTAAGAAATATGAATATTTTATTCTAAGGTTTTTAAGCTAAGTTTGTAACATATAAAAAAGACCCTATGAATAATAAAAGGAACTAGGCATGAGTATTTTGGACCAAGATTATAAACATAAAACAAAAGGTACCCTAAAAATAATAAATACATAGCATAAAGTCTTAGGCTAAGGTTTTTATTGTATTAACAAATATGATAAACTTTAGGGTAAAACTTTAGGCTAATTCTTATAACAAGGGGACCATGGGGCATAAAATAGACGAAGCATATTATTTTTAACCTAAGGTTTGGTTGTGTTGAAAAACATGACCAAGCCTTAGGATAAAAATTAAACTAAATCCATGGCATTTAATTTATTCCCACTCAAATTTAAATAAAAAGATCTTACCAAATTTAAATTTGAATTAAAAAGTCTAGTTAAAACATTAGGCCAGGGTTTCATCAATTTGAACATGAATTTAATTAATCAATTTTAAACCAAGGTTATTAAAAGATTAATTTAACATTGAAGCACAAAACCCTAAGCATGTTCATTCCCAAATGGGCTCCATTAAACCTACAACCTAAAACACAAATATTCAATGTTAGAACCTTAGATAAGATTAAAGTTGAACCATGGAAAAATAAGTAATCTAGTCCATGGTATGGATGATCTTAAAATACAAATAATGTTCAAACATGTTAGTGACACTCTGATCAAGTGGATTTTCAATTTTAAGGTACAAATTTGCACAATTGACACATAGTTCCCCATTTTTTAGAAATGGGGGTATGTTAACCTCAACATTACATAGAGATAAATTGGGACTAAAAATATATTTCAATATCAATCCAATTGAGTGAGATTATAAATTATTGTGTATAAGTACATCACTTCCCAAATCTAGATGTGCTTCAATCAATAATATACATGATATTAATTCAACATAACTATGAACTTGATGCAAAAATATTATTTCTTATATTGACATAAATAAGTATATAGACATCTGATATGTGCCAATCAATTAAGAATTCTTTTAATTCTACATAAAAACTAATTGGGACACAAAAGATGTTCTTTTAGTCTCAACCCATTCTAGTTCATCATGACCTATAAACTTTTAATTATAATTACATATGCACTTCCCATATGATCTATATCATGTATATTAATATTCAATAATACATTTTAGATTCTTACAACACACTCTATATTAAGGGTTTTATAATATAATATTGTTTTATAAAATATACTAAAATTTAGTGTGTTAGTGTAATCACCTAAAAGTGGTATTTGAGTACTAAGAATGCTACTTGAGACTACAAATCCCTATCTTAATCATAAACCTATCCTACAGACTATTATACACATGTCCAGCCTTCATGTAGGCCATAGGTATCCTTAGTTATCTCAAACATAGTCCTAAACCCTCATTTCTTGATCCTGGCCCTTCATGCCCAGTACTCTGTCAGTTGGAAGTTAACACCACATTAAAGACACTAGAGATAAATGGTGATAGTTTCCCCAAAATAGATCCTATGTCTTTTACACTAACTTTCCCAAAAAAATACAATTTCAAAAGTAAAACCCTCCTAAGGTTATCCTAGACATCTTTTATTATCTACACAAGTAACACAACATTATAAACAAATGAATTTTAGCCCTTTATACACTAGATGGAAATTATATGCAAAATACTTATTCAAACATGAAAAAAGCTGAACAAAATCAATGCTATCAATCCTTATTCTTCCCTACTTCTACATACTACCATCTAGAGCATCCCTAAGCTTAGTTTTCTATATTTCCAATCACACACTCAACACACTTAAGGTCACTATCATACTATAATTAGTTTCACTTAAACCAACACTTAGGTGGATATAAATACATCGAGATTTATCCCTCTTCGAAGTATTGGTATGTAGGAAACTCTCTTCATAGCGAGGTGTTGAGAATGTCTAGCCTATCTTACTAATGAACACACTGTTCAACTCATACCTTAGTTACAAGGAGAATTAGGGTTTGCATCATAAATCAGTGGTTAAAAGCACAATAAAAAATTCTAAAATTCATTTACATAAGAACAAAACCCAAAAATCTAAACTCAAGTATACCCAAAAGTTTAAAATAATCCTTGATAGAGGACACTAGTGTCAATATCAAGACACTAGAGCCACATGAATCTACTATCCAAATGTGGCACTACTATCTAATATGGGTCCTAAAATAGGGATCCATTTGATGACACTTAGACCTCCTTCCATCTCAATTTTTAGTACTCAAATCATTTGTATTAGGTGTTTTTTAGATAAGTCTTTATTTGCACTATTTATTACTATTTTAGAACATTCAAAGCTATTCAAATCTATAAAAAAAATAAATGGTTATTTTATGCATATTATTTCCCTAATTTAGTCTACTCAACCCTTTAATCAATCATAGTATTTACATAAGCTAAACCCTAAAAGGTTAAAACATTTGGTAAACCTGAATTACTTCGAACATTACTTAAACCTTAACCCTATATGCTCTTAGGGTTTGTATCTTTTTTGTGTCTATTCTTAGATTTTTATTCCAAAATTTTAGATTTATTTCACTATTTTTTTAATAATATTTGTTAGATTAAAATTATTTAAAGGTCAAAAATATATAACCACTTATTTTCTTAATTTCCAAACTATAATGGCATAATTCAATAACCAATTTGATGAGATCGATAAGAAACAATTGCATGATTTTCTGTCTAAACATTCCTATATGCAATATGACCTCATCACTATTATTTAATAAGAACTCCAAAATCAAACAATGGTCAATCTTCAGCTCCCCCATCCAATAACATTATTACACCTATAATAGGGCCAACTTAGATAGGTTAACCTACAATTGTATTTCAACAACCTTCAATGATAACTAAACCTCATGTGGCTAGTTCCTCTACTCCAGATGTACAATCCCTTATGCACAAGGTTCACACTCTATAGGCTAAGGTTTACATCTTGAGAATGGATCCATTAGGCCATCACATACATTGGATTATAATATTCTCTTACATACATCTTTGGAACATCACATAGTGCCAACTCCCTTGCCATTCAGATTCATGGCACCTAATCTTACATTATATGATGGCAAGGGTGACCTAGAGCACCATGTTTGAGCTTTTCATGTAACATGTTTAGACTATGTGTCCAATGATTGTCTTCTGACAAAGTTATTTCCATGTAGTTTAAAGGATTATTCCCTATAGTGGTTTTATGACTTACTGAATCAATATATCACAACATTTAATCCTTTGGAAAACATGTTTTTAGCATACTTCTCCATAAATATCAGTGATAGAATCTCATATTCCCAAGTTGCACAATTAAAACAAAAGTTAAATGAATCTATCATAGAATACGTCTTACGATAAAATACTATATTAACTAAATTAACTTCCAGGACATCTTCAAATAGAGTATTTTACCAACATTACATGAAGCTATCTTATTTAAGAAGTTTCTAACATTCATATATTTGTGCCACATAGTGAAAAAAAAAAGAGGTCAAGTTTTTATTAATGGGAAAAATAAAATATACTAATGGATAAAAATCAACTACAATGAGTTCAAATAAGCCCCCATACAAGGTAAGGGCCACCAAGAACAAGAGTGATCAAAAGGCCATAGTTGACATAGCTTTAGATCCACTTCCTTGCTTGGTTTTATCATCTCTTCAATGTTGAATCTTCACCAACATTCCAAATTCACCAACACAATTTTTAAATCAACTCTTGAAATGTAATGTCATATCTCTCCATCCCATTAAAGAGGTTGATACAACATGGCCTCTTCCAAAAAATTATGATTCTAATGCATTCTAAAAGTATCATAAGGCACCAGACCATATAAAAAATAGATGCATAAGCCTAAAACATAAGATATAATGTCTGATTGAGGCTAACATTATTGATGTGGGCACACCCACAAAGGCACCAAAATTATAACAAATGGAAGCTAAGGCATTGAATATATTCTTAGATCCATTTTCAAAGCACGTAATGAATGAGTTAAAGATCACTTCAAGTCTTTACTACACATATCATGGATATCCACCACCAGCTTTATATCATACTATTATAGAGGAGGCACACCCATTTCACAATATAAATGACATGTACCACAGTATAGTTTCACCTAGACCACTTATCACCTTCTTAGAGTAAGATATTATTGTTGATAATATCATCATCATATCCAAAGTTTTATGGTTGATAATGGGTCAAACATTAACATATGTACTATGACACTTTTACAAAATTTGGGGTATTTAGAGCAAGACATATTCCCCATAGACAGTTATTATTGGTTTTAGTGGTCATGTTCAAATTTCCATCAGGGAGATTATGCTTCCATTACAGGTTGGACCAACACATATAGCCACTCAGTTCTTAGTAGTACCTAGTGTAGGTGTGTTTGATATGTTATTGGGTAGGCCATGGATATACTAGTTACACACCATCCCATACACAGTGCATAGATGCTTGAAATACATACATATAAATTAGGTGGTAAAATTTGAGGATTTTCCATATGAGCATCCTCTACCTATTCCATAGGAAGTTACTTCATAGTCACCGGTTACAATTCCAACAAAGTTACCAAATATAACATAATTTTAAGTTAGATCTCAGAGCATTTTTCCTATTGGTACATCACAAAATTTAGTAGATCCACTAGTGTAGGTAAGGTATACTCCTACAGTGTCAACACATATGCATACTCTCCCATGGAGACCATTATTAGAGAGACCATTTTGACAGAGATATATCATAGATTCTAGAGGGAATTCTTCTACTCACCTTTTACTGATATCAGTACTATTGGGTTATCAAAGTTCTTCACATAGGGCACCTATGTCACCTATAGATTTTTCTATTATATGGATTCCTAAGACCCCTATAGTTCATAGGACACCGTAATCATCACCACAAATTCCTAAAACCACTACATAGGCAAACATAGATTACTTATTACAATAGATTATGGAATCATAGTTCTTATTTCACACAACATGCATGATCACAATTCCCTTATTGAGCATAGGTCATAGTGATAGTGAGTCTCCTATGACACTCATCATTTAGTATGGTTTCTTTCTTCTTATACATACTTTCTCTCTCTCTCTCTCTCTCTTTGCTCCTTGTACATACTTCATTTTTATATTGATTGTACATAGCTTATTTATTGAAAATACAAAAACAATATAACATGTCAAAAACATAAAAACATTTAAATAAATACTTAGAAAATAAAAAACTTATATATTGTATACATTTCTATGCTTACATTTATTATATTTTCTACGCACTACATATGCTAGCTATCTTAGTATAGTTAGTTTTATCATACTACATGTTTCACCTATTATTTTTGAGTGCTTGCAGCTTGTTTATAGAACTTAGGTCCACTACATTAATCAAGACTTGCTATCATCTACCCACTAGGTGCATATACATCAATCCATGGTTATTCACTTGACATATCCACCCACTTGGGAACATCATATTCATAGTTTTGATTACCAGGTTTTATTCTTACATACTCTGCATTCAATTTTAGCATTTTTATATCTTGATATTGATCATTACTACTCATACTCAAAAAAAAATTTGTATATTACTACTTTAAAATTACCATATGTACATCCTCTCTCTTACACGAATTTGTATTACATATTCATGCATGTTTTCATTTCTAATTTTCCTAGTTTAAAATTTATTTTATTTCTATGCTTATTCTATTCAAAGGCATTTGAATGTGTCATTCTTTGGATCTACTCTACTTTTATTCACATTATGTATGCCTTGGACATGTGCACATGTCCCTTGTGTGTGCTTTCCTTATTGTGTATGTAAACATTTAACCATGTCCTTCTATGTATCTATAAGCCAACTTGATTTTTACTTGCATATGTGGACATTATTAACATGTCATTATATGTCTTGTTTTCTTATATTCAGTGTCATGTTCCCATTTCCTTTGTATCATGGCCACTTACCCTATTTTTTGTCCCTCATGTGTTTTGTATGTATGTTTTATTGTATGAATCATGGCCATGACACTTGTATTTGATTATTACAAACACCAATTTTTAATAACATGAGGGACCTCATGCATCTACCCTTCTTACTTGGGTTCTATGATGGACATCATGCCCCATCCCCCTAGGTAGCTACTCAATTCTACTTAGATTTATTGTTACATGCATTTATTACATCTATCTTGTCATCCTTGTGTAATTTTAGACATGACATACATTTTACATTACATACTTATGCTCATATTATCTTACATTATGATGTTATGTATGCACATATTAGATTATCATGCAATTATCATATATGCTCTAGATAACACACATTTTTAGAGCTTTTTATTTTGAGTATAGTTATTGAATAGGTTTAACAACTCCTCTAAAAGGAGGGGGAATTCATAGGGGTTTGTCAAAGAGATAAATATCTTATATTACACTCACAAAACATTTTTTATCACATAGGTATAATTTCAAAAAATTAGACACAGGTAAACAAAGAAAAAAATATGACTAAAAAATTAGTAAAATGATAGAATTCTAACCAAAAAGACATTTGTGCCCAAATGGGGACACTAGCTCCACATGACACTACCATCTAAGATATGGTGATATTATCTAGAAGCCTCAATTTTAGAACAACTTAGATTATCTAGAATAATACATCATCTATAGTATAGGTTTCCATATATTGAGTTACAAGTTTATCAGTTATACTCAATTTTTACTTAGATTCACATTAGCTCAACTCAGATTCATATCATTTTCTTAGATTGGGGGCATCATGCACCATATGACCATTCTCATATTTAAATTTGATACTCAAATATAATTATTACAACTTAGTACATAATCAATATATTCAGATACCAAATTAGGGGTATGTGTGTGACACATTGTTTTTATTTGCTCAATTACATACCAGTTGATCAGATGGAATGAAAATTTCTATCATTCTCTACATTGTATACACTTAACATCATATTATAGGTTATCACCAGTTTCATGCCTTACTCCATACATAGTGGTTGGCATTTTTGAGTGACCCAGAGCCACCTAATGTAATTGATTGGTTGCATAGATGACATACATAGTTAGACATACTTAGACATTTTTTAGTGCTTCACGTAGTTTAGTTTCAAATTCATCTACTACACATGGGTGGGAAATGAAGGAGTCATATCTTACTTGAGTTATGAAGCCACCCACATGAGACAGTTGGACATATTATCAATCCAATCCAGGTTATTCACATGTCATGATCCACCAAGTAGGGGTGGGCAATGATGGATTTAAAACTAGATTGAGTTCTTAAGCCACCCACACATGAGGATTATTAAATCTATAAATTTAGTCTAAACTATTCATTGATTGATCACTATGTACATGCAAATATAGGTTATCACCAGGTTCATGCATTGGTTTATGTATCTAACAAGGTGTATCCCTTCATTTTCTCTTTCTTATCTCTTTACTTAGTTTTAATTAGTTACTTATTTACCAAGCATAGTCTTTTTCTTTTGACATCTCTTAAGTAAGGACTGATTTATGCACATTTCACTTACATGTCATGTATTATATCATTCTTCACATACATAGATCCAACTTCACATACTCAAATTCATCTTTATAGGTTTCAATTCCTAGGTAAATCTAGGTACACTTCTTTTTCCTTTATACTAGTCATTTTTCTTTACTACATTTATAAAATAAGGGGGGGGGCAAATGTAATCACCTAGAAGTGGTATTTGAGTGATAAGAGTGCTACTTGAGACCACCTATCCCTATCTTACCCCTATACCTATCCTAAATCATATTATCACACTTATTAAGCCTTTGTATGGGCCACAAGCATCCCTAATCAACTCAAACTTAGCCCCAAACCCTCATTTCTCGATCTTGACCCTTCATGCCTAGTGTTTTACTAGTTGGACATTAGCACCAAATTAAGGACACTAGATCCATATGGTGTTAGTGTTCCCAAAATGGTGCATATGTCCTTTACTCTAACTTTCTTAAATAAACAAAATTTAAAAATTAAACCCTCATAAGGTCAACCTAGACATATTTTATTATCTGCACAATTAATATAACATTATAAATACATGATTTTCATCCCTATATCCACTAGATGGAAATTGTATGTAAAATACCTATTCAAACATGAAACTAGCTGAGGAAAATCAAGGTTATCAATCCTTATTCTGAATACTACCATCTATAGTAGCCCTAAGCTCATAATTTCTAGATTTCTAATCTCAATAACACTCAAGGCCACTATCATACTAGAATCACTTGTGCTTACACCAACACTTAGGTGGAGAGAAATGCATCAGGCTTGATCCCTCCTCAAAGTATTGGTATGTAGGTAAATCTCTTCATAGTGGGGTGTTGAGGATGTCCAACCTATCCTAATAACAAACACACTTTTGAGCTAATACCTTACTTTCAAGGATAATTAGGGTTTACATCAAAAATCAATCATTATAGGCATAATATAGAGTTTAAAACTTTGTGTGTATAGGAACAGAACCTAAAAATCTAGACACAGTTACACCAAGAAGTTCAAGATAGCCCTACATAAAGGACACTAACACCAATATCAGGATACTCGAGCCACATGGCACTACTATCCAAATATGGCACTACTATCTAGGAGGGGTTATGATATAGGGATATAGTTGACAACATTCATACCTACGTCCATCTCAATTTCCATCACTCAAATTATTTATATTAGGTGTTTTCTAGATAATTATTTATTTACACTATTTATTACCATTTTAGAAAATTCAAAGCTAGTCAAATCTATAAAAAAAAAAAAAAAATAGTGGTTATTTTATGCATATTATTTCCCTAATTTAGTTTACTTAGAGATTTAATCAAACATAGGGTTTACATAATTTAATCCCTAAAAGGTTAAAATATTTAGATGATATGTTATGGAAAAAATTGCATTGAAACAAAAAGATTGTAGCTAATATGACAATACTTTTGCATGTCCACTACATTACAATTGGTCAACTATAATATTTGGATCATCTCAATCTCAGATTTATATACATTTGTAAGCCTTAAATTTTTTAACGCTCCTCTTTATATGCATTTCATTCCTTTAAGAGCCATTTTTTTAAATAATTATTTTAGTAAAATAAATTCATTCCTAAAATTAACGTATAGCTTGAAAATGACCAAGAGAAGGCCCACAAAACCAGGTGATAGTATTCCATTATTATTTACATTTTTAAGTATGAAAGGTAATTAGACATTAGTACTTCATGACTTATAATTTGAAATATCATTAGGTTAGTAATTTAAAAAACACATTTGATTTAATAAGTAAAAAATTAATAATTAAAAATCTATTTTTGAGAGGTTAAAAATAAATAAAATGGGTCAAAAACATAATTACTCATTCATGATGCAAATATTGATTTAATGTACACTAAATGTATAACTTCCAAAATTAGAGCATTTTTATCACCAAATTTAGTGTTTTTTTTAAGCCTAATGCAATTTGGGTCAACAAAAATCACATGCAAATTTGTTTCAAATTTTACAAAAAATGAAATCTTAACACAAACAATATTGCAAATTCATGAAAATCTACTAGTGTGAAATGTATAAGTATATCTCCCATGTTATAAATTTCATACCTTAGGCACATAATGATAAAGAATTGTCATTTCAAATGTACTGAAATTAATATTTATTTTTTTTATCATTCTTAAATTGTTGAATCCCATGACTCAGTGTCATTTTGATTGAAATGGACAAGACTAAAATTTTAAGGGGAATATTCCTTTATTTAATGCATTGCATAGTAATCAAGTGTTGCATGTCTCATTTATTCATTTTGGTTGTTTCCCTATTTATACCCTCATTTTAGGCCCACCCACTAGAGGAGTTTATTCTTGTGCATGATTTATGGTGGGAGGAAACCTTGAACACTAGATGTCTCAAATATCATTTGAAGAAGCAATCTTATAGCACATGAATTTATCATAAAATAATGGGAATCAAATCATTATTTCAATGTTTTAATGGGCCAATCCCCACCAAATTACTTTATTAAAATAAATGCATTATTTCAATATAAAATATGATTTTATATATGTTACACTGTTGATCTTGTTGTCATGGTTTTTTAAAATGGATAAAAATTGGTGGAAATTTAAGTTTTAATAAATGGCTAAATTTTTTGAACTAAACCCAAAACCATCAAAATTTAAAGAAAATCATTAATTAATTAATTAATTAATTAAAAATTTATAGCCAAGTTCCTTTTTACCCCAAAATTTTTTAAAACTAATTTGAGCCTCCCATGCAAAAATCCATTAACATTTCTCGTAATTTATAAAAATCATTTAATTTTTTATAAGTTATGCAAACACATGTTACTTTTCCAAAAGTTATGCAAATTTCAATTTCCTTTTTTTGATCAGTACAAATTAGAAAATTAATTTTATGTTTCATACAAATTGTAAATTTATTTTTATTTTATATGCAATTTGAATTTTTTTTTAGCTTCCGTGCAATTTGCAAAATCTTTTTCATCTTTCATATAATTTGCAAAATATTTTTCAGCTTTCATGCAATTTGCAAATTTGTTTTTAGTTTTCATAGAAATTGCAAATTTGTTTTAGGTTTATGTGCAAATTTTTAAATTGATTTAAAACTTCGTATAAATTATAATTTTTTTTTTAGTTTTCCCTTTCTGTGCAATTCCAAATTTTATTTTCACAAGTCATGAAAATGTAAATCATGCTTCCCCAAATCATGTGCATCATCTATCAAATTACCTAGTATGAAGTGGGCTACCTTCATTATTTTGTCAACTACAACCAATATCATGTCATGTCAGTTTCATGATAAAGATAAACCTTGGATGAAGTCCATACACAAGAGCCATGTAAATGCATACTTTCACATTATAATTACATTTTTCAATGGTGTAAATTATCATTAAAAATTAAAGTATCCTTTTTCAACTTGCATACAAACTCATTTAATTTTTCTGCTAATCATGAAAATATAGTTAATTTCTTAGGTAATGTTAAATGAAGTTTGTCTTCCCTTCTAAAAAATCTTTTCAACCTGTATGCTTAACTCTAGAAATTTTAGAAAATAAAAATTTGAATTTCTATTTGTGTTTTAATTGTCATCTACTAGAAGACATATATATTCAAGGTCACAAAAGGGAAGCAAGTGAATGGAAAAGAAGTTATTTTAATTTCTTCTTCAGTCAAAAAAATTTCATGCAAGAGTGCCTAGGAAAAAGAGAAATTTATGAATAAGAATTTATTTTTTAACCAAAAAGAGGTTGTACAAGTACATTCATTGAAAAAGGAATGAAAAAGGAAATTTGAAGACCAGAAATAAGTTGTTTTGTTTGGTCTTGTATATGTGAAACACTCCAAAGAGGAAAATGCACCCAGTCTAAGTGGAAGATAAAGATTTAAATTTTTAACATTATATTTTCAAATTATTTTTCCTAGCCAATACGTCATATGATACCAAGGAGGAATATGGGATTTTAAAGAATCAATTTTTTTTTTGTATCTACCAAAATCTGAACCATATGGCCAGTTGTATGACTTACATAAAAGAGTGGAAAGTGCAGTTTTTTTGTGAAATCTTTAAATTATTTTCCCTATTTCCTTTATCAACCAGCCTATCACTTGCATAAACTTAAATTATAGCAATTTAAAATTTTATTTTTTGCTTTTCTCTAAGTAAAATTTGAGTTGTATGGTCATCATATGGCTACCTATACACCCAAGGGGAGATGATAAAAATAAATTTTTCATCTACCTATATGAAAATTGTATGGCCAAATAAGTTGGAAAAGATAACAAAAAGTGAAAAAAATATTTTTAATTTATTTGGAGCAAGAGAGAAAGGTAGGGACTTGGGGAAGACAAAAAAATAAAATTAAGATAAAATTATTCTTGATTTGCAAATTTGTAATTTTTCTTTACTAGAATGTCCATCATATGACAGCGTCTAAGGAGGAAACAAAAATGAAATTGGAAAATTGTATTATTCTTACTTTTGGCCTGAGATAAAAATATAAAGTGGGGAAGTAGGATTTTAAAATTAAAAAAATGAGAATTTATGAAATCACATTTCAGTTCATTTACACTTGTCAAGAGGGTTCATGTTATAGCTACAAAGTGATTGATTAAAAAGGAAGTCAAAATTGAAAATGATAATTTAGCAATAAATTGATCTTCATTAGGTGGTGTTGAAAAGGCACCAAAATGAATTTATATAGGTGAAATTATGGGATTAGTAGCAATGGTGATTAGGCACAAAATTTCATTGAGTCATTTTGTCAAAAGGTTTATGTGGAAGTGGACAAATCAAAAACTATAGGTGAAAGATGTATGGATAATGTATAGACATAGAGGCAGAGTTCAATAAGTTTGTGAGACATAAAACAAGCACAACATTGAAGAATAAAATGCAATTGACAAGTGTAAATCTAAATCTAAAACCTTTGTGAGAATTCTCCTAGTTCATACCATGTAAATGGCCTAATGGTGAATCAAATTAATTCAATTTTATTGAGACATTTGGTCAAACAAGGATAAGACACATGAATACTATGATGAGCTCAAGAGATACTGCCTCTATAAACCATCTATATGTTCTCAGTCATCTAGGTGTTATAGAGTCTTAAAGCAATACAAAATGGATGATGATATTAGTATTTCATCCATGCAATCAAAATATAAAAAAATAAAATATAGTGAAGATCACTTTGGGTGGACATTCTCACACATTGAAAGTGAAGGCAAATAGACTTTGTCAAATGTTTTTGGTCTTTTAATAAAAATGTTGAATATTGTTATACAATTTATATTTTTAAATTTTGTAAGTACAAACTCACAAATGCAAGTCATGAAAATGCACCAAGTCATCTTTATATATTTTAATTTCACTTTTGCATGTGGTGGAAATGTACTAATGCACTTTTACACCACTTAAGTGGTGCATTTTTGTAAACTCATTTTTGCAGCTTCTAAAATGCAAAAAAATGGTTATGCCCCATAATCACCTCCCCATGCTATAAATATGAATATAAGGCTCATTATAAGGTGAATTTTTGGGTAGTGAAACTATTAGGATATTTTTTATGAAGAGTTAAGCTTTGTTATCAACTCAATAAAGATCAAAATTGGGAGATTTTGTAAGCTTTATATTCAACATTTATTTATGAGTTATATCTTTGTATGTGATTCCCTTGTTTATATATCTATACTTCCAATTCATATTCATAATCATTTCAAGATTATTAGATAATGGAAATTTTGCATTAAGTATTTCTTTTAAAATCTTCTTGTATCGTTTCTTTGAATGTGAAATCTCAGGTTAAATGTATGAAACCACCAATATAGAAAAAAAAATTGCTGTAAATATTTGTGAATGTTTTTTCCCTACTTTTCCATTTTTGGATTTCAATAAAGGTAGCTCCATTTTTTAATAGGATATTATGGACTTTATCTTGTGTTTCTAACTAACACAAGGACTCAGTTCCCACACTGTTGACTCAAAGTCACTAATTTGTCCCATTGACAAATTTTTGAGACAATAGATCTAAAATATAAATTATGGGTGGAACTTCATGAAAATGTTATACTTTTCTTATCATCTAAGTCTATAATATCCATCCATAAGGAATCATAAATGAATAAAGACTTATAGATCATTAAGCACTATGTATTTACTTTATGTTTTCATACCCCTTGGGTTATTAATTTTTTTTTTTAGAAATAAACAATAGGGGAAATCCTTGAGATTGACAAATTTTTGAACTCCGTTGGAGGTATGATCTTATGCCACATGTTTTAAAATATTAAATCACACCCATAATTATTTACCTTTTATAATAAATCATGCCTATCATTGGGATTGGTTTATTTTGAATGTAATGTCAAGTTAAATATTTTAAGGATGACATTCATTTGAAACCTTTCAACACAATGATGTTATTCCATAGTTTAATTTTTAATCATGTCCATTGTATTGCATTCATATGAAATTAGGATTAGTCTCTATTAGATGGATAGTATTATAAAAATGATGATGGGGATTGTATGATGAGAAAATCCATTTAATAATATAAATATCCTATAGTATAGTAAAATAAATAAGATCGTACTATATCCAACATAAATACAATTGGTCACACCATAAAGTGAGGCAAAGGATGAAATAACAATTCATTTTTAAAAAAGGGATCAAGGTTATAATTAGGAAGTTTATGTACGGAACTAATGAATAAATACAACCTATATCCAAGATGTAAAATAAGTAAACTAATAAAAATAAATTTCATTATTTGGTAGCTAAGATGTATCTAAACTAAGGATTGTAACTAAGAGGTATTTAACTATGGATATGCTGACATGCAAAGATAACATAAATTAAGATAAACATGGAGAAGAAGATAAAAACATACAACTTTAGTATATTCACATAAATCAAACAAAATAAACTATTTAAAGATATAAATCCTTACCTTGGGTTGACTTGTAGATGCATTAATCTCCCCCTTGGTTTGAGTGTTACTTTAGGAGATATGTTATAGTTCAAGACTCAAATGGATAGGATAAAGACCTATGTGTAGACACCTAATTTTGGCCACTTTTATACCTACATCAGTATTCAATTCAATTTCTATAAAATGACATATTTTAAGCCTATAAATCACTTAAAATACCCAAATTCATGTGTGTAAGGGATTTAATTACCCAAAATCATGATGAGACTAGATTAAATGGTTTATTACCTTGTATACATCACTAACCCAACTCGATTATAACCCCAATCAAATTATGACCTAGTAATTTGGCACTATTAGCATGTTAATCTATTAATTAATGACATTTAAATCAATTTCCAAATTCTAAAAATCACTAAGAAAGACTAATTATATTTCAAAACCTAATTAACTTGCCTAAACAAAAATTAATTAGTTTCATGTACTAAAAGGGAATTTTTGCCAAAAATGAAGTCAAAGAGTCAAATGGGCTGATAAAGTGATTTATTATCTCATAAATATTCAAAAATATGACTCACACCTCACAAATATCTAAAATTAAGGTGTCAATATTTCATGAGTGTTCTAAACCTTCTCAAAGTTAGACTAGCCCAATCAAGGTTAATTTTGACTCAACCCATGTTAGAATTTAACCTAACCTTCACATGGTTAGAATTAGTTCTTTGAGATTTAAATAAAAGTTCCCATGTCATTGATAAAAAATCTTGTGTGTAAATTTATTCTACTAGAATACCTTCTTGAATCCCTTTGAGAGTAAGGTTATTATACCAAAATTATGAAAAGCTTCTACACCAAGCCACAAGTGACTATTGGAGAAATGCTACCACCTTGGATGAGCTTTGCTAAGATACTAAAATCATCATAGGTTGAGCACAAACATTAGTATTCCAACAAGTAAACACCATATGTGACAAGAGAGGTAATAAATTTGTGTTGTCTTCATTTCTTTTTATGATTTTGCTTATTATGTTATGCTTCCCCTAGTGTCTAGGCAAGAGGGTTTAGTCTTAGTGAATTTTTGTTTTTATATTTTCTTATTTTAACTAACAAAAGTCTAATCTACATTTTGTTTCCTCTCCATACTCCTAACCCACATAAATGGCATGCCTAGTGGGACCAAACATCCCATATGCATAAGGAGATTAATATGCTAGTCTTTATTTTTCAAAAAAAATGCATATAAATTTTCAAGTTTAGAATTTTAGATTTTTTTTACGTATTTTATTAATAAGCTCGTAGGGATCGATGCTAATTTTCCAAATTGACATCAATTTCAAGAATCGACCACAATATCTACATGAAAAAAATAACAAGGTAGGAAACATGGCTAATAATGGTTTTACTTGATTTTAATTACCTTCAATTGGTGTTTGATGATCTATATATTATATTTATATCCAATTTATTACATAATACATGAGATGTTTAGGTTTTAAGCTCATTTATTAATCATTATTCCTTCAAAATAGAGTTTGATTTTATGTGCTTTGTAGGAAATGTTGATCTACTTAATCTATGTTGATTTTTATAATCGACATCGATCTCTGTGGATCAGTGATGATTGGTCTCTAAGACCAAAAAAATCAAAAACCCAAGAGGTAAATTTAAATTTTCATTTTCTAACTTAATTTTGGGCTTCTAAATAGGTAAACCCTTTAATAATCTGTAGGTCCTGAGGTGAAAGAGCAAAGTTTAAGCATGGTTAAATCTTACATTATATTTGGTGCTTAAAATGTACTTAGTTTTTTTCATCTCTTAGTTACTTTTAAAGTTTATGAAATTATCAACAACAAAGCTAAGCAGGAAAATTTCACATCACATTTCAATTGGTGTTTTAAAAATAGACACAAACATAGACTAAGTACTCTTAATTTATTGCTTGTTTTTTGTTTTGTTCATTTATTATGTGTTTTTGCCAACCAAGCCTAATGTGTATGCTCTCCCCCCATCCCCTTTAGGGAACTTAGGTAACTAAAAATTCTTTGATTATTTATTTTTTCACTTATTCCAAGCATAGAATAAAGTTCACGAAGGTAGTCCCTAAGATTTGAGTGACTTGGGTGATCTTAAAACGATCTTTAAATTCATTATATATTTATTTATTACATCTTGGCTTGTGGGTGGGAGTTCATAACCTCCCCACGAGTTCTTTAGGGAAATATTGACCTAGTATTTCATATGTTGGCATCATTTCAATCCCATTCCATGATGGATTATATAATTTAGGGAATGAATACTTTGATTTCTAGGGGGCTGAGTGGCTAGCCTTTCTAATCATAATGAAAACCCAAGTTAGGTCTAGCTAACTAGGGGATTCCACTAAGAATCACATGGATGGAATCATTATACAAATGAATAGACCCTTACATAGTAAGTTATTCGGTATGAAATCAATTAACGTGATTACATCTCTAGTGTTAAATACACTTGGGACTATCTCGAACACATAAAAATTATAGTTTTTAGATGAACCCCACTTATCATAGAAATATTGTCAATGTAGGGTGAGTAGCCCAAAGTTCCATATAATTGTACTAATTCTTGAGAAAATAGGGGGATAAAAACCCTACTTTTCATTCACATTTATAATTTAGATTAACAAATTATTTCCTCTCAAGAAGGAGTATATAGATAGAATTTGATGATATGAAACAACCTTATCAGTTTGTAGTGATATGATGATACACTCAAGTGTTTTTGTTGTCTATTTCTTTTACTTGCATTGTTTTGTGTCTAAAATTATTTTTTTTTGTAAATAACACATCAAAACAAGTCCAAAAGATTCATGTCATCTTATACACCCCTTTATCCTAAGAGTTGTTACTCTATCTATCTGTGTTGCACTTTGTGCCTTGGAAATTTGTTCAAAAACCTTTTTTGTTTTCTCTTGTTTAAACAAGGCATCATTACATTTCCCATTTCATCTCAAACTTTTTCCTTGGATATTCTAGTTCAAAACTTTTTCCATATCATTTATTTAAAGGAGCATCATTTCACTATTAGTTTTGTTCCAATCTCTTTTCACTTTTGAAACAAATTTTTAAACTTTTGTTATACATATCTTATTTCAAATGCATAGTTACACTACCTATTTTGGTCTAGCCCTTTTGCCTTATAGTATTTGAGTATTTTTACATTAAATATGAAGCTCAACCTTTCAAATTAAAAATCTCAAACTGATTGGGTTCATGTTAAAGCCTCATATAATTTGGGTTTAGGTTGTTTGCCTTTTGTGTTTAGATTGTGTTATTTGGGTTGGTTTCATATTTTCTCTAAATATCCCTTGCATAGACCTAGTGGTTGTTATTTATTTTGAGCCTTGATTAGAATGTCCCTTTTTGAGCCACGTGATTGCCATGAACTTTGTTTGAAGTTGTTGTGCCAAATTTTTGAGTGTCCTAGTCCCTTTCTTCCAGTAGTTTTTGTGAGTCAAATTTAGAGTCTTAAGTGAGCCAATTATCGAGTGTCATCTGAGCCAATTACCTTAGTTTAGTTTTTTGATTTTTATGTTTCTAAGTCTAGCCTTATTTTAGTACTAATATAATCACCTTTGGGTAGATAATTGATACCTATTGATCCTAGTTCATAATAGTTCTACTTTGTTTAGACACTCTTGTGACTGATTATAACTACATGTGGGCAAATCATTACTCTAGACATAAATGAGTTTGAGCCTTTGTGTTACTTTTGGTGTTGATTATAATTGCCTTTGGGTAAATCAATATCATTTTGTTAAACTGGTCTTGCTTTTTTTTTATTTTTCCTTTGCCTAATTTAGTTGTTTCTCCCTTTATGTCTCTTTTACTAAGCCAAAGGCCCCTTTTTGGATATCAATTGTTTGTTACCTTTAGACCCTTTGTTTGTCACATAACCTATTGATGGATATAAAATTACCTCATTGCACACATATCATATCTATGCATAATCCTAATTATGGTAACTTTGTGACCAATGAACCTTTTTTTCAAGAGTCATATGGTGGCATTGCTTATGAGAGGGATCCATATCCATCTTATAACATCCCATAAGTTGAATAAAGGCATGACCCTTTAGTGAAAAATTTAGTAATTGTGCCTCCTTATCTACCCAAGAACTAGATCAAACACAAAAATACCTTACTCAAATGATGCCTAACATGGAATATAACCAATAATAAGAGCCCTATTATGTTACTATGTTGACACAAACTAGTTATGATTCATACTTATTTGAATGTCATTTGTTATAAAATAAAGATGAAGTGATAATTAGAGATATCTAAGTAGGAGCTAAGTTTTCATCAGACTTCCCACATGAAATTGTGAGTAGTTTGATTAGAACACCTAGTAATGGCATTTAAATTTAACCACTCAAACAAGCATCTACTATTTATAGCCAAAATTTGGTCCAAATGCCATAATAAGACCACAATACACTTATAAAAGGAAAAGATATTTTGGATGAATAGATATAATAGGTAAAATAAGCATACCAAACATATCTCAATCTAGCTCATAACCTTAATGCAAAGGTTATTTCCAATATGGAACTTATCAAGACAACTCCATCAATAGGGAAATAACTAGATGCTTCAGGCTACACAAATCAAAACATAGACCCTTTTATCCAAATCACATTGGTTGGCGATATGTATAATGTCCACATTTTTATGGAATATAATATTTCTCAAACATAATACCATGCTCAAAATATTATAGATAGCAAGTAAGTGCAGTCCAATTTATGCCAAAGTAGGTCTAACTTACCACCAAGAAATATGAATTAAGTTCCTTTGAATAACATGACAAGTGGATTATAATAACAAGGAATAGGTATGCCTATTTCCCAAAATCAAAAATCAACCTCCACTCCTCAACCATATACTTCCTCAAATTTACAATAGGGGACAATGAGCCAACAACAAACCAACATACCAATACAATAAGTGTATAACACTAGACCACCTCAATAGGTGATAATGAATGTTCTACCACAACAAGCACAAACTAATACACCTTCTCAATCACAAACATTACTTAACTAATAATGTATTCCTATTGGTCAAAATGTACCATTTGGTCAACATCAAAAAATTCCAAATCAACAAATAAAGAACCCCCAATAGTTACCAAACCAACAAGTGCCATTTCAACAAATGCCAAATCAACAACAATTTCCACTTCACCATCAAGTGTCATTTCAACAAATATCGATCCAAAAATAGGTGTTTATCCAAAAATAAGGTTCTTATGCACAATAGGTACCAAATGCTTGACAATAATTTCCTTTCACCCAATGGGTATCACATGTGCAACAAAAATCCAACTATTAACACCTCCAATAGTATGGATCTAGTCAATAACGTGTTCCGTATATCCAATAGGGTTCAATAAGTAGGCAACAAGTTCCCTCCCAAACCCAACCATACCAACACATTCCACAAATCCAAATGTCATCAGTGTTTTCTTAATTCACTATCCAAGGTTATGTATCCAACCCAAACCAAAATGTACTTCAACAATAACATATTTTATACCCATAATATCATCCTAATATATAGATACACATACTTGGCTGACTAGCCAATTCAACTAATATCCCATAAAACACTTACCCTAGTCAAAGTAATCCACCTTTGACCATGCAACCCCCATATTAGTATTGTAATAAATGTAGGATACAATTTAGGTGATATAAGTGGGAAAATAAATGAAGAAATTCAAACTTGAGGAGATATGTTCTTATCCATTTAACATGGAGTATTTATAAATACCATTTCCACCAGGTTATGAGTCACCTAAATACAACAAATATAAAGGCAAAGGTGACCCTAGAGTGCATTTGATATAATTTTTTGTCACCTGCTAGCTAGCACCTATAATGATATATACATGTTTTTACTCTTCCTAAGGAGTCTAGTTGAACATGTATTAGAATGGTTTTTGAAATTATCAAAGAACTTGTACCTAACTTTGATGATCTATCAAATAAGTTTGTACAACACTTTTCATACAACATCAAGCATGAGATTCATGTTGTAGATCTAGGCCAAGCTAAGCAAAGGACTGGTGAGAGATTCACTACATACTTGTAACATGGAAGGGCCTTAACAAGTTGATTTACACATAATCTACTAGATAAATAGTTGGCTGCCATATTTACTAAGAGTTTATATTGTGATTTATCTTATCATCTTGAGTTGAAATATTCTCACACATTCAAAGAGGTTATATCAAAATGAATCTAGATTGAGAAATCCCTCATCAACAAAGGCATAATCAAATTATTCTCTTCCAATTAGAACCATAACTAGAATCAAGACCAAAACCATAACAGAACCAAACTCAAATATTGGATTCAACACCACCTCAATCCAATAATAATGAAAGACATAACCCCTACAACTAAAATAAAAATGTTGTTGACAATGAGGTTATTAAACCACACCATGTTCAGATGGTGTAAACATTGACTATACATATACCTTAACCCACTCAAAAATCACTCCCTCCATACATTCCACCAAGACCTCCATAAAATTAACAACCATAAAATCAAAACCAATTACAAACCCTTCCTCCTAGGAGAAGACCATCTGTTACTCACCATTTCAGTGACCTTGATAAGCCCATTGAGTTTGTGTTCTAAAGATTAGTTCAAGAAAATATGATCAGTTGGCCAATACCAAAGACATTTCCTAATGATACTCCTTTTCCTAATTGGTATAAAGAAAATGAATTTTATGAGTACCATCATGTTAGAGGACATTCTATAAGATGGTGTATACAACTCAAACATCTGATTAAGAACATTATAGAGAAGAGAGAGAAATAAAAAGAGATGCTCATATTCCTATGAACAATAATAACTTAGGTATATACAATAATCAATTTTCCCAACATCATAATAATTATAATAATAATAATAATAATAATAATAATAATAATAATAATAATAATAACAACATTACCTACAACAAAAATAACAATGATAGAGAAATCCACCACATAATCAATGACAATAATGCTAGCCACAATAGCAATAGAATGGTCAAAACCAAAGGAAAAATGATCAAACCAATCAAGGAGTTAACCATTCCATTATGTATAAATATAACAATTTTTTAGGATACATTTTAGGTAGTCATGTTGCAACCATTACTATTAAACCCAGACCAAGTACCAATAGACTTAGACCTTCACATAACAATACCTATTTGCCAAATAATACCTACCATTCTCCCTATGTCAGTGATTCTTATATGAGTAATGTTGATAAAAAAAAAACTCTCTATTGTCCAAGAATCATCATTGTAAACCTCCCTACCAAAGCCAAGTTCTAGATGAAGATTGTGCAATCACTACTCGATGAGCCAAAGTCACTATCAGAGGACCACAAAAAAATACTACAAATGAGCCTAATAAATATTTTGTGTCTATCAAAAATAAATCAACTAAAAAAACTAAATGGAAAACATATGATATTTATGAATAACTAAAGAAGACACCTTCACACATATCCATCATGGATTTGTTGTGCACATCTACCATCAACAAAGACAACTTGAACAAGTATTTGAACCAATCCCTTGTGACAAATAATTCACTCCAAATAAATTCCAAGCCATGGTAGGACACTTGGCCCCTATTAATGTCTCACCTTTAACCAAAGTGATATGTCTTCTCTGGTCCCTCTGCATAATAACCCATTGTACATTAAAGTTGGTATAATGAAACATATTGTTAAACATGTCCTTGTAAACAATGGTTTTGATCTCAACATTATGTCTCTAAATTTAGTCAAACATATTAGATATATAGTAGCCAACTTGTAACTAGATACCATCATTATCAAAGTATATGATAATGAAGAATAGGAATCTCAAGGCACCATTATCTTGCTAGTATTCTGTAGGCCATTAACCCATGATACTTTGTGTCATGTTTTATATCTAGAGATATCTTATAATATGTTATTAGGCCGACTTTTGATCCATAAAATTAGGGACATACCTTCTACATTTGCATTAGTGTATAAATTTTCCACATTTAGAAATGGAAGTGACTATACCTATTGATCTTCAGCCATATCAATATTTTAAAAGCCTTGAGGCTGAGTATAAAAGCTACAACTACCAATTTAGCATGAATCCTATGCCTAAGTTAGATAGTGGTAGCTGAAAAAGAAAAAGTTGTTGAATCAGGCCCAAAATCCAATTACATTAACCTAGACAACTTAATATATACCTTAGCCATGCCTCCATCAGATATTTCTAATCATTTCTATGTCACTGATAAAGGTATTGGAGAATATAGCACCTATAATGCATTCTATATATCCAAATTACCCATAAATCCTAAAGCTTACAGGAGACCTATGACCAAGACTACTAGTATGGCATGGGACACCAAAGGAAAATCTCAGTTGAATAAGCCTATTATCTTTAAAGTGGCCTCTATCATATAACAAGATCCTTTAGTAGAAGTTGATTCATAGATCTACATTGATGAGTTGGTTGATTGTTACCAAAGTGGAAATTATTCTATTCTAAATAAGATTATGGATCACCTAGCATATGAAGGCAAAGGCCTTGGGTTACATCAACAAGGAACTATTGAACCAATCTTAATTACTAAGTATAAGGTAACACATGGTATTATATTTAAACTGCTTGGGAGTGATTCCACATATCTAATTCATGTTCTAACACCAATAACTAGCAATGATGATGTCGATAGTGATGTAAGGTCTAATTATAGCATCTATGATGACTTTACTACTATAAACTTATTTTACCCCCATGCCATATGCATCATTAATCTTATTTATCAACCTACGTATTTAACCCTTTATCATCCCCAATTGATATATTGGGACTAACAAGAGTCAATGGTACCTTTAGACAAGTTTGAAAATGATGAGGCCAAGTACAAATTTCTAGGATTAAGGAGTCATATTCCTCTTGGAGACCACAAGAAGGGAATTGTTATTTGATTGGATCATGTTACCTACTTTGGAGAGAAAGTGAACTTCCCTTGCCAAAAAGAAAAAGAAAATCAAACATTGAGGTCTAAAAGTGAAAACCTCTTTAGGGCACTTTCTGACTAGGGAAAAAGTAATTAAAAATGCAAGTCTTTTGGTGAAAACTAGTTTTTGGCTCCATTAGATGGGGATGTTCACCCTCTTCCTATGAATCATAGGAAATATCTATTCCACAACCTATTTATGGATTAGATATCAGCATCAAGGAGCAGTAAGATTTTGCAGATATTATTCAAGAGTGCCTTGAGATATTTGTATCATGGATAATTCTAGCATTAGGAGATTTTTATTCTTCCTGTTTAGGCTAATTAGATGAGATAGTCCATCTAAAAGACTTTGTCATTGCTAATCAGTTCAACTCCTTACCAATTATTCTAGATGATGGTTCTACACTTTTAGTGGAGGACACTTCAGAGATAAATATAGGGATTTTAGAGGACCCAAAGTGTATTAAACTAGATGCATCTTTTACTATGGAGGAATGTGAATCTTTTACATCCATTTTGAGAAAATTTGTTGACATATTTGCATGTGCCTATTCAAACATGCCAGTTTGGACCTTGCTTGGTTGTGCACTGTCTTGTTGTATATCTTGATGCCAATCCTATAAAATTAAATTTATGTAAGATGTATCCTCATATTATTTTGTTAGTAAATAAAGAGTTAAAAAACTCTTAGACTCAAAATGCATTAGGTTGATTGACTATTCAAAGTGGATAAAAAACATTGTGCCAATAAGCAAAAAGCTAGAAGGGATGTGAATTTTCACTAATTTCAGAGATATCAGCAAAGTTTTCCCAAAATATGACTTTTCTCTACCTAATATTGACATGATATTTGACTCAATGGATGGATATGAAATGCTCTCTCTAACGGATGGATTTTTAGGATACAATCAGATCAATATAACATATAAGATCAACACAAGATAACATTCACCACTTTGTGGGGAATTTTTTGTTATTAGGTAACTTTTTTGGGCTTAAGAATGCTAGAGACACTGACCAAAGAGATATGACAGTGATTTTTCATGACATGATGAATGACATTGTTGAGGATTATATCAATGATATTTTGGGTAAGTCAAAGTCTCATTTTGATCACCCCATTGTGCTATGTAGAATATTTAAAAGACTTTATGAGTATAATGTTAGGATTAATCCAAATAAATGTGTATTTGGCATCACTTCTGGAAAAAAAATTAGGTTTCATTATCTCTCATAGGGGCATTAAAGTCAACCTAGCTAAGGTCCATATAATTATAGAAATGCCACCGTCGTCTACCTTATAGCATTTATGCAATTTATAGGGAAAGATTCAATCTATCATATGCTTCATCTCATAATTAGTTGATAAATTCCATCCATTCACACACTTATTTAATAAAGGTGCCACAATCTCCTAGAATGAAGAGTGTTAAAAATTATTTGATTAGCTTAAAGAATATCTTTCCAACCCACCTATTTTATTATCACCAACTCCAAACAAGCCGTTACTTTTTTACCTATCAACAACTGAGAATGCCCTAGGGGAACTTTTGACATAGCATGACAAATAGGGAAAGGAACATGCCATTATTATTTGAGTTTAATATTAGTCATGTATGAGCATAACTATATGCCAATTTAAAAATATTGTTTAGCATTGGTGTTCACAACCCAAAACCTGTGTCATTATATGTTAAAAAATAAGACCATTATTATCACCAAAGTATATCCACTCAAATATCTACTTTCCAAATAAGCTCTATAGGGATTTATAGAAAAATGGATTATGTTATTGAGTGAGTTTGAAATTGAATATGTCAATCAGAAAGCCATTAAGGGGAAAGTACTTACAGATCAGCTTATTGAAGCTCATCTTCAAGATACTCAACCTCTTACATTTGGATTTCAAGATGAGGCCATCATGATCATTAAAGAAGTGGAAGTACCTCTTAAGGATAAATAGTCAAATATTTAATATGATGGATCATTCATGATTCATGGGTTATTGTTTGTTACACCATAAGTGGATCTCATCCCCAAGTCCTTTCGTATTGGATTTCTCTATACCAATAACATGGTTGAGTATAAAGAGCTCATTACAAGGCTTCATCAAGTAATACAGTGGAAAATTAAACATTTACTAGTATATGGTGATATTTAGTTAATAATCAATCAAACCTTAGATCAGTATTAAACCAAGGATGAGAATTTGATACCCTATAAATCAATGGTCGATATTCTCAATAATTATATTTCCAACATCCAATTTGAAAGAATGCCTCAAGCCAATAACAGGACAATGGATTTATGTCCATTATTATCTCTATGATTTATATCACCAAAATAACTATGGATTATCATTTTATTATTGAACATATCTTACCATCAACACATGAACAATCAACCATCGATATGGTTTGTGACATTGCTAGTCCCACATCTCCCTAATACTCTGATATATACACCTACCTTTAAGACCAAACCATGCCTCTTGATTTATCACATAAAAGATAAAAATCCTTCACCTTTAAATCCTCTCATTATGCCTTACTTAGACCAAATTTATATCATATAATCTATAATAGAACTTTGCTTTGTTGTTTACCTTTGGTAAAATCCGGACTAGCATTGAGAGAAGTTCATAAAGTGTGTGGAGCCCACACTAGTGGGGAAATTTTAGCCAAAAATTTATTATGTACCAGTTATTACTATTCAATGATGGAAGTAGATGCACCTGCATAGATGAAGAGGTGTGTCAAGTGTTACAATCATGCTAATTTGATTCATGCTCCAACCAAGACACTCAAACTATTAATGACACCATGATTATTCTCAACATGGGGACTTGACCTTGTCAAGAAGATAAATCCAACTTCTTTAAATGTCCATAAAAACATCCTAATTGATATTTAATACTTCACTAAGTGGATGGAATATATTCCCCTCATATCATTGGTAAGTAGATCTCCAAGTTCATATTCAACCATCTCATTTGTCACTATGGCATCCCCTTTGACATTATATCTGATAATGGTGGATCATTCAATAATAAAGATGTGAAAGTAATTTATTCTCAATACCACATCAAATAAAATTTCTCTACCTCTTATTATTCCTAGGGTAATGGCTAAGCTAAAGCTTCTAATAAAACCATTGTTAACATTCTTAAGAAGATTGTCAATGACACTAGTCAAAATTGACACTTACATCTATTCAATTCCCTTTGGGCATACCATACCACATTCCATACTCCAACAAGAGCTACACCCTATTCAATTATTTATCAAACTAAATCCATTCTTCATATTGAGGTCAAGTTACCTTCTCTCTAAATTTCATTACAACACATCATTGATGACAAACTCTACATAGTGGCTCACTTTCAAGAGCTAGATTTACTTGATGGTAAACATTTGGCCGCTTTGAATAATCTTTAGGTTTGTCAAAACTGATTAAATGCTAGTAAAATATGTGCATAAAGCATTGTGAATTTGATCTTGGAAACCTAGTACTAAAAGAGAATTAGAAAAATGTAAATTTTGAATCCAATAAAAAGGGAAAGTTTCAATCAAACTAGTTAGGGCCTTATGTGGTCATTTCCAACTATGGTTCTGGAGCATATAGGATCGTTACACTAGAGGGAGATAAACTTGATGAAATAATGAACATAATGCATCTCAAACATTTTTATTCTTGAGGGATTCGTATTATTTTCTAAAAATATCATCTGAGTTATGCCATATTATACCTATTCTATGTACTACACCCCTTACCATCCTACCATACCCTTAACCCTTCACCTACCATTTCTTTTTACCTAACCCCACCTATCATGCTTGGACTTGGTTCTAATTCATTTATACTTTAGGCATGTTCCATGGTTGATGATAGATTGAGTTTTCATAGATGTTTCATAATTACATGTTTGAATGGTAGTATATTAAAGTAGTATAATAGTGGATCTAGTAATTGCATCTTTCATTTATTATTACACTTGATTGGTGCCATTGATTATAAACACCTTTGGCCAAATCAATGTTCCACCTTATGCTACTAATAATAACCACATATGGGAAAATTAGTACCACTAACCCTTTGTCATTATTTCCTAATTATAACCACCTATGGTAAAATTAGTAACAACACCTTTACCATGCATTATTGCATCACTTTGCCATTACTGTTATTTTTTACCTTGTCATTTGCCTTTTACCTAGAACTTGTTGGTACTTAATCAGAAGCATTTCACTACCTTATTTAGGAAAAACTAAAATGACCTGAGGTCCTAATGGGACTATGTAGGTAGTGCTTGATTCATGTTGAGATTAGAACAATCAGCTTTAAGCCACACTCTCACCATTTTGTAAGTTGGACTCTTTTGTGTCTCATAATTCTTGATGGAGTTGAAATGCCTAGAAAATTGCAAAATCATTTTTAATAGTTTCAGAAACCCCTAAACATTTGTAAAAGATATATAAAATCTTAAAAATCATAAAAATTGGATTAAAATTTCCACATGAGATATAAAGCCATCAAAATTTTCAAAATGGGCCATCTTATCTATTCAATTTATTTCTAGACCACCTTGGTCTTTTTCCTCCTATTTTTGGAAGAACTACATCATCCTAAGGTCTGTATGGACTATGTAGGCAGCACTTAGATACATGGGGTATCTCAGGTTAGTTCAGTTATACCTTCCTTCTTTTTTTACCACTAATTTTCCTTAAGGGTCCTAGGACCCCTAACTATTTCATGAGTAACCATTTGTCATTTAATTTCCCCATCTATCTTGGCCTTCAGTCGTATACTCTCATCATTTTATGAATTCACATAATGAGAATTATGTATTTAACTTTGATTCATTAATGACCACTCAACTTCATCTTATGCTCTCACCATTTTGTGAATATTCTTTGTTTCAACACTCGTATTATTTTAAAATTTTATTATCCTTCTAATCTTTATATGTAGTAGACACTATGAATTACCATTTCAATTCATTTGTGGATACTCATCTTTAAACTTTTAGTGTGGTTTTAGCCTAAACCATACTCTTTCATGCTTGCATGATTTTTTTGTGTTGAGGTTTTCATGATTATGACATGTCATCCCTCCTTCTCTCATACACTCATAATTTTTTGAAACCATTCCTATTTTCCTCTACCCATCAATCACATTTTATTTTCATTCATTTCATTCTATCCCATATCCTATGAGAACTACATTTGGCCTAGAGTTCACATTGGATCTTGTGTCCATGGAACTATGTAAGCAACATCCACTTGCCTAGTGCATCTGGAGTCATCTTATATACCCCTTCCTTTTCTTCTATTCCACCCCATATTATTTGTTTTCTCATTTTGTTATTATCTCCTATGACCTCTAGGAATTTTTTATTTGTCTTGTTTATGTTGTTATTTTCCTATAACCTAGGGGAAACCTTGTGCCAATTGTTCTTATGTTATGATACTTGTGTCATTACTACCTAGCTTAGGGGTCACCATGTCACCAAGAGTAACACCTATATTACACATGCATGAATAATTTATTTTTTGTTTATGCTAAAATTTTGATTAACCATTGTTTGTACCTTTTCATTTGTTTGTTTTATATGTGTTTAGATTAGTTTGTTTATTTCACTTTTCTTTGCTTTGGATTATTTAATTATTTTGATTAATTTTTTTCACTTTGATTGATTGCATTTTTCATTTATTGGTGTTTTGTTTTTTATTTTTATTTTTGTTTTGTCATGTTTTTATTTTTGTTTTGTTATGGTTTTATTGGTGCTTTGTTGTGTTTTTTTTGTTTATATTTTTGTTTGTTTTTATCTTTTTGTTTATTTATTTGTTGTTTGCTTTTTGGTTGTCATAAAATTATTACATTTTGTTTACACTTAAGTCTTAATTATCCACATTATATACTTTGGTTGTGGACTTTTGTATCTAATCTTACACTTGATTTATTTGTTATATTTACACTTGGGATTTGAATATCCACATCTTATTCCTAAGTTATTTATCTTTACATGTAAATTGAGTTTTCCATGCTTAGGATATACAATACCATTTTAGTTATCCATAACTATTATGTATAATATCACAAGCTAAAATAAAATCATGTTGACATGGAGTCTTATAGAAATGGTATCATCTCTTTGATGGTCATAAACTAGCCAACTACCCTAACACATGCCTCAATTCATGAGTAATGAACAAGTGTAATAAATGATTTTTATGTGTTTAACCAGATGAGCATCTTTGAATAAGCATCCATATGAGTCATACAACATAATAAGATGTTAAAATCCAAAATAACAACCCCTCCCTTAACCATCCCCTTTTTGGCCTCCTCTTGAGACCCATTTAACTATGCCATTTTCTTAGCCTATATCCCATGTTTGTTTGAACATGCCACTTTGAACTCATATTTTGGCTAGAAATGTGTTGTTAACCTTTTTCAACACTATATTTTTGGCCCTCCTCTTGAGACCCATTTAAAAATGTCATTTTATTAGCCTACATATTATGTCTATTTGAATGTGCCTCTTCAAAATTGTATTTAGGCTAGAAATGTGTTGTTATCCTTTACCATCACTATCCTTTTGGGCCTCCTCCTGGGACCCATTTAAAAATGACATTTCGTAGCCCATATCCCATGTTTGTTTGATTGTGCCTCTTTAAACTCATATTTAGGCTAGAAATATGTTTTTTTCTTTTACCAACACTATCTTTTAGGCCTCCTCCTGAGACCCATTTCACAACATGATTTCTTAGCCTATATCCCATGTTTGATCAAACATGCATATTCAAACTCACATTTAGGCTACCAATGTGTTATCCTTTTCCAATGTATGTGTTATTTATTATAACTACCTTTGGGAAAATTAGTGTGTTTCCCTTTTCATTGTTGATTATAACTACCTTTGGGCAAATCAATCTCTTTTTCCTATTTTTCCCTTTCCTAATTATAATCACCTTTGGGAAAATTAGTGTTTTCTATTTGGTTACTAATTATGATCATCTTTGGAAAAATTAGTATCCATCCTACTGCCCTATTGGGGTAACCATCTATGCCATTGCTTATAACTACCTTTGGGTAAACCGGTGTCATACCCTTCATTTCTGACTATAGCCACCTTTTAGTGACTCCAATTTTCATTACTATCTATAACTACCTTTGGGAAATTTAGTAATCCCAGCCCCGTTACTCCATATAGACCATGTCATTTTCTTCATTTCAATGGGACGTTTAATGCTTCTATTTTTAATGCCCACTCCCTTGAGGGGGCATCAAGGGATTATCAACTACTCTTTGAGTCATGAACCATTTGTATTATTCACTTCTTCATTATTTGAAAATACATTATTTTGCTTATGTATTAAAATGCCTTCTCAAATAGGGTCAAACTGTAGACATTTAATTTTGGCCACTTTTATGCCTACACCAGCATTTAATTCGATTTATAGTAAATGACATATTTTAAGCCTAGAAATCACCTAAATTTCCCAAATCATTTATGTAAGGTATTTAATTACCTAAAATCATGATGAGGCTAGCTTAAATGGTGTATTACCCTATATGCATCACAAACTTGGTTTGATTCTAACCCTAGTCAAATTATAACCTAGTAATTTGGCACTTTTGGCATGTTAATCTATTAATTCATAACATTTAAATCAATTTATAAAAGCTAAAAAGTACTAATCAAGACTAATTATATTAAGAATCCTAATTACATTCCTAAACAAAAATTCCAAATCAAATTAGTGAATTTCATTTACTAAAAATTAATTTTTGCCAAAAATGAAGTCAAAGAGATAAATGGGATAATAAAGTGATTTCTTATCTCATAAATATTCAAAAACATGATTCACACCTCACAAATATCTAAAGTGAGTTTTCATGCCTCAAAAATATTTGAAACTAAGGTGTCAAGATTTCATGAGTGTCTTAAACCCTCCCAGAGTTAGACTGACCCAACCAAGGTTAATTTTGATTGAATCCATGTTAGAATTTAATGTAACCTACCCATGGTTAGAGTTAATTCTTTGATCTATAAATATAAGTTCTCACCCATTGATAAAAAATATTTTATGTGTAAGTTTATTCTATTGTAATACCTTATTGAAGCCCTTTGAGAGTAGGGTTATTATGCTAAAATTGTGCCAAGTTTCAACATCAAGCCACAAGTGACTATTGGAGAGATGTTACCACATTGGATGAGCATTGCTAGGATACTAAAATTGCCATAGGCTGAGCATGAACATTTTAATGCCAAAAATTAAACACCATATGCAATAATGTAGGTAAGAAATCTGTATTGTCTTCATCTCTTTGTGTGTTTTTTATTATTGTGTTATGCTCCCCCTAATGTTTAGGTAAGAGGGTTTAGTCTTAGTGCATTTTTATTCTTATATTTTCTCATTTTGACTAACAAGAGACTAATATACATTTATTTCCCTCTTCATACTCCTAACCCAAACTATGTGTCCATAATTGGGGACTCCAAATAGTAAGGTATACCTATCTAGTTCAACTTACTTCTATTTAACATCATGATAATTGAAAAAGGCTAGACCTCCATAAGAATAAGCTTATATACTCCAATTCCTCTTATCTTATTATAATAAATGTAGGGTTTCATGTGTAAGTAGAGAAGAATGGTAATTTTTTACTATAAAAATGAGATCTAATATCCCTATATATACAAATCTAACTCCTAAATGTTACCTATATGCACAAGCTAGGATGACCTACAACTCTACGACTCAAATAAGGTCAATCAAATATAGAAATTTATACTTACCTCTGGCTTAAGTGAATATTTTCAAGAGATGTTATAGGTTGAAGACCTCAAATTATTGAATGAAGACATAAATATCCCAAGTTAGGAAGTCCCAATGACCTCTCCTATTGAGATTAAATGACACCACAAGATAAGACCTCCATGATAAGGTTCTAAATCACCAACTCTCCTAAAAAATTCATTAATGTATGAATGTGATATATATTATCAAGAATGAAATATGAGCCCATATGTGTGTGTGTGTGTGTGTGTGTGTGTGTGTGTGTGTGTGTGTGTGTGTGTGTGTGTGTGTGTGTGTGTGTGTGTGTGAGTGTGATTCTAATAGCTAAAACCAACCCTAGGTTATTAGTTGATGTTATTGGCCAAGTTGATATAGTTAAAAGATGTCAGTTGCAATATTATGGTATTATATAGTTTGATATAGTCTAAATTTGAGAAAACAACCTTAAAATTGTATTATATTGGTTGATATAGTAGAGTGGAGACTCAAGCATGAAACAAATGTTATTAGTCTAGTGGATACTATAGGGTATATGGAAATTATTGAATATGGATGGGAAGTAGATAGGAAGGGAAGATAGATAGAGACGTAGAGGAGGTCAAAATGATAGTATTTATGGTGTGATAGAATAGTATGTAAACATCTCTTGAAAATTTTTATGAGCCAATCCCACCCCATTTTAGGTGCACCCTTTAAGGTGTTCCCTAGGTAATATTGATGTGTCAACAAGCCATTTCAAGAGAAAACATCATTAAAGTGATAAAATTGAAAATATTAGGTGTATACATGTGCCCCACTTGAAGCTCATCACATGTCATAATAATATAATGTAAAATGGTGTTTTGGAAAATATATATAGAAACATAAAATATCATAACTAAAAATAAGTATTGAAAGAGCTAAAGTAAATAAAATGAAAAAGCATACCTTCACATACCTTGATGATTATATATGATGCTATATATGTCACAGGTGGTTGAAGATGCCCATCAAGAAAAATGAAAGGCAGACCTAAAAAATAAGATAAAAATACAAATTGATGTAAAAATTATGTTAAAACATAAAAATTCTCTATCTCACCAGGATTATAAATCTTCTTTCATATCATGAAAATGACCTAAAGAAACAAATATGAGCAATAAATGAAATTTATTTGTTAATATCTAAAAGTTGCAAATCTTGATTTTTTTGTAAATAGGTAATAACTACTCATTTGTGCATTTTATCTATGTGACCAAAAATAACACTATGAAATACTATGGCTCATAAATGAGGATGTGAATGTGTTGGAGGATGTATTCTAGCTATATTTAGAGCCCTACATGTAGGTGGTGCTTTTAATTTTTATTTTGCCTTTTTGGTAAAACTAAACCAAATTAATAAATCTAGGCATCAAGGTAGATACATGTAATGTAAATTTCTCCAAAAAGTGTCAAAATGAATCTATATTTAGGATGGTTAATGGGTAGTTGATTAAAAAAATTCAAAATGAGGGCCAAGAATATTTATTAGGACTAGGGAAATAAATTACACATGTATATAATTGTATTGGTCGAGAAAATATAATCTATGAGAAGAATTAATTCTTGGATAATATTATAGGGTATGGATAGTATAGTTGGGTCAGATGTTGGCTAATAGAAAATAAAATGTGTAAAAATTTCTAATACCATAGAGTATCTATGGTGTCACTAGATAAATAAGCATGGTTAGTGTAGTTTAATGCTTGGTTGATGGAGTAGAAAGAATAATCATGGCCAATATCATAGGGTATGGTTGGTACAATGGAGTGATATGTTGGTCAGTATCATAAGGTATGGATGATAAAGTTATAATTTTTCCTTGGTCAATACTGTAGGGTATGGTTGGTGCAATATAAAATTAGAATTATTTTAGTTTTAGTTACTATTTTTCTTTAGTTTTTAATTTTACTTTCATAATTTAGATCAAAATCTTATTGTGATTGGTCATTTGTAATTTTTTTTAAAATACAATGATTATTGTGGAGTTTATATGCTATTTAGTTTTTGTATTTCTATAGAGATTACCAGTAAAAAACAAAGTTTAGCTCATGACACTATGATTTAGAGGGATTATGGAAATGTGTTGTGTGCCTCTTAACATGAAGTTGATCATTGTGTTATTTGGTTGATGGGAGAGGATTACAACACCTTTAAGTGAGAGGTGGATGGGGATTTTTTAATCATAATATATAATTAATTTGGATATTAACTCTAATTGATATAAAATGAATTGAAGGGTAGTAAATATTTTAAATTAATTATAACTAACATAATGAAAATAAAGTATTAAAATGGACAAAGTTCAAATGATTGAAGGGAATATAACTATGAAAATCACAAAGGGGATAAGAAGTCTTAGATTATTTATGTTTGTTAGGTTGACTTTATGTGAATTAAATATGGATAAAAATGATCAACTCAGACCTAATTATGTGCATGTAACTAAAACAATAATTGTCACTATTTTGGGTCAGAATAGACCAAAAATAGTTGGGATCAACTGTCACTCTTAACCTCTGAGGGTCAATATTGACATGTATTGGAAAACAATTATGGTGTACTCACTTTTATTTTATTATAATATGGTTGTATGCATGATTTACACCTTTGATTGTGTACAATTGACCTACAAATGACCTCTTCAAGGTTAAAACCTAACTAGGGCTTATGATAATTGAAAATGTATAAAAATAGAGGGGGAGTGTAATGGTATGGGATAACCCTAATCTCCCTTATTATGATTAAATGTTTTCATATGCATCCCTAATACTTTAAATATGGAATCAAGCCTCACATAGTTCTCCCATATAGAGTGCTTAGGGAAATAGTACTACATTACTACATGTATGCATCTATAGATGTCTTGAATACTTGATAAAAAATTATTAAATTGGATATAATATACTTATGAGTTGGTTAATATTTGATTCAAGTGAATAGCATTTAAGTTTTAAATAATAAGAAAGTGTTTCTCAATATGTAATAGTATAAGTGTGCCCAAATAGTGAAATTTCCAAGTTATCTAATTATAGAATAATTAGCTTAGATGTACATTTATAATAATATAAGGGGGTGAAACCTCATGATACATATCCTAAAAATATAAACCAACTTATAAGTAAGGGTTTAAATTTTAAATAAATTTATTGATAGGAGATGGGAAAGATCAACTCGTAAAAGTAGAGATTGACTAGCGATCCTAACCTATGTGGGTCAATTCTAACATGAAAAAGTTAAGGTTTGATATCAATAATTTAAAATGTTTGTAAAAATGCTTATATTTTTTTAGAAATTAATAATATTTTTATAGGTGTATAACATCAACTTAAAAGGGATGGGCTTGTACAAGTACTTAGGATAAAGTGAGGTGGCAAAATAAGACCAATTTAAGGGCTCAAGTCAAGTAAGGTAAAAGTTGGCCAAAATGACATTAACAAGTATTCATGACCAAATTTTAGTATATGAATCCTCACACACCCTTTAATCTATAAATTAAATTACTAGAGTAAAAATTAAGATATACTTGAGCGTGTACAACACACTTTACCTTTGAGAGGAAGCTTCAATTATGCAAGGTGTTCCATAGTAAATCATGCAATGATGTAAAAGTAACTAATGTCCATGTATAAAATTTAAAATTGAAATGTAATTTGAATTTGAAAATATTTTGAAGAATAAGGAAGGAGTACTCCTATATGTTTGAAACAAGTGTTGCTTTTGTAACTTTACTTGAAGATGATGCTTCCTCGAAGCATTGGATAAATTGTACTCCCCATGAAGTAGTTAGATGGATTTGGTATTTTTATTGAACCATATAAAATTGAGGGTGATCAAGGCCCAATTTGTGGTGAACATGTATATAAAATAGAACCCATTATGGGATGCATAAACCTTAAATTTTGGTTTTTTTAAACCCCAAGATGGAATCCATAATAAAGTATTAGGTTATAGTGTTCAAGGGCATTGAATCTCCAATATGCATTATGCACTTAACTAAATCAACCATTATAAATGACATTTAGATTCAATTGTCACTTTTTTACTTAATTCCTTACATACTTGTAATTGATGTTTGAAATTAAAAAATATCATATAATAGGGGAAGGGTATCCTTACCCTTATCATGAATTTATTCTCGGAAAAAAATGTATGCATGAATTATTATCATGCCCCATGAATCTAAAAAAAAGTATGGTGTGCATCAATATATTTCATGTGCATGTGTGATAAATGTAAAATATATAACTATAATGTATATGTAATCTTTGAAAATTTGGTTTGAATCTTGTACACATATATCCATGCATATACATCCAAAATGTATGAATTTTTAATTTTTTATTGTAATGCGAATATATGTGAATAACATATGCCCCCATAATTTATACCAATAACTAAGTTTTGAACCATTATAAATTATTTGAAATTGTAATTTATACCCAAAATTTATTTTATGCTTATAGAGGCTTATCTCTATATGAAAATCTTGAAAGTAGCATCAACAAGAGCATTCCAAACCCAAGATATAAAGCATTAATAGCATAAACATCACACTAAGAGTTGTAAGAGCTACAAAAATGGTATGAAAATCCAGAGGAAATATCATATAATATGCATAAAAATAACTTCTTTATCTTACAAATGAGAATAATTAAGGAAAAACAAGAAGTAATTCAAACTAACTAATGTGGGATAAATTTGCAAAAGGACAAATTAGGTAAAAGATAAAAAGAACCTAGTAAACATGAGAACCAACTCTAACTCCCCCCCCCTCAAGTTAATCATGTGTTGCTTGTCCCACTTTAAATCCATCTGCTTATGTGCTTGGTTCCTTTGAGAAACATACTCTTGGATTTGGATCTTACATACTTAACTCTATGGGCTACACTCATGGAGGTATTGGTAGACTCTTACAGGGTATTGTCTCTCCAATTGGCATTGATATTTCTATAGGTGATGTGTCTTTGAGAAATCTTGTTCATAGCTCTCGTGAGGAAGGTACATTAATGAGAAGAACATTTTATTCTCAGGACTATCTCACCACCTATGTAGATGGTTCTTTACATCCTTTCCATCCATACAAGATATATATTATTGATCTTCATGTTGGGTGAAGGAAGTTGTCCTTAGGGGGGATTCCACATGAATTCTATTCTTACTTCTTCCTTCTTTTCTCTCTTTTACATCATTTAGCGGGGGAGTTTTATTCCTATGGGTTTTCTTCCTTTCTCTATTCCATATATATATATATATATATATATATATATATATATATATATATATATATATATATATATATATATATATATATATATATATATAAGTACCTGATCAAGCCTTGTTGTCAAGACTCATACCATAGTTATGCCATTTTATCTCATCTGGGTAACCCTAGATCTAATTTCATATGGTCTATATCTATTCTTTTCCCTCCATGAACTAATCCTACATGTTTCTCTGATACTATGAAAGGAATATCAACAAGATCATTCCAAGCCCAAGATCTGAAGTGTCAACCAAAAAACATCACAAGAGTTGTAAGAGTTGCAAAGATGATATGCAAAGACAAAGAAAATATCATATAATATCCATAAAATAAATTCTATATCTTATAAATGATAATCCTTTCATATATATGCAAGGACAAACATTAAGTAATTCAAACTAGCTAATGTGGGATAAATCCATAAAAATACAAACTAGGTAAAAGATAAAAAGCACCTAGTAAACATTAGAACCAACTCTAACAAAGCCCACTCATAAATACCAGTGAAATACATGTGTGACATACAAATATTATTATATATACCAATCATGAGATGAATAACATATTTAAATGATGTAAAATAAATGTCTAATCATGGTCAAGTCCTGATTTTAATTTTTTAAAATATTTTATATTTTTTAAATATTTAAATTTTTTTAACACTTTTTTTAATTTTTGAAATAATAAAAATAGAGATAATGAGTTAAAATATGACTAAAAATTATAATAAATTAAAGGATTCTAAACAATCTAAGACATATGTCGAGGTAAAGTAAGAATTAAATATGATAGAATGGCCATGTATGGGAAAGATAAGCCTATTATATACGTGAATTTTAGTTGTACAGTAAGTATGGGATATAATAGGGATGTGGAGGAATGGTTTTACATCCTCCTCTCATAAAATTTACACTTTTCAAAGTATACAATGCATATATGTGAGTATTATAGTACACAAAGTAAATATTTTTCATGAAAGTAGTGTTGTAAACTAAAACCAAGTATAGTACAAAAAAATAAATTATTATGGCTATATTTGCTAAAAAAATTTATTTGAATGCTTAAAAAAATTTATAGGTATATATGATCATGTTTATTATAGTAGCAAAAAATTATCTTGAAAGTTTCTAATCAATATTATTTATGATGGAAAATAAAGTATGTTATATTTAAAATATGAAATTAACATGCTAAATGGTCAAAAAGTGGTAGTATTAGATCATTATGTTAGACTACTTAGATTGGGAAAATGAAAAAAGAATAGATAACAAGTCAAAAAGACACAAAAATACAAGAGATATAAGATTTATAGAATTCATCACATGAAAAAAATTTAAGAATAACATAATGAAGCAATCAAGAAGATAAGTATGATAAATGATGTTGCTACAAGACAAGAATCTCATTGAGTGGATACCCACATGTATGTTTTATGTCATTGGGAGTGTGGTTCTAATATTACACATAACCATAGCCATCCTCTTGGTCATGAAATTTTTATATGCCACTCTTATCATAATTGTATCTACATATGTAAATCCAACTACACCATATATTGGAATTATCTTCTTGAAATTTTATTTTTCATGAGTATGTTCATCATTTTTAGGATATTGCATCTCATTCTAAACTAGAGGAGAATTAGGTATCATTGCTTGAATACTAGGAAGGAATGTAGTTTTTAACTTAACTTATTGACTTGAGTGTTTAACCATAGTTTTTTTAGTGTTTTCCTTATCTTATTCTTCCATGCATGAAGTATATATAGTGTTTGAATCTTTGGAACCCAAATTTGAACCACTAGTCTTTTTAGGAAAATGTTTCTTTTGAAATTATTTCATTATAAACCCTTTATTTAGGATGTTTTCTTACTTAATTTGATTTTGTTTTGTAACTTCTCTTTTTATTTGGGTTTTTAGTAACTTCTCCTTTTTAATTTGTTTCATTTGCTTATCTAATGGTTCCCTTTATAATTATTCTTTTTTTAGCCTTGGTTTTTGATTTTGTTCATTTTGTAACCTTTCTTGATCTAATTATTCCTTTTATAACTTTTCTAATTCTGACTTTATCTTATTCATTTTGCATTTATTTTTCAGGAGATGAAATCATAGTGTCAGTGTGTTTCTTGATTTATTTATCTAGTATAGGTCACCACTATCAATGATACTTTTTATTTTGTTATTCAAATCCAATATATATATATATATATATATATATATATATATATATATATATATATATATATATATATATATATATATATATATATGTGATGTCTATGCATTATATGATATGAACAATAGTATTTTGATCTCTATAGAGGATGCATAGGAGGTAATGTGATCAACTGATTTTGAATAATTTCCCTTATAATATCAATTGGACTCTTATTATCCTTTTTTACACTTTTTGGATCAATATTTGTATATGTATGTTTCTTTTCAACCCATACTTGAGATGATATACTTTGACTCACAAAATTTATGAATGGATATGTAGATATATGATTAAAACTAGCATGCTCTAGATTCTTTATACATGTGATCTTATTTTTAAGTGATGTGACCCTTAAACTAAAAAAAAATCCAACTCTTCTATGGAAACTCTCATAGTGACTATTTGATCTTGAAGGGATTCACAAACACAAACCTTAGGTACTTTTAATTGAATATGCATAAAAACACCATCAATAGGATTTATTAGAGGTGGATTAGGATGAGTAAAGTTTGGTATTACATAATTAATTATATGTTCCCTTTGTGTTATGAAATTCATACACTTATTTTGATCATTATAAAAAGATATTAAAAGGTTTTGAGATTGTTCATTAGTTAGCTTATAATTAATAGATTTGATTCAATTTATTACATGATTGCTAATGATTCTACTTATAAGGGGAATAAAACATATAATGAAAAATAAGAAATATTAAATAAAACTAGATAGTATGCTCATTCATTATAGCCATATATTATTTGTAATTTGAGAAGTAAGTAAAAGAAAGCTAAAATTTAGGTCCTAGAAAAAAGGAGAATTTTTTTGTGTATGTAAATTAGTAAATTCCCCTAAAATATAAAATCAAAAGAAAGTGATTTCAAATTCAAATATCAAATAGAGATTAAAAAATAAAAATGAATCTACAATGTTTGGAAGTGGACTTGATAGGGTTTGATGAAAGTTTCTCACAAGTTTCGAAGTTCTATCCTTTGTCTATTCATATCTTGTAGAAAATAAATATCAAGTGGAAAATCTAACAATGAATAATTAGAGGGGGGGATTCATCCCCCATAAGAAAACCTCATTTAGGAAATTGCTGGTTGGTATAATAAAAATGACATTAGAGAAGAAAATAAATGAAATAATGGTTGCAACAAGTAAGAAAAATATTCAAAACAAGAATCCATGTCCAAAAGGTCATGCATGAAATCCTCTAAGGATAATTTGGTAGCCATGCCTAATCAAGGAGAAATAAATAATAATATATCAGGTTTTCATGGAAGAGACCTAATATGAAAATTATTAGGAGTGCAACTCTCTCTCAAAAACTTATATGCATGAACAAGAAATTTTTTGAAAATGAATGAAGAGTTATAACTAAGAATTTGTGAAAGAGGTTTCATAGGGATATTTACAAACTTTTTAGAGTGTGATAGATTCTTTGGGAGAGGTCTGTATTTTTATAGAAATGCAGGGATTTTCATGGAACACTAGCACATTTCATTCAAGCCAATGAGGACCTACCAATAATAGCACCAGTCTGGATCCATATGTATACCCTACCATAAGAATTATTTTCAAGGTATCTCTTCAAAACTATATCTAATATTTTAGGTAAATTTGTGAAAACATCAATGTTGTATCATATAAATGGCCTCTCACTTTATACAAAGCTCCATGTTGAATTAGATTTAACTAAGCCTCTACCTAAAATCATTATGCTAAGAGTAGGAGAAATGGAATGGACCCAAGATTTGGATTATAAAAACATCTCTTTAGATTCATACATTTTTATGAATTTGGACACCTCATCAATGATTGTCCCATGGTAAAAAAATTATGAGATCAATAAAACACATCAAAAATGGATAAAAAATATGTTGATCAATTCAAGAAACTAAAAAATAAATATATATCTATAAAAAATACCAATAATAAAAACCAAGGAAGCCCTATAAAAATATAGGAAGAACTAAACCAACCAAAACTATTTCAAGGGAAACAAAAACTGTTCCATAAATACAATATCAAATAGAAAAGAATGTCAAGGAAAAAGAATATGTAATAGAATGTTATGGGTTTAATTAAGACCTAGAAGATATCCTTCAGGACCTTATAAAGTAAATATCAAAATATTAGGATAAAGATTGAGGTAACAAATACCAAAAAAAAACATGGAGTACAATAAAAAGGATAATAGTGGGCCAGTCAAGAAGAAGTAGAAGAACCAGATTCTAACATAGAAGAGAATAGGATATGAATGTCTCATACTCCCAATCATAATCTGAAATGACATTTTGAGTCTAAACCAATATGGAGAACCCAAAAAAAAAAAAACTATAGAATATGTAGTATTAGGTATCTAAAACTAGGTAGATACTCTCATGGTGAGCACCAATTGAAACAAACCTACTCAATTAAGACTGCCTCCCTAAATATAAGGTGCCTTAATGTGCTAAAGAAAAAAAGATTAGAGAATCATATTATTACTTATAGTAACCCCAATATCCTCATTCTTTAAAAAATCAATATTAATATTATCTTATCTCATATTAAGAGTATCTCTATTAGTTTAAATAGGGGATCATTTGGAACAGTGCAATAGGATCAGTAAGAGAATTAATTATTATTTATAACCCACTCACAATCAAACTAGAAAAATATAATAATAGAGAGGCAATACCTCTCATGCAAAGTGATTAGCCTCAATTTAGTTCTCAATTTTAATCTGATTAATATTGATGGCTCATAAAAATAGGGAGAGAAAGAATAAGTTTGGGATCAAATAAGATTCAAAATGGAATTGTTCTAAACTCTACATGGATTGTTAGATGGGAATTTATTTCTAGGTTAGATGCTTCAGAAAATCAAGGATTAAGACCAGAGAATATTAATATCCTTAATTTTTGTAGATTCATAGATGAGATATATCTCTTGGATATAAAACCCTCTAAATGATGGTTTACCTGAAGTAATAGGATAAAAGGTAAGGAACTTATTATGGAATGGTTAGATATATTCCTTGTTTTTAAAAATTGGTTGACCAACAATTACCTTCTTACTCACAAGTCCTAAAGTTTTTTGGATCATATCACTATCCTATAACTTTATGGATAGATGAGGAATCATGATATCCAACTTGTGAAATCCCCTTTCAATTTTGAAAAACTATGGATGAAACACCCAAAATTTGAGGATATGTTTATCAATAACTAGACTAATCCTAAAAGAAGGTATGATATGAAAATGTTTCAGTTATATCAAAATTTTAAAAGTGTAAAATTAGTGTTAAAATCTTGGAATAAGTATTTTTTTAAGAACATCTTTCAGGTGAAAATTAATCTATAAGTTATAAGTGAAAGTATCCAATACCTAAATATATAAGGAATAAATAATGAAAACCTCCATGAAGAATAAGAAGAAGTTGTCTCAAATATATAAGAGATCCTCAAGAAGGAGGAATTCTATTATAGGAATAAATCAATGATCATTTGGATTAAAATAGAGATATGAATAATAAATCCTTCCACAAATCATATAAAATGAGGAGGCAACACAACTTTATAAGTTGGACATAAGATAAGGTTTGATAGAGGAGGAACCTCAAGAAAGACATCCTCAACAAATATCATAGTTCAAGAAAAGAAGAACGAGAAACCTTCCTTATTCATATCCCTCATTTGGTCATCAACATGTACAATGATTGATTGATAGTAGAAATTTACTTATAATAAGTCAAAATATCCCTTCATAACATGTCAGGGATATATCTTTGGAGCCATATAAATTCTTGACTCTATTTTTTTAGCATTTATGGGAGATATTTGGTGAAGGTCTCAGAGAGGTCATTCAAGAGTCTAAAAATTCCAAGGTTATGTTAAAATATCTTAATGTTACCTTTTTGGGTTGTATCCATGAAAAATATAATTTGAAATACTTAGGGGATTTTAGGCCTATCTCTCTTTAATACCATCTAAAAAATTATCTCTAAATTTATTGATAACAAGCTTTAGATAATCCTCTCATCACTAATCTTAGAGGATTGAGGTGGGTTTGTCAAAAGAAGAAAAATTTTAAATGATGTTATCTTAGCCCATGAGATCATACAGTTTCTAAATACTATAAAAAGTAAATGAATGATTATCAAGTTGGATATATATAAAGTGGATGATACAGTTAACTCATACTTTCTAGATGATATACTATAGAGGTTCAGTTTTAGTGATGAATGGAGAACTTGGATTAAAATTTATTATGATACCCCTTCAGTCCTTATGCTTGTCAATGGTTATTTAGAAGGCTTATTTTATTCCTCCAAAGGTTTATGATAATAATAAACCTGTTCACCCTACCTTTCTATTTTTATGGTTGACGCTCTTGGAAAAATAATCAAAGCTTTGAAAGATTGTTCCAAAATTAAAGGTATCTAACCTACCTCATCAAGAATCATCAACACTCATCACCAATGTTTGGATGACACTATGATCTTTTCATCCCCATCTCTTTAATAAATTTTGGAGATTACAAATATTCTAGAAAGCTATGATAATGCCTTGGGACAAATTATAAATAAGAGAAAATCAAAGGTGATATTCCTTAATACTATCCCTAAAAACCATGATTTTATCTATAGAATCTTGGTTATGGACAAAACCACCCTCATATAAACTTATCTTGGATTTAATCTATTTAAAATAATATGGAAACAACACATGTGAAATAGTTTAGTTTATAAAATTAGAAGTAATCTCAATAGTTGGAAAGTAATCTCTTGTCCTTAGTAGGTAAATTAACTCTTATCAAAGTCATCCTCAATTGATGCCTATATATCATGTTTAATTAATGGTTGCACCTAAAGTAATCATGAAATAAATTGACAAAAATCTCAAAAAAAAAATTTAGCAAGGAACAAGTGAGAATTTAAAATTTCCCCTAGTGGTTTGTAAAATACTTTGTAAGCCAACTTGCTTAGGAAGTGTGGGCATAAGAAATATCAAAAATTTCAACATAGCACTTATTGCTAAAATAGTTTGGTGACTTGGAATAATTACCTCTTAACATTAGATCAATATTCTAAGGGATGAATATCTTGATAGTGGAAATCCTGAAAGAATATTCACTACAAAGGGCTTACCTCATGGATCAAATATTTGGAATAACATTAAGGAGGCAAGGGATTTATTACTTAAACATATGTTCATAAAAGTGAAAAATGGTGAAACTACAAACTTATAGGAATATTAATGGATTTAGGAACACCCACTTTAAATTAAGGATTATTTTAGAAGAATTAGCAGGGAAAGCAAAGATCTCTTTAGACACAAGGTCAAGAACTACTAGGTGGAAATTATATCTTAGGGATATATTAATATAAGTTGGAAGATATTATAGAATTAGGATGGATCCAAAAATTATGCTAATAGTAAAATAAATAATCTCCTTCAATGATTTTGTATTCCTTGGAATCCTCATAGTAATATTTTTCTTTATAATTTTAAAGGTTCATATTTCTACATGGTCAAAGATGGATATGATCAAAAAAATTCCAACTCTCATGTTGACAATGAGTGTTTTTTTATCTATATATGTGGCTCCCTATCTCTACCTATACCAATTGCATCTATACTTGAGCTTAGAGCATAATAACTTTAAAATTTTAGTCATATTCAAATCCTAAAATTTTGAAAACTAAATATTGACCAAAATGGATTTTGAAAAATTATATTCTAAGTGGTAATTCCTATAGCTCTGGAATTAATTTCAAAATATTTAGAGTGGACATACCTTTTTATATGTAGTAAAATTAATCTAAATTATAATAATATAAAATTAAATGTAATTTTATACTTGATTTAAAGTATTTTATATTCTTAAACTTTAGATTTATTTTGTTAAATATATACAACACAAACAAACAATGTCAAACATAAAAAATATTCTAAACAAAACAATGTACACCCTTTGATAAAGGTTGTATGCCCATTGTTAAAGGGTTTATGCCCTTTGTACTACATAGGGAGTATGCCCTTTAACGAAGGGTTTATGACCTTTCCTTTTAACATTTCAAAGTATTTACATTCCCTCTAAAAAAATGTGTTTCAAAGGGTGTACACCCTTTCAAAAAGTGATTTTTTTACTCTTTTTTCTTTCTCTCCAAAAAATGGTTTGAGTTTAGCCTTGGGGAGGTCCGAACGTAGCCTAAAAACTATCATGAAGCAACTCATATGAATTTTAAGAAATTTATGAGTATTTTCCATTTTTTCCAACACATATGATCAGACATATTTTATTATTTTAAATATATATATATGGGTTTTTAGAGGGGGAAATTCATTTTTTAAATATATAAAAAAAATTAATGTTAAGTTTTTATTTTTAATTATTACTTATTTTCTACACAGCATACTTCATTATGGACTATATACGTATCATTACAAATACCTTTATAATTTTTTGATGGTTAATCAAAAGTTTATAGGACTTATATCTCAAAAATATACACATCATTGGTTATGCTTTTAAAAAATATGATTTTCATGAAGTTAAGGTCAAAAATTTGTGTTCATACAATTGTAGTTCTAATTTTCCAACTATCTTGACATGTAAAATTATATATATATATATATATATATATATATATATATATATATATATATATATATATATATATATATATATATATATATATATATGAAAATTTAAAAAAAATGTTGTCAACAATATTTGATGTTTCATCTATCCATATGTGAAATTTCATACAAAAATTCAATCATTTACTCAAAAAAAGTGTGTCTATACACATGCAGTTTCCTTATAATTTCACAAAAATGTGCCAAGACATTGTCATAAATGGATCAAATTTTCACATTTTTATCATCTAGGTACTGAAAAATATTATATATATATATATATATATATATATATATATATATATATATATATATATATATATATATATATATATAGAAACTACATTCATAATTACATAATTCATATTCTTACATTATTGTCATATTATTTTTCCAAGTGTCTCTAAAATTCTCAGCAAGTTCAACTATTGTTATTTTTAAGCAAAAAAAAGTGGCATTTTAAGTATCCCCCCTTTTGTCCCCTATTATCCTACATCTACACACACATATGTATGTCCATATATCACATGTAATATTTATTTAATACATCCTACTCATGTAACCATGAAATACATATTCATATAAAATATGTATTTAATTCATCATATATGTGATAAATAACATCAATCAATCATGTATACTAATAAAGTATATCTTACACAAATCTTGATTTTATATTTTTTGAATATTTGATTTTTTTTAATTTTATAATTTTTTTTTATTTCTATTGAATTATGTTCCTACTAACCAAAAATCCCATCAATGGGTTACTCATACATATGTCATGTATCATCTAATAAACCATGCATATAAAATACCTCATTTTCAATTTTCATTTTATGTCGAATTAATACCTATTGCTCACGAGTAATTAAATTATATGGATATAAATTTTAATTTAAACTCATAATAACACTTATGATTTAATTCACATTAGATACTTGTGATAATATTTCGAGTTAATGCATATAGTGATACTTTACTCATGTTAATAGTTGGATATTTTATGGTTTTTATGTCGTAACTCACTAATTTAAATATATCATTATAACCATATTTATATTTTTAGTAGGGTATTTATAATTGATTACACCATATTTTGAAATTTATTTATTATATTTCATTTTATCTTAAATATATTCCTCATTAGCAGTGCCATGTTTGGGATTAGATAGTTGTGGAGATGTAAGTGTATCCTTTATTGGATGCCCATTTTCATTTTGTGTTATTCATGAAGTGAAAGTTGTTTTTGTCTCCTTGGAAACCATGTTTGTAACATTGGTATTATTAGGTACATATTTATTTTGAAATTCCTTCTTAGGCACCTCTTCCTTATTCAAATATTACTTTATGTAAATATTAGTTTAGTAAATTCACCTTGAGAGATGAAACCATAATTGCAGTGGTCTTATTAATAATGGATAGTGTGATTGAGTTTTGTTGTGATTTAATAGATGTATCTAATGTTAGGTGTACACTATCAATAATATCTTGTATTTTATATTTCAAATCCCAACACTTAACCTTGGAATATCCATGAATGTTAATATAAGCACAATAGTATTTGTCTCTTTTCATAGGCTTCATAAGAGGCAACATGATAAATTTGTTTCAAACCATGTTCCTAAAAGTTTCATTTGGAGATGTATTAAGCTTATGTCAATTGTGTGATTCACTAGTCATATACACTTTTTTTTCTTAACCTACGTTAAATATGAAATAGTTTGAGACACATTAGTTTTGAATAAAGAGACATATATGCAATTTATAGTAGCATGATTAGAATTAATTTCATGTGAAATCTTATCTCCAAGTGATATGATAATTATAGAGATTTTTTTAATTTTATTTTTTAATGAATCTATGGAATGCATCATATTAAGCATAAAATGTGTAGGAATGGTAACACTATAAATAGATTCATTCAATAGTTTAATTTAATAATCATAAACCCCAAACATTTCATATTTTATATTCATGTAAAATTCTATATGATCATGCACCCTACATCTTTGTGTTATGATAGCATGGACCTTCATATCAAATATAAACCTTGGTAAAATAATAGGGGAGGTATGGTGTATATCACTACCTTAAGTTCTAAGGGGAGTATGAATGAAAGGAGTCACACATTCCCTTTCCCTTTAAGTAGTAATTGGAAGCATTACAAATTTAAAATCCATAGAATATGTGTTACTAAGGAGAGATAAGAATTAATCATTAATAATATGATCCTTAATTTTACTATAGATAAATTAAACCTAGTGAATCGAATGAATTATAAACTTATTACATATTTTATAAAATAAACATACAGTCATGAAACTAATATCATGAATCATAAAATATAATTTATCATCATCCATTATATCTATGATAGGGTTTATCTTATGTGAAAAAGGTTATATTATAAATCAAATATAAAATTAAAACTTTGATGTGGGATAAATCTAAAACCTAGGAAGAAATGATGAAACCCTAAGGTGCAAAATACCTAGGGTTTCCCATGTTCAAGTGAATGATCGAGTTCCCCAAAAATGTTTTACTTATGTGTGTTGATCCTTATTTTGTTTTTCCTTCCTTTAAAACCCTAATTTCCATTTCTACACAAGATTAATTAGAAAAATGTGTTATAAAGATGTGTTGGACAACCAAAACCACTCATCATTGAGTGATTGAGTGTTACATACAATCCATTACTCTAAATATGGCTCAAACTTTGCTTTTAATTCTCTCACCTATGTGTGTTTGCATGCATGTGTGTGTGTATGTGCACCATCATGATCATGATAGAATGAAATGTAATTTCTGGCTTTCAGCATTGAAAACATGCAACTTTAATCTATTTTTGTATTCTAACTTAGTTTTAGGGATACTCCTTTGAGGGATTTTTAGATGTGTATTATTTTTTGATAATGTCTAAAAAGAGTGATAGCTAATTTTTGAATGTGAGAACCAAATAGAGAGAAAATTACCTAGAGACCAAGTGAATATGACCTTAGACTTGATTTATGTGTATATTTTATTATTTAATTCTTAAAATTATTCCCAACCCATGAAACATATATAGGTTGACCTAATGGAGATATTCTTATTTAAAACTACTTGTTGAGTTTACTTGGACACAATCGATAGAGGCATAAACTTACTATAAACCACAACTATCTTACTATTGTCAATATTATTCTGGGAGTGAAAATTAGTAATCTAGGATATGGAGATATTCTATTTATTATTATGGAGTTTTATTTTGTAGAATAGAGTAATCATGAATATATGTTTCTATTTAGTTGGTTTGGCTAATATAAAAAGGGGTATATAGATATGGGAAAGTGTACACAAGATTCAAATGTGTATGTAAAATCTAATTATGACAAAATTTACCAAATTTTGATGTTTTTAAGTGTCTAATACCAAATTTAGGTGTCTACACTTATAAATTCCTTGCACACTATCAACAATAGGATTTTGAGAAGAATTATAAGTATAATTATTAATAAAAGGAGGATTCTTAGGAGAATTATTGATGGTGATAGTATTAAAAGTATGAATATAGGTCAAAACACTAGTTGTTTACATAGAGTTTTTAAGGTTTTAAAATATTCCATCCTTAATTAAATTATAAACATATTTTAAATTAATATATTTATATGATAGTTGGTATTTTTAGGATCACTATCATAAATTATCAAAACCATGTATCATTAGATATATTTAGATTGAGATTAAGAAAAATATCACCATGAGGAGTTTCCTTAAATTGAGGGTATGAAGGGATAAATTATTTTCCCATGAATAATATAAATGGTTTAAGACTCGCTAGAAAAACCCTAGAGAGACATCATTGAAAATTATGGAAACTATGAAAATCTAGGAAAAGAAAAAAAAAACTTAAAAATTATCCAACATGGTGATGAGATAATATTCATATCAATTTCACCACAATGTAATTTTAGTGAATCTAATGTGATTACAAAATGGAATTTTGAAACCAAGGGATGCCTTACAAACTTATAATGCTAAGAAGATAGAAAAAAAAACTTGAAAATGACCTAACATAGTTGTGGGATAAGATTAATTTCATGTTCATAAAAGTGTATGATGTGAAAATACATTCATCAATATGAATATCCTCTAATATATGAAAAGAGAGAAGAGCATACTAGATAAAAAAATACATACAATTAGTTGCACTATAAAGTAGGGTAGAGACTCAAGGAAAGATCCATTTGGAAAATGGGCATCAAGGATATAACTAGGAATCATATGCAAGGAAGTGACAAAAAAATAACCTATATCCAATATGTAAAATAATTAAACTAAAGATAAATAAATGCCATTAAGTATTAACTAAGAGGTCTAAGGGTTTTAAATAATAGGTATATAATTATTCAAGAGAAATATTGAAACTAGGCAGACGAGGAAAAAAGGCAACAAAAAGAGCACCAAAGGATTCTATAATTACTATATAGCAATATAATAAGTGTAAATAGTTATAAAGTAAATCATAAGACAAAAATATCTCATAAAGTGTCACAAGTTATCTTAACCACAAGCTTAGTGCACTTCTTAGGATGTACAATCAAGGAAAAAAATGTGTAAATGAGTCTTACAAAAGATAATGTTAGTGACTAAAAATATAGATGTATATAAGGAGTCTTTATGTCATTTAAAACTAAATTAAAGAGGGAATATTCTATTGTTTCTAGGCATGAATGGATTAAATTACAACACTTAGGCAAATCCTTAAAAATAAATACAACATTAAATTATTTTGTTACAAGGGCATGGAATACACACTGATTATTTTGAAAGTTTTAAGGGATTCTTTCTTGAATGAATAAAAACTCAAAAAACTACTTTCATTAGGAAATAAAATCAAATAATAAATATTGTAAATTCTCTTTGACATATGAAACTAAATTAAACAAGTAAATTATGTCATTTCCAAGCTTGAAAGTATTCAATTACAATAGTTAAGGCAAAGGATTATATAAATACAATATTAAGTTTTGTATTTACAAGGGAGTGTATTATACACTACCTAGTTGAAAACTCAAAGGGGATCTTGATTGAAATAATAAAAACCTAAAAAAAAATATCTTCCATTAAGAAATGAAGTCAAATAATACAAATAAATTAATGAAATAATGTAAACTATTTTATAAGAAAAGAGTGAAAGAAAGAACTTAAAGGAGACTAAGGAATTATTGATAAATGTAGTCATATAAAATATGAAATTTGGTTACTTGAGTATGGATAATGACACCCAATCCATAGGTCCTCATACTTGCTTGCAAAACCCTTTTAGGCTTTTATTTCATTGATTCCTAGTCATCCACAACCTTCTAGACTTAACCCTTACAAACCTATGTAGTTCTCTCATGCCTAGATCCATCCCCACATGTCTCATTCCCTCTAGACAATAGTTCCCAAGTTAGACAAGAGAACTAAAACCTAGGGTGTCTAATTCTGAGTGTTTTTATCCAAGTGTACTTTTGGTTCTAATGGGCATAGTTTCTTGAATCCATATCCTAATTCATGTCAGCTTAGCATGAATTCATTTAACCCATGATCATTAAATCCCCTATAAAATGCCATTTAAAGTCCATTTAGAAGGGTTGGTACTCATTTACAAGAGAGAATCAAGAATACAAGCAAGACTACTCAAGCACTCTTCCCTATTCTCTGCATATAGCCATCCAATAATATTTCAAGCTTATTCAAACCTTTACACTAGTCCCTAGTCATTCCAAGTACACCTAGTTTCGCATTTACTTGCATTTTTATCATACTATTGCACCAAGCACTTCAATGGGAGAAATACATATAGCTTGATCCCTCCTCTAAGTATTGGTATCTAGGTAGCATGTCCACACATGATATGTGAATTACATCTAGTGTATCCTTTACACACTAACCCATTTTCCCTATTTTTCAAAGTTCCATTTAATTACATAAAAGACACAACCACATGAAGAATTAGCTCTATAGGGAGTTCTATTTATAGTGAGGATCTAACATTTGGTACATAGGCTCACACAAACATTGCAAACAAAACCCAAAAAAATCATATCTTTATGAGCAATTTGGATAATAACGGCAAGACCAAGACTATAGAAGTAGATAGTAGGGTGTCCTATTTTTAGTGGTCCTATCTAATCAAGAAAAAAACTCTAGATCTTAGTTTAAAATAATATCCCAATCTTATTCTTATAGTATTAGACTCTATCTCAACCGTAATATCTTAAAATAAGCTAAGTCATATTTTCTCTCGCTTATTACTATTTTTAAAAAAGGCAAAAATATAACTTCTTTAAAAAAATTAGTGGCTTAATTATTGCATATTATTTATTAATTTTATCTACTCAAACCCATTTATTATTTAGGAATTAAAGATCTAATTTACCAAAAATACTAAATCATTTGGTGAACCTGACTTACTTCAAATTTTGCATAAAACCCCTAGAAACCCTAGGGTAAATTCCTAGTTGATTTTTTTGATAAATTTCTAATTTTTTTTCTTGAATATTAAAATTAGAAATTCCTCTCAAATCTTAAAATTTTGTATTAAATTTTAAAATAAATTTATTTCAAGCCCTAGTTGTGTCAACTAGCTCCTAGTAATTTTCCAATAATTTTCTAAATTTTTAGTTGCATATTAAAATTAGAAAATCACTTCAAATTTCAAAAATTCATAGTAATTTTCAAAAAACAAAAATTCTCAAACCCTAGTTGCATCTACTAGTTCCCATAAATTTATGAATTTTTTCTTGAATACTTAACTTAGAAATTCAATTTTAGTTTCAAAAATGCATAGTATTTTACAAAAATACTTTTGAAAAATCCCTATTTGCATATACTAGCTCCTATTTTGCTTCTTGAAGTATCACCTTACATGTGTGGGAGCTTCGTATCCTTTCTATGCATATTCAAGTTCATTGTTTAGATTATATCAGTTTAATTTTTTTTACTATTATCCAAGTTGTTTTCCTTATGCCACCTAAGTTTCTTACATCTCTTCCTTCAAGATGAAGTGCAAGACTTAGTGGCAATCCACCTAAATTCACCCAGATTCCTTCAACTTGACCATATACTATGGATAAACAACCAATTCATACTCTAGATATAGATTTTACACATCTAGATTATACCAATTTTAATCAGAATGATTCAAATAATGAGAAATATGAAAATACCAATGATGATGTACATACTGATGCTCATGTTCCACCACATTGGACTATTGATCGACTTCCACCCATTGTTGATAATGAAGTTGTACTCAACAAAGATTTGATCCACCAAAGTTTTAGAGAAAGACTCAGGGAATAGCCTCAAGATCATAATCTTATATTACAATCTCTCATGGAAATTAAAAAGGCTAAACAAGTTGAGGTTTTCGTTCCTATAGAGCAACTAGTTGAAAATGACATTGTGAGGGCAACTATGTCTCAATAACCCCTTATAGCAGCCCAACCTGCCTCTATGCCACCAGTTTTAGCTAGTACATCCTTATCTCTTGATGTGTCAGCCCTTGTGCAAGAGATAATATCTCTTCAATCCAAGGTGATGCATCTTGAACAAGGTGCAACTAGACCTATACAAGTTTTGTATTCTTTTGCTCTTCTACATACACCATTGACACGTCACATTTCGTCCACACCCTTGTCTCAAGGTTTTGTTCAACCTAGGCTTACTTTTTATGATGGCAAAGGTGATCTAGAGACACATTTGAGATATTTTCATGTATCATGCTTGGATATGTACCAAATGATTGGCTACTTACCTAGATATTTCCATAGAGTCTAAAGGATTATGCTTTATAATGGCTCTATAGTGTACTAAATTAGTCAGTCGATGCATTCAATCCTTTAGCTAACATGTTCCTAGCATATTTTAGTATAGACATTGGTGATAAAGTCTCTTATGCACAAATTACATAATAGAAATAGAAATCAAATGAGCATCTCACAGACTATGCACTTTGATATAAGACCATCTTGGCTAAGATGACTAGCCCCATGACAGATTAGGAGTTATAGGATCTATTCAAACAAAGCCTTCTACTATCATTGCATGAATCGATTATGTTCAAAAGATTATTGTTTTACTAAATTATGTCATACACTAAAGGAAATATAATAAAACTCATTTCAATGGGCAAACTCAAGTATATAAACATCCCAAACACAACAAACAAGAGTAATAGAAAAGTCTCATACAAGGTCAAATTCAATGATAACAAGAATCAAAATCAACCAATAGTCAATGTGGCTTCAGAGCCCCCTCAGTGTGTAGTTTTATCAACACCTCCTCAGCATGCATTTACCAATCTACCAATTTCTCCAACTAGAGTTTTATAGTAGTTATTGGAATATAACATCATCACTCCCCCCTATTCAAAAATTTTACACAAAAAATCCTCTTCCATAGGGATATGATTAGTAGGAATTTTGTGATTTTCATACGGCACCAAGCCCAATTATAAATAGATGCATTAGTTTGAGACATAAGATATAGGACTTGATAGATGATAACCTACTTGATCTTGGTACTTTAGTTGAGCATCCATAGGTTAAGCCAACATAGGATAAATCTTTGAAAATCTTCTTAGATCCATTTCCATAGCACTATAATCAAGAGAAATGGGGCACATCAAGTGTTCACCATACATACCATACACATCCTCCACTAGTTATATACCAAGCACCTTTAGTTGAATCACATCCTTTGAGCAATATGAATAGGTGTGTGTGAGTATAGGTTACAACTAGACCTTTTATATCCTTATCAAATTAGGATATTGTTGAGGATAATTCAAATTATAATGCACTCTTTATCAGAGCACATATTCATAATCAGCCCATTCACAGTGTTCTCATTGATAATGGTTTCAGTGTCAACATGTGCACCATTACATTATTGTAGAATTTGGGCTATTAAAATCAAGATATCAATCCAATATATATAGTTATCAATAGATTAAGTGGGCACACATATATTTCATTAGGTGATATTTTACTTCCTCTATAGACTAGGCTAACACATGTGACCACACATTTCACCATAGTTCTCAATGCAAGAGTTTTTGATATGTTACTTGGTCACTCATGGATTCAAAAAAATTGATCATTACCATCTATAGTTCACAAATTCATAAAATTCATTCATGTTAATTAAGTTATTATAGCTGGTGGAGTTCTATATGGGAAACCACTCCCTACTTCAGAGCCATCTCCTTTGCAGTCACCAGTTCTAGCTTCTCTACCAGTTTTAGTTTCCCCACCATTTATAGTTCTTCATATGGTAGAGATTTAGACATAGTTAAGGCATCCATCACCATTATAGAGGGTTCATACACCTCCACCACTTTTAGATAGATTCTAGCTATATTATTCATACCCTGAGTAGTATTATTGATATCTCATGCATCTACACATAGAGCACATGTTCAAAGAGGTTCTCCTACTTCCACATGGGTCCTTAAGAGCCCTATAACTACATCCACTTCTCAGAGTCACAAGGGGACCCCAAAATTAGTTTCCACTTTAGAGATTTTATAACATTTACAATTCACATAGCTTTTAGAATCATAGTCTCAGCCTTTCCATCATGTTTCATGATCATGCACCATACCTTTATTCGATATAGGACACCATGACAGGGAGTCTCATCTGAGACTCATCGATTAGTATCATTTCTTCTTAGTCTTTCCTATACATAGCCTATTTCAAAAATTAAAAAAATAATATAATATTTCAAAAATACCAAAAACATTCAAATATATATAAAAATATAAAAACATTTTGATTGTATGCATCATCTATGCTTTACATTTTTACTACTATGTTAGGAATTACATTTGATGTTTCATGATATTATTTGTCAATTTATCTACATTACCATGATTCACTTGATCTTATTTGATTGTATGCAGTGATATCTAGATCCTTGATTGCTTCACTCTACCCATTGAGGGGGCATCCTATATCTACATTTGAGACACACATTGATATACATACCCAATGGGGGAATCTTCTACATGACTACACCATCCAAGTTATGTCATTTCTACACTACACACTCCAATTTATCATGCTGATGTACATTACTTACTAGATTACATAGATTATTATATCAACATTTAACTAGTATCTAGCACTTATGTATCTCTTTAGCATAGACCTAGTCTTGTACTAAACATGTCTTTCATACTTTCAATCTCACTTTGATTAGTTAGATGTGATTCTATCTTTCTAGTTATTACTTATTTTATCTTCTTTCTTAGTGTAGCTTGTTAGATTGCATTTCTAGTTCTTGCTTGTCTCCTTTGTGTGCTTTAAGACATTTACCAATGTCCTTTGCTTTTATTCATGTGTGTGTACCTTTGGATATTTTCCAATGTCCCTTGATTGTACTCTTTTATATACCTGTGGCCCTCGTGTTAATCTTGCTTGATCTGTGGTATGTGTATGCAGCATTTTAACATGCCTTGTATGTTTGCTTTCTAGTATGAGTGACATGTGCCCATGTCCCTTATTTTATTGGCCCTTTGGCCACCCTTGTATGATTCTTATTTCTATTTATTGCTTTGTATGATTATTTCTTGATTTTTTGTCCTTGTTTAAAAATGTCATTATCCATATTATGCATTTCCTTTCTTTCTTGGATGTTATGATGGACATCATGCTCCATCCCTCCTTACTATTAACTAACCCTTTCAATTTTAGTTCATTATATTGCACATGTTTTTACATTAGTATATCTATTTAGGCATGCCCCTATTGATATAACAATCTCTCAATACAAATGTTGCTATATCTTGAGATATCTTGTCAATTATCATTGTTATATCATTTATATTTCTAGCTTAAACACACTTGTAGGGCTATCTCTTCTTAGGGTAGTCATTGCAAGGTCTTCATTCCTCCCCTCAGAAGAGGGGGCAATAAAAATGGGTTTTGTCATAGAAATCAGATCTCCTAGTGATCGAAATAGTAGTTTTTAGAACACTCAGAACAAAATCTAGACATCAAACCAAGGAAAATAGACCAAGTAGACAGTAGAGAATGTAGAACAGTCATCAGATTTGGCCCTAGAAAACAATGCCAAAGTTAGATTATAGTGTCAAATAGTAGGGTGTCTTATTTTTAGCACTCCTATCTAGATAATAGAAAAATCATTTTTGTAAAAAATAGATAGAAAGGTGAGTTTAGTCATAGGTTTTTTAGTATAGCACAGTCTAGATTTAGCATGTTTCAGTATAGTTTTTACTCAAAAAATATAGATATAGGGGGCATCATACACAACATGATAGCTCTCAATTTCAATTTTAGATTAGGTAGTTGATATAACTTCCAAATTATAATCCATGTTCTAGACACCAGTTATTGGGGGTAATGTGTGTGGCACATTCCTCCTCTCTTTTTGAGTTTAGTTTATTTTTCCTAAGCATTCTTAGTAGTTGTGTGCCTTACTCCATCTGCAAGTGGTTGGAATTATTTTTTAAGTTTGGATTTCATACAAGCTTAACTTCCTAGGTAATCAAGTTCTTGAGTTAGCTTCCATATAAGCCTATTGCACCAGTTTTGGAGTGGCTTTCATACAATCCTACTCTCCATCTTTTGAAATGGCCAAGAGTGGCCTAGTTTTTAGCATACATTCAGCTATCCATGCCAACATTGTTCGATTGTCGTACATTAATGGGATTAAATATACATCTCATATGACATCTATTCCATACCAATATCACTTCATAGATTCACTTCATAGGGTAATGATGGAGCCAAAGGACTAGCTAGCCTTTTTATTCTTGAGCCACCTATTTAGAGGGATCAGACACACAGTCCAAACATAGATTGACACATGCATGATTGATTAGCTTCACTTAGTAGGTGATGATGGAGCCAAAGGGTCTACCTTTATATTCTTTATCCACTTCTAGGGAATTGATCACTTATCTCCATTCATGATATTACTTTTGGTATAGCACACACCCAGCACAATCCAGCATCACAATAAATTTTATATTCGTTCACATATCTAGTGAGGTGTATTCATTCCTTTCTCTTCCTCTCTATCTTACCTAGCTTTTGTAAATTATTATTTTAGATATAACATATCTAGTAAGGACTAATCTACTCTATGTTTTTCATTATAAATTTACACTTCACACTTTGTTCTCTATATGCACATCCAGCATCACACAACTTCATGAGTTTTACCTTTACAGGTAAGTTCAAGTACACTTTCTATTTCTCCTTTATCATAGTATTTCACTTTGTTGCATCACTAGAATAAATGGGGGGGGGGGGGAATATAATCATATAAAATTCAAAATGTGGTTACTTGAGTATGGTTAATGACACCCAATCCATAGGTTCTCCTACTTGCTTGCACAATCCTTTTAGGCTTTTCTTTCATTGATTCCCAGTCATCCATAGCCTTCTAGACTTAACCCTTGCATTCCTAGGTAGCTCTCTTAGGCACAGATCTATCCCCCTAAGTCTCATTCCCTTTAGATAATAGTTCCCAAGTTGGACAAGAGTGTTGAAACCCAAGGTGTCCAATTTTTAGCATTGTTGTCCAAGTGTACTTTTAGTCCTAACAATCATATTTTCTTGAATCCTTATCCTAATTCATGTCAACCTAGCATGAATTAATTTAACCCATGATTATTAAATACCTTTTAAAAGGCCATTAAAATTCCATTTAGAAGGGTTGGCACTAATTTACAAGAGAGAAGCAAGACTACTCAAGAACTCTTCCTTATTCTCTGCATATAGCCATCCAACAGTATCTCAAGCTTATTCAAACCTTTACATTAGTCCCTAGTCTTTCCAAATACACCTTATTTTGAATTTACTTGCATTTTCATCACACTATTGCACCAAGCACTTCAATGGGAGAACTACATATATCTTGATCCCTCCTCTAAGTATTGGTATGTAGGCAATGTGCCCACACATAGGGTGTGAAGTGCATCCAATGTATCCTTTACAAACTAACCCCTTTTTCCTATTTGCCAAAGTTAAATTTAATTGCATACAAGACATAAACACATGAATAATCATCTCTACAAGGAGTTATGTTGATATCAAGGATCTAAATTTTTTTACATAGGCTCACACATATGTTGTGAACAAAACCTATAAAAATCATATCTCTATGAGCAGTTTGGGCAATAGTGGCAAGACTAGGACTACAACATCAAACAATAAGATGTCCTATTTTTGGTGGTCCTATACAATAAAAAAATGAATTCCATATCTTTGTTTGTGATAGTGTCTTAGTTCTGTTCCTCTAGTATCAGACTTTGTCTCAACTCAAATAACCCAAAATTGGCTGTCATATTTTCTCTCACTCATTACTATTTTTAGAAAAGGAAAAAATACAACTTATTTAAAAAATTTAGTGGCTTAATTATTGCATATTATTTACTTATTTTATCTACTTAGACCCATTTATTATTTATGAATTAAACATCTAATTTCCCAAAATACTAAATCACTAAAGAATTTTTTAGTCCATCTCATTCTACCTAGGTTAGAGGATTTATCTTTGGAGGATCTAATAACTCATTATAAGTTTGATTTTCCATTGGTATAGGAAATTATTCACCTTCTCCACTGGGTTTTAGATTTTTACATATATGCCTACAATGGGAGTTTTAACTTTTATAATATATTTAACTATAGGTGCCTAAGTCTAATTTTTAAATATGAAGACGCCTTTTTCTTATCTTCCATAAACTTTAGGAAATTTTCCTTTTTTATCAACCTTTAATCAAATTCCATATTATATTTAGGCCAATTTGGCAATATTCATATTGCACTTCAATATTTGTGCCTCTTGTTTATTCAAAAACTAATAACCCATAGGGTTGCATCAACATGCTTGAGATACTTATTTTTTGTACATTTTTTTGTTGAAAATGTGAAAATTTGGTCCTTGTAGAGGAAATCCTCTAAGAATTTAGAATTAATATATTGAACTATTGAATATACATCTTCCTTCACCTTTTGGTTTTAATCCAAAACATTATCCAAAAATTTAGGGACCCTTCTAGCCCATGTATTTCTTTTAGGATTTTTACAAATTTTATTTATATACTTCTTTAATTACATATGGGGAATTGATTTATTCTAAAACTCCTTTAGTTTACCTTTGAGTTCTTAGAACTTCTTATTTAGGGGGTTCTTCTTAGTGTCCAACTCTTTGACTTTAGCTTATATCATTGTAGTTTTTTTAGGCCTATATTAAGATATTTTTTAAGGATTTATTTGGGCCTTTTAAATGGTACCATGTAGTTTCTTAGTTAGTTGGGATATTTACAATTCTAATCCATTATACTTTGTAAGTTCATTTTTTAAACTATACTTGAGTTGCTATGTCTTTTCATCCTTTTTCTCAACCTTCCTAGACAACTTTTTATAATTATAAATTCATTAATTTTAAACTATATTCTATAAATTTTTCTCAATCCTTAGGTTTGAACTTTCAAAGATTCATTGTGGTATTATTGGTTTGATACTTAGAGAACGACATTTAACTTTTATGATTTACAACAAAGGGAACCATCTCTCATAAGTATATTTTTTTTGATTTTCAGATTATATTGGATTAAAATCATATACTTTGCATTATTATTGGCCATATTTGCATCCTTATATTTTACCTTATTTTGGATTAGTGTATCTAAACAAGTATAAAATAAAAATTATTCAGATTTTCTATGATATACATAAATTGAGAAAATATAAATGTGAAAGCAGATAATAGTTGAATTATTTCTCTTAATATAAAGATAAAGAGTAGGTCTAAGATTGTGTGGAAATGATAGGACAAGTTGGAAGTGTGGGTGTAGGGTAATGGAGGATAGGGGAATTAAAGTGTTTTTTATAAAAATAGTAATACCTAACCTTAAAAATATTTTTGAGACATTTAGAAAAATAATTATAAGATAATGTAAGAATATGAATGGTGATATTTTAAATGTCATTTGTGTGTGTGTGTGTGTGTGTGTGTGTGTGTGTGTGTGTGTGTGTGTGTGTGTGTGTGTGTGTGTGTGTGTGTGTGTGTGTGTGTGTGTGTGTGTGTGTGTGTGTGTGTGTGTGTGTTCATTACCTAGATGAGAAAAGTATGGGAAATTGAAGCATTTATAATAATTAATTGGTATTTTTTTGTGAATAAATAACTATATAGTGCATGTGTACGAACACATTTTTTAGAGTAAACAAATTATTTTTTTATAAAATTGAATACATGAATAGATAAAATGTCAAAGATTACTGAGAATATTTTTTCTTAATTTTTTAATTAAGTCAAGAAAGCTAAGAAATTGAAACTATAAGTGTACGAACATAATTATTTTTATCTTAACTTCATAAAAATCAAAATTATTTTTTTGAAATCATAGAAAATGATTTGTATATTGTTGAGATACAAATTTTATGAAATTTAGATTAATGGTTAAAAAGTTATAGATCTATTTTTAATGTGATATATATAAAAACATTAATGAGGTATGTTGTGTTTAAATTAATTAATATATAAAATAATATTTTAAAATAAAAAAATAATATATTCATAAATTATGTTCTCCTCTCTACAAACATATACAATTTTTTTTTAATAAATAAATCTTCTGTAAAAGTGTAAAAAATATTAATTTAGAAAAAAGTCATGTACCCTAGTCTAGTGCATATCTGAGTGTTAGGTTCAAATCCTCCAAGCCTAAAACCATGGATATTTTGGAATAAAATAAATAAAACTAATAAAATCAAAACAAAAGTGTGTGCACTCTTTAAATATGGTGTGCTCCCTATGCATTTCAAAGGGCACACATGCTTTTTAGTGTAAAGGGCATGCACCTTGATGATACTTAGTAATGGTCTCATCTGATGTTCAAACCTTTCCTACTTTTTACCTTTTTATTATAGTTTCCATTCCAAAATACTCATGTGTAAACATACATACATATATGCAAAGGAAATATTAAGTTTAAATATATTATTTATAGGTTTTTTAATGTAGTTTAATGATTTCATAATGGTTTATGTTTTCATGGCTAATTTGAATGGAAATATATGTGATTTTATGTTAAAATATCCCATATTCATTTGGCAGACATATTTGTAGCTGTTGGTTGACTAGACATTAGAATGTACAGCGCTCACAATGACTCATTGAGTACACCTATAGTAATGGTTGTAAGTGATCATTTTATAGATCACAATAGAATTGTTAGTTATCAATTATAACATATTTCAACTCATTCAGTGGTCTCCAAAAAACATGAAATGTGATGAAAAATTATTTTAACTATATGTTAATGCCATTAGATCATCTTTTTTATTTATGAATTGTAACGTCATATAATTTTGACCATATCAACACCTTCTTGTCTTCTTATGTATTATGTCATTATACATAACCATGTAGTTATAATTATTATGTATTTACTTAGAAAATAAACACCTCCTCTCTATATATATGGGAAGAGTTTTAGGTGATTATGAGTTCTAATTAAGATTAGCATAAGCATAGAAGCATATCGAATGAATAAGCTATGCTAATATTTTGTACTTTCCTATAATAATCATTATATTAATATAGACTTTGATCAATTCAAGTGAAATAATTTGAGCTAAAGCATTTATAATTAAGGAATGGATTTGAAGCACAAATCAAACCAAGTATGGACCACTTGTGACAATTTTTTGTGATAATCCCATCCATTAAGTAAATATTTTATATTAAATTTATGTGTTTACATTCCCTGCTATATGTGTTTATGCCTCTTGATTCTTATATATTATTTTCATTATATGTAAATTTTATTATGTAAGGTTGATTGATTATCTTTAGTTAAAATGTGAGAAGATTAAAAAACAACCTTAGTTTTATTTATGTATATTTTCATTCATGAAATATTGCTTATAATCAATCATTTACAATTATATAAAGTATGTTTCCTATATGCAACCATTAATATCTTAACCTTATAAACATCCTAGTTTGCATATATAGTTCCAAGACCTTACCAAAGTATATAGACCCTTGGTTGAAAATTTAATTAATGAGACTTCTCAAGAAACTAAGTGTCTTCCCCTTTATAACACATTCCATCAAGTTATACATAGTGATTGGATTGTGTCGAGTTTAATTTGGGAATTGATTTTTCTAATCATTTTGATGGCATTGAAAGAAGGTGTCAAACATTATAATATCCAAGAGTTGATATATAAGTTTCAAGTTTTCAAAAACTAAAATTCTTATTTTTTAGGATTAAAAATTCATGTTTTCATATGAGTAAAATTCTTATTTTCTAGAATTAAAAAATTATTGCTTTCTAGAAGTAAATTTCCTAATTTCTAGAAGTAAAATTCATGATTTATAGAATAATTTTCATGTTTTATAGCATAATATTTATTGATTTCAAGAGTGAATTTAATACTTTATAAAATAGATTATAATTTCATATAAATTAAAGTAAACAACAAAAATTTCCCCTTCAAACTAACCATGTGCAAGGCAGGGTATAAAAAAACAAGGAGGAAGTGTTTGTATGTAGCATGAAATAAGTTACTTTGGAAGAATTTTTCTTGGAAATTGAGCTTATGTTTAGAATAATAAGCTATGATATTTCCCATATAAATAAAGATATAACTTGTAACAATATTTCCTAAAGCAATAGAGAACTTACCTAAAATAAGTGGAGAAATAATTTTGGTTGATTCACACTAACTATCAGAGGTAGAACAAGTGTCAAAAAAATATTTTTTGGCTTAGTTTCTAAAATAATCTGAAAAAAAATAATAGGATGATCTACATACCCCTAAGAAGGACATCTATTCACCATTTCAAAGAGTGGATATTTGGCCACCCCACACTCAAGCATCAAGTATTTATATCCCTCTAACCTCACCCAAACTCATCTCTGAAAGATAATTCAAATCCTTTCTATCCCCAAAGAATACTAAAAAATATGATAAAACCTTTGACTCAGCTAAACAAAAAGTATTTATTGAACTTCTTGAAAATTTTATATAAATTACCAATATATCATCCCTAATCATAATACTTCACTCTCCTTTTGGAAAACTTATATATATTGTTCATTATGCATTGTGGGTAAAAATTAACAAAGGATTTAAAAATCAAGTGGCAGAACTATCTAATTTACAAGTATCCTGACACATCATGAGAGATAATCATGAAGAAGCCTTTGACACCATAACCTTTGAATTTCCTATCAATAAGCTTGAAAGAGATGTACCTATAAAAAACATCCTTCTCTCTACTCTTCCTAGCTTCAGAGGAACAACTAATGAATATCCTAATACATTCCTCTTTGATTTTGATGTCCTATGTCATTGTTATGACTATATTATGGATTTTTAAAAACTTAAGTTATTTTCATTCATGCTTAATGATGCATCTTTGAGATGGTTTATGATTTTGGGGAAGGATGTAATCTCTACTTGGAAATACATGAAGGATAAATTCCTACTTAAGTATCAGGAGTACTAAAAACCAAAGGACTATACAAGGAATGACATATTTTAAATGTCACAAAATGAAGAATAACCATTGGAAGATTACTTGGAAATGTTCATGTTCATCTTTTAGAAATATAAGAAAACCACTATGGAAAAAGAAGCTATCAATTTGGTATTTCTAAAAGGAATCGAGGATTAATGTATTGAAGAATTGGATCTATTGAGTAGTGGAGATGTCTCATAACTAAAATTTGATGATATAGGCCTCATATGTATAAATTAATCAATATCAATGATGAATAAAACTCATAAAAATTGAACCTCATCACTTTCAAAATATAAATCCACTAATGGATTATCAAAGATGGAATTTGGTGATTTAATGCAAGACATTAAGTAAGACATCAGGAGCCATTTATCTACGTATTTGAATACATTACACACATGGAAGAACAAGGATCAAACCTTTACTATATATTATTTAGACTACTATAAGAATAAAACTAATTATAATATTCATGTTGTTCATGTCAAATTATCCATCATAATGAAATAAGATCTTGATGCATTTGAGCTTCATTCCATTGGAAGATATGGAGAGAAGATATTATATGTTTCCCAATTTAATCCATGTACACAGAGACCATAGAGTTCATGTATCTCATCTAGTTATCCATATTTTAATTCACAATTTTCTATTTCTCCTAATTAGCATGCATATAATTCTTGGAATCAACCATCCCAAACATAATACCAAAATCAGAATTAGCATTAGAAAAACCCTCAATCCTAAAATAATTGGTAAAAATAACAACATCCATGGTAACAAAAAAATCATACCGATCATTGGAATCCACCCTCTAGACAGTGGTGGAAGTTATGGTGAGGGAATCAGCCCTGGCTTTATCGAAACACTATCTTCTATTAACTTTCATAACCCCACCTAAAATAAAATTTGGAATTAATTCTAAGAATTCCCACTCCACTTACACCTCCCAAAATATCCCCAAAATTTTATACGTATCCTACACCCAATCTCAACAATAGTTCAATATAACCAATACATAATAATGATCTGATAACTTACCCCACTTATTTGGTAGAAGTTGACAATGTTTAGCTTTATTTAGGAAATACTCTTCCAAATACCACTCCACCCATAATAAAAAAGGCTCCTAAGGATATATCCAAAACACAAAATAAAACACAAACATATAATAACAATCTTGATCTTGAATAAAACACATCCACTAAACAAGTATCACCAACTAGTCCTACTTTTTTGGAGAGACTCAATCTAAAATATTAAAAACTAGAATCAAAATTTGATTTTATAGGACATCGAAAAAATGTGTGTCAAAATACATTTTTTTCTAATCAATCAATTATGTTCCCATTTATACAAAGGATATCTAAGAACTCTTCCTTAGAAACCTAGTTGGAAATGAAAGGATCCTAAGACTGTCTAAGTGATTAGACAACTTGTGGATATCATGTTGGGAAAATCATTCCAACCAAATACTTTGACCTAAGTAGCTTAGTTGTGGATGTTTACATAAATATAACCTTAATTCATAATATATTGATTCATTTATGATAATATATTATTGTCATGACCAAAGAAACCATGATAAAAATGAAACTTACAAACCTTTGAGAGACACCCACTATTTTACAAATGGTTAATCATTCACTATAAAACCTGAGGGAGTCATAGAGGACATTGTTATAATAGTAAATTCATGGTAATATCCCACTAATTTCATGATATTAAAAACCAAATCAAACTTTGGTAGATACCCTCTAATCTTAGACATACATTGGTTGGATATAGCTAATGCATTCTTTGGTTGTAGGTCCAAAAACATGCTCATTTCCAATGGAAATATCATAAATAAACTTGTTTCATATCCACCTACCCAACCTTCATAAAATGGAGAGAAATATACATGGGTAGAAGTGGATGATGATGACCATGTTCCCTTACAAGCCTTTCTCACCACTAAACATAACCCATTCTTTCAAGAACAAAAGGAGACACAATCACTTCCAATGCCATACAAAACATGTACACAGTGAACCAGCGTACTAATAACATTATTGCATTCATACACTATCCTAATTTTAATATTTTTCTTAAAAATGACACCTCATAAATAAAATAAGATATTAATACTTCTCATCATCTCCTACCACATAATATTTGCCTTAACACTCTTGTAGGAAACATTGAATCCATGACATCCATATCAGAATTAGTGGATATACTACTAGGAAAACCCCTTAATATCAAAAATAAGTTGTATTCCAAATAAGAGACCCATCTAATTACCATGATTTAAAAACATAAAAAAAAAAAAAAATCATGGGACTATCATGATATGTGGGTGGTATACCTGGACATTATCATTCATCATATATACATCAAGGAAGAGTGAAAACTCATTAGACAATCTCAAGTAAGCATAAACCTTGCTATACAAAAAAAATTAAAATATAAGCTTAAAAAACTCTTGGATATATGATTTAAATGCACCATATTTTATAGTAGATGGGTTTATTCACTTTTAATTATTCTAAAGAAGAATGTAAAATGGCATATTTGTGTGGACTACAAAGAGTTAAACACTAGACAAGGAGATACCAATTTCCTTTCCCATTCATTGACCAAGTTATTGACACCTTTTCTAGAAATAAGTATTTGTATTTCTTAGATGGATTCAGTAGATACAACCAAATTATAAAAACCCCATAATACCAAAATAAGGCAACATTCACATGCCCTTGAGGTACTTATGCTTACTCAGTATTACCATTCAAACTATGCAATGCTCTTGCCACCTATTAAAAGGTGGTCTCAATATTTTTTCCTGATCTATCCCATGATTATTTTTAAATATCCATGGATAAATTCATGGTCCATTTGGATACTTACAATGAATCCCTCAAAAAATTGGGGAAGATAATAGCTTATCATTGAGTCATGAGAATTGTTACATGTTCATGCAAGAAGAAATTGTATTCAAACACCATATTTAAAAATTAGGAATTGAGGTAGACCCTACTAAGATAGAGGTAATAAAAAATCTTCCCATATTAAAAAATAATGATATGTGTGAAGATTTATAATACATGTTGGATGTTACCATAGGTTCATCAAATACTTTAGCAAGATATTAGCTCCATTATTTGCTTTTCTAGGAAAAGATGTTAATTTTAAATGGACTAATGCATGCCAGGAAGCCTTTCAAAATTTTAATGACTTACTTATGACAACAAACATGTTAATAGGTATGGATTGGAAGCTACACTTACACATTCATATTGATGCATCAGACATAACTCTTACGGCAGTCCTTGGGAAAAAATAAAGATCACTCAACTCTATTATCTATTTCACTAGTAATAATATACAACATGTAGAGTTGAACTACACAATCATAAAGAAGGATTTCCTTGAATTATTATATCTATAAACAAATTTTAACATTACATTACTATTTATCCTATCTTTATTCATAATAATCATGTTGTTATTAAATATTTAATGAATAAACTAGTAGTAACATGTAGGATAATTAGATGGTATTTATTATTACAATAATTTGACATTACCATTGTGGATAGGCTTGGTAAAGATAATGTAGCTTCGAAATTTCTATCTAAATTACATCCTAATGAAACTATTCCACTAGTAGATGACTTTCTTCTTAATGAACATCACTTTTTTTTAATGTTAACACTCCTTGGTTTTCATATTTTGATAACTATTTGGTTGTAGGTTAAAATCCTACATAGTTTTCACCCAAGTAAAAACATAATTTAGTGGCTAAAATCATCCCATATTCCTATATTTCGGAATACTCATTCTACACTAGACCTAATTTAATCATGATAATATGTGTGAGAGAGGATAAATTGTTTGATATCCTTAGAACATGTCATGATGAATCCTATGGGTGTCATTTTGCAGTAAAGAGGACAACTTAAAAAAACCTTACCATTAGTTATTATTGGCATACTTTTCATAGAGATACTATTACATACACTCACTAATGTGACAAATGCAAACATGTGGGGAAACCCACATGTTCAAATGAGATTCCACTTCAACCTCAACTAGCCTTGGATCCATTTTAAAAATGGAAGAATTCATTGGCCAAATAAACCCACCTTCTCAAGGTAAGGAGTATATTTTGGTATGTATAAACTACCTCACCAAATTGGTAGAAGTTTGATTTTTTACTCATGCATGGGATGAAAAAGGTATCCGAATTATTTTATGAGGAAATCTTTATAAGCTATGACATTTCATGAGAGCTGGTCATTTATCAAGATCCATAATTCATGACTAATCTAATTTTATCCCTTGTATGATGGTATAAATTCAATAATAATAATTCTACTCCATATCATCCAAAATCCAATGAACAAGTGGAGATCACTAATAGGAAGGTTGAGAACATTCTTATCAAGTCAGTAGTTATACACCACTATGATTGGGTAGAATGTATTATAGAGACTGTATGGGCTTATAGGACCACATGGAAGATAATCACAAGATTCACACCCTATGATTTGATCTATGGTAATAAGGTTTTTCTTCCTATAAAGTTTGAACTCAAGACTCTAAAGACTACCCTAGAACTTGGCATGGATTTGATGGAAGCATAAAATTAAAGGGTCCTGTAGCTCAAATCTCTTGATGAAATGAGAAGATACTCTCTATATCACATAGAATAATTCATCAACAAAGGATCAAATGGTATGATAAGTTCATTAAAATAAATAAGTTTTATCTAGTATATTGAACCTTACATTTTGACTCCAAATATAAGGACCATAAAGGCAAACTTTAGACTAGATGGTTAAGTTATTATGAGATAGAAAAGGTGTTTAATAATAAGGTAGTCAAGATATGTATAGTTGATCTAGTCAAATTATCCTTTATGGTTAATAGACATCATCTCAAGTTATAAAATCAACCTCTCTTAAAATTGGTGTTCATTTAAAATATCATGACTAAAAACCAACCTCGTATAGACATGGTAATCAAATGTACACTGGATAAACACTTTGAATATCCTATTAGTTCATCATCAAAAAATTTTGAAGTCTGATCAATACTTTTCAACCCCATTTCTCTAGGATAATTACATCATATATGAAATTTTTGGTTGTAAACCCATCTTTTTGGCTAGCCAAAATTACATTAAAAGGGCTATAGTGGAAAACTAGCTTGTCTAGCCATTTAGGAGTAAAAGTAAAAATAAACACACACAAAAATAGAAAAATAAAAAATAGACTATAAAAATACCAAGGTGTAAAAGCATCTAGCTAGCCACCTAGTATAAATAATCAATTAAGTTCATCTAATATAACTCACTGCTATATTTCAATTGCTACATGTCCATTTTCTATTGTTGTAGGTAAACTTCAAACCTACAACATCTACACTTGAAACAACAAAAACTATAGGTAAACATCTAACCTATAGCATCCAAACTTTTAGATAAACATTTATTCCTATAGCCTCTAGAACTATACAAATCATACTTTGATCTTGTTGCATTCAACAATGTTTTGTCCTACAACATCTATAGGCAATGTTATTTAGACCTAAAATATATACATGAGTTCTTCAGCAGGTAGGGTCCTCATTCCTATAGTAGTTCCATTTTTTCTCATAGTATATTATCTCAAAGGTGAATTTATTGCATATTTGTTTCTATTTTTATAAGTGGTTTTTTGTATGCTTAAGTCACTACAATTTCCCAAAATTCACCTATAGCCATTACTACCTATTAACTTCTGAAAAAGTCAACATCTCTAGTAGTAACTTGTAGCCTTTCACCCCAATTTCCTTATTTATTAAACACAAGATTATCCTTAGGTGCATTCTATAATTTCATGATGATGTTAGCATATAATTATCATTTCAAGGGTTGTGATTTCAAATATAACTAAAAATTCCCACAAAATGTTTCTCACAACATTGGTTCAACTTAACTACTCTTTAACACTTTTAGGATAAAGTCACCAAGTCCAATTTTTTTTGTTATATAAGCTATTAACTATCTTACATTTCTGATTTTCATCTAATTGTTGGATCGTGACAAAGGATCTCCATAAAATTACAATGAAATATTTCAAATTTTAAAACCAATGCAATGGATTAGGTACTTATATTAGGAATTTATAATAATATATATTACTCTTATAGATTGTTTTGCTATTATTATTTTATATTATTATGATGTGACTATTTATGAGTACTCGATTTTAAAAACAAGACACCTTCCCCTAAATAGTTCATTAAATTCTCTCCCATGTCATCCTAATTCCTTATTATCATCCAATGTCATATTCCCCATTGATCTCACTTCACTTTTCTCTCACCTCATTTATGGTGTGTACCCTATTATCCCATCAATTACACTTGAGTCATAGTGAATATTTTAAGTTGGGTGGGGGTAAGGGGTACTTAATGTCACTTTTCACATGTACTCTCCAAGTACATAAATATAGAAACTTCATTTTCACCACTTTCATGTCAAAATTGCAAATGAAATGACTTTCTACAATAATGCACAAATCTAGTCAAAAATGTCAATTAATCTAATTATTCACACACCTATTGATTTAATCCAAAATTATAATGATGCAGCACTAATTGGGGTAATACATCACATCATAACATTTAATTTGACATCATCATTCTGAATGAAATCAATCCTTTTCAAGTGTTATTACAAGAAAATTAAATTAATCTTTGACTGGAAAAAGAACATTGCAAAAGGCCACTATTCTTATAGTTATTGACTAATCCTACTTAATCAATGTAATCTTATTCTAATGGAAAAAACCATGGATTTCGGATTATCTATTTTCTAAATTCAAAAATTGAATTATTATGTCACCTAAGGTGACATCATCATACCAAGTGTGTAAGTAAGAGCTCTTACAAGCTCTTACATAATCAAAGAGGGATCATGATTTGAATATCTTACATATATATGACATATACCATCCCTTTTATTCTAAACTCCATCTCTCTCATTTATGATAATGGAGGACTAATATTATACCCTTGATCTTCATCTCAACATGGACATTCCACAATCATTTTCCAATTTTATAAATGAAAGGGTATTCACACTCGTTCACCATGACCAACTAGTACAACAAATCTCTTCCAAATATCAAGGACATTAATCAACAATTATTTAACAATGCCAATAAAAACACCAAGTGTAAATAATGGGAAATTATACCCACATGTGGAGTCAAAATTTTCAAAGATCTCTAGTTCTACAAGTCGAGCATATACTTATTTGGACTAGATAGCAAGTGGAGTCTTTCAAGGAAGGTATAAACTTTATGTTTTGTCTTCTATTTGATTCATAATTTGATATTATTACCCAAACATAGTGGACAAGCTTAGAATGTTAAGGTCTTTCAATTATTTTGATTTACATTTATGAACAATGGCCTAATCTTATTTGTATTCCTAATCTACATAATGGCACACTTGATGGGACCTGATGCATCTTATGACCCTCATTAAACCTTTACTGTTCTTATAATTACTATAATTGACCTAATTAATAGGATAATTCATCTCTTTTCTTCAAAAAATCATTAAATTATGTTTTACGTCAAAATAACAAATTTGTACTATGCAATAAAAAATTTGAACTGCTTATTAGTGAAAACATTCTGCAAAATAATGAAATTATCTTTGTTTTTTGTTTCACTATTTTTACATGCAAGTCAAAAAAATGAAATTGCACATCAAATTAGTGAAATAACACTACATGATGGTGAATTTACACATCCAAACAATGAAATTACACTTAGTGGGAAAATTTCACTTAAGAACAATAAAATCAATTTTGTTGTTTATTTTACTATTTTTGGTAATAAGGTCAAAATAATGAAATCACACATCAAATCAATGAAATATCACTACATAATGGTAAATCCATGCATAAAAACAATGAAATCATCCTAAAAAATGGTGAATTCATTTATATATTTTGAATATATTATTGTAGGTCCTACACATCATCGAACTCATCCTCTAAAATAATGAATTCATTTCTATCTTATGACTATTTTTTATAGGTGTTGTGCAATAGTGAAATCATCATGAAAATTAATAAAATCATCCTGTAAAATAGTGAAATATTCCTAAAAAATAATGAAAAGCTTTTGTATAAAAAAAAATTCATCCTCCAAAATTATGAAATCATATTGTTGTAAAAACTCAAGACTTTGAAAGCAAACTTTTCTCCCATTTCTCATGTAAATTTTAGACCCCACTATAAACTATTGATTATTTTATTGTAGGACCTTAGCCAAAGAATTGAAATCATCACACAAAATAAAGAATTTCATTTTTACATACACTTCAATTTGGGCTTAAAATAAATGCATAATTTTAATTTGGGTTTTAAAAATTACTTTACTTCCAAGTCATTTATTTTATTTCACTTGTCTAGTTTTGATTATTGTTTATGTTTATGTGATTCCTTCACATGTATGCTTTCCCCTTGATAGGTTAACTTATAAATGTGAAGATAACCATTTGCCTTCATCCTAAGGGATTCACCAAGTATGCTCTTCACTTTTGTTTAGTGTAATTCAAGTGAATCAAAATGGTGATACCTTTCTTTTTTATTTTAGACTATTTAATTGAGGTGTCATTTCCTTCTCACATGTCTTTAGGTCAAGGCAAATAATATTTCATCCCTTAACATTTTTACCAGCCTCATACATCTGATGGGGGATATAAATTATTGGCAGGTGTTTTTAGGGCCTAACGGAATTCCCCATAAAGGTTTTCATGAAAGTAACAAGTTAACTCCCATGTTAAGAAATTAGACATCACCATCAAGGAATCTAGGGTCTCTTCGATAGGGGATGCATCCCCCTATGAAGAACCCTACACCTAGATCTCTTATTCAACGGACTTGTTTCCATTTAAGGACCATCTAGAAAGATAAAGAAAATTTTAAATTAATACCTAGTGGTCGTAAAACCTTCACTGATGCAAGGGTGAAAAATAGCCCCCAAATATTACCTCACATGTATGGAATTTGAGAGATCATGGCTCTTCAACCAAAATTTAAATAATTTTATTAAAATTAATCTTGAAATTTTCTCTCAAAATTATTATATTAAAGGCTTAGTGACTGTGATGTACTCTCAATTTCTCACAAAAATAAGATCGTATACTTAGATGGTTATTTTCTTGGATGTTGGATAAAAACTCATTGTATGTTTAAAACCAATTAAAAACAAAACATATTCCATATAAACATATGAATAAGGTATTACTCTATCTTTATTTTGAGTCAAAAAATCACCCCTCCTAGATGTCATGTTAAAATTTGTCCAAGGACACAACCTTATTGTCTAAACCATGGCGTTATGTTATCCATTTTGAACCAGCCCTAATTTTGATCAAAGTCCAATTTCAAACCAATTCCAAACCAAGGTCTGAATTTTTGTATAAGCCATTACCATTATGATGTCCATTTTATTTTAAACCAAATATGAATTCCAATTCTATTTCTCATCCCAAATTCAAAATTCAACCAAGGTTGACTATTCTAAAGTTAAACAAGGTTGAACCTTTCATTTTCAAAAGTCGAAAACCTAGTTTAGTTAAGGTCAAGCATTCAAATTAAACCAAAATAAAACACTTTAAATCTCCAAATATTTACCATGTACATCCTTTATAATACAAAAACACTTGAAATCATTTGATATACTAATATTTTTGCACCCTTTTAGAACAATTTTTATTTACATGCCTTTCCTATTTGGATACTTGCATTAACAAGCTTTGATTGAAATATTCCACTTTGACATTTGTATTGATAAACCCAATTAAACATTCAATGACTATCAAAATTGAATTCAAAATCAAAATCAAGATTAGGTCAACTTTAACCATGGTCTAGTTTTAATCTAAATTAGGTTCATCTTGAACTATGTACTAAGCCATTCCAAGACAAATTATGTTCATCTTGAACCATGTACCAATCCATTCCAATCCAAACTGGGTTCATATTGAACTATGTACTAAGAGATTCCAAGACAAATTAGGTTTACCTTAAACCACAATCCAATTATTATGAGTCAATCACATGACAATTAAAATCACATTCCAATCATATCTTATCTTTCCATTGAATCTCTTGCACCTATTAGTTGGGAATGATGAAATTATGTCATCCATCCTTTCTTTCATTTGAATCATGTCAAGAAAATCTACCTTATTTGGGGTAAATTCCAATTTAGTCTAGTCAATCTTCTTTGGGGCCAATATAATTACATTGAATTATGTTCACCCTCTTTTGGTCCCCCATTCTAATTAAGACCAATACTACCCTCTGGGCCCATTCTAATTAATCCAATCCAACCTCTTTGGGGCCAATTTATTCCAATCCATTCCCCTTACATGTATCATTTATTGGGGGTATTCATCTACGGTTAATCTGATTTATGGCATCTCATAATCCTAAAATTATTCTATCATGGCCATTCATATAATAAAATGTGATAGATAAACTCACCCATCTTAGCCAATAGTTAGCCCATTTTGCATCTAATTTTGACATTTCATTCATTAATATACAATACAATCCAATTTTATAACCATAAAAAAGACAATAGTCTAGACCTATTATGTCATTTCCCCTCCAAGGGCCCTTTTCTATTGATTACCTGAGTGTGTCTAAGTCTGATAACTAATCGATCAAGATATGTCATAAGCCCCTTCAAAAGTATGATCAAATTCTCCACTTCCAAAGCAAGATCAATATATTCAACCCATCATCAGTATTTTTATCAAATCACTCATATTTTACCAGACCTAAATCATTATTGCTCTACATTTATTTAATTAAGGACTTCTATTTGACATAAGACCCATTTGTAATGAACCCATATTTGAAGAGCCCATTATTATTAAGTAATGTCCCCTTATTCATCCATTGCCAAACATTCCCTATTTTAGAAAAATCCATCCCAAATCCTTCATTTATAAGTGAAAGGTGAATAAATTACTTGTCAAAAATTTAATTCAATAGGACCCAACTGTGGCTACTTTACCTCAGAATCAAGTACTGTTCTATAAATAGTATAAAAATCAGGTTCCATTTTGGAGCCAATGTTATATTTAACATTAGAAGCAAAATCAATGTCAGTCTCAACATCAAATTTAAATCCCATTGAGTCATAATCAGCTTTAAAATTAAAATATATAATTGGATACTATGACATTAGCTATATACTTCTACTAGATCCACTTGACTCAAAATCATCGATAGAATCAACATACTTTAATAGATGTTACAACACTACCTACACACTTTTATAATATCTAATTGAAAGAATTTGTGATCCTTCTACAATTAATGAGTACTTTTTATTCAAAATCAACATAAGTTTTCATAGTAGCCTTTACAAAGAATGTGTTGCCTTTTACCCTTCCATTGACATTAGATGTGTCTTTTAACATTAACTAGCCTAGTCATTATATTGACATCCAACTACCCACAAATGTTGATTGAAAATGATAGAATCACACATTATTTAAATTATTACATGAAGACATATTAGTGGTAGAATTTATGGGTATTTAAGACAACATTCAATCAGAAGAATAATGTCCTAGTGAAACCTTGTTTAAGGTGCTAGGGGACAATCAAAATCGTAACTCAACATCTTCTAGTGAAACCTTGCTCAAAGAACTAAGGGATAATAAAAATTAATTATCAATTTCCTATTGGAAATATTATCATTGATGTCAAAGGTCTAGCATTATTGGTGATAAAGGCCCCATATCATTTAATGGTGTTTTTAATATTCATATCTTGGCTAATGTGTGTTAATATTTATTTAATATTAATGAATATATTTTTGGGTTACATAAAAGTCAAAAGAGGGACCATGGAGAAGTTAAAGAGTCATGGGGTAAAGACAAAAGAGGAATGGGATGCATTTTCCTATGAAGAGTCATCTTGAGTAATTCCAAGAGTCACCAAGTGAAGACAAAAGAGGGTATGATGCATTTTTCCATGAAGAGTCACCTTAAGGAATTCTAAAGGTCACCAAGATAAAGACAAAAGAGGAAAGGAAGCATTTGCTTATGAAGGGTCACCATGTGACTTTTCAAATGCAAGGATATGAAGGGTCATGTAAGTTTGGTGCCATTTTCCATGAGGATTGAAGGGTCACAAAGTTTAATGCTAAAGGTCATTTGGAAAGTCATAAATAAAGGCTTGAGAAGCTATTTGTAATATGCAAGAGAGTGCATGGTTTTGTAATTGTTTTATATAAGAAAAGAGGAGAGAAAAGTAAGAGATATTGTACAGTTCTATCAATTTTTGAGTAATCAACATTGAGAGATATTGTGTTTTATACACAAGAGGGGTTGGTGCTCATTCATATACTTGAGATTGTTCTCCATAGTTTTTTCCACTTTGGTTTTCCACGTAAAAATTTGGTGTCTCTCTCTCTCTCTCTTATGTTGTGCATGTTATTGTTTTATATTTATTGCATATCTTGAATGTGTGATTAAGTGGTTAAAGAAAAGAAATTATATTAAGTAAAAGATATATAATATACTAATTCACCCCCCCCCTCTCAGTATATTTCATGCTTAACATGTCCCTTAGTGAAAAAATATTCAAGGCACCATTTGAAAATACAAATCAGAACAATCAATAAGAATTTATTGGTGAAACCCTCTTTTAGGTGCCAATAGTTGAGCTAATTGGTTACTCATTTCTTGATGAAGACATTACTAAAGTCAATATTGGCACAACTAATAATTCATAGCTTATTCAGATTATGGCATCTCTCTAACCTAAATAATATAAACATATTGTGGTCCTATTGAGAGAATTTTTAGAGGTCTTTGGCCCCACCATAACCAAAATTATGTTGAATCTAAATTATGCAATAATGTATGTGAATTAAAATTCCAATTTTCATTCGTACCCTAACAATTATACATTTTATCATGATCCTATTATTCATTCAAAACCTATATTTCATTATCTAATTAGATCCTTATTCCAATGTCTATCCCTATTTACCATTCTTGGTAGTACTTTTTTAAGAGGCTACTAATACATCTTATCTAGAGGTTTGGAGGAAGCAAAATCAAAACCCAATGACAATCATGACAACAGTAGTGTAGTTTACATTAGTAACATGAATTAAATAGAGCTACTATTCTGAATAGATATTGGTTAGATAGAAAAGGGTATGTACTGTGTATTTTTTAATGCTCTATTTAGCTGAGATATTAAAAAATAAAAAAATCAATTAAAAATACAAAACAATCAAAAGAAAATAAATCATCCAATGGTGAAAACCATGCATATAACACCTTGGGAAAGTACCATGATGAAAAATAGGTTTCTATAATCATACGTAAATATTTTTTTATCTACAAGTATCTTGACACTTTGGGGTAGATTAATTTTCATTACAGACCATTCCATTCTAACCATTTTGGTCATTAAATCCTATTTAGCCCAGCCCAACTTATCAATCTTCCCATCTTGACCTTGTTGCATAAGTAAAGGGTATATTAAGACCCATTTGGGAAATATTTTGGAATATTACCTACATGATAATTTGATTATTGGACACATTTGGTTCTCACATGACATGCTTCTTAAAAAATCCTAGTCTTTTCCCTCATTGTCATCCATTATTATCCAACATTATCCATTTTCCTTCATTCATTATTATCTCCCATTCTAGTTGAAATATGGTGGCTTGAAGTCCATTTAGGTTATGTAGGTAGTGCTCAATTTATAAATTTATCTTGACCACTCTTATTCATAATCTCATCATTTTATGAGCATTTTAAGCCACACTCTCACCATTTTACAAGCATTTTAAGCTGCAATCTCATCATTTTGTGAGAAATCTAAGTGATGCTCTCACTATTTTATGAGATAAAACATTCTACATCTTATAATACTCCATTAAATCCAAATTAAAAAAAATGAAACATTTAAAAACATTCTAAAAATCCTAAAAATTAAAAAAGGGCTTAAAATATCCATGAGAGATATAAAGCTGCAAAATCATAAACATTTGAAAAGGGCTTAAATTCTCCATGAGTGATATAAATCCATAAAATTAAAAAAACATATCTTATCCTAAATCCAATCATTATCCTTTATTTTCATTAAGCTACTCATTTTAGCAACCATTGGGATGTGTCCTTACCAAATTTTCCCTATCTTGGGCAAAGCAAATCAAATCAAATCAATCTAAGATCATATATTTCAATCTATTTGGGTAAATTTGAGTGTGTAACATAGTTTTGGGATGTTTCCTTCCCACTTTATTCCCTTGAATGTATCCTTTCTTGAGGGAACCATATAATTATCAGTCTCATTGAACCTTCATACGTGGATTTTGACTTGGTTGAATAACAAGATGTTTCTTATTACTTTTATTTTCAAGTTTGTGTGTGTGTTTGATTTTTTTCTTGTTTGTTTACTTTTATTATTGTTTCCTCAACTTATTCCATTAATCCAACATGATCATCACCATGGTTCTCCCTATCACATAGTTTTGTTTGTGTCTATTCATTGACATATGTCAACATTGCCATCATGGTTTTTATCATTGGTGTAATGTCATCAATTTTATATTAGATTAAGAGTGAGTTTTTGTGTACATTATGGCCCATTAATCATGGAGTTTTATATCATGGTTCATACCATCATGTACTACATCAAAAATTAAGTTATATGGGTCTAACAAACAATGTTGTAACAAAATTCCCTTGTCTACCAATCTAAACCTAATCACTAAATCACATGGCTATTTATATGATACTCATAACACATCTATAGATGAGCATATATAAAAATTCAATCATTTATTTATCACTTTTCTCCCACTTCTTGGTATAAATACATCAGCCTAAGGTCTATTTGGACTATGTATGTAGAACTCGATTATATTCAATTTTTGGGGTCAGCTTAGCCACAATTATCTCATTATTCTTCAACCATTATTGTGTTCTTCAAATAAATTATTTCATTAACTTTGTGCATTCTTATGTGCCTAGATTTTTATGGCTTATTCATTCTTTGATAAGTTGTACCATTTACACTTGTATTTGCACCCAATCATATTTAATATGTGTAATAAGTTAGATCTTTGAGCTACGCTTTCCCATCAATCAATTATTTACTCAATAATTTTTCAAAATAGAATTTGACTTACATGGGCAAGCCAACTATATTGATCAATAATATACCTATTGTGGAAAACCTGTTGGGAAATACGGAAGCACACAATTGATTACCAAGCAACTTAACATGCAGAAATTAACCAAAATACACAAGTAACTAGAATTCAGAAATAACATAGAATATGAGAGACAATACACAATTGTATTAAAACTCTTCCAGAAGGAAATACAACAAAGAAGATTGCAACAGTTCTTCTTCCTTACACACCTCTAGGGCTCCCACATCTCTAGGGCATAAACAGTAAATCTTCCCTCAAAGCTCTCTCTCTTACGGTCCCAACACACAACTCAAACATAGAGTTGGTGTTCACCTCCAACCAGTCAGTATCCACTACTGCCAGTACTCCAATGCTCCACGCACTCCACAAGTACTCAATGTACTCCAAGTAGATCTCCCATGAACTGCTATAACATGTAACCCAAATGATCTTACTTATGGAAGGAACTACCTTGCCTTCCTCTTTGCTCTCTTTCCGAGTACACACTATACTCCAAGTAGATCCTGCCTGATCCTGCTCCCTGTTGTGTTGCTATCCTCCCTGATCTTGCGCACCTGCAAATCAATCTGGTTCTGCACACCTGCAAACTTGGATCATGCACACACATACACCTAAAGATTAATGATCTTACTTACCATGCAGATCTCCTAACGTAGCCATGCACACCTACTGACTAAGATCACACATACATGAAGAACCCTTCTGATTCTCCAAAACCAGCACCCACACTTGGCACTGCTGTGGAACTAGGAGGAACACCCTTACTCACCTCACACACAGAAGGAGCTAACTTTGCTCAACTCAAACTAGAACACTTTACAATACAGCATATGAGTCTCTTAAATAGATCTCATGCAAACAATAATTAGACATCTAATTACAATAATTAGATCCATAGCTTTTAGTCTAAATTTGGATCTTGACTTGCAAACACTTGGTTTGTTAACTAACTGCCCATAAAACTTGTAGTTCTAAACTACACAGGTGATCGACATTGGTCCCTATCTGCCTAGAGGTGATCGACATCAACCAATCCCTAACTGACGTTGATTGCTTCTCTTCACTAACCTGACTGACGTCAGCTAATCAGACTGACACCGGTTGCTCTACAACTCAGCAACCTTCAACAACCTCCTCCCCTATTTACATCAGTGAAGCTTTTAGCTCCACAACCTAACAATCTCCCACTTGGAGATAAATAGCTGCACTATACCTGTACCTGTACCCCATCTAATATGTTTCCTGGCTTGTATCCCTCTTCAAGATCAACCCTAAAGACCACCCACCACACAACCTATGGTGCACCTCCTGTCATTCGAGTAACCTGCCACATCTGAACCTACAAACCCATGTGGTGAAGTCCTAACCTTGCATAGCATGTATACCTACTGTTGGTCCCTCTCAAATACCTGAGAACCCACTTCCCTAAATTGGCTCCTAACTCTCTGACAACACCCACTACTTGGGCAAACTCAGGTCTATACCAGACCTCATGTGATTTCGAACACTAAACTATCTAGCCCTTAGTGTGCTCTAGTTCTGTATCCTAAACCTCACCAATACCTGATTCACATCAGCTCCCACTAGAGACAAAATCAACCTATGATCTTCCATGTCTCCCATGCCAAAGAATTTTGCTGCTCTAAATTCCTCATGACATGCCACTGAACTAACCTTACCCTTAGCTCAACAAAACCCTGTATGTACAAAATTTCTACCTAGCATACCATCCACATACAGTAACAAGATAATTTAGCTATCATCATCCACCTAGTAAGACAAACACAGTAGTTACCCTGACATTGACTAAAGCCATGCTTTGTCATCCACCTGTCAAAACCTGTACCATTGTCCTGTAGCTTCCTCAAGACCATATGACCTGGTCTTTCATCTCACGTGTCTGTTTTCTCTATTATTTAACTAAGGTATCCATTCATCTCTATGCTTTCATATCAGCTAGCAACCCTACCAAATCTCTCGCTTGGTTCTGCATCATATTCCTGTGCTCCCACTGTTTCCTGGATCCTTCTTGCTTTGTAGTGAGCAACTAGTATAAAGAAGAGGAACAACAAATTTGAGGCTTACTTACCACCTTCAGTCCTCCATATGGGTGTTTGAGACTCCTTGACAGCTTGTTATCCACCCAAAATCTGTTACAATGACTAACCTCAGTCACTACACAGTCTGCATCCGATTGACGTCAGTTTCCATGTGCCTGTCTTGACTACCAACTCTACCAACGTTGGTGTCCCTATTGCTGACATCGGTCCTCCTGACCGACATCAGTCTTACCTATTACCGATGTCAGTCCTCCTAACCGATGTCAGTCTTACCCTGCCTGACATCACACGCTTCAGTCTGCACATGACTGACATCGACACCTGTCAATTCAACGTTGATTCCTCCTGACCGATGCCGGTACTTGTGTTTTTCTGTGAGTGATGACTTTTTACCCATGAGTTCCTTTGAATCAATCCCATGTCCAAACTACCCTGCTCAGAAGTATCCATCCCTCTCCACTGATCTCTATCTACCATCTCCTCCATAAACACCAAGGCTTTCCAGTTCTCAAGCCTATCAAACACATCTGACTTCCTCTTACAAACATGCATCTCCTTCTTGCTCATGTGACCAAGCCTACAAAGCCACATCTCTGCAACAGAAGAAGAATCAGTAATATAAACAAGTAGATAAAGAGTACCTATTTTCTTACCACCAGCTAATTCAAGTGCATCCACTATGAGAGTTCTTGTACATCTCTCATCACCCAAATTTCTTGAAGAAATTAGCCACATCTTCAATCCTGGGACCTTCATGACCTCCTTCAACACCCATGTGTTGGCCGCCTGCAATTTTAGCAACACTTCCCCTTTGCCAATTCTTTGGCAAGGCTCACCAGCTCCTCTCTTTAGGGCTGCATGGAAAGAGGCAACAGAATCTATAAACCAAGATTCTACTTTATTCAAGAAACCTCCTAAAGCATCTTGTGCAAAAACACATGCAACATATGCTTCTTCAGTTCCTTCATGCTGATCTTCTACCAACCAACAATATTCTTTTCCCTACTCTTTCTTTCCATAGGACCGTAATTGACCATTCATGCTTTTCAATTCCTCCATTCTTAGCTTACTTTCTTCTGCCATTGCTCTACTCCCACTCAATTAGAAACCCCTGAGAGTGACCTGTAACCAAACACAAACCCTGCTCCCTGCAACCTTAGCTCTGATACCACTTGTTGGGAAATACGAAAGCACACAATTGATTACCAAGCAACTTAACATGTGGAAATTAACCAAAATACACAACTAGAATTCAGAAATAACATAGAATATGAGAGACAATACACAATTGTATTAAAACTCTTCTAGAAGGAAATACAACAAAGAAGATTGCCACAGTTCTTCCTTACACACCTCTAGGGCATAAACAGTAAATCTTCCTTCAAAGCTCTCTCTCTTACGATCCCAACACACAACTCAAACACAGAGTTGGTGTTCACCTCCAACTAGTTAGTATCCACTACTGCCAGTACTCTAGTGCTCCACACACTCCACAAGTGCTCCACGCACTCCATAAGTACTTAATGTACTCCAAGTAGATCTCCCATGAACTGCTACAACCTACAACCCAAATGATCTTACTTATGGAAGGAACTACCTTGCCTTCCTCTTTGCTCTCTTTCTGAGTACACACTGTACTCCAAGTATATCCTGCCTGATCCTGCTCCCTGTTGTGTTGTTGTCCTCCCTGATCTTGCACACCTGTAAATCAATCTGGTTCTGCACACCTATAAACCTGGATCATGCACACACATACACCTGTAGATCAATGATCTTACTTACCATGCAGATCTCCTAACATAGCCATGCACACCTACTAACCAAGATCATACATACATGAAGAACCCTTCTGATTCTCCAAAACCAGCACCCACACTTGGCACTGCTGTGGAACTAGGAGGAACACCCTTGCTCACCTCACACAGAAGGAGCTAACTTTGCTCAACTCAAACTAGAACACTTTACAATATAGCCTATGAGTCTCTTAAATAGATCTCATGCAAACAATAATTAGACATCTAATTACAATAATTAGATTCGCAGCTTCTAGTCTAAATTTGGCTCTTGACATGCAAACACTTAGTTCGTTAACTAATTGCCCGTAAAGCTTGCAGTTTTGAACCGTACAGGTGACCGACGTCAGTCCCTATCTGCCTGGAGGTGACCAATGTTAGCCGATCCCTGACCGATGTCAGTTGCTTCTCTTCACTAACCTGACTGACATCGACTGATCAGACTGATTCCGGTTGCTTTGAAACTCAGCAACCTTCAGCAACCTCCTCCCCTGTTTGCATCAGTGAAGCTTTTAGCTCCACAACCTAACAAAACCATTAGTTAATAAATTATCCCCTCTTTAGGTCATTTCAATTTTTTAGTATTTTTTATAATTCCAAGCCTATATATTTCACCTTGTTTGGGAAATTCAAAGTGTGTAATTTATCTTGGGATGCATCCTTCTTAGTTCCACCTACTCTTTATGATATATCTTTTTTATAGTCTATCATCATTAGATATCAAAACATGCAAGCATCAACTCATTTATATTAACATCATCCATGGGTTAATTTCACTATTCTTGCTTCTTCCTCTATTTTTTAAGATCCCATCTATATCTTCCATCCCTGCATGCCCTCTTGATGGGGTAGCATAGGTCACTAATTATTTATCCATCTAATTTTTCAAATTATTCTTAATGACTTTTTCATTTTTTTAAAATAAGTTACTTCATCTATATCTTGTAACTCCTCAAATAGGGGGAAAATATAGACACTTAATTTTTACCACTTCTGTGTGAAAATTGAAATTGGAATGACTTTTCATAACAACACACAAGTCTAGTCATAAATTTTTAATTAATCCAACTATTCACATAACTATCGATGATCAATACAACGAGGCCCAAGACTAAGTTTTTTTTGTGTAGAGTGAATGTATAGAATTAGATATAAAAAAACTAAACACATTCAATTGAGTTGAGGTCCTTACTTGTAAGAAATGTAACTTTTATTCACTAGGAAAGAATAGGTAAATGGTATAATGTATTATAGTGCATGAATTACATAGTATATTTGTGAAACATGCTATCTACATATGGTTGTGTATGACATCAACCCTTGTCCAGATGCATATATTACATGATTATATAAAAATAATATAAGAGTAGTTACAACTGTTGTTGACTATAAATAATATGTATGAGTTATTTTATCTTCATTGTTGGATGATGGCTGATAATCTAGGTTGGTGTTGACTAACGGTTTAATAAACGAGGTCCCCAGCTAGAAAGTGCTACCTAATAATCCTTGTAGTAAGAATAGGCTGACATATGGATGTGTTGGAGAAAATAAAAGTGTGGGAACATGACTCTACAAGTGAGTACCAGTGAAATGTGTAGGGATATGAGTTGAGAAGTACACTGTGAATTATTTTGGATGCAATTGGGTGAGGTCTAAGTGCAAAAGTCTATGAACACATGCAAGACGTATGCACAAGTGTGTAAGAAAGATTCATGTTGATGAGTGTGAGATATGCATAGAGAAATAAGAGAGGATATTTTTATGTTGTGCATATATCATTTACCCTTTCTTGAAGAGTAATGGTCTCCATTATGCCAATGTATAATTAAGGAAACTACATTTGAATTTGTTGAGAAACGTATGACTTGGCTTGATAAGTATATTATCCAACCTTGACCACTTGAAATATTTGATATACAAAAATTCAAGTGTGTTTTTCTATCACTTCAATGATTTGGTTCTTGTATATGGGGCATAACTATTTGGGATCCAAATTATAAGTATATTATGTCACTATTGGCTCAAGAAATGGTGGAGTGTAAGGATTGAGAATTTCCACATTGAATATTAGGTTCAAGTCCAAGTATGGAGGGAGATCAAGAAAATGGAATTCTCACCAGTTGCACATAGAATAGGGTAAGGACCATAGCATAAAGTCTTGATATTCTAATATCGACCTTTGAAGCCTTCCTTATGAAGGTGAAGCTAAACCTTATCACCAACTTAGAATGCATAAGGTATGAAATGTGTGCATGGTACTCCTTATACTTTGCTTATGTGTGAGAGAGAATTTATTAATCTTATTGATGAATAGATTAGATGTGTCACATTTAACTTATTAACTTTGTCCACTTCGTGTTCTTGTGTACATGACTCATCTCATGCTAATGCATGTTAGGATATGTCTATAGGTGTTTAAAATTGAAACCTAAGACATGTCTGGAATGGACTATGACTCATAGAGCTACGGAGGGCTCTATTATAGGTATGTTGAATGTACATGATCGTCATCCCAAGTGTGATCATGTGCATAATTTTATATTCATATAAGATGAATAAATGTGTGATATACCACTTTAGTTTCCCCATCTATTTATAGATGAAAATTTATCAACCTATCTAACTATGTGCCCAACAACTCCCATACAAAAAATGACTTACAAATCATGGATCTCAATTAGAGATGATGGATGTTGGAATCCTAAAATGTACTCAAACATGGTTAAAGAAGGATTGCATAGTTCTAGCTCCATAAATGTATTTTCTACATATGACATGATGGCCATCTTGTAGAACCTGTTCACTAAAATGAACACAAGTCATGATGGTTTCTCATTACAAGAAACTTAGTCATGAAATCTATGCTTATAGATTCCCATGGTCTAGATAGAACTAGTAGAGGTGTGTAAATTCATAGATTCATATTCATGGGCTTAAAATGTAATAAGGAATTCAATAATTGATGTAGAATTCCATGTTTATGTCTATGTATGACCAATAGAAGTGTGACTATAACGTAGCTAGAGTCTTTGTCATGTTAAAATGTCCTAAGGTCTTGGTGTAGTGTGCCTCCAAAATGATTCATTAGCAAGGTATGCCATTAAGAACACAAATATGTCCAACCTTGTAGGGAAAGTAATTATATAAGTATAACTCATGAATTTTTTTACCTTGCTTTAGGCTAGTGTAAGTTATTGTGAAGTCCTGATCAACTAAGTAGAGGGGTACACAATTTATGAAGTTATAGTTGCACGTGTCCAGCTAAGAGATAAGTGTATGAACCAATAGTTGGCTAATACAATATATTAACTTGTTGTCCTTCAATTTATTATGTGTGATCTTAATATGGAATTTCTATAGGTAATTCATCCATTTCATGTGTCATAAATTCTCCAACTTGTTCTACATCTATAGGAACTTAAGTGGCTTATGATCTGAATGAATAATTGTCTCCTTCTTTAGAATGTAGTGGCACCATTACTTAATTGCTTGAAAAATAACATATAGTTCCTTCTCATAGGTGAGTGTCTTTGCACCATGTCACTAAAAAAATTTAAGTGGTATATGAATAGATGTCTATGTTGCGTGAGCACTACACCAAATGCATAGTCAAATGCATTAGTGTGAATTTTGAAGGAATGTACAATGTCAAGCATTGTGACAATAGGAGATATGAAGAGGAATTTTTTGAGTGTCTCAAAATTTCATTATTGTTCATGAGTCCAATCAAACTTTGATTTTGCATCTGTTATCTAGTTGAGAGCCCAAGAGATGTGAAATAAACTAAGGATGAACCTATAGTAGAAGTTAGCAAGTCCAATAAAACTACTTAATCTTGTGAGATTACCTTGAGTAGGCAAATCTAAAATCACTTTATTATTTATGGATCTATATAGATGCATATGTGATCAATGATGTATCCTAGGTATTGAATCTACGTAGCACTAAATTTATACTTTGCTAGGTTATATAACTTGTGTTGATGCAAGGTGTCTAGAATGTGTAAGTTGTGCTCCATATGCTCCTCCTAAGTCTTGTTGAATATGAGGATGTTATCCAATTACATGATGATAAAGGATTTTAAGAAAGTCCTAAGTATATCATCCATCAATTGCATGAAAGTGGCTAGCACATTGGTTAATCTAAAAATCATTACCAACTATTTATAAAATCCTTACCATGTCTTGAATGTTTTCTTATAGACATCTTTAGGATGGACTAGAACCAAATGGTAACCTGATTTATAGTTGATCTTGGTGAAGTATTGAGTGCCTTAGAGATAATCCAAAAGGTCATCAATGTGTGTTAGTGGGTACCAATTCTTCACTGTTAATTTTTTGAGTGCATGATAGTTTATGCAAAGTGTCTAAGACCCATCCTTATTAGGTGCATGGATTATCAAAGTCTCATAAGATCAAGAGCTATACTTGATATTTCCCTAATCAAAGAGATCTTGTATCTAACATTATATTTCATCATTCTCCCAAACTGATCTATGATATAAGGGCTATATAGAAGAGGGTATCTAAGAACCAAATCGATGTAGTGCCATAATACATAATGTGTTATGAGGTCTTTAGGATTTGTGAATACTTTGTTATGATACTATAATAGCTTATTGAGATATTGATATTGTGATGTTGTGTAAGTGTTTCACACTACCAAATTTACTTCATTTTCTATGTATGTGTATCAAGATGAACCATGAGTAACACAAACTTATGTGCATGTGATACGAGTTTGTGACACTACTTGAAAGAGATCAAAGTAAATTTTGTCATGGGTGTTAACTTAAATTGATTGTATAATTGATATTGCACATGAATAGCCTAATGTTTTAGCTTGGCTTGATATGTAGCTTCATGGTCAAATAAATATGGTCTTCCTAGAAAGATGTCATAGACCTCCAAAGGTGCAATGTCATAAGTGATGTTATCCTCCATAGGCTTGAATTTGTACTAAAAAAGTGCATTATCACCAAATGTTACATCTTAATTTCTCACTAAGCAATTTTATTTGATTATCTAAGGATTTTCTGTAGTTCTTAGCTTGATTTGATTATTAATAGCTAAGTTATAAGTCATATGCTATTATGGGGTAGTTGTATGTTGCTTAGATTACATTATTTCATTATTATGAGTTAGTTGTAGTGTATATTATTTACATTGTGATCATGTTGACTTGTTATTTCATTATTATTTTATGATATGCATATCATGATCTTATGTACTAACTACCTACTTATTGTGAGTTTGATGGAAGAGAGACTCATCCCTTAGAGCATGATGAAGGGAGAGCATCATAAAATAGGGTGATGTATATGGAGTTGTTGGGGGATGATAGAGGAATGGTTAGAACCCTGCACACACCACATTAGATAGTATATGTTATATGCATTATTTAAATGGTTAGCGTAGTGTGTTTTTGGATGTTGTTTGCATTTGAATTAAAAAAATTGCATACTAGTGGTGTGTTAATTATTTCTAAAATTTAATTATAGTTTCAATTCATTCATTTATAGGGTTAGGCACTCATTCAATTATTCAAGTCAATTCTGGGCTTATTACAACTGGGTGAAAATGTATTATATCCCCTTAGTGCTTAACATTTATCAATCAACTATGTTGGCATCAATTTACATAAGGTGAAAGCCTTATACACTCACCTAAAACATAGTAGAGAAAGAATTGGGGCTTGTGTTAGGCTAGTTGTGTTGTGGCACAATGTATCATATGTAAGACTTGGTCATTTAATGAAGGATTTTGGAAGATTCATTGGCATAAGCCTTTGTACTACAAAGCTAAGTGTCATTCAAGTGATTTTATGGGTCAAGGGGATTATTTTATATCAAGGGTTCATGCTTAGGCTAATTCTCTTGAAAAGGGTATCAAAGCTTTGGTGCATGATTTTTATTACACTTAGGCTAATTCATAGGTTATGCTAACATCATCACTTAGCACAAAGACACCATTAATGACCTAGAACCAAACATTGCTTAACAAACATTCATATATTAAAGCTACACAATTATAACTACAATGTTCATTGTGAATTCAATTGATATTAACGAGATTAAACTCAAATATATGCAACATCATTCTTCCTTTAATCAAATTCCATACGAACTAGGGTATATAGAATAAGGTATATGCTTGGATAAACTACTTATCTACCTCGGGGCTCACAAGTGAGCTTAGGCTTACACAAAATAGAGCCTTTATGGAATACATACTAAATCTTATGCTAATAGAATCCATAACCTTATATCTAGAGCTAATTATATATAGTTTTCCTACATTAATTTATAGTTCCCTCACACACTGGTTCAAGCTCAACTTTATGGCATGTAGGAAAATATTTTGCCAAGTTAGATTTTCATATGATAGGTACCAAGATGGAGAGTTTTACAATAATTTTTCTAGCTCCATTACCTTAAACCCATCATGATATGATTGCCACATGTTAGCCACTCTTTGAAGATGCCTAAGACATCATGAAATCAATTATCCACCTATTAGTTCGAGCAAGGTGTACATTGATTCCTCTAACTGGTGCAAAAAGGGATCAAAAAAATAATCATACCAAATGATTGCCTCACAATGATATGTTTTTCAAGTTAGCACAAACCCACACTTAACCAAAATAGGGGCCCAACTTTACCCCACACAAAATTGCTAGTCTGCCCTCAGACTAGTCTTTCAAAGATTTTGGTAGGTAAAACTTGGGTGTGCTTTACTTTATCTTGGTGTTAAAGTCCTCAAATCCCTTGATCACAAGCTTGAGTTCCTCAGAAATGTTATCTATCTCAGTGGAGGCAATGATAAACATGAACACATTTGACTTCTCTAATTCCCTCTTGAAGGCCTAAATACTTGCCTTAGCTTTTGTCACTCCATCTAAGATTTCCTCTTGTTCATAGGCCTTAGTCTATGTTGATGATTTAAAATTGCACTTGATTCTAATCAACAATGATGGGAAGTTTCAAGATGTGGGACTTGCGTTCTTGAAACAACCTCCAGATTTTAGAGAAGCTGGCTCTTCTTTAAATTGAGTAGATACTAGGAAAAGGGATAGGAATTTAAATTAGAAACACAATGCTTGAAAGGAAATCTAATCTATGGAGATGTGCCTAAATGTAATTCAAAATTAATCTTGAGCACAATGAGACTATATGTAGGATTCATTTACATTTAAGAGCAAACAAGTGTATGATCAATGTAAAAGACTGAAACAATAGAAACAGAGGCTCACAGCATAGACTTCTTTTGCTGAGATATAGAAAATGTCAACAAAGGCATAGGGTTCAATCTTCTTATTTCAATTTTCCAATCACATAAGAGGCACAAAAACACATACAGTTATGTAAACCTTCCAATTCAAGAAAATGAGACAAAAGCAAATGACATTCCTAATCACAATTCTAGAAAATATATAGTCTAGACTACTTTTGCAAATGACACAAATAATATCAACAAAGGCATAGGGTTCAATCTTCTTATTTGAATCTTCCAATCATACAAAAGGTGTAGAAACATGTATAGTCATATAAACCTTTCAACTCAAGAAAACGAGACAAAAGCAAATGATATTACTTAGCCACAGCTCTAGAAATTCTAAACTTGTTACAATAATTCTCTTTCAAAAATTTCTCTTTGATCCTCTCTCCTCTTTATTTTTGTTGACCTCTGCACCCTTATTTATAGCCTTAGATCCACTCTGGATTGTCTACTTGTTCCCAATCTAACATCCCAAATCAAATCTCCCCTAACTGATCATGTCTAACAAAAGATATCTTATAGATTCTGAAATGCTTCATCTTCTGGCAGTTCATAGGCTAAAACAGATTGCAAGATGCTCCCTTCTCTTGAATGCTATGTGACACTTAGCCAATATCCTCTTATTACTTTAGCAAACACCACAGGATGACACTTGTCATGTTTCGTAGCACTTATTGAAGACACTTGGCAACTCGTGCTCGACTTCAACACTTAGGCAAAAATGAATCAAAAGGGAAATAAAGCTCATGCTTTATATCATGACTTCACCATCTCAAACCAATGAATGTGAGGACAAATTTGGTAGCATGAAGCTAAAAAATAGAATGCAAGGTAGAATAAATTTTTACTCTACAGTTACTGGTGACCCCGAGGACTTTTGGACCTACTCAAAAAGAACCCATGACTCCCGCTTGATCAAAATTTAAAAATCACAGCTTCAACAATGTTTTCTAGTAGGTGGACCACTCTTCATCAGATAACCCTTGCTTACTCTATAATTCATTGAAGGATAAATCAAGGTTAATAATATCCTTGTGTGAAAAATGTTGCAAAATTTGAACTTTAGCCTTCAATTTGAATTTGAGTTGAGAAACATGAACCAAGACAGCTTCTACTTTAGGGACTGATGAATCATCCCTTAGATTCTGGAAAACTATTTGATCTTTCTATTTGGCCAATAACAAAGGTTCAATTTCTTCTACCATTAGCATGGTTTTGTCATCAAGAAATGGAGAAGGAAAACCTAGTTGCACTAGATCTTCAACATGCTATTTCATTTCATTGATTCCTTCCTTCATGACATCCAGAAGCTCCTTGCAACTATTGGCTACAGAATTGCAACTGAGAACTTCATTTACCTACTTGGCAGTGATCATTCTATCATGGATTCCTACTGCTGATAGCATTGCATCTGTTGCATCATATAGATTTTGTAGTAACATTTTTGAGTCCATTACTCTTTCAGAGACTATAGCCAAAGTATTTACAACTAAACTCTCCACCTTTTTGCACAATTCTTGCACATTTAGCAGGAAGGTGAGAGAAAGCTTGAGCTAATTAATCTTTGAAGAGATTCTCTTCCACATAGATTCATATAGCTCCTTTACCAGACTTAACACTCCAATACTCTTTGGCCTATTGGCCAGTTCTAGTGTCAATTGTGATGCTCTCTGTTGCTCTAAGTGAAATTGAGCTATTATGACTGTAGTACTATTTTGTTCACTTAGAAGCTTTTGTTGCAATTGGGTAACCTGCAATAGGTGTTCATCACACTTTTCTTGCAATGCTACTTTTTCATGCCTAAGGGTCATCACCGCATCCTTTACTTATGTGAGCCCTGCCTTTAAAGAATCATTTTGGGCTTGAACTTCCTGATTTGTCTGAAGAGAAATAGTATTTTACAACTATTTATTCAAATTCTCCATTTCATTGTTTTTACTATTGATCTTTGAGGTCAAACTATTATAGTTTTCCTTTTCCTTGGCTAGCTCAACTTCCATCTTTTGTAGTCTTCTTGATATCTTCAAGTAGTCTTTAGTAACTACAGAAGTGGATTCTGTCAGTAACTCAACTTTGTCTTACAGCCTAAAGAGTGACATGTTGATGGCTACTGCATTCATCATGTAATCCTCTGGCTGCATTTGCTCAGTTGGCTTTATTACATTTGGTGACAAATGAATCACCATTAATTGCTAATGTATGGGGTCAAATTATGATTGCAAATGAGGTGTAGCTAAATCTTTATTCTCCTTAATCTTCTTCTTTTCTCTTCAGGCTTCCCTTGCCTTCCTGGTAGCATATAGTTGGGTCTGGAAGGTGGAAGGGGAGGCAATGTGCCCACCTGTAAAAGGATTTCCTTTTGGAAGACAATATTGAATATCTAATTTTTGGCTATGGGCAATTTGAGGGAAAGGTTTCTTGGGACCAGAAGGGGAGAAATGAGGTAATGTTAAGGCCTGAGGTGGCACTGATGGGATGAAGTGAGAAATGGGAATGGTAGAAGTGACAGGGGAAGAAATAGACTGAGAAGGAGAGGGAGGGATAGTAATTACGTGAGGAGCAATTATAGCACCCTGTAATTACTGTGAGGTGTTCGTCTCCTCCTCTAAAGCTAATTAAAACTGCACCCTTTTTCATTTCTTGGGTGTCTCTTCTTCTGGCTACATTTTTTCTCCTTTTAATTATGCTTTTGGGGAACTAGGAACATCTATAATAGAAGCTGATGGCGAAGCATGTGATGTTGAAGGCACCACACTTTTCTACATTTCTATGGTGCTGAGGGATTGAGGCCAAACTGATATAGTCACTATGGCTACAATTTGCTCTGAGGCTTGTGATTCCTAGCTTGACCCAGCCCTAGCTTCTTGCTCTTCACCTGGTAAATTACTTGTTTCTAGGCTAGATGTAGGGGAGAGATGACACTCATCACATATTTCTTCCCATCTTTCATCTGTGTCCACTTTCCCTAAAGAATGGGTGGTTTGACAAATTTCCTACCTATACTTCTAATAGGCCTCTATCTTCTCAGTATCCCAATCTTTATTCTTTAAATGTCTCCTTAAGATAGAAGTCATTCTAACTTTGGGATCATAATCTCTTTGTTTGACATAAAATGTCTCCCATGGCCTATTCTATGGAAGTGGCAAGTCTGTTAACTCAACATAAAATCCAGGAGTGTCTTCCCTAGGATTTTTCCTAGTTTCCCAAAAAGGGTGACCTTCATGCACAATTTTGGTTGTAACCCTATGAGTCCTTACCCAGGAGGCTATGAAATCATTTGGGTCATAAACCCATTTTTCTTCTACCAGAAGGAAACCCAGAAAGGCTAGCTTTCTGAGTAACACAACTTAAGCGTCTCTGGTCTCTAAAACCATGCTTGTTGTCATCCACAGAAGATCATACATTTTTCTTTTTCTCTTCCTAGAACCAAATTCATTGTCAACTAAGGATACTTGTCTAGTAACCTTGAGGAATGCTAACCTAAGAGTCAAAATCTTTGGTAGAATTATTGGTTCTCCACAAAAACCATGGACTCTTATAATGGTATGGTGAGATTCAAAATAGAAATCGCAAGGAATTGGGCAACTAACTAGAAGATTTGAAACACTAGGGAATAATATGTTCATAATTGGTTTAGGACTAAGATGGCAAAAAGGAGTGATAAATAATTCATAGAACTCATATGGGTCACTAGTTTTTGACAAAATGTGTGTCCATGCAGACACAAGAATGGTCCTTTAGAGATCAAAATCTGGGTCATACATGTTAAGATACATATGTTGGGCAAAGAGATTAGAGTTCTAGAAAAGCATGAGGTGGAAAAAATAGGAAGAATACCTAAACACACCCTTTGATCTAAAATGGGCCAATTGTTCTACCATCGAGAACGTAATTTGTTTTGAGAAGTCGAGCTGATACTCCTAGGTTTTGTTAATAGTCTTCAGCCTGAAAAGGATAGCCATTTGTTCTGCATACACTTCCATATCATCTTTCATGCCAAAGATGAGAGCCATCATAGATAATGCATCTTGGCTAGCCTATGTGAATTGAGCTCTTGGTGTAGGGAGTGTGGGTACCGTAGTATCATCATCACCCATTTATAACTCAGATCTCAAGAACCTTGTCTGAGTGTTGATATTTGCCCACGTCCTTTGTATCTTGGCCATAGTGGGAAATGTAGATGTACTATCATGATGCAGGGCTAACATATCCCTAATAGCTTGTGGTGTGATTTTCACTATCAATGGGTCTCGTTGAATGGTGCCTGAAGGTGCATGAAGCAAGTTTGCACATAATTCGACCAGGTTGGGGCATGAATGCACAGTTGGGACAATGAACTAACCCAGTTGCGAGGTCCATATCCTCATGGAAAATGTTTAAAATTTCCCTACTCTAGCTCTCTGAAGACACCTTTGATGTGCCCCTTCTCTAATATTTTTGCTACTAGCTTTCTAAATAATTGGATCCATTATGCCATCTGCATAATCTTTTATTTTCACTGAATCACTTGCTGGGCCAACTTCAAGAAACTTGGTCCTTGGATAGTTCTTCAATGGCTACACGGGAGCGGAAGCATATGATTTACTTGCAATAAATCTATAAAGGGATTCATACATCCCATCTCCTTGTTGTGAAGATTGTGCCCCCTCCATCTTTGTACCTTATCTATGGTAACTTGTATGAACTTTTGCAAAATAGAAACACTTTCACTGAAGTAATTTACTAAGCACAGAAAATGCAAGTAGAAGGATATTTTTGCTTAGATGCAAGAATGTTTGAGAACTTGTAAACTTTAACTCTTGTTAAGAGCTATTTATTGACCTATCAAGTCTCAAAATGGCATTAAACTCGGATAACCATTAGCGGATCCTACTCAATCTCTATGGAACAATGGGATAGACATGTTATGCAAGTGGTAGCACAAGATACCTTGGGGATTTCTAAATATTTGGAAGACATTCAATGTATTGGAGAATTCTTGAAAATTTTGAAAATTTCTAAGCTGTCAACTACGTGTTTAAAGAACACTTATTTAAAAGAAAAGTGGGAAAACAACAAAATGAGAAAACAAAGCAAGAAATTAAAACAATATGAAAAGGGAAACTACCTAACTACATTAATGAAGCATCTTTATCTCCCTCCTGGATCAAAAGTAGAATTTCTAAATTCTCTTTCACAATGAGTCAGCTTATGTTGCCATACAAGTGATTGAATTGGGTATGGCTTTGGTGAATTTCCCTTGGTGTATGCCTCATTGATTTGCTTATATTCAAGTGAGTCTGAGTCAAACATGCTTTCGATAGAAACCTCTAGACATATATCATTTATTGTCTTGCCTTCTTCTGCTTCAAACTCTAGTTCTATTGCATGACCATCCTTTTCCATGACTTCAAAATTATCGATATCTTGAAAGGAAAATTCTAAAAGTTTGAAATAATTTTGTGCATGCAATTAACGCTCAATGTTGTTCTGCTTATCTATAGCTGATTCATAGCTATCTTGAAAAATGGTATAACCAGATTCAATGATTTCAAACAAATCATTCAAATCATAGTCTAGGAATTGTCCATGCTTCTCCTCATCATCTTGCAAAATAAGAAGAAAGTCAGAGATTATTTCTTCTTCATTAGGGGTTAAAATATATGCTTGTGATTTCTTCTTAATTCATAAGAGACCTGAGGATTAATAGAAGAGGTATCTTTTGACTTTTCTTCTTCTAGAACATTAGGGATTCTATGATCTTCATCAAGTATAATGTAAGTGCCCAGACTAATAGAGTCATAATTTCCATATGGGTCACTTTGCATCATAGCTAATAAATGATCATTTTCTTTTTCTTGATTATACCCAGTCCATTCACCTAGCTTTTCGACAAAGACCCTCTCTTCTTTATTCATCGTAACATGGGTTGCCTCTAACTTTGTAGTTGGCTCATTAGTGATGTGATACTTATATAACGGCTCAGACAATATCTTCATCTTTGAGCCATATTTGGTTCTTAAGATGAGATGAGACCAATCAAGGGACATATATCCCCCTATTTTCCCTGTAAAGTCTCTTGATAAACATAAGCCAAAAATAGGAGGTATATCTATCACTACTACATCCTGATTCACAATTATATTGGGACAAGCATATAATTGTAATTGGAGTTGTTTGATGCTCCCTATGGTTTGTACTACTTTTCCATCTAGTTATATGACTACTTTAGTGAGTGGTTCATACTTAATTCCTAAAGCGTCAGCTATCTACTTGGGCATTACAATTGTACTAGCCCCTAAATCAATCATTGCATTATGCAGCAGCTTCTTACCCACTATCAAAGTTAAGTAGAGGGGATCCAGTTTAGATTTGCTTACCTCTACTACATTATTCACTAGGGTTATTGTTTGCAGATGGACTATATCTTTGAGCTTTTCTTTTCCAGCAGTTCCTTCTTTGGTAATAGTACCTTTGGGCACTACTTGGCCTTGTAGAGCTTCTTATAGTAGTGTCTTCTATTCAGTAATAGCCAATATATCCCATATTGATACTTGTGTTGGAGTCTTCTTCAATTGATCCACCACATTTATTGGTCCTAGAGTCTAAGCTTTTTGAAAATAGGGGTAACTTGTTTTTTACTAAATTTGGGCTGGAGTCCCTTGATTTTGCACCAGTTGAGGCACTTCCTATCTGATAGCAGTGTTTCTTTGTCCTTGAAATGAAGGATTCTCCATGACTTGACTATTTACAATCTCAGGCTGTTCCACCATCCTTTTCTTTGATCTGGTGTAATAATCAGATTGCACCACTAGTTTTTTGGAGGTAGATGCTTCATTCAAGAAAACTAATTCTTCATCTTCAACCCATGAGAATAAAGCATGTTCTGGGGCTATTTCTTCCTCTTTTTACAAGGACATCCCTTGCATTTGAGCCACTAGGACTGAATTCTACATACCAGGAGATTGGTAAGCTTGATTGTCACTAGAACTTGCAAACTGACCATCCATTCTTCTTTGCTCTGCCACCTTTTGTTGTAGATTACCCATAGGACAATCTCTAGGTGCATGAGCATTATTTCAAGGGAAACACTAGGCATTAGTATTATCTACATAGTTATTTTGACCTGGAACAATTTCTCTATTTGAATTGGGAGGGATAGTCTGTGAGGGTGTGGGGACTGCAACCAATTGGTTTGTTGGCTAATGATTAGTTTGTCTTGGAGAACCCTGAAATTGGTTTGACTAAGATGAAAATATATTTCCTTGATAGCCTTGATATGGAGGCCTAGAAAAAGTATTTTTCTGTCTTTTTATATTGATCATCTCACTAGAAAATGTCCTTAGGAATGTCATTTGAAAGAAAATCTATAGTCTAGACTACTTTTGCAAATGACATAGATAATATCAACAAAGGCATAGGGTTCAATCTTCTTATTTGAATCTTCTAGTCATTCAAAAGGCACAGAAACACGTACAGTCATATAAACCTTTCAACTCAAGAAAATGAGACAAAAGCAAATGATATTACTTAGCCACAACTCTAGAAAGTCTAAACTTGTTACAATAATTCTCCTTTAAAAATTTCTCTCTGATCCTCTCTCCTCTTTTTCCTCAGTGACCTCTGCACCCTTATTTATAGCCTCAAATCCACTCTAGATTGTCTACTTGTTCCCAATCTAATGGCCCAAATCAAATCTCCCCTAACTGATTGTGTCTAACAAAATATATCTTATAGATTCTAGAATGCCTCATGTTCTGGCAGTTTATTGGCTGAAATAGATTGCAGGACGCTCCCTTCTCTTGAGTTCTATGTGACACTTAGCCAATTTCCTCTTATTACTTTAGAAAACATTAGAGGATGACACTTGTTATGTTTTGCATCACCTATTGAAGACACGTGGCACTTTCCATGTAACTTATACTCTTTTGTGTCTTTGCTCAGCCATGTTCTGCCTTTGACACTTGTCACTATTCACTTTCTCAAAACTCCAATGGCTTAAAAGATTATAAGATTCACGGCATTTCTTTTAAAAGGGACATCAAAATAGGTGTCAATATCTGCTTCTTCATTAAAAGACACATGGTAATCTCTGCTTCTCTTACCTTGGTTACATGGCGATCTCCGTTGCTTGTAGTTTCCTTTTTAGAAACCTGTAAAAGATGACACGTGGTAGTTTCTAGTCACTTAAGAAACAAAACTTGGGACCCACCACAGTCTTTGTTATATCAATGAAGCAAAGATGAAGATAATTCAGGCCGTAACATCTGGTGGCTTTCACTTTCTTTTGTTGGAGTATGTGGTAGCTTCTATCACTTTTAGAAAAGCAACATTGAGACCTTCCACGACTGCCACTTGGCACTTTTCACCTAATCTTGATACTTAGCTTTTGAAACCTTTTATTGGAGATATGAAATGTGGGTGCCCATATGAAACCATGGATGATGACACTTGTCACGTTCTGCTGAGCCGCTATGAGACACGTGGCACATTTCGACCAACTCACAGAACATATAGAAGATGCCTCAGACTACAACACTTGGCAGTTTCTACTAAGAAAGTATGACTCAGATGTCAACACTTGGAAACTTCCACTCGACTTTAACACTTAGGCAAAAATGAATCAAAAGGAAAATAAAGCTCGTGCTCTGTATCATGACTTTGCCATCTCAGACCAATGAATGCGAGGACAAATTTGGCAGCGCGTAGCTAAAAAATAGAATGAAACGTAGAGTAAATTTTTACTCTACAGTCTACAAGGCATGAAAGAGTGTTTCTAAGTTTTTATCCTAGTTTTTTATCTAGGTGCTTAAGGCATTGACCTTTTTCATTATCTAGGTGTGATCTAACCTACTTACAATGTATACATATGCCATCAACTCCTCCCTTTCCCCCTTTTCCTACTTGAGGTATGCATCTATGACTAACACCTAGTTAGAAAATCTATAGAAGATCGCATCAGCTACATCTACACCCTCTTGAATTTTGGCAAAGAGTTCTTCTACTTCTTTAAACTTTGCAACTAGCTATTTTTATAGTTTGAAGCATGGGTCATCCTCTTCTTTTTTATACCAGCTTTGCCTTCAACCTTGGGATCATGTACTCCACTAGCACACATACTTTATCAACCTCTAAGATTTTTGATGTGTTAACACCATCCAAGAGTGATGTCTCAGTTGTTTTTATGCACTCGACTAGTTGTTGCAAATTAAAATTCATAGCCTACACTTCTTCCTCTACATCTTATGTGATTTTCTTCCATCTCTTCACCCTAACATCATTAATGATGTTTTTGTTACAACTTCATTAGCCATCTAAATGAGCACATTAGTAGACTTAACTAGGTTCATGGTACATGGATTTAAGATAAAGGAGTCTTTCCCTTCCTCAAGTTTATCTATGCCCAAAATAGCCTTTTAAGACACCTCAAAATGAGGCTCATTCATGTAGCTATCAGATTCAAACAAAGGTTATTTGTGTGTCCTATCTATGGTAGATTTAGAAGGAAGGTATTCAAACATGTAAAATTCTTCTTCTATCCACCCCTTTTGCATCTTTTCCTTGAGGCTCAATTCTTCTCCTTATTTTGTGTTGGGTAGCTCCATGTGTTCTTCTTCATCTTCATTGGTGCTACTACTCTCTTTAGCACTTTCCTCTAAGGTTGTTTCTTCATATTCATGTAAGGGTTCTTCTTCAGACTTGTCCCCTTTATCATCTTCTTCTCCCTTGGTGCTAGCCTTGCCCTCCTATTTTTGTTGGGTATCCATGGCACTCTCTATTTATTGCTTTTCTAAGGCACCAACATTGTCTTCCTTTTCTTTAGGTGCACCTTCACTAATTAGGTATCCCTATAGTGGAGATTGGTCTACTATGCTAGTAGAGGCTCTAGGTGCATTTTTTGCCACTTCCTTAGTTGGTTTTGCACTTACGGTAACCTCTTTCTCTTCCTTCTCGTTCTTAGCATTTTCTTCTTGGGCCTTCTTTTTCTAGGCCTTCTTTTTCATTAGTGATAAGGCCTTTTCTTCCTCAACATTCCTTTCCTTAGTCTCAACTTTATCAATATACTTTTGAGTCATGTTAGCATCCTTCGTGGCCTCTCTTTTCTTCTCTAGTACTAGTACCTTTATAATTTCTACTTTGCTCATCCCCAACTTCCTCCATGCCTTTCACTTTTCCTTAGTTTGTGGAAGTTGTGTGGTGGGTTCTTAGGGCAAGGCACTCACTATCTTCTTTGTTTCTCTAAGAATAGTGGTAGTGTCACCTTGGAGTGCCTTCTATACTTATTTATTTTTGGACTCTTCTCTTACTTATTCTATAATGTAGACTTTGGTTCCTACTTCTTCCTCCTCCTCCATATCTTTACACACCTCTTATGCCTCCATTTCCTCATGTGCCTTTTGTGCTTCCATTTCCACCAAGGTTATTATTGGCATTTAAATGGGCCCCTTAGACTTATTCTCCTTCTCAATGGGACAAGTAGTCACTAGTATGAAGGTCGTGTGCTTTTTATTTGGGGCTGAGGGGGTGGTTTCTTAGTCAAAGGCAATCTCTAACCTTAGGCACTCTTGAATTTCTTCAAGTGTTTCTCCCAACTTTTTTGGGGGGGATTTATTATATGTTATTGGCACCATATTCCCTTCATCACTAATCTAGAGGGGGAGTACATTATCTTTCTTAGGGTTTGTGCCCTTTTTTCTTGGCTTAAAATCAAAATATAACATGTGTATGTGTCTAAGTATCACTTCTTTTTGGAGGGTATGGAGGTTAGTGTGATCCATGTCATCCTCCTCATCTTTTTTAGATTTTATTCCTAGTTACACATAATGATACCACAACCTGCTCCTCTCTAAATCCATAGTCTTCATCAGGATGTCTAGTTGTTATATGTTGGGAATTATCATTAGTGCATCCCTAAAGTACTTCACAAAAAATGCATAAGGGATTTTTATCCAGCTTGAATGGTTTTCATCTATGAGTGCCAAGCACACTACATATAAGTGTTTCATGATGACAAAGGTCACCATTACAAACATGTTTTTGGGAAGCTCTTTAGGGATGCACCATTCCATCTTAAATGCCTCTATGTATTGGGTGCACCACCCCATTACTTGAGTCTTATATTTTTGGGAGAAGGTGGGTGGGCAAGTAAAGTCCTCTTACTTTAGACCTGGGGAGTCCTTATGCACTAGGAAGACCCAAATATTGTCTTCATCACTAAGATCTCATCCATCATAATTAAAATCAATAACCCCTACCTGAAGGTCTCTCACACTATGTGACACTCAAGTGCATTCTTCTCCATTTCTTCAGTAATGAATTATTCTATGTTGAACTTGACCCCCCTATACTATGTGGTGGGTGATGCATAGGTAGGCCTTGGTTATGTCCATCCATCATCTACCAAGGAAAACTATTTAAATTATGAGGCACACTATTGCCCTTGTGTTAGGGTCCTTGATATCCTTTATTGGGAATGTAAATCCTCCCTTGTATTACTTGAGGAGTTTCATGATCCTTTCTTCTTCAACATCATCCAATGGATGTTTGTGCTTGAGTTAGGGAACCTATTGATTTTTTAATTAGGCACATTAATAGCTATATGTGCTTCCCTACAAAGTAAAAGTGGTCCCCATAGACGAGTGAAAGGAGGAACTACACAAGTTCTTCTAGCTTGCCAAAACATGGTAACTCATAAATTTGAGTTGTGTTGGTGGTCTCAAGCTTGTCTTGAATGGAGACATTAAATAATGTTTTACCTATTTCTATCTTGGACCCTATATCAAGTACTTAGTCTTGCACTAACTCTTGTGCATTGCTTGAGGTGTGGTGGTTATATTATTTTAGTATACAGGTGTGCATGAAAGATGCCCAATTATCACCCACTAAGACCTATGAGGGAAACTACATTTCTTTGTATGACATATTTACAAGCACCTCAAGGTTAACCATTATGATGCTAACCCCTTCCACTAGTTATACCTTCTTCTTTACAGTGATTATTTCTTCTATCATTCATGCCCATTTAACATCCTTTTGTGCCTACAGTAGACCAAAACTCATTTGTTTCTTTCCCATCCTAATCTGACTAGTGTTAAAATATGATCTATTTATCTTGTTAAAGCCTTTAATATTTATTAGCAATCCTCACAGTCATAGGGTTTTTAATTGTGACTTTGGATTTTGAGCTTTTTTTTGCCATTAATGGTAGCATTAGCATCATCAAAACTTTATCCTATTTTGTTCTCTCATAATTCTTTCCCTACAAGCCTTTTTTCTAATCTAAACTAGAACGTAATCTCCTTCTATTTGTAGCTATTCTTATTTGGTGGTTATGGGTGCTCAGGGTTTCACTTTGGTAGCATTTACTTACTTTGGCTCTAGTTTATCTCTATTTATGTACTTAATTTTGCTGAAGGTTTATAACCTAAACCTGTCATCCTTTTTATTTTTTATACCCTTAATTCAACTACCATCTTAATTCTAGGTAAGTAATGGCATGGTGGTGGCTAAATTTATTATAATTACTAAAACTTGTGAAATCCATGAAAATTTATTGCTACCTATGCATTTAATATAGATCTTTGTGCCTTTATCGTCACCTCATTAAATTATCTAAATGGCATTTTCAATGAAGTGACATGTAGTTAAAATGGTCACTTCCCACCTAACTTTGGGTGGATGCTAGCTTGACTTGATGATCTTCCTCCTACTCTTTGTTCACTTGGTGTGACCTTTGCTTTCCTTATGGTAACCTAGGTGTATCACTTCACATGTGCATGATTCAGCTTCCAAGGTTCTATTTTTTCTTCTTGATGCACTTTTATTTCAAGTGTGCTTTTATATCTTGGTTGATTTATCTGTACTTTTATCTCTTGCCTTGCCCTATCCCTACCCCATATAAATCCCTTGCATTGGTCCTCCAGTGCTTCATTATCCATGTGTCTTGTGTGCTTAGCATCTTGTATGACTCTATCTTTTTATGCATACTAGCATCTTGTGCACCTCTCTTCGTCACTTGGTACTCATTTATTCAAAGTTTGATGAGTTCCATGCACCTAAAAACTTAGGTGTCTAACCTTAGGTTCTTAGAAAGCAACCTTGCTTAACTCACCTAAATATTATTATGAATGGGAATACCAAAATATTTTACTGACAGGCCTCAAGCACTGTTTATTCACCCAACATGAACAATAACATAAAACATAAGGAAATGTTTGACTTACACCAAATGTTATTAGGGTCATCATAACACAACCAACTTATGACCAAGAAGTTGGTATTTGATGGTGTGAGCACCATCTTATTACCTATAAGGCTTCAATTAGTTGCCATTGAAATGCCCAGGGAGCATTTTACTTGACAACATCCATAGCTTGCATGCAGTAGTTTTTAATATGTTGTGGATGACATATAGACCCATCCACCTAATTTGAGGCTTTCTCAAGTGTTTGAGGTACTTGGATTCATATATTAAGACCAATACTCCTTCAGTCAGTACCTTGTGTTTAATATGCTTGTCATACCACAACTTTTGGCATGTCTTCTCTATATATTGGTTCCACCTTGCTTGGGTGTGCACCTCATCTAAGTGTTCTAAGTCTTCCAACCTTGTACTCAATAATTCTTGGTCATAAAAATGATTAATATGAATAATTCATAATGATAGGACCATATCTATTGGTAGAATTGCCTCAACACCAAACACCAATTGAAATGGTGTAGCCTTGTTCAGGTGCTTGTAGATTATGTGATATGCCTATAGTACTACTGATACTCAATCATCCCAATATTTATGACCAATATCTCATATATTCATGAATTACATTCCCAGTATCTTTTTTAATTCCTCAATAGTGTCATTCACTTGTGGATGATGAAGGGTGGTCTTATAATGCACCATCATGTATTTAATCAGTAGGATCTGCACAGTTTCATTGATGTAGTGTGTGCTTCTATCGCTACTCAAACTAAGTGGTCACCCATAGAGACTTATGATGTTCTCCCATATGAACCTCATGAATGTGGTGGTTATGCAATATTTTGTTGGTACTACCTCAGCCTACTTAGTGAAATAATCAGTGGCCACTAGAATATATCTTGCACATGTGCACCTTTTTACAGGAGTGATCAGCCCAATAAAATCAATGGCCCATTTTTTTAATGGTTCCTAGGAAATAATGGGGATGAGATGCATTCCATATCGATGGATTGGATTCCTTTTGTGTTGGAATATGGCACATGCCTTGGCATAATCCTTTACATCTTAGAATAGAATTAACCACCATAATCCTGATTACAATACCTTGCATGCCATTGCATCTCTAACACAATGGCTACCTATTATACCTTCATGTGCCTCACATAAAATGGAATCGCTTTCATGTTTTAAGAAAAATCAATGCAAGTCTTTATCTTGGCCTAGTTTGTACAGTTCCCTATTAATGAGTTGAAAAGGGGTGGCATGAACTATGAGTTGTTTCTTCTCATTGGTTGTCATAATCTAGGGCATAGATCTTGACATTAGAAAAATGATTATATCTATCAAGTCCTTAAGGACATGATGGAATCTATAGAGTTTCACATCTAGCATGTCATCCTCAATCAACATTATTGCATCACTAGAGTCAATGTGAGATAAATGGTCTAGGCTTGAGTTCTATTTTCCAAGATTGACAACAACTAAGAACTAGAACTCTTGAAATAGAATTATCCATCTACAAATGTTCCCATGGAGAATGGGATTGTTCATGAGGTACTTAAGTGCCTCATGGTCTATGAATAAAATGAATGGGGTCGCTAACAAATATTGCTTAAATTTTTATAGTTCTACTCTAATTAGGTCAATTTTCTACTTATAAAGGAGATGGTATGATCTATTTTGCTTTCACTGGGTTACACCAGAATGGCTCCAATTGTAGAGATAGATATGTTGACATGGACATAGAATGGGGTCATCTAGTTAGGAAATTATAAAATAGGTGTGCTAGCTAATTTGAGATTCAGAGTTTTAAAGGCATCTTATTATGCTATACCCTAATAGTATAGGCCATCCTTTCACAAGAGCTCCTCTAACGGTGCCATAAGCTTTGCATAGCTCCTTATGAATTTCCTATAGTAGCTGTAATGGCCTAGAAATTCATGAACATCTTTTTATGTTGAAGGGGTCTAGAACTAAATATTTACTATAATCTTCACAAGATCAATGAGTAAACCATCTTTATAGATAATGTGCTTGAGTAAGGTTCCAAATAATGTTAAAAATAGGCATTTGTTGAGGTTCAAGGATATTTATAGCTACCTACACCTTTCAAACATCAAGCATAGGTTATCATAATGGTCCTTTATGATCCCATACACAATCTAATCATCTGAATACACTTGGAGGAGCTTGTGGATGAAGTCCTTAAATGTAATGATCACCACTCTAGAGAACTTTATTGGTACATTCTTGAGTCCAAAGAGCATCATGTTATAAGAAAAATAACCCTATTTATTCATAAAGGTTGTTTTGGTATTATCCTCCTCTTCAATCTTGACTTGATGGCATCTGGAGAACCCATTAGTGAAGGTGTAGATCTCATAGCCTATGATTCCATCTAAGACGTCACCAGTGAATGGAGTTAGGAAGGGGTCAATGATCTAGGTGGAATTCAACATTCTATAATCAATGCAAATGTGAATGTGCCCATCTATCTTGATGATAATCACCATGGGACTCACCCATTTATATTCTTGTATTAAGTAGATAATGCCTACAGCTAGCATACCATCAATATCTATCTTGACCTTGGCATAGAGATTGGGGTTCATTTTATAGGGGTGCTTCTTGATAGGCCTTGCATTATCCATCAACTTTATGCTCATCTTCTCAAGGGATGGATGGGTGCCCTTCATGTCTCAGTAATTCTAAGTAAACAAGTCTTATAACTCTTTCAAGAGATCCATAATTCATGTTAGCTCTATGTCAAACCAATATGTGCTCTAAGTAGCCATCTTTGGTTCCCTTTATAAGCTAATGTCTACCTTGGTAAGTTTGAGTGGCACATGATAGGGCTCATTCCTAGCCTAGTATAATTCCTCAACTTGCTAAGTTCCCTTAGCTATTTATATGCAAAGATGAGTAGGGTCTTCTCATCGGGGCTGCCATCATCCACTTGGTGCATAAGCTTCTTTTTATCTGTCAAGGTCATCTAGTGGCACACCTTTTAAGTATCATCATATTCTTCACTTGATTTAATATTGAGTTCTTTCTCCTCAAATAAATTTGGGAGCACTAATCCTTTTTCCTTTAATATGTCCTTTAAGTGTTCCTCTAATATTATAGTGTCCTCAAACACTACCCTTAAAATTACTTGTAGTGACTTAATCAATTCCAAGTTCTATGAAGAAAAGGAGAAGGTGTGTATGAACCTATCCTTGAGTGCATCCCAATTTATTGTCTTGTCATGTGTCTAATTGAAAAAATACCATGCTCACACCCACATCCTTAAGGTTATGTAAAAGGCATACACCCATAAGTTCCTTGGGGTATTTGTACTATAGTTAGTCTAAGTTTCTTCACATAAGCATATGTGTGATATTGGGTTTAAATCACTAGAGTATGTATAAATGTCTAGATCTTCATTTATTTTAATAGTGTATATTATTGATTTTATATCTTTCCATGTTTGTAATATAGTCTTTTTCATTACCCACCAATGAGCAATAGTGCTCCTCAAAGTATACACTAATGCACCCATTCCATCTACTTCTTTTGGGATGCATGATTTGAGGTTGTAGACATATTCTTCCATAGGATTTCTCCCCTCATATCTTGGGAGTATGTAAATTTTACCTTTACTTAGGAAAAATGCTCTCTTTCCATTTTTTGTATTTTAAGGGGCCCATCTCTTCAAAGTGCAATCAATCTAGACCTAGCTAGTTCTCACAAGTTTTCACACCATGTTCACTAAATGACACCTATGACCAGTCATCTCATAATATTTTTCAACCCATCAGTCATAAACAACATTGGTAGTGTCTGAGACTAATTATCTATCATCCCAATAAATCATTCATTCATTATTTGGGTTGAGATCTTGGTGCCTTGTGCCATGATGTTGTATATATGGTTGATCTCACCCTCTAAATCAACACTTTTTACATCAGGTGTTCCTTGGTCATTTGAGAGTGGGACTACTACCCTCTCCTTGTCATTTTTAAATGTCATATAGTGCTTCTTGAAATTCATATTTATGTTATTCATTTAGCACCATAGCCTTCCTAAGAACATTGGATAATTATCTTGTTTAGCCAGCTCGATCACTTCAAAGTTAGCACATAACTTGGTGTCCATGATATCTACAATGGCACTTTTTATAATTTTGATTGGTTGCATCCTAGATTTGTTGGCCATGAAAATTACATGAGGGGAAGGCCTCAAGGCTATTTTACCCATCTTTTCCCATGCATTTTTTGTTGAGATATTGACCTCAGTGCCTATGTTTATGAGGACCTTACATATAGACCATCCATCAATTGTGGCATTCACTAAGAGTTCTTGATCGTACTCTACATTCTATGTATTCCTAACTTCTCACATCATTTTCATGCATAACACTATAAATTTAACTAAATTCTATCCTACATGCTATAAAATCAAGTTATTTAATATGGGAAGCATCTCTTCTATCTAAAGGAGGTACAAGATCTCTATTAGCTCTTGTGCCTAAACCTCTTAGCCTTATTACTTCTTGCAAGAGGTAACATCTTGTACTTCTAAGTCTCACACCAATTGGAACTCCCCTTATAGGTTCTAAATCACACTCATAGCCTACTACAATATATATTTCTAGTACACATAGTTTACGTAAGCTTTAGCTTTGGTTCTGGGCCATATTATGTGCTCAGTATAGCTATGTTCACATATTCCAGACATAACTCTAGTATTGGTGCAACTAGTGGCTAAGTGGTGAATCCACTATGAGTAATTACCTATACTTTTATGGGCTCTATGTGGGTTGGTTGTGCCTTCACATTCCACTTATCCATTTTTGGCTTACACCTAATCATTCATGAGCCCATGTCTACACCAAGCCATCCTTGAGTTAATTTCTTGTTCGAGTCAAGGCATTCCTCATCCTTGTGTATTCCTAGACAATACCTACATGTTGGATGTGTAAGGTACTCACACTGATAGTGCTCAATCAAACTACACTTATAACATGATCATGGTAGGAATATTCCTCCATTACCTCCTCCACCTTACCCTTTAGTACCTCTTTACATCCCATATCTTGCATTTTGTTGAACATATCCCTTATTTCCTTGCGTTGCCTACCCTTCAACTATTATAGTTTATTGTCTATAACCTTTCTCCATGTTTTCATGCATCTCATTCATCATATGATAATCAGCTATTATATGGGTGTAGGCATCACAAAACTAGTAGTAGATGGTTGTGTTACCCTAACTAGCACATTGTATCAAAGGGTAATTATAAGCATCATGCATGTCATGACAAACCTCACAACTTAGAATCAAAGTGTGCACATTCCTTTGAGGGTATTTATTTTTGTTATGGCCTTTTATCTCATAGTCGATACACCATAACCTTCTTTGAGTATTTTTCATAGAATTAGCAAGTAACTTTTGGATTTGGATAGTCATAGATGTAATCTGTACCTATATGAATGGGTTAATTCCAATATCAACGCTCCCAACTTCCTTAGTTCTAAGTGAAAATTCAAGTGCTTTATGAGGGTTGGTGAATGTCTTCATGGATAGTGATTTTTAAAATAGTAATAGAAATCCTCCAAAAAACCATTTTGCATGTTGAGAGGGGTGAATGTCATAAGGAATCTTGTAAATAAGTGTCTTGAATCTAGTATCATATAGGTGCACACTTTCAGAGAGCCCTTGATTAATTTATTTGAACATGATGATGCTTTATTTTTCAAACTCAGGTATGTCAAATTCTTTAGGAATGGTTCTTTTAAGGTATCATAGTCAATAATGACCTAGTTAGGATCAAATTTCCTATACTATGTATGAGTGTGATCAAGTAGAGTTATCATGAATTATGTTGCATTGCATTATGATTAGGTGATACCCATAGAATGCCATTGTAGTTCACATTTTATCATATGTTATGTAGTATTTTCCATGGCATGATACACTATCAAGTGCATGGCCATCTCATAATAGATCTATATCGAGGGGGTAGCTAGCATTTGAGGTGTTTGTCCCCCCAGTACTTGTCTTGGTGGTGGTCCTCCAATATCTCCAACCACTAGGTTAAGCATTAGCCTTGTTACTACCATCACTAAATATGATGATGGCATTGTATTACTAACTTGTGGTGTTGGGCCACTTCCTATGGGCTATTTCCCAATCTATACAGCTAATATTGGTTGAACTAGAATGCTTACACTCATGTTTTGTGTTGTTGAAGTAGCACCCAAACATCTATAGGTATACTCACTTAGCTCTTTGTGAAGAACAACTTGTTCAATCACAAAGTTATAATCTAAGTATAAAAAATGGTTAAAGTTTATGTGGACAATAAGGTCAATTATCACTCTTCTTTATTCACATGGGAGATCTAGTTCATGAGCCTTTATCATAGGTTCAAAGGGTGTAGGCACTTCTAGTGCACTTTCAGTGGTCAAATTCTATAGGGACATAGTGCATTATTTACCCATCAATAGTTAAGCTTGATCTATGGCTTCAATTATTCTTCTCCTTGTATTGTTATAATTAAAGGGATCCTTCCCCATGCCCTTACCACTTGTTATAGGTTCTTTCAACAATTCAAGGTTCTAGATCTTCTATGATCATATGCCTCTTCTTGTTAAAATTCTATCACTTGAGCTCTTAGGTGTCAATCTATTCATCCCCATCCATTGTGATTCACCTACACATCCCCTTCTTCCACATTACAATGCTCATACATGAAATTAATTTAGCCTTCCATTCTCATGGTTTCAAAATCATAATCCACCATTAGTTTCTTAAGCTCTGCATTGAACTATTTCACAAATGTGCCTCTAAGCTTGCACAAAAATTGGTACTCTAATTCTTCAAGGTAGAAGTAAGTGAAAATAGTGAACTCAAGTATGTAATTGTTTAGCACTCTTTACCACCATTTGTCTATGTCTCTAGTCCAAGTGGCATCTAAATTCTCAAGCCTCTCTAGGCACTCTTTCATCCACTCAAGGTGTTGTCTATAGATTTGACTTTTTTGAGTCATATAGGTAGCCAACCATCATTACACATGCTCAAGTAGTTCATAGAAGAAGACCTCATATAATGCATCATATAGGTTATTCTAGACCCACTACCTCAACTTTTATCCTTTATAGGTTGGATAATTCAGCACAAAGTTGTCTTCCACCTATTGTAATGAGCACTTGATGTTCTTGAGGGAGAGTCAGAACATTGTCCTATCATACCATTGCAATAAAAAATTTAAAATGGGTCCTAAAAATGGAACCAAAATGTTATAGTTTAATTTGGGTTTCAATTAATTCATTATGGGGTTAGGCACTCATTAAGTTATTCGAGTTAATTTTGGGCTTATTACAACTAGGCATGAACTTGGTATATGCCCATAGTGCTCAACATTTATCACTTGACTACGTTGGCATCAATTCACATAAGGTGCAAGACTTATGCACTCACCTAAAGTGCAACAGAGAAAGAATCGGGGCTCACATTAGGATAGTTGTGTCATGGTGTAA